>OY740786.1:95256952-95856952 GCA_963514005.1 Raja brachyura
CAGGCAAGGTACTTGAAAAACTCTATGAAGTGGCTGGTGTGATTTTTTTTATCACAGTGCTTCTGCACCAATGTAAAATAAATCCTAGCAACACAATGGAAACCTGATCACTGGACTGGATTGCATCTTCAAATTCTGCAATAAATAATGAGTGAGGCTGCACCAGATCTCAACCTAGCAATTACTGCTGATGATATTAGTGAATGCATGCTTTATGTATTCAGAAGGCATTTCTAAGCCTATTATTCAGTGCAGGTGTTATGCCATTTATTTTAAATAGATAATTGCATTCACAAAATTCATTGACAGAAGAACGTTATTCAGAAAGCAAAAAAATCTCTTCATCTTAGCAAAAGTATTTTCCATGTCCTGGAGAACAGGACGAAGACACAAGAACCACCTTTGAACTGCTTTTGTGATTTAAGTATTTCTGGCTTTTAACAATCATTTTTAATTGCCTTTGAGAAGGCGGTGGTGAGCTGCCTTTTCAAACCTGTGCATCCAACCACAATTACTTTGAATCGATAATGTTTTATTATTAATGTTTAATGTTTTATGTGTCATTCCTAACTGTCACTCTATGTCATGTTGTCACTTCGGGTGGAGCACCAAGGCAAATTCCTTGTATGTGAATACTTGGCCAATAAACTTATTCATTCATCCATTCATTCATTATTCAGTAGGAATCCCAGGATTGTGAATCAACGACACTAATAAACCATTTATTCCCGTAGTTGTACGTCAATATAGTGCTGGACATGGAGGTAGCAATGTCCACATACACCTTGCTGCATTACAGCACCAGAGACCTGGGTTTGATCCTGACTATTGATGCTGTCTGTACAGAGTTTGTATGTTCTCTCCATGACCTGCGTGGGTTTTCTCCAGGTGCTCTGGTAACCTCCCACACTCCAGAGGCACAGGTTTGCAGGTTAATTGGCTTCGTATTTCTTTTTTAAGTATAATCATTGTTTGCTAGTATTATTTTTTATTTTTATTATTTTTAATTTAAAAAAAAAAAATTTAATTGTGTTTTTTTATTTCTTTAATATATTTTTCTCCTTTTTTTTTCATATATGATCATAATCATAATCAATATTATTTAATCACACTCTTTTGATTAAACATCTATTATCTCTTTACTCTTTTCACTCTAAAAAAAAAAGAAGCTAATATATATTACTCTGTAATACTTGTATAACTTTGGAAACATGTAAAATGTGTATTTGAAAAACTGTTATATTATTAGCAATATGTATGGCTTCTAATCAAAATATTAATAAAAAAAAAAAAAAAAATTGGCTTGGTATAATTGTAAATGTGTGGAGGATGGCGATTGCCGATCGGCGTGGACTGTGTGGGCCGAAGGGACTGTTTTCGCGCCGTATCTCTAAACTAAACTAAACCTTCTGCCATGGTTCATTTGAGACTGAAGAAAATGGATTTAAGAGTTACTGTTGAAGCAGCGTATTCAAGAAACATGGATTGATGTTGTAATGTCCAATAGCGACCTGAGATAAATAACTAATAAAAATCTTATATAAGGGTCAGTAGATAAGGGACAGTGAATGGGAACAGTAAAGGAAATGTTCCCTTCACACAGGCGTATTAAGGTTTGATGTTGACTCAAATAATAAGTGCAAAATCTAACCAAAAATGTTTTTGGTGCCACGAGTGCTATTTTGTTTCCCAGATTTTGTTAGATGAATCTACCCATATTTATGGTGAGAGTCACACCAAGTACCATATTCACGAGATAATTATAGATCGTGCAACTAATGTCTGAGAAGTAGACAGATTGTGACTGCAGGCACGGTTCATTTTGTACGAGCACAATTGATTTTGGAATCCAGCTTCTCATCTGATGCAGTCCTGTATATGCGCAGGTATCTAGCGGGAGGAAGAGCACTCCCTCCATTACTTTCAAGCTAGTCGTGCTAGGTTTCTTCAACTGTTGCTATGGTTGTACAGGTGATTTCCGGAGTTGTTTGGGGCAGCAGGTGCTAAAGAATATCTTTTCCCTTTGAAAAATCCAGATGGCCCCAGGCATTTGTAGGCAGTTCTGGTGGAATAAAATATGACTCAATGATGAGAAGAGTACACAGTATAGTCTCAGTAGGATGATATCACCACCCAGGGAGCAATTCAGCTACCTGGATCTCAACGAAGAGCAATATCTGAGGCCACCTGCAATAAAAGCTGTGCCTTTGAGTGGGGCAAGAATTACATTGCCAATAATTAACTCGGTGACAATACCCATGGGTTTACATGTATTACATTCTATCTCAGCTGAAGCTGGTGATATTTGCAACCTCTTAAAGTTTGCCTGCCATTTGCATGTAGGGAAAGTCATTGAAACAATATTAAAGACGTTACTTCCTGCATGCTGGGGTGCATCAGGCATAGTGAGCACATAGCTTCACCACGAACCATATGTTTTACATGGTGAATGATCCCAATTTGTGCAGGAACATTGCGTTGTGGTTCCGGAAGTGGCGGCACTGCCTGGCAGCTGCGGCTCGCCTGCAGTCCGTCTGTTTTTTCTTTTCTTTTTGTATTCTTGTGTCTGTTTTAGTTAAAATTTTGGTTTATTAGGCTGTGTATGTGTGGGTGGGAGAAACAGGGTTTTAGTCTCTCCCATCGACTTTTCTTGTCATGTCCTCCGTCACCGTCTACGTCTGTGTTGAGGCCTAATGGCAGAGCTGGCGGCCTCGGAGCTGTGGCGGCGTTGCAGCATTGCAGCGGTGGCGGCCGCCCGGCCTCAGAGCTGCGGTGCTCCAGCGGTGGTTTTCCAGCGGCAACCCGGCTTCAGAGCTGCGGTGCTCCAGCGGCGTCCCGGCTTCAGAGCTGTAGTGCTCCAGCATTCCAGCGTTCCGGCGGCGGACCCGGCTTCAGAGCTGTGGCGGTGTTCCAGAATTCCGGCGACGGCAGTGGCGGCAGCCCGACTTCGGAGGCTCGGTCGCGGGCTTAGTGGACGGCAACATCGGAGGCCTGGATCGCCTCAGCGCAGAGGGAGAACAAGGAGGGAAGAAGACAAAGACTTTAAGACTTTTGCCTTCCAGCACAGTGAGGAGGTGCCTGGTCAACTCACTGTGGTGGATGTTAAATATGTGTTTATTGTGTGTTTTGTTTTTTATTATATGTTATGACTGCAGGCAATGAAATTTCGTTCAGACCGAAAGGTCTGAATGACAATAAAGGATACTTTGACTTTTGACTTTGCTTGTGCCACATTTTGAGATGTACTGCAACTAAAATATATTCCTTGCATTCAACGTCACAATGGCATAGCGGTCGAGCTACTGCCTTGCAGCGCCAGCGACCCGGGTTCGATCCTGACCACGGGTTCTTGTCTGTTCTCCCCGAAACCTGCATGGGTTTTCTCTGAGATCTTCAGCTTCCCTCCACACTCCAAAGATGTACAGGTTTGTAGGTTAATTGGCTTGGTATAAAAATGTAACAAAATTCCCTAGTGTGTGTAGGGTAGTGTTAATGTGGGGGTCGCTGGTCGATGTGGACTCGGTGGGCCGAAGGGTCTGTTTCCGCGCTGTATCTCTAAACTAAACTAAACATGCAGTTATGTTTGACTGCATAATCCAAGTGGTTTGGAAACAGTTATGATGCCTTCATTCTACCTATTCTCTAAATCAAAAACATTTAAGCCATCATTACAGACCTATGGGTGTTGCTGGTTGTGGGGCAAAGTGCATCTGCTCATAACATGATTCATGAATCTGAAATGCAAACCATATATGAGTGAGTACTTAACAAAAAAACAACCTGCTGCATAAAGTTCGATGCACCAAATCAGACCAAATGAAACACTTCCTCCCCTGCTTGAACTGTTCTGCAGAAGCTCCACAGTGCAGGGCAGAGCAATTTGCGGCCTGCTACAAGCTATGCAATGTCGCCATCATGCACTATATTGCCAATAACTGAGGAATGGAAGAATAGGGAAAATGAATGGAAGAGACTTGGCCCCTTTCTACGTTGCCCATGAACAAATCATTCACCTGTAGTGCTCACCGCTCCAGTTCCCTATTCTCAGCTGCCCTCCACTTGACATATATCTATTGCTGACCTCCATAAGGCAAAAATAATATCCAACATACAGTACACATTCCACATCAAACTTAAAAGTCAACCTTCGCTGTGCATAGAAACATTGGCAAGTCACCCTTGTGCATTCTCTTGCGACCTACCATCTACGTACCTGGTGCTTCTAAACAGTAGATGATGGGTAGCAGTGGAATACTGTTGACTTACAGTGGGCTGGACTCCAATTTGGGATTTAAAGATAGCAACTGTGATGTATCTATAACCAATGGACATTTCCTATGCCACAGTTAGGGGCTCAACTCTATGCAACCTACTTACTCACTGCTACAGTATAGAGCACCAATTGCATTGTTCATGGGCTCATTGTATCAATGCTCATTGCAACAATCGGGGACCCAATTATGTGGGCAGCTACCACCATGTAACCTTGTTGTGAGACCAAAGCTGATCTGCCCTCTTTGAAGGAGATTTCTATTGCAGTAACAGCTGGTTGGCAAGTAATCGGGAATACATTCTGACTTGGATAGCATTCAAGAAAATCACAGCATGGGAACCAGCTGTTGCCATGGCTCTTTAACACTGCACAGAGAGCGTGGTCTAAGAGGTAGAAAGTAGGAGAGAGACCCTATACCCATATGGTAACAGGAGACTCTTCAGACACACATTGTGAAGGCAGATGGGAGGCGATTATCGTGATGGTCAATTCCGAGGGACAAACTTAAGGCACCTGTTCAATGTATCTGGATGCACAATAAATTCAATGGAATCATTGCTATCTGGTCAGGAAAAGTAAGGGTATCTGTGAATGTCATCTCCAACCAGCTACCTCAATGGCCACACACATTGCTCACGGCACCAAATCCCTTTCACCGTCACTAACCGACCAATAACAGCAATCAGGTCTCTAGGTATTCATATGCTTCAATGGCCCCAAACCCAATACTGCCTTGTCAGAGGGAACAAATAGCACAAAGCCAGTTCTTCAGAGGTCAAGATGACACACAAGTTTGGCTGGAGAGAGTACTGATGCATTTTCACTGGAGCAGCTCATTGGGAGAGTCTAAAGGATTTACATGATATAGTTCAATAATCCACAACCGTTTGGAAAACCTGATGATTCGATATCTAGCTTGCTTGGACCCCGTTCCAAAGCTCGGTTCAGTGCACCTGGGCTCCATCTCATGCTCCATCTAGACCTACACTAACTTTAAGCATACTGAGCCCATGTTTCAATACTCCCTTTGAACACATTGGGTTTTGCTTTCTGTGCTCCATTTAAACTCGCCTGGATCCAAAGTAGATCTGTAAACAGGTGAACTAATAGCATTGATAGGAATAACCTCCAATAGTCTGGAAAGTCTGCCAGTCAGGCACCACCATTAAGGTCCTGAAGATGTTAGATTATTGGGTTTACTGTCAAATGCCTATTGTGTTGGGAGTGTCAGTGCCAGAGTGTATGGGGAAGGCAAACACAAACCTTGTGCAAGGATTGGTGCAAGGATTCAAGCCATTTATGCAGATCTAACCACTCTGCATATCCTGAGGGGGATACCTCAGCTTTTGCTGCCCCTAATGCCTTGCTGTAAGTGGGAGAGCTCACATTGCTTCCATCTTGGCTAAGGATACACAAATGATTTGCCACAGATGCCTGCGTAGGCAGGTCATCGGATATTTTTAAGGCAGAGTTAGATAGATTCTTGATTAGTGCCTGGGGTTATGGGGAGAAGGTACAAGAATGGGGTTAGGAGGGAGAGATAGATCAGCCATGTTTGAATGACGGTGTAGACTTGATGGACCAAATGGCCTAATTCTGCTCCTATCACTTATGATCTAAAATGTTCCAAGGAATTACACTAATCCAAACTTCTGTTCTCCAACAGATTGCTATTACTGAGGAAATGATAGTTCCTCTGTTATCCACAAATCCATTGCCCATAGGATGTCAGCGTTGATAAACCCATTACACCCATATTGCCAGTCTATTATTTGTCAGCTCTTATTGGTGCTGAACAGTGACAAGTTGCTGTCTGAAAACCGGCCTTAGGTCTCGTTTATAGATTGACACTTACTCCATCTTGTGCACAGTGTTGCAATATTCAAGGTGTGAATTTGAGTTGGATTGATTAGTTTGTGGTTTCTTGATCAAGATATGCAGAGATGATTGATAAAATGTGGTTATAGATGAATAGTGAATTGTTGAAATCTTTATTTGTATTACAGTGGATAGAGTAGTTTGAGAAAAACTCACCTATAAAGGTATTGTACTCTTCTTGTGTAGGACGAAGATCAGTCATGATTGAATGGCAGAGTAGACTCGATGAGCCAAATGGCCTAATTCAACTCCTATCACTCGCTAACTAGTGAACTTGTGAGGGAACTACAGATGCTGGTTTAAACTGAAGATAGACACAAAAAGCTGGAGTAACTCATCTACTGTTCTTCTTCATCATGTCTTTTTCCATCTCAGTCCTCTTCTTCTCTATAGTCGATGATAAAGATTGAGCCCAGGGGTTCAGATTGATCATTCTGGAGTAGATTGTTGTGAATCTTGAGAAGAACCTGTCGGCTACTATATAAAGTTCCTCCAGTATGATCAGGCCTCCAGAAATAATGTTTGGTAATGCTGATAGTCTTCTGCTTGTGACTGCAGAGCACTGCTGTTGTGCATGTCGCCCTCACATGCATTTTTGAGCTCACTTGCCCCACGTCTGGCTGCAGTTCCCAGGTCGGCTGCGTGCCCTGGGAATGGCTGCAGTTCCCAAGTTGGCTGCGAGCCCCGGAACTGGCTGCAGTTCCCAGGTCACGAAACCAAATTGAACAAAATACGTCTGCGGGCAGGATGAATTCGGGATCCGGGCTGTAAGTTGCCGATCCCTGTGTTAGGCCTCATTGTGTCCTCCCCCCCCCCCCCCCCACCATGTTTAAAAGCGATTTGGCCCAAGTCTATCTTTATTGGCTAACAATCTTGCCTTCGGCCTTCAAGACGCAGGTACATTTTCGGGCCTTATTTTATTTTATTTTTTTAATTAATAGTTTTTTATTGGAGGGAAAAAATATATATATATATTTTAGGGTAAAAAATAGCCTCTTCATTGCTGGGAAATATAGTAGGTAAATGTGCCTGCTGATACCCAAACAGTGTATGAGGAATATTTTGCATTTCCTCCTTGCTTTCACATCTTGTTTTTCTGATATTCTGCTCTTTCACAGTTCTTCCAACTTGTCCTACCCACTTTAAACAGTTATGTCGATGCACGTGCCGATAACTGTTTCTGCAAATCCTTTAAATTGTTCAATTGGATTTATTTTGTTTCTCCAGATGATTGGTAGAAAGAAATTGAACTTCACGGATCACTAAGTTAAAATTTACCTGTTCATTGCACCATTTTCTCTACGATTTTCTAAAGCCTGTTAGTCTCTTTCCCCTGTAATTTGAGTTGCATACCATCAGCAAGCTTTAAAAATGCAGCAAACATACTCAAGCCCCTGTCATGAACAGAACACTGGACTTAACCTGTGGCTCACCATTGCCCCCTGTGGTAGCACTTAACCTTTCCAACCGCATAACTTCCATCCCCCTCAGCAAAGCCAGTTGACGTGGCCTCAGGCAGAGCAAATAAGGTGTTGCATCGTGATGGCCTGGTGACTGTTTCATCTCCGGACTTTGCACTGGTTTTAAAATGATCAGAGATTTCGAAAGAGTTTAAATTTTTAAATGCTTAGAACAATTAATTGGAAATTAAAAAGTAATTGAATCACTTAAAATGTAATTAACCAACATGAATTAATTAAAAGAATATGATTAATTGAAATAATGTAAAAAAAGTAAATCCCCTGCCTTCACTAACTTTTTTTAATTAAGGTTGGTGACCTTCTAAGAAATGGCACTGGAGCTGGCACACAGAGCTGAGGGGCCAGATGAGAAGTATCTCCATCTTCCAATCCGTTCTGTCATCTTTTACTGCCACTATTTCTTAACCCTGGAATCTTTAAGTAAACAAACCTATTATGTGATATTTTGTCTGATTAGCATTTGAAAATTGACCTACATAACATCAAATGCATTCACATTCATCTGTTGAATTACTTCATCAACCATGTTAAACAAACAGAGCTTGTCTTTAAAAGCCTATGGTGTCTTTCATTTATTACAACAATACCTGGAGATGGGTTGGAACAATTCATTTGTATTCCATTGATCTTTTGATTTAAATTGCAAAAGAATTGTAAAGTGAAAGCTATGGACTCTGTGGGAACAGCTCAAAGTCTGTGATTTTTGTTTGTTCCAGTTCTCTGTACACTTGAAACACAGACTTGCAGAAGACCTGAAAATGTACTAGAGGCTTCCAATAATATGCAACACATAGCTGGCTTCTTCTTCCACAACATCAGCAAGTACCATCTGGTCTACTTATGGAAAACTTCCATCATGAAGTTCATAGCTTCAACTGAGGCTAACACCCAGATCCTAGGCTGGTACCCAACTCAGCTAGTGGTACTTTTAGTTGGATACATACCTGGTTCTACTATGGGCATTCCTCTGCTCTGGGGCATCCCAGCATGTTCCCCACAACCTCATCAAGCCTATCTACCTGTTACAATCCCCAACTCTATTTCCTCAGGTTATTGTATTCCCTCAATCTGGACCTTGATTTTACCTAATTTCATCACATCTTCTTTATCGAACTCAATCCAACCCAATAACTGGTCATGATCCTGACATCTACTGCAGGAGTTCACTGTAGGGCAGCTCAGTGGCACAGCAGTAGAATTTCTGCCTTACAGCGCCAGAGACGCGGGCTCAATCCTGACCTTGGATACTGTTTATGTGGAGTTTGCACGTTCTCCCTGTGACGACATGGGTTTCCTCCTGCATTCCAAAGACATGCAGGTTTGTAGGTTATTTGGCTTCTGTAAATTATCCCTGGTGTGTAGCATAGAAGTAGTGCACGGGTGATCAGTGGTCGGCATAGAAATGATTGGCCAAAGAGCCTTTGTAGATTGGTTATGCATGGCAACCAATCATAATAGACTAGCATCACTAACCCCACCTTACTGTATCATTTATATTAACACCCACTTCCTTTACTGCTCAGTTCTGGTAGCAGTCAGGATGCTCTGACAACTAATGATCTACTGTACTGCTATAGTTTGCATATTGATTAAAGATGATCTTGGATTATATATCGTATGATTCTCTTGTTTACATGGTGTCAGAAGTGGGATCAGGCTACTGATATCAATGGATCCGATAAAAGAATACCTTAATCTTTTAAATCTCAGGAACATTGCTAGAGACGGGACCTGGGTTCGCCAGCCCAGCGACTGATGTCCCGAAAAACGAGACCTCCAATTCCGATTGCTCAGCAGAACCTGATACCGCAGGTGCTGAAGCCAGCAACAATCCAAAAGCGTATTCAGGAGAAACACGACATTCAGAAACGATCGCATAACCAATCTACACCTATTTCCACACTAAATCCCTCAACTAAAGCTCAAAAAAAATGTTTTCTTGTATCATACGAATGCGGCTCATTTTGATGTCTACAGAGAAGATAATTTTTGTTGTGATGGTGGCGATATCCTGATACAAGAGGTAGGTACCTTGTGACTTTGATATAAACCAAAGCGGTTTTCTGGATTAATAGTAAGATTAAATGAGAACTTACCAGTTTGAAGTTTGATCTTTGTTTTATGAGGAGTTACGATGAGCGATTACGTGAAGAACACTGCCAGTCCGCATGTGCGTCAATCTTCAAAGCAGCGGTGTGAAATCACAGGTAACAGTAATTGAAGTAACATAGTAAGAGCAGAAACCTAGAACTACCAGATGACCTTTGTGATATGAGGGTTGGGAGCGGTGGGCACATAATCGCTCATCGTAACTCCTCATAAAACAAAGATCAAACTTCAAACTGGTAAGTTCTCATTTAATCTTACTATTTTACTTCGGAGTCACGTGAGTGATTCCATGAAGATTTCAAAGCTCTGTGTTTTCATGCCGTGAGAAACGAGTCTACACAACCACAACTGCTTCATTGACAGATGAGAGAAACATTCATAATGAATAAATAATAATAATAGTAACCCCTCTCATCCGGGAGGAAACTATACAACTGAACCTAAAATAGAGTTGGCAAATACCCCTGGTCTGGCAATGGTTATTATAAAATGTTTGGAAAGTTTGTTTGTTTGACCGTCCTGCAGACACTAGGATGTGGTCCAGCGGAACGTAAATAACCCTTGCTGCTGATGTTGTAGTAGCCCTGGTTGAGTGATTTAAAATCAGTATCTACTCCTGCATAAACCAAACCCTGTTTCACTGCCTGGACTGACACCTTCTTATAAAGTTTTTGTAACTAACAGGCATTGCTAGTCCAGAGCCTCTAGGCACTTGGTGACCTTGACATATTGTTGTATAGGTGTGATCTCACATAACCAAAGGTTCCTGGGTATGCCATGAAACTAGTTTGAGACCTGACGCCCCTTCTGCTCTGCTTAACTAAATCATAAAATATTATATTATTTGCATATGTTACCATCCTGTCCAGTTGCAATTATGTAGTCACTGAACCCGTTGCGCTGACCAGCGTCAAGAGGATAACAACCTTATGAGAGACGGCCAAAGCTAAGGATGTAGCTGGAGCCCCCGGTGAAGTAGTGTTAACACAATGTCAAAATCCCATAGTGCCCTGTACTTGACCTGGGAGAACTTGTGTTAAAGATATCCTTTACAAACTCGATATCCGGGGGTGAAACCCGGCAGAGTGGGTCCCATTCGCTGCAGCAAATAAGATGGGAAGGCACATTGGGCACAGTTAATGGCCCTATAACTCAATTATTGTCAAAGACTAGTTTGAAAATGAACTCCAAGTCGTCAGTAATCTGTACCGTATTAAATTTAACATTAGCATTAAACAGAATGCTTCCCATCTCCTGAAGAAGAACTGTACTGCATTTCTGGATGCTATCGCTGCACTCTGCAGTGAGCGCATACATGGATTGGTGTGACAACCCGAGCCGAAGGAGCGGTCTACTCAGAATCTGCAAATGAATAAATTGATTTTATCATGCAGAGGCTGGTTTCCTGAACCACAGGCTGACCACCAAAGTTTTATGCTTAGAATAGCCGTATAAGGTTGTATTATTATTCCTGACAAAAGCAGGAATCATGGCTGCATAGTTCAGTCAGACAGTACGAAAGCCTAAAGCGGGATCTTGCTGACTTTATTTCAAGATCCAACTGATGGGGCGAAATAGAGGGAGACATAAAAGAACATTCCTCCTCCTTGTTGCGATAATGTATCTTTCACCACTGTTATGCCACATATTTTTGCAACCAGTGAATAAGCATGAAAACATCATATCAATGTTCGGTGTTCCATCGAACCATAATTTAATAAATACTTTGTGATCCAACACCCATTCTGTGTTGTCGTTGATCTGTACTTGATGATACACCAGTGGCAAATGCGATTATGTAAATTATTACAGGATCCTTTTACTTGATTGCACCCATGTGACCAACATGTGCCACCACCATAGTGTATCAACTTGAAGTTGGGCATGCAGATTATGCATATTCGCTCCATAACGCTTTACCTATAGAATGCACCTAGTGTCTATAGATAGTTGATACCAATAACTGAAGAATTGGCAACTCGTGTAAATCTCCTCCACCTCCGAACTAGAGATGACATTCACAATTTTCCACCTTAGAGCACTTAGAATCAGTTTGTAATCTAACTGAAATTTTACTGACCAAACTACTGGAGCAATGCTGAATAGTGTTCGTCCATCATTGTGACTTTGGTAGCTTCAGCTGGTAATAGCATAGGTCTGTTAACAATGACCTACATGGCACTTGAGAGGTTACCACTTTCACAGCTGAAGCACAGCTACTATATTGCCAATTACTCTTGGTGAATAGAAGGCTGCTTTATAACAACAAGGTTGTTACAGGTTTCTATTAACTTCAATCTCTTGCCCTTGGGCGGAGTCATAGGCTAGTTAATAGTTAAGGTAAATCCCAATGACCAACAAGCCTATTTGGTAACTACTTAAATTTAATTGGATGGATGAGGAACCCCAATTTCTCAAATATAGTTTGAGGCTGAAACAGTTGATTTTAGCAAGATAGAGTGTTAGAATATCACCCAGACAAGACATAACAAGTGTTTTTGAACTCTGAGTAGTCCAAGCACCGATTTTAGTAATTTGTTAAATACCTGGGTAAATTATTTAGCCCATTTTGCAATGCTTTACTGTTATTATTATTGTTATCATTCCTGTTATCATTGCCTCATCATTAGCAAACATTATCATTACTGTTATCATTACTGTTATCATTGCATCCTCCTGAGTATTTCAAATATCTCCCGTGATCCCTGTAAATGGGAACGGAATAGAATGTATCTTTGAGATCCTTATGAATATCAGTTGTTAGTCAGTAACAAAGTTTCCTATTCGGAAAAGTTCATACTGCACATGCAAGTTATACAACATTCTCCATCTTTTACAATGAACAGGCCACGCCTGCCATCATTCCATGCCTGCCTCGAACGACACTCTGGCCCGATTTCCGAGCCTGTCTTGAAAGACAATCCTGGCCATAATAATGAGCCTACCTCATAATTCTGAACCTGCCTCTAAAGGCAACTCTGGACATAATTCTGAGCCTGCCGTGAAAGACAACTCTGGCCATATTTCCGTTCCTGTCTCGAAAAACAATACTGGCCCTAATTCCAAACCTGCTTGGAATGCTAGTATTGTGTAGTTTTACATGGTTAGGTGCCGCTAAGTAGGTGACAATGCCTTAACCATACGTGTGTTGTGCAAACAAGTGTAAAAATTACCAACTTGTAAGTGGTCCACTTACCCCATGTTTCTGAAGTGCCGGACCCACCTACCTGCCTGGTTACAGAGTAGGACTGGTAGGGTGCGTGGAACCTCTGTCCAGCTTTCATGCTGCCATAGCTTCAGTGAACCGCTCACTGCCGATGGAGGCATGAGGTGTTGTCGCCAAACCGATGAAACTTTGCTCATGGTTGGTACCTTGATTGGTCCGACAGCTTTTGTTTCCTCATCCAGCTTTTGCCTGTTGAATAGGCCTTACTTGAATAGAGGATTCGGTGGCTATAGCGCTATTCACTGCCGGCACTTGCAGCGTGAAGGGAACTCTGGCCCCTTCCGGGTATTCTGCCAATGGCTGGTAACCAACTCTTCTGGCTGCGTTTGTGAGGAATGCCTTGAACCCATACGCATGTGCTCCAGTATGTTCCACGGACATACTTTAGAATTTGAAGTCAGTTACATACTGACCCCTCGCACTCCCCTCCATAGAGGGGGAGATTCGTAGGCAGCCCTGAAACAGGTGCTGGCTCAGGACCCTGAGGATACCTGCGCTGATATGGCCCCTCCAACGGATCTATACCAGAATGGAACATCACATGTGTGGGATAAACTCCCGAGTATTGACTCGGGGTCAGAATAATACTCGCCCCGCATGCTCTCCCCCTCCAAGAGGGAGACATTAAGCAGCCCTGAAACAGGTGCCGCTGGCACTGGCTCTCAAAGAGGCCAGCGCTAACACAACTCCTCCTGTTGGAGTGTATCTTGGTGGAGCATCCTCTCCATTAGGAGCTCCATCCAGGACTACCATCCAAATATGTTAACCATTGCCAGTGGGGAACCCTCCTGGCCCAACTCGTCCCGAGTCCATAGGCCTGACCGACTTTATTGTTGGTTTTACCCCATGTCCTGAGGACCACAGCGGTCCGGGAGCCGCTGACCGTACTGTCAGTGACTCTGGTGGTTATACCACCTTCCTCCTGGATTTACTCCTCCACGGGAACCACAGCGGTCTGGAAGCCGCTGACCGCATTGTCAGCGACTGGAGTCGCGCACCCGATGTCCGCCGGATACCCGCGCCTCAGCGGTCCGGACCGGAGTCTCCCCACAACCCAAGCCAGTTTCCCCTCGGCTCGCCGGACTTTGCGACAATATCCAGCAGGAAACCTCTATAAGAAGAGGTTCCTGCAAGATAAGCAGAACCTGGTAAGAAATACAAAACTTACCTGCAGGTTTAAACTTACCGCTGGCAGGACCGTCGCGCCTGCCAGTCAGTCGCTGAGCCATGCGACAGACGTAATGACAAGCATGCGGACTGGCGGGGTTCTTCTTCACGGAATCACTCGCGTGACTCCGAAGTAAAACTATGTTTTTCCAAAGGATTGGATGGAAATTTACCTTGTTTTACCCCAAATTAAATGGCTGGAGTTTTCAATCTCCTTTTACTTCTATTAAATAATTTCAAGATCCCACGTACAGTGCCCATCTTTGCTATATTCAATGCACAGATCATTATGAACTTGCCAACTCCCTTAGTTCTCCATTTGCTCAGAGATTACTTTGGTCCGGCTTGATGTAACACAGTGCTCATCTCCTGGACAGTGGACAGTGTTCACACTGCACAGTGTGGTAGCATCAGGGTTGCGACTTGGTTTGGGGGTAAATTGCATCAGATTACTCAAGAAAGGAAACTTAAATTCAAGCAACTAAAATAAATCTGGAACAAAAACAATAAAAATTACCACAAAGCTACTGGATTGTCTGAAAATCTATTAGGTTCACCAACGTCTTCAGGGGAGGAAATTTAACACCTTCAGTTTGGTTGTCCAATATGAGACACCAGACCTGAAACAGTACAAGTCATTCTTAACTGCCCCCATGAATAGCTTACCCTGCCACTAGGTTCAAGGGGTAATTGATATTTGTTACATATTATGAACAATGGCTGTAAGTATTGAAAAAAGATGTAAATTAAATAAAAAATGTGATGATTCGTTATGATTACTAAAGAATAATCTTTAGCCTACTGAAGATGAAGAAGGATTGTCAGTGAACACACTGCTAGCATAAAGGCTGAAAGTCCTAATCAAATCAAAGTCTTTCTGCTTTGATTTTTCTTATAGTTCTTCAGCGGAATGAGTTTGGGCAGACTTGACACAACTCTCAATGGACATAAGTTGATAACATTATTCCGCTTGTCATTTTGCACCACTTGACATTGACTAGGCTTCGTCGCTCAGGAAAGCCATAAGAATGGATGTCATGGTTAAGGAACGAGGCACGAGAGTGCATTAAGTAAGCATTCATGTGAGGACTGGTTTTCAGGCACATTACAAGGGTAATGTAAAGGGAGTACTATATCACATCTGGTCTATGTCACATATGATTTAAGAGTTGAAAATATTCCCTGCTCACATCAGTGGTGTCATTTATGTTCATGAACTGATTTAGAAACAAAAATCTAAGAAAAAGAGCTTTTTAAAAAATGTGAAAGTAACAGAACCACAATGACTGAGATTAATCTCCAAATTGAACAGTTTTAACATTTTAATCAAAAGAACATCTAATCTGTATTGGTAGACCATCAGCATATGCAAACAACAGTTTCACTTCATCTACAGTTTGACCTTTCTGGATTTAAATTAATGTGCAGTGGAGCTTGTGTTAGCTAACTACCAGCTGTAGAGAGCTTGGCAGCATTCTGAGGCACTGCACTATACATCAGACACTTCAGGGGTGCAAAGGTTACAGGTGCCTGTGCACAATGACAGCAGGACTGAGCATAAAGAGGACAGATTTGTGTGTGTGTGCCAGGAATCAGTGTCTGAAAAACTGATATTGCAGTGGTTTTTGCCCCTCTCTTTTTTATTCACAGGACCAGCAGAGAAACACACACATTGTTTCTCTCAAAGATTCTGCAGTGATAGATTATCTCCATGAAATTAGATTAATTTCATTTCTTTAAAGGAAAGCAAGACATAGATTTTAGTTTAGTTTAGAGATACAGTGCCGAAACAGGCCCTTCGGCCCACCGAGTCCGCGCCGACCAGCAAACCCCGCACATTAACATTATCCTGCACACACTAGGGACAATTTTGCACATACACCAAGCCAATTAACCTACAAACCTGTACGTCTTTGGAGTGTGGGAGGAAACTGAAGATCTCGGAGAAAACCCATGCGGTCACGGCGGGAATGTACAAACTCTGTAAAGACAGCACCCACAGTCGGGATCAAACCGGGGTCTCCAGCGCTGTAAGGCAGCAACTCTACCTCTGCACCACCCTGCTCCCCTTATTTGATTTATATTTGTAGTCATTGTATACAACATCCCCAGTCTCACTGAAAATATTCAGGTCATTGAAATGGCCATCATGATCATGTAATGCATCTGGTACAAACCAAAAGATAAGATAAAATCCTGACAATGTTGCCAATAAATTGTATAATTGTTTAGTCAGTACTATATCTATTAATGCTAATCTTGATTATTTCATTAGATCCAACACATCACCACATTGGAGTTTATCTAAAGAATTTGAATCAGGGTGAAGCTGGAAATAAAATAAGTCAGCTTGCAATAGTTTGAAGTCTACTCTTGTCTTTTTAGTAAAGGTCTGGTCCCATTTCACGACCTAATTCGCAACCTTTTTTACTCGTGGACATTTTTAATCATGCTAGAAAAAACGCCCCGACCTACTTGATGACTAACTACGACTAGCATCACTGCCTGCTACGACCTACGTACGACCTCCTACGACCTCGTGACGACCATGCTGCGAGTATGAGTCAAGGGCAAACTCGGCAGAGATCGTGAATTAGGTCATGAAAGTGGGACAGGCCCTTAACTCTATCATAAAAATTATCATTTTCAGTATCACTGCACAAGTTGCTCCCTACATTATTAAATAAACATGAATTGCTACTGCCAAGAAATCCACATTTGCTATCTTTAATGTACCAGAGATTTCACAAACAGCACAAACAGGTGACACCAAGTTTGGAGCAATGTGAAGAATGAACAAACCTACTAAATATTTTCTTTTTATTGTGACATTTTCATCAAATAGTTAACAAAAGATGTTCAAGCCAAGAGAAGAATATTGCCTTGTATGCTATGTTTTCTGAAAATAATGAACAGATATAAAATAGATTATTAAGGTTTGGTTTAATATGTACCAAATGCTGCCTGTGTATATATGTGTGAAATAATGAATATATATAAAAACAACCTACCTAAAATGGCTCTCCAAAATATATTTTAGGCATAGTCTAGTGATGAGGGAAGACATTCAGAAAGTACTGTGGATAGTAATACATTTTTTGTTCTGCATTTAAAGTGAGCACCTTAACTCTCTGGTTCTTCTTCTAGACGTGTTCACTTAATGAGCATCCAAGATGGCGCCCAAGCCAGGCGACTCTCGGCGTGCTGCAGAGGAGGATCTGCAATCATTCATTACAGTCGCTCCACTCCACACTACTCCAACAGCAGCATTTCGTACTCCAACTGTGCTCTTCGTAATTTCCTCTCAGATCTTTCGATTCTCTGACACCTGCGACCCAAAGACTAGCAGAACGACTCCAGAAGCTGAGAAGACCTGACCAGCTAGGCCTACTGAAACCGCCATGAGCTGCAGCCTATCAACCTCTCAGAGCCGCCAACTGACTTTACCGTTGCCCTCCCAGAGCTGTTGACCCCATGACTGGTCTACTAGGCCTGATCGTGAATCGCTTCCAACCTGCAGGTTGCCACACTAATCAGTTGCCACACTAATAATGCATCCGTTAATCTCTCCTCAGGCCTCCAACAACCAACCAAACACGGCCTAGCATCCTCCTGGAGCCTCCGGACAACCCGAGTGGCTCTCGGCAGCGGGCCCTGACGAGGTTGACCCAAACACCGACAACGACCTACGGGAGCCCTGGGCCCGACCTCCCGGTCCACTTGATGGTGGACCTGAGAGCAGGGCCCGACCAGGCCGAAGGTCTGACTGATTATACCGACCAACAACACTGACACTGACACCAGCCATCGGGAGCCAGCAAGGCCAGAGGCCCGACTTCCCAGGCCGACCATCACTGCAGCCAAGTCAGAAGCCCAATCCAAGGTACCACGCGGCTATGAATCCAGCCATTGGGTGTTGGTCCGGCATGAGCCCTGACCCTTGGAAAGGCCAGATGACCCAACCAAGGACAGCCACTTACCTCTCAGGGCTGCCACCTAGTGAGAAAATGAGGGATGCGCGCTGGGCTACCAGTGTGGTTGAAACAACGTGGTTGCACAACCCCCCACTTCCCCCCCCCCCCCCCTCCCTAGCGTACTACTGGCCAATGTGCAATCTATAGCAAACAAGCTGGAGGAACACCAAGCCAGACTGATCTACTTCAAAGAACTGAGAGACTGCGGTAAACTTTGTTTCATAAAGACATGGCTCAGCCCTGTCATTCCTGACAGTGCCTTTCAACCTGAGGGCTTCTCCCTTCACCGGATGAACCGTATGGCATCTTCGAGCGAGGTTAAAAGTGGCAGGGTCTGCTTTTGAATCGATACTTCATGTTATTCAGCCGTGGCAGTCCTAGTGATCTCATGCCACCCGGATCTATATATCTACCATTTCTATTAACTGCCGAGGGAATTCACCTCAACTATCCTGACAGCAGTCTACATCAGAGGTCACTGTTGCAGATGTTAGGCTGGCCTTCCTGAGGGTGAACCCATGGAGAGCAGCTGACCTGGATGGAGTCCCTGAACCAACTAGCAGGAGTGTTCATGGACATCTTTAATCTCTCCCTATTCTGTTCTTAGGTACTCACTTGCTTCAAGATCCACTTCAGTTTGCCTACTGCCACAACAGGTCCATTTCTGATGCCATCTCCCTGGCCATACACTAATCCCTGGAACACCTGGATAAGAGAGACACCTACGTCAGACTTCAATTCCTAGACGACAGCTCTGCTTTCAATGCCATTATCCCGTCCAAACTCATGGAACCTGGATTCAGCACCTACCTCTGTAACTGGATCCTGTACTTCCTGACCAACCGATCACAATCAGAGAGGATAGGTGACAAATCATCCTCTATGATAATCCTCAACACTGATGACCCAAAAAAGGATGTGTTCTCAGCACCCTCCTTTACTCCTTGTACACTCACGACTGATAACCAAACACAAATACAACTCAATTCACAAATTCACAGATAACACCACCATAGTGGTCTGGATATCAAATAACAATGAGATGGAGTACAGGAATGAAATTGAGGAACACATGACCTGGTGTCAAGAAAACAACCTTTCTCTCAATGTCAGCAAGATTAAGAAGATTGTGATCGACTTCAGGAAACAAAGCGGTACACATACCCCAGTATACATTGCTGGCACTGAGGTAGAGATGGTTGAAAGCTTCAAGTTCTTTGGAGTGAATACTCACCAACAACTTTTTCCTGGACTATCCAAAATCTAAACAATGGCCATGAAAGCACACCAATGTCTTTACTTCCATAGAAGGCTTAGAAAGTTTGGCATGTCCCCAACAACTCTCACCAACTTCTACAAATGCACCATTGAAAGCATTTGATAGGGATACATCACAGCATGGTTTGGGAACAGCACCATCCAAGAACACAAGAAATTGCAGAGATTTGTGGACACAGCCCAGACCATCACACAACCCAAACACCCTTCCATTGGCTCCACTAACACTCCACATTGCTTTGGCAATGCGCCCTGCATAATCAAGGATGGGTTCACTCGGTCACTCCCTCTTTTCCCCTCTCACATCAGTCAAGAGTTACAGAAGTGTGAAAACACACACCTCCAGATTCAGGGACGGTTTCTTCCCAGCTGTTATCAGTCATCTGAATCAACCTATCACCAGCTAGAGAGAGGTCCTAACCTACCATCTACCTCATTGGAGACCCTCAGACTATCTACAATCAGATTTAACCAGACTTTACTGGACTTTATCTTGTACTAAACATTATTCCCTTTATCCTGTATTTTGTAGACTGTGGACGGCTTGGTTGTAATTATGTATAGTCTTTCTGCTGGCGGGATAGCACTCAACAAAAGCTTTTCTCTAGACAATAATATACATGTGACAATAAACTAAACTAAACTAAATTAAACATCTTGAAATGGCCACAATATCGCAATGAAATAATAAATGAAAAATAATTAAACATTACAAAGGTGGTATTGTATTGTTTTAGAAGAGGGATAAAACATGATTAACCTCTTCTCACACAAAGAAAGCCATTCTGATTGTTGGAGAATATTAGCGATAGATGGATAAGGACACTAATTTCAGTAGATGCTGCCCCCAGCCCCTCCCCAAATAAAGTTGAAAATACATTGGCATTTCTTCATTGATACAATGGGTATCAATACTATGGGTATGTAGTCACTGGAAGGGCTGCAGAGTTCCCAGCTTGAGGGTAATAGTTTAGTTTAGTTTAGTTTAGAGATACAGTGCAGAAACAGGCCCTTTGGCCCACTGACCAATGACCCACACACATTAACACTATCCCTTACACACCAGAGACAATTTTATACATACAACAAGGCAATTAACGTACAAACCTGTACGTCTTTTGGAGTGTCGGAGGAAACAGAAGATCTCTGAGAAAACCCACACAGTTCACGGGGAGAACGTAAAAGCAGAGAGCACCCGTAGTCAGGATTAAACCGGGTCTCTGGTGCTCTAAGTGCTGTAAGGCAGCAACTCTACCACTGCACCACCGTGGCATGAGCAAAAAGTGCTGGTCTTTCCTGGAATAGAAGAATCACAAAAGGATGAATACGCTGTAAAGATACTAATGACAATCTTTTTATTTTAATTGACATTATACTCGGTGTCCTGGGCAATGTTTATCTCTCAATCAACAGCAGCAAAGTTGTTATCTGCCCCTCATTATTTGTGGGATCTTGCTGTGTGCACATTGCCTGTGGCGTTCATGAATTTCAATTTGTGGCTATGCGTAAAGAAATATTTAATCAGTCGCAGAGAACTTCAACATTTCTGAGGTCATTAAAGGTGATTATGCTCATGCAAATCTTTCTTTAATAATCTGTTTCTGTGGCATCTCAGAATAAATTGTAGATTTTACAGGTTTCACATTTAAACTTGAGTTCCAAGACAAGAATGGGTTTCAAGTATTGTGCAAAGACTTGTTGATTGATGAAATATATATTGAGTATTCATGTATCTTTAGCAATTATGCATGCCATATAGTACGACTTTTCACGTGCCTTTATGCCGTTAGTTGATGAGAACAGAGACCATAGTGCAGTACAGCATAGGAACATGCCTTTGGCCCATAATGTCTGCGCACAACATAACCTTGTTAATTTATTCTCCTCTGCCTGCATATGATCCATATCCAACCATTTCTTCCATATCCATGTGCCCAGCAAAAAACCTCTTCAATGCCACAATCATCTGCCTCCAGTACCATCCAGGTACCAAACACTCTTTGTATAAAAAACTTGCCCCATACATCTCCTTTAAATGTTAGTCATCTCACCTTAAACCTACGTCCTCTATTCCTTGATATTTCCACCCCGAAAAGGTTCTCCTATCTAAGCCTCTCATTATTTCATAAACTACCATCGGGTCTCCCTCAAATTCTGACGTTTTAGGGAAATAATCCAAAAGTATGTCCAATCTCTTCTTATAAGTAATACCTTCTAACCCAGGAGCATTCTGGTAAACATCTTCTGCATCTTCTCCAAAGCATCCATGTCTTTCCTTGAACAGTGTGAGCCGAACTGCGCATAATACTCCAATATGATTACCTTCAATAAGAACATAAGAAACAGGAACAGGAGAATGCTATTTAGTCCTTTGAGTTTATTCAACCATTCATCAAGACTACCCTTGCATCCCTTCATTGCCTTAATGCCCAGAAATCTGTTGAAGCCTGTTCTGAATGAAACTGAGCTTCTTCATCCTTCCAGGGTAGCGAACTCTAAATATTCTCCACTTTCTTCTCATCTCAGTCTTATATGGCCTTGCCCTTCTTCTCAAACTGTTCTTATGGTCCTGGATTCCTTTTCGCACCTAGACTGTCAAGCCCTTCAACAATTTTGTGAGTTTCAATGTGATCCACTCTCATTCTTCCAAACCCTAAACAATACCTTACTAAGTAACGCAACCTCTCCTCATATAACAACCCTACCAATATTAGAACAAGTGTATGAATCTTTATCACTTTCCTTCTTTGGCAAATACTTCCTTGGTTAGACAAGGAGACCAAACGATATAGGATTCTCTAGGTGCAATCTCACTGAGTCCCAATAAAACATAATAAGACCTCCTTCCTTATATAATTCTCCAGTCATAACCACTTACCTTCTTATTGATTTCCTGTACCTGCACATTGGCTTTCAGTGACTTGTGTATATGTACACTTAATTTCCAATAAGAGATGTTTTGTCAGGAGCTCCAACCTTATTACTTACCTGGTAAACAACAAAACAAGAATCATCGACAATTCATTAGCAACAAGTCTGGGACTTCACAACCTGAGAAAGTAGCAGAGCAGTAATCAAGAGCAAAGTAAAAGGATATTAGTTTTCCAAGTAGGTGATAGTTGGTAGAAAGCTTGTCATTTATGTCAGCATGCTTAAAAAGTACCAGAGATTTCAAAAGTTTGCTTTATTCACAAAATAAGTAGAGATGTTTGTGATGGCAAACTATAGTTCAATGGTCCATTGATTCTTTTATTATTACGTGTACCAAGGTAAAGTGAAATTCAATTTTTGGCTATAGATTAGCAAGGTTATTGCGTAAGAAGGAACTGCAGATGCTGGTTTATTTTAAAAAAAATAACAATTTTGAACTCAATATTTATTAACATAACAAAATACACATACAAAGAGGCACACAAAAGACAATAGCAAAATGACAAAATACAAATCACTTAACCTCTAATTAGCATTGCATCAAATCCTCTTAACATTCTACCATAGAAGCATCTTATTCACAGGCACCAGAGCAAGCTCATCCAATCATATCCTTGATCAATCTTGGCATTCGTAATAGTACCGGTTTCCATGTAATATTGAAGGCATCAGTCCTCAACTGGAGTTTAGCAGTTATACTTTCCATCAAGATGCATTTTTCAATCTTTCCCTCCACTGTTGAACATTGAAAGGTGGCATTTCCTTTCTCCATAGCACTGTTATCATCTTTTTAGCAATCAACAACCCCAAGCAAATATTTCTGATTATGAATATCTGTCACTGCTGGAGTATCTCCTAATATAAAACAAGCCGGTTCCAGAGGTAGATCCACTCCCAGAATTAATTTAATCTCTACCTGAATGTCTCTCCGGTATTGGTACATTTGGGACAATCCCAAAAAATATGTGTGTGATCACCTATCTTCCCACATTGTCTCCAGCATACATTTGAGGTGTTACTGTATCTTGCCAACACTAGAGGGGTCCTAAATACTCTCATTTTAATTTTCCAATCGAACTCCCTCCAAGAGGGACTGCTTGTCAGCTTATGGCCCAAGAGACATGTCCTTTTCTATATTTCATCTGTAATAATAATGTTCATTTCCAATTCCCATTTCTATTTTGTTTCTATAGTATTTCCTTTTATATAGTCTTGAAGTCCTTGATATAAATGGGATATCAAATACTTTTGTAACACTCCCTCTATAGTCATCAAGAAAGTGATTTCCAAATTTGAAGGTAGTCTACATATCTGCTCCCAATCTACATGTGTCTGTAAGTAGTGCCGTATTTGGAGGAACCTAAAGAAATCCGACCCTGACAGTCCAAATTAATTTTGCAAGTGCTCATAAGATTTCAAGACTCCCCCACAAAAAAGCTGGTCCACAGTAATAAGCCCTTTATCTGCCCAGTTTCTAAATCCCTTATAAATTTTGCTGGGTATAAAATTGGGACTAGCAGCTATCTTCATTGCTCTAGATATTGAATTAAAAAGATTTATTTGCTTTCTGATAGCTAACCACGTTTTCATCATGAATTTCATCCAATTGTTATCTACTTTTCATTTCTTCCAATTTACTTGAGTTAGAAATGGGAGCTCAGCCAGGGCAATACTAGGACATGCATTTTGTTCTATTTTCACCCATCCCATTTCCTCATCGTTCGTTAACCATGCTATCAAGGTTCTCAGCTGCGCTGCCCAATAACAATATTTAAAGTTGGGCATATTTAGGCCCCCTTTTTGTTTTGATAACAGCAGTGTCTTAAGTTTGACTGGGTCTCTTATTTTGCCACACAAATCTTGTTAACTCTTTGTCTAACGTCTTAAATGCCGCGCCAAAGACCCCTACTGGTAAAGATTGAAATAAGAAAAGCAGTCGAGCCAAAATGTTCATTCGAACAACCTCCACTCTACCAATTAGAGATAAAGGGAGAATATCCCATCTGTGCATGTCTGCCTTAATTTTCTTGAGTAATTTACCATAGAATGCGGTGATAGAGGAAGTGATAACAATACCTAGACATCTAAAACCCTCCTGAGACAAATGGAACCTGACCTGGTCATTTAATTGCGAGGGCCACAGACCTGACAGTATCATTGCTTCTGATTTTGAGTCATTTATTTTATATCCTGATATTTCACCATATTCCTGTAAGACTTGCATTAGGCGAGGCACTGAGGAAATAGGATTACTCACATAGATCATAACATCATCTGCAAATAGTGAAATGTTTTGTTCCCCCCCCCCCCGATCATCTTTAATGCCTTCAATTATAGTCATCTTGCCTAATAGTTTCAGCGGGCGGCTCTAAACATAGGTCAAAAAGCAGGGGACTAAAAATGTCTCCCTGTCTAACTCCCCTCTTTAATTCAAAAAACTCAGAGCAACATCCATTTACCCTCACTCTTGACTTTGGATTTAAATATAATGTTTCCACCCAATTAATACATTTTGTGTGGAACCCCATTTTATCTAGTGTATATTCAAGATAGACCCAATCTACTCTGTCGAAAGCCTTTTGAGCATCTAAACTTAATAGCATTGAAGTCTGATGCTTCCTTTTTGCACATGTCATGATATTCAGGCCCCGTCTAATATTATTGGCTCACTGTCTGCCCGGTATGAACTCTGTTTGATCAGGATGTATCAATTGTTTTATAATTGTTTCTCTTGGTTAATATAGCACTGAGTATCTTTAAGTCATTGCATAAGAGACTTATGCATAAGACTGTAGCCTTCACATCCTGTGGGATCCTTCCCTTTCTTATAAATAACAGAGATTATAGCCTCGGCCCATGGTCTCGTGGGTTACCTTCAGCCAAGGCATAATTATAGACTCTAGCCTTGGAGGAAACTTGTTCTCAAAACATTTATAAAACTCTCCTGGAATCCCATCCGTCCCTAGGGACTTGTTGTTTTTAAATTTTTTATTACTTCTTTTATTTCCTGCTCTTGTATTAGTGTTGTAATTTTTCTCGCTTCTTCTTGAGAAAGCAAGGCATTTTTTATCCAGAAAAGAAAGTTCTGATCTTTTCCTCTTTATCTATGATTTCAGGAGAGTCATATAACTGTTCATAGAAGGATGTAAACGCTTCTGTAATTTCTCGTGATTGTGAAACTAAATTTCTAGAAATCGGATGTAGAACTTTGGAAACTACTCGATTAGCTTGCTCCTTATGCAACTGAAATGCCAGAAGCTGACTAGCCCTATTTCCCTTCTCATAGTATTTTTGATTTAAGAATCGAAGGGCTCCTTCCACTTTACATGTTAGAAGCTCTTCTAACTCATGTCTTTTTTGTTTTAGTTCCTTTAACAGATTCTTGTTTCTATTGTTATTTTTGTGTTCTACTCCTAATATCTTTATTTTACTTTCCAAGTCAGATTGCTTCTTTAACCTATTCTTCCTTACTCTACTCGACATTTCAATCAGTTTGCCCCTTATTACTGCTTTTGCACCATCCTAAAGAGTGGATAATGTTACTTCACTATTGTAATTGTGGTCAAAATACTCTTTAATACAATTCCTAATTTCCTGTGTCACTACGTTATCTGTCAATAAAGAAATGTTTGCTCTCCAGTATTTAAAACTCTTTTCAGTTCCTAACTCCAAGGTAAGGATTATGGGCGCATGGTCACTGATTGTTATTGAACCAATTTTACAATCTACCACTTTATATGTATATTGTTTGAGAACACAAAACTGTCTATACGCGAGTCACTCCCGTGCATGTTCAAAAATAAACTATAATCCCTCACCCTTGGATTTTTATATCTCCATGAGTCTACTAATCCTAACTCCCCTAGCATATTATTTAATAATTCGTTTTTTTTTGGTTTGGTTGTGCTCATCTCGTAATCTATCCAGCCTCCCATCAAGGACCGTGTTGAAATCACCACCTAGTATTATCATACCTTTGGCATTTTCTGCAATTATATTTGCAATGTCTCTAAAGATAGAGTAATCATCTTCCATTGGTGCATCAATATTTATAATCGATACTACCATCCCACTTACTGTACCAATTACCTTTACATATCTCCCCAATGTATCTTGGAGTACTTTTTCCACAGAGAAAACTACAATTCTATTGAAAAGAATGGCCACTCCTCTCCTTTTCCCATAGGAGGCACTAAATATCTCACCAACCCACTCTCTTCTAAGCTTTTTATGTCCAGTTTCCACCAGATGTGTTTCCTGAATCAATGCACACATCCTAAATTTGAGTTGGCTCAGAAATTTTCTCCTCTTTATGGGGTGATTTAAACCGTGGACGTTATAACTTACTATCTTTAAATTAGTCATTATCCCACGTGGTGTAATCTACTAGTTGCTTTCTATGTCATTTTTGTTTCTGGTTAGCCTGTGAATATCTGCTGTACTCAAAATACAATTTACTAGGGTGAGATGTAACAATGAAAAACATTTGCCCATCTAACAAATCGATAAACAATAGACAAATGATTAAATCAATATACAATAAAACTTTACACATAGAACAACAAATAAATAAAGAAAAAAGGGACTTCCTACCTAACAAACCCATCTGGACAACCTGAACTAACTGGTGTACCAGCTCCTCGTAAAAAGGCAAAGTGATGTGACTAGGTCTCTCCTGGGTAGCCCACTTTGTGTGGTTGCAACTACAGTAAGGTTGCTCTAAATCCCACTTTGGGACTTTTGACTTACAAATATAAACAAAAATAGATTGCAGGCATCTCCCCCCCACTTGAGAGAGCCCCCCTCAATCCCTCTCTTTGATAGTACTTTTAAATCAATTAGAAAATATAATACATTACAAAACCAGTCGTATATGTGCTGTAAAATGTGGCATAATTAGCCTTCATCAAGACAACAAAACAAAACCAGAGAGTATATGTACAAACTATTTACATAGTATTTGTCTCATATTATACTATTATCTGATCGTACAGATGTTAATTGTCCACTTCCTTAACTCAATGTTCTCTTTCAGACATTTTACCATTTGCACATATGGCCCACGTTTCTGTGGTTATTTCAAACCTGTCTATAGTTCATCTCCTATGATACCCAGCATGGTGCAAAGATCTTCCTCTGACAGATTTGCCAATCCTCTCTGGCTGCTTGCTTTATTCGTCCCCCCTGATCCTTGGTCTTGCAGCAGTTCTCTATTCAGCACATCTCTGGACTCTGATCTGATGTAAATCCCCTTCTTCTCCAGTGCAGGTACTGCCTCAGTCAATGTCCTGAAGGATTTAACTAGAGAATCTAAGAAGATCTTGAGCTGTGCCGGGAATGGAGACTTGGCTTTAATATTTTTCTCCCGCTTTTGCTTAATCACCTGTCGTACTTCCTTACGCTTTCTCTGGACTTCTGGCGAGTAGTCTTGATCAAAATACACTCTATCCCCATCATATATTATCTTTCGCTGCTTCCAAGCCTGTTGCAACATGAGATATTTTGTATAATAGTCTAAAAATCTGACTATTATAGACCTTGGTGGGGCTAGCTCTGCACTCGGTCTAGCTGTGAGGGACCTATGTGCTCTCTCTATATTAATAGTTAAATCTTCTGGGAGTTCTAGGGAATTCCTCAACAGTTCATTTACAAACTGGAAGATGTCCTTTTTTTCCTTTCCCTCTGTGACTCCATATATCCGCACATTTTTACGCCTCGCTCGATTTTCCAGGTCCAGACATTTCTCTGCTAACTTAGCTTCTCTCTGTAACAGGTAGTTAATCACTCTCTCGTGCCTCATTTGCTTATCTTCTGTTGAACTTACTCTACCTCCATTTCCTTCAATTTTCCTTCCAGCTTTTCCATTCGAGCTGTTAAATTCTTCAATTTATCCTCCACTCTCGTTAATCTCTGTTTGGTATCTTCTGAGGCTTCTTTGTGTTCATTTCTCAACTCCCTCAACTCGGAGAGAATTAACGGGCTTTCCTTGTCAGACTGGGCGTCATCTTGCAGAGAGTCTGTCAGTTTCCGGCCTTCATTCTTTCCTTTTCCTCCACGCTCGGGCGCCTTATGTCGACCCATCATGTTCAGACAGCCATTAGCACTCCTTTCTCCTCGTAAATCACATTATTTATCTTTCTTATGGCAGGTTTGAAAAGGGCGTCCTGGAGAGCAGGTTGATTACAGAGCCTTCACTGCCATGGCGTCACCGGAAGTGAGATGCTGGTTTAAACCGAAGATAGACACAAAATGCTGGAGTAACTCAGCAGGACAGGCAGCATCTCTGGAGAGAAGGAATGTGTGATGTTTTGGGTCGAGACCCTTCTTCAGGTTGATGTCAGGGGAGAGGGAGATGCATAGATAAGGAAGTGTAGGGTGTGAAAACAAGGCAAAGGGAATGGACATCAAGGAACATTAAGATTATTGCTATACATAAGGATAACCTCCTAAGTGTCAAATGCATCAAAACAGCCTACAGGGTCCTTATGCAAGTGTTGCCAGGTTTGGCTGCATTTTCACAGTCCAATCTGGCCATAATAGCCCATTGTAGCATGGAGTCAAGGCCCAGGAGGTCACAAAGCAGAGCAACATGGCTAAGTATACAGAGCTACATGGCAATGCGCAAAAGATAACTAATCTTGTTGTTGGTAGTACAGCATGAGACAAATGAGATGTTGGTGAGTTTACCACTATAACCTGTGTTTTTGTGAAAGCGAGATCTTGCCTGACAAACCTTTTGGAATTCTTTGGGTAAGTAAATAGCAGGATAGACAAATGAGAGTCTGTGGATGTGGTTTACCTGGATTTTCAGAAGGCCTTTGATAAGGTGCCACACATGAGACTGCAAAAGAGGATAATCCCATGATTTCTGAGAGCTGATACTAGCATGTATAGCAGGTTGGCTGGATGGCAGAAGGCAAAGTGTGGGAATAAAGGGGGCTTTTTCTGGTTGGCTGCTAGTGACTAGTGGAGTTGCACAGGCGTCGATGCTGGGGCCGCTACTCTTCAGGTATATATTCATGATTTGGATAAGGGGATTGAAGGCGTTGTGGCCAAGTTTGCAGATTATACGAAAATAGTTGGAAGGGTAGGTAGTGTAGAGAAAGCAGGGACTCTGCGAAAGGACTTGGATAGGTTGGGAGAGTGGGCTGAGAAGTGGCAGATGGAATACAGAATAGCAAAGTGTGGAGTCGTGCATTTTAGTAGTAGGAGTAAAGGCGTAGACTATTTTCTAAACAGGGATAGAATTCTGAAATCAGAGGTGCAAAAGGACTTGGGAAAGCTGGTGCAAAATTCCCCAAAAAATTAATTTGCAAGTTGAATCCATAGTAAGGAAGGCGAATGCAATGCTAGCATTTATTTAGAGAGGGCTAATATACAATAACAGAGATGTAATGCTGAGGCTTTATAATGCACTGGTCAGACCGCATTTGCAGCATTGTGAGTATTTTTGGGCCCCTCATCTCAGGAAGGAAGTGCTGGCATTGGAGAGGGTCCAGAGGAGGTTTACAAGAATGATCCCAGGAATGATTGGTTTAACTTACGATGAGCATTTGAAGGCTCACTGGAGTTTAGACCTCATTGAGATTTACCGAATACTGAAAGGCCTGGATAGAGTAAATGTGGAGAGGATCTCTCCATTAGTGGGAGAGCCTAGGACTAGAGATCATAGCCTCAGGATAAAAGGAACGTTCCTTTAGAAAGGAGATGAGAAGGAATTTATTTTGATAGGGCGTGGTGAATCTGTGGAAATCATTGCCACAGAATGCTGTGGAGGCCAAGTCAATGGACATTTATAAGGTGGAGATTGACAGATTGTTGATTAGTAAGGATGTTAGGGGTTATGTGGCCAAGACAGGAGAATGGGTTTGATAGGGAAAGATAGATCAGCCTTGATTGAATAGCCTAATCCTGCTTCTAGAACTTATGAACTTATGAATCTGTGGATCAGGTCTCTTAAAACGACACTGCAAAGGTCATGTTAGCAGAGTGCCCTCTGAAACGTTGAGGAGTTACAGTAAACCAAGGACGATAAGAATTCAAGGATTGGTTGAAGATATTGCTTAGAGATTCAGGTTGCAGACATTTTAGCTGACTTGAATGGCAAGCACTTGAGAGAATTGAAGCAAATCAGTTTGATACACTTGACCTAATAGATAAAGAGCCACCAGCATGGAGAAACATCAGGGAAATGTAAAACCTTTTCTCCCAGGGCACAGTTCTGTAGCTAATGGAGGAAATAGAGCACAGAAATGAAAATTGTGGCATGGGGTTCTTCTTTGTAGGTATTGATATAGGTATTGGTTTATTATTGTCATGTGTACCAAGATACATGCAAGTCATAACATATATCAGTAAAACCATGCCATACATGAGGACTATAGTCAGGGCAAAAGACAAAGGAAACAAAGTGCAAAATATAGTTATACAACCACAGAGAATGTGCAGATATAAAACGTGCAAAGGCTACAACTAGGCAGATAGGGGAATAAGGAATTCATTCTCAGCATATGAAAGGTGCATTCAGGAATCTGATTGCAACAGGGAAGAAGCTGTGTTAAAGAAGGAACTGCAGATGCTGGAGAATGGAGGGTGCACAAAAGGCTGGAGAAACTCAGCGGGTGCAGCAGCATCTAAGGGGCGAAGGAGATAGGCGACGTTTCGGGTCGAGACCCTTCTTCAGACTGGTTAGGGAACAGGGAAACGAGAGATATAGACAGTGATGTGGAGAGATAAAGAACAATGAATGAAAGATATGCAAAAACGTATCGATGATAAAGGAAACAGGCCATTGTAAGCTGTCTGTAGTGTAAAAATGAGAAGCTAGTGCGACTTGGGTGGGGGAGAGATAGAGAGAGAAGGAATGTCAGGGCCCGAGGTGGGATGGGGAGAAGGCAGCCAGGGTTAACAGAATTGAGAAAATTCAATGTTTAAACCCAGAGGATGCAGACTCCCCAAGCGGAATATGAGGTGCTGTTCCTCCAACTTGTGGTGTTGCTCACTCTGGCCGTGGAGGAGGCCCAGGACCGAGAGGTCGGATACGGAATGGGATGGGGAGTTGAAGTGCTGAGCCACCGGGAGTTCGGGTTGGTTATTGCGGACCGAGCGGAGGTGTTCGGCGAAACGATCGCCAAGCCTCCGCTTGGTCTCACCGATATAGATCAGCTGCCATCTGGAGCAACGAATGCAGTAGATTACAGTAGATCTACTGCATCCGTTGCTCCAGATGCAAGTTGATGACTGGCTCCTTTAATTTGCTAACATTGAGGGAGAGGTTGTCTTCACACCCTACTAATAAGTGCTCTATCTCCTTCCTGTACTCCTTTTCATTGTTCAGGATCTGATCCATTATGGTGGTGTGATCTGCCAACCTGTAAATGGAGCTTTAACAGAATTTGGTTGCACAGTTGTGAGTTTATAGGGAATGTAACAGTGGGCTGTGAATGCAGCCTTGTGGAGCACTGGTGCTGAGAATTATCATGGAGGATCCATTGTCTATTCTTACTGATTGTGGTCCATGGGTCAGGAAGTCAAGGATCTAATTGCAGCATTGAAGTTTGGGGTGGGGATGAGTGCTGAGTCATGTGAAAACTGCAAATTAATTCATAGAAACATAGAAGCATGGAAACATAGAAAGTTGCAGGAGTAGGCCATTCGGCCCTTCGAGACAGCGCCGTCATTCAATATGATCATGGCTGATCATCCAAAATCAGTACCCCGTTCCTTTTTCCCTATATCCATTGAATATATGTCATATTTCAATATGAAACTAGGGATTTTGTGATTGCCAAAGACACATGAATGTAAAAGCTAGGAAGTCCTGTCTGAGAAGTTCTTTGATTGATCAAGTCTCTGGAATGCTGTAATGCTTGATGCCTTAAGGATCTCATGCTAGTACATACTGGCATGGGTCCATGTCCCCGAAGTAGATAAGAAATGGAAAAAAGCAAAGGGCTCTATTTGCCTCCGACACAATATAACAAGGATGCATTAATCGTGGAATTTTCAATTAATTAACTGACAACTTTTTCCGCACACTTTTACCTCTTACCCTGCCAGCCTCTCCTACTTCCAGATAGAATTGACATGCCAATGAAAATGGAACAGCCAGATAACTATTCTTTGCCTGCACCATTCTGCACCAGCCTCACAGATGTGTGAATTGTGGTCTTATCCCACCTAGATGTATCTAATGCCATTCTATTAGATAGAGGAGGCTTCTTAGCATCGGCAATTGCAGCTAAAATCCAAGTCCAGTTACATGACAGGTATTTGAAAGGGCAGCTCCTTGCCTCTGAGTATCACCACAAAGTCATCTGTCTCTTCTACCCCAGCCATTACCAATCCCCATTTCCTTTGATTTACCTTGGACCTGTATCTTCTCTTAATGACCAGGTGCCAGCTGTTTCTCTCTCTTTATCCCAATGTCATGCATGTAACTCTCTGTGTCTGTCTATCCACCTCAGTCTGGCCACCCATCTTGCTGTCATTGTCCATCTCCTCAATTATATCTTCCAGTTGAAGTTTATCATTATTGATAAAATGATCACTCATCCCTTCCCACACAAACCGTCACCATCGCACGTACTTCCCCCTGCAGCCGCAGGAGATGTAGCACCTATCCCGGTACCTATTTCTTACCTCAGTCCAATAACCCTAGCAGGTCTTCCGGGTGAAACAGATGTTTACTCGCACCTCTTCAAACCTCATCTACTGCATTCATGGCTCATGATGTGGCCTCTGTTGCATAGGCGAAACTAAGCATTGACTAGGTACTTGTTTCACCGAACGCTTGTATTCGGTCCTTCGAGACCTATTGGATCTCCCGTTTGCTAACCATTTTAACTCCCCTTCTCACTCACATATCAACCATTCTGTCCTGGGCGTCCTCCATTGCCAGAGTGAGGCCTCACGCAAACTGAAGGAACAACACCTCGTATTCCACCTGGGTAGCTTACAATCCAACAATGTAAACATTGAATTCTCCAATTTTTAATAACAGCCCTTTTCCCCACTGTCTCTCTCCTGTGCCCCCTCTACCCTGGTGTCCACCCATATCCACCACTACCCCATCCGTTTCTCATCTTCCCTCGTCTCCTTGCACCTATATCCCACCCTCTGGCCTTACATTTCATTCCTCTTCTCTCTATATCTGACAGTTTTTTTTTGTCTTCTTTTCATCTTTGACCTTTTCCCACCCATCTGCCATCAAATCTGCCTCACATGTATCCACCTATCACTTGCCAGGCTTTGCCTCACTCCCACCTCTTTTCCAGCTTTCCCTCCCCGAATACAATCTGTCTGGAAAATGACCTGACGCAAAATGTTGCCGTCAAATTCCTTCCACAGATGCTGCCAGATTACTCCAGCACTTTAGGTTTTAGTCCAGATTCCAGCATATACAATTCCTTATGTTACCAGAAATTTTGATGTCGTTTTTAAGGTCTCTGATATTTGTATGCCAAATAGCGTTTGACTACAGCATTTGCTTTTACATTTCACATGTCTCTTTTGTGTAATCTTTAGATAGATTAATTCGTCTACCTTTTGCTAATTACAATTGTTAGGCCAGAACAAAATTGGCATCTATATCGCTGTTACCTAATTATGAATTTCAGATAGTCTAGAAGCTTAATTATGGCAGCGTTCGACCTTTTTTAATGGCTGTTTATTTTAAAATTCATGGAATAAATATTGATCACAGTTTAGAAAACCGGGAGTCGCTCAATTCCTTGACTGTTCCTGACTTGAGACATATAAAAATAAAGTTCACATGTAGTTCAATGGGAAGGAGCTTACTCGTTTCACAGGGATTTATTAATTTTCCCTGTCCTGCACTTATCACAGAGATTAATTGCCAAGAGATAGGTGAGTGGCAGGCATTTTACACATGTACTATGTTGTCTACTAAATCTGCTGCTACCAGAGACTCATAAAACCCAATCTCATCACTGGACATGTGAATTTTTAAATACATTGCAACATCTTGTTGGCTTGCAGTGAGATGGCTGGGAATAGCAAAGGAAATATGTGATTGTCAATCTCAGAGAAGTGATCCAAGGCCATTTATATATTTCAGATGAGATACCTGCAATATCTTATTCACTTGGTTTATTGGAATATATAAACTGGCTATATGTGCTGAATATAAAGTAGATGCCTTCTCACTTTTTACTCATCCTTTAAAAGGAGTAGACACTACAGGACGACAAACCAAAACATAAGATAGACACAAAAAGCTGGAGTAACAGCAGTATAGGCAACATCTCCGGAGAGAAGGAATGGGTGAAGTTTCAAGGCGAGATCCTTAATCAGACTGGGAGTCTGAAGAAGGGTCTCGACCCAAAACATCACCCTTCCCTTCTCTCCAGAGATGCTGCCTGTCCTGCTGAGTTACTCCAGCTTTTTGTGTCTATCTTCGGCTTAAACCAGGATCTGCAGTTCCTTCTTACATAAACCAAAACCTAAGTTGGTTTCGATAATCTATACATGGGGTTGACTATTAATAATATTAAAGCCTTCAGCAACCTATATATCAGGAGAATGTTATATTGCTACCTCCCCTCCTGTGAATGTCTTATTTCATGCCAAAGTGAAACCCTGTCCCTGTGATGTCAACAACTGAAAAATGATACAAGGTCCCAAAATAAGTTCTTAATATCTGCTGTCTGCCAAGATTGACTGCAGGTATCATTTATTGCTGTAAGCAGGTTAGATTAGACATTTCCATCACTCACAATAGATCATAAGAGATGTTTCAAACTTTCCAAGCTTGAAATATACCATTTTGCTGTCCGGCACAGTCCAATTCCTGAAACAGATTCCATGAATCTGGCTCATCTCCTTTAAGTTTGAGGCACTCAAGCGTGTGGATGATGGAAGTGTCAGCAGCGTTATATTACTTTTTTCACTTCTCGGAGCACCGTGAGTACATTTTTCTCTTCAACATCCCTCTCAGAGTATTTGTTAAACCAGAACACTGCAATGAAAATGCATATACAACCATTTGATCGTGTTCTGAAGAACAGTTGCTTTAAAAAAAAATGTAAATCTGGCATTTTTAATGTATTATTCAAAACACACAAAGAATGAGTAAGACTAATGAAACTAATTATACACCGGCATTCGATCTGATGAAAATGTATTATCAAGAAATTTGATTTTGATTTGCAAAACTGAATTTAAAAAAAAGATTTAATTGCTAACCACCAGCAATTGGATGCTCTTATGTGAAGCAGAGCCACAGTTACATGAAGACTAGCTTTTTTTTAATAGTTTGTGTTCAGGGCCTCGTGTCATGTATTTTAAAGTACTGGTACCTCTCCTTAACACCCACCCCCTCCCTTTCAGCATTATTTATTCACTCTGTTTAGTTTGCTTTACAGGCTGTGGCAGTGCATATAGGGCAGGCCTATTGAACCACAATATAATAGATGTAATACATCAATATATTTGAACTGAACAGCTTTAATTAGGCCTTGCAGGTCATTTCATCAATTCAGTTGAGTACCTCTGGGATTTGGATAATACCTTGCCAGCTGCAGTGCATGTGAATTACAGCACTCAAGCACAGCTCTGCTAGTTACACTGCAAGGTTAGAGAATAAAATGCTAATTTATGGTTAAATGCACTTTGTAAACTAACCACTAAAGTTAAGGTTTGGCAGGAAGGTGACGTCAGCAATTATGAATATATGGTTTCTCCATTTTGTGTACACTGACTAACATTTTTGTGCTTTCATCAAATACACCTTCCTATCCACATTTGCTCACTCCAACAATGTTATAATTTGGTCAAATAAATTATTGTTTAATTTTCTGCGTTAAATGATAAATAATAACCTTAAAAGAACTCTTCCCTAAAACAATAATTAATTTGCATAATGGATGGCTAATGGCTGCATCGATTTCAGTGTTATCCCAAAAAAGTCGTAAATCTCTCATGGCCTGTGAAAATTAAATTAACCTGCCAAATGTATTTGTATGTTAATTCAATCTTATTTACCTTGGATAGCAAGAAATAGTATCCACAGCTTGTCCGAGCTCTTTTCATTGTAGAAATCCTTGTTTGAGGTGATGTACCACCATGAGTGGATTATATGTCGTCATGGTTCATCAAGTCACAGTTCTGACCAAGAGGAAGGATGGATCACTGAAGCTTTTGAATGCACGTCGAAACATCAACAGGTACAATCCATTTTTTTTATCGATACAATAATTTAAGAGATCGCCCAAACACTTAGCAGGATTCTGGCTCCTAATAGCCATCCAAAGACCTCTGCTTGAACTTGTGTGGTCAGAGGTGGGTTCCACATCAGAGCTCCCATTGCTAAATGTATTGCAGTTAAAGAAACATGGAACAAGATCATAAGAAATGGAAGAAGCCTGCTCCACATTCAGTAACATTATAGTTGATTCTATGTTACAAGTTATTTTTTCTTTCTGAGTCCATATACTGTTGAACAGTGTATGTGTAGGAAGAAACTGCAGATGCTGGTTTGCACCAAAGTTAGATACAAAATGCTGGAATAACTCAGCGGGACTGGCAGCAACTCAGGAGAAAAGGAATAATTGACATTTTGTGCCGTCTGCAGAAGGGTCTCGGCCCAAGATTTCACCCATTCCTTCTATCCAGAGATGCTGCCTGTCCCGCTGAGTTACTCCAGCATTTTGTGTCTCTCCCCTACTTCAATCCTGCCTTTGCTGTGGATTTTGCATGTTCTCCTTGTGACTGCGTGGATTTACTGCAGCTGCTCTGGTTTCCTCCCACATCCCAAAAAGCTTAATTTGCCACTCAAAATTTGGGCAATATGACAGGAATATGTTGAAGTCCCATTCAAGGATAGGCTGAACCAAATCTACATAGAACAGAACTAAATAGTGAGAAGGAATATAGACTTTTTGTAGAATCTTTCATATGGTAATTCCAGAACATCTCAAAAAAATGGAAACATGTTTTTGAAGTTCAGGATTAGATGAGGCGAACTTGGAGCAAAGTCTTAAAGGTAAGTCCGCCAGGACAGAGAGGGACACACAGATAGGGGCACAGAGGCACACACACAGAGGGCCATGGAGCCACACACAGAGAGGGTCACGGAGGCAGGATTAGATATAAAGGAGAAAACCTGATGGTTCATTTGTATGTAAATATGTATGTTATTATGGGTGTAGTTGATGTCGTTATCTTTGCATACTTGGAGTTGCTGTTAACTACAATAAAGAGGTTGGCACATGTTGTGAAACCTGCCGTGTATTGAGCTTCTTTGAAACAGTAATCATCACTTCTATAATGGGGTGTAGGGTGTGATGGAGGTAGTTGGAAGGAAATAAAATGCACAACCTTGACAGTCAGAAGTAAATCAAGGATGAACCTACTGGCACCTCCAAACTGCTAAAGGCAAGGAGAAAGCAGCTGTGACATATACCTGAATGGAGTTCACAGGAACAATGAATAAAACACTGTAGGACAGTTAGGCATAAAAATTATCCAAGCAAAGGTTGGGCAGAGGGCAGGCAAGCATTGAGTTCAGCAGCATCGATGTTTAGCATGGAAACAGGACACTATGTCAACACAAATGCAAGCACGACAAGCAGGCTACATAGTGTGTATTATCAAGTACGTGGGACTTTCAGGGAGTATATGGAAAGAATAGAAATGCTTTTTGTTATGAATGATATCTGAGAAGTTATGGTTTCGATTGGAAAAGTGCAAGCTGTGCGCATGCTATAACGGGTGGCAAAGCAAAAGCGGGTAGTAACGCTGGCAGCAATGAGTCCCTGTCAGGTGAAGTCAATGCATTCTATGCCCGCTTTGAACAGGAGGTGTGTGGGGGAACACCAGTCTTGTTGGTGTGCTCATACCAACAGTTAATGTGACAGACAAGATCGGCCGTCCTGAGAGTGAATGTGCAGAGAGCAACTGGTCCGGATGGACCCAGCCCGCATCCTCAGTAACTGTATGGGTCAGTTGGCAGGAGTATGCAAGGACATCCTAAACCTCTCACTGTTCCATAATGAGACACCCACTTGCTTCACAAAGACCATTATCATCCTGGTGCCAAAGAAAAGTAAGGTAGCATGCCTTAATGTATACTGTCCAAAGGTTCTGACATCCATTATCATGAAGTGTTTCGAGAGACTGATGATGGCGCATATTAACTCTAGTCTCCCAGCCAGCCTTGATCCACTGCAGTTTGTTTACTGTTGCACCAGGTCCACAGCAGACACCAACTCGCAGGCCTGAACCTAATGTCTGGAGCACTTAAACAACAAGGACTATATTAGACTTCTATATGTCAAGTATAACTTTGGCTTCAAAACCATAATCCCATCCAAACTCATCTCCAAAGTCCAGGACCTAGAAATCAGCAGCACTTTCTACCACTGGATCCCGACTTACTAGTCCACAGACTTCACAATTAGTGAGAGATGACAATACCTCCTCCATTATATTTCTCAGCGCAGCGTCTTACAAGGATGCACCTCAGTCCCCTACTATACTCCCTAAACACACATGACTGTGTGACCATATTCGCATGTAACTCCAACTATAAGTTTGCAGGTGTCATCACAGTGGTGGGTCGGATCATGAACAATGATGACGTGGAGTGCAGGAAGGAGAGAGGGAACTTAATAACATGATGTCAAGCCAATCACCATTCCCTCAATATCAGGAAGATCAAAGGAAAAACTTAGAAACATAGAAAATAGGTGCAGGAATAGGCCATTCAACTCTTTGAGTCAGCACCACCATTCAATATGATCATGGCTAATCATCCAAAATCAATACCCCGTTAATGCTTTTTCCCTATACCTCTTGATTCTGTTAGCTCTGAGAGCTCTATCTAGCTCTTTCTTGAAAACATCCAGTGAATTAGCCTCCACTGCCTTCAGTGTCAGAGAATTCCACAGATTCACAATTCTCTGGGTGAAAATGATCTAGTTATCGACTTCAGGAAGCATGGTGGAGTACAGGCCCCAATCAGTATCAATGGTGCCAAAGTGGAAATGGTTGAGAGTTTCAATTTCCTTGCCGTTAGTATTACAAATGACCTGTCATGGACCAACCACATTATGCAACAGCCAGGAAGCTATACCAATGCCTCTCCTTCCAAAGCAGACTGAGGAAATTTGGCATATCTCCAATCATTCATAAAGTTCTGGAGATGCACCATAGAAATCGTACTGCTGGGTTGCATCACAGCTTGGTTTGGGAAATGCTCTGCCCAAGACTGCAAGGAATGCAGATAGTTGTAGATGTAGTCCAGTGCATCACACAGACCAGATTTTGTACCAGTGACTCCATCTACATTTCTTGCTTCCTGATGGCCCTGTCCCACTGTACGAGTTAATTCAAGAGTTCTCCTGAGTTTGCCCTGATTCGAACTTGGAGATTTACGGTAATGGCCACTCGTAGGTACTCGAGGCTCTCGTGGACATTTTTCCACATGTTGAAAAATCTTCACGAGTCTTCCCGAGCTTACCGCGTTTCCTGAGTACCTGCTGTTGGCGTTACGATCCGCTAAGAGATGTCCCGAGCTCCGACGTACCCGATACGTACATTCTACGTGCTTCCACGAGTTTGATTTTTATTTAAACTCGGTAGAGCTCTTGTATGAGCTCGTACAGTGGGACAGCCCCATTAGAAAAGCAGCCAACATAATCGAAGATTTATCCCACCCCAGTCATTCCATCTTCTCCTTGCTCTGGCTGCTAGAAGGTATAGAAACTTAGAAGCATGCACCACCAAACTCAGGAACAGCTTCTTCCTCTTTGATATCAGGCTTCTGAATGATATACAGATAGAGCTCTAGGGGCTAGAGGAATCAAGTGGTATGGGGAGAAGGCAAGCACGGGTTACTGATTGTTGATGATTAGCCATGATCACAATGAATGGCGGTGCTGGCTCGAATGGCCGAATGGCCTCCTCCTGCACCTATTTTCCATGTTTCTATCCTTTCATAATCTAACGTACTGTCAGATTCACATCAATCCCAATGTGGACATTGGAGTTTTTCTCAGGATCTCATGTGCTGCAATGCTGAGAACTATATTCTGTATCTTTCTCTTTGCTCTATCTGTTGTACTTGAGTTGGATTTGATTGAATTTATGGATCTGTACGGATAGCATTGAAAACAAAGCTTTTCATTGTACCCTGTTGCACATGACAATAATAAACCTAAACAAGCATAACGTGCTTTCACAGACGAATGCAAAGACAGCTATTCAGTTCTGGGAGTCTACTGATTTGGGTGGCATGATGCCAAAGTTAGTATTGTTGCTGCCTCACAATGCCAGAGATCTGGGTTCAATCCTGACTTTCGGTGCTGTCGGTGTGGGGTTTGCACATTCTCCCCGAGACCATGTTGGCTTCCCCAGGATGCTGCGGTTTCCACCTACACACCAGAGGTATGCAGGTCGGTGGGTTAATTGGCCACTGTAAATCATTGAAAGTGTGCAGGTGAGCGGTAGAATCTGGTGGGAGATGATGAGAATGTGGGGAGACTAAATTGGGATTAATGTAGGGTTACAGTGAATGGTTGATCTCAGTATGGATTTGGTGAGCGCAAAGCTCTGTTACTGGTGCTGTATCTCTCCATGAATCTCACTCCACAGTGGAAATTAAGGTGACTCCATAGCCCTTTACAGTAGTGGCGAATTCCAAGTTTGCCACGGAAGTCGGGGAAGCAGTCAGTGAATATATTATTGTATCAAAAGATTTATCCATGCATTGCAACTTTGATGAATTCTTAAACCGGCAGCTATGAGACAGATCAGTGCGAGTCTTAAATCATAACAGTATTCAGTCCCAATTTGTTGCGCACACTGCATTTTTATCCCGGTGTGCAAAATTGAAAGATCAAAGGAAATAGTTTCTAAAAATGGCAAACAATTTTATCCACCAGGCACAAACATGACTGTTAACAATCAATTGTTTAATTATCTACCACTCTCTGTAATAATGGAACACTGAAATTCTTATTTCCAGCAGCTTAATGGGCATATAAATTCAATATACACTAATAATATATAAATCTCCAAATAAATTAGCACTAACAATGGTCGTACAAAAAGCCTGCTGTCCTAAGTTCAACCAAATTCATGTGAATTTTGTGCTGTTGGGAAGAAACTATTCTTGACTCTGATGGTCGCAGTTTTCAGACTCCTGTACTTTCTTCCCAACTGCAGGCGTAAAATGAGAGTGTGGTCAAGGTGATGTAGTGTCTTTGATGATATTGACTGCCTTTTTGAGGCAGCACCTCCTGTAGATCCCTTCAATGGTGGGGAGGTCAGCACCTGTGATGGACCAGTTAGAAGATTACCACTCTCTGTAATCTTCTTTGCTCCTAGGCATTCAATTTGCCGAATGAAGCCAAGATGCAACTGGTCAATATGCTCTCTACCGTCCAACCGTAGAAGTTCAAGACAGTATTCGTCGACATATTAAATCTCCTCAATTCTTTAAGGAGGCAGAGGCGTTGATAGGCTTTCTTTGTGTTTACATCAATGTGCTGGACCCAGGACAGATCCTTTTCTTTGTAACAAAAATAATTTAATCAATTATGATACAAAATAATATTCACAAACGAAAACCGTGGTAACACACCCACCACCATAATACAAAATCATCAGATTATCTAAGACACTAAATTTTCAAATAACTATAATACAATTTTTATAGAGGCTGCATTCCACTCCCGGAAATCACCCACAGTACCCGTGGGCAGCGAGTAGCTGATTGTTATTGAGGATGACATATTTCCACCAATACGAACAGACTGTGGTCTGTGAATGCGGAAGTCGAGGATCCAATTGCAGAGGGATGCGCAGAGACCCAGTTCTGCGAGTTTGGTAACCAGCTGTAGTCAATGAATAACAGCCTGACATATGAGTTTTTTTTTGTCCAAGTGGTCCAGAGCGGAGTGGAGGGCCAGTGAGATCGCGTCCACCGTTGATCTGTTGTGGCGGTAAGCGAACTGCAGTGGGTCCAGGTTTTTGTCATGGTAGGAGTTGATTTGCGCCATGGTCAACGTCTCAAAGCACTTCATCACCACAGGCGTTAGTGCCACAGGTCGATAGTCATTGAAGCACGTCACCTTGCTCTTCTTGGCACTGGTATTATTGATGCCCTTTTGAAGCACGTGGGAACCTCAGACCTCAGAAGTGACAGGTTGAAAATGTCCGTAAAAACTCCAGCCAGTTGGTGCGCACAGGTTTTTAGAACACGACCAGGTATACCATCAGGTCCAGGCGCTTTTCGAGGGTTCACACCTCTGAAGGATTTCCTGACTTCGGCCTCTGTGACTGAGACTGAAATACCACCACAGCGAATGGGAGCTCGGGAAGGCACATAGGTGTTCACCCTATTGAGCTCGTCAGGGAGTGATGTTTCGCCGACATTCGAGCTGCCTCCTGATTTCGCCTTGTAGGAGGTGATTGCATTCAGGCCCCGCCAAAGCTGCCGAACATCTGTCTCATCCTCCAGTTTGGAGCAGAAGTCCCTTTTGGCCTTTTTGATGGCCTTTCTGGACGTATCTGGACTTCTTGTAGACCACTGTATCATCAGACATGAATGCCCGGTGTCTGGTCTTCAAAAGAATGCGGATCTCAAAGTTCATCCAAGATTTCTGATTGGGAAACACTGTGAGATTCCCTCACAGACGGCAGCTCCAGCTCCGTAACGAACGGGGGTACCTTCAAAATCGGCAGCTCCAGCTTCATTGTTCCTGGAGGATCCAGCTCGTCAGCTCTGGAGGTCATCCCGGAGTTTCCAGGTACAGTACCTGCATTCTTCCATCGGGTCAGGTGATTTCCAGCCAGCGTGGGAAAGTTTAAAGTCCTGGGCTCCCGCAGCTGCGGGAGATCGCAAAATTGCAAGAGCCTTGAGGTGCTCAAGCAGCTTGTCCGAAACTGCACTGATTTCTGCCGTTTTCCTGATCCAGGTGAGTTGATGGCAGTTGTATTTATACCTTTTACATTCTGGTGCTCCGCAAAAGTCGCCGTAGGCAGGCGCCATCTTGCTTCCAAAAGAAGATTTCTTGCTTAAAAAGAACACAATACACGATAGAATTTAACATGAACATCCCCACACAGTGGAATCAACATCTCCCACTGCGAGGGAAGGCAATACATTTCAGTCATAAATCCTCTTTGTTTACCCGTAGTCGCCACTACATACTGCATGCTCCACGATGTTAAAGTCCGCAGCTCCCACAGGTTGGAGCACAAAGGCCGACCCCTGGCAAAGGGATTGCCCACTCCAAGATGGTAAATCCACAGGCTCCGCGATTTTGAAATCCTAAACAACAGGCCGCCAACTCCACGATGTTAGGCCACAGTGCAGACAATGATACGACATGGAAAAAGTTGCATCTCCGTCGAGGAAAGATAAAAGAAAAGTTTCCCCCACCACCACCCACATAATACGAACCTAAAAATAAACTAAACATACTTTTAGAACAAACTAAAAACACAAAAGAAGGAAAAGATGCAGACAGACCGTTGGCGAGGCAGCCATTGTGCAGCAGCCATCGTGCGGTGCTCCCTTCTATACTCTGGCTCATCATTAACTGTTAATCATCCAATAATGGTGGTATAGTTGGCAAATTAAAAATGCCACTGTAATTGTGTCTGGCTTGTCGGTCGGCGGGATCAGTAATCTGCCCGAAGGCTCATCGGACGACAGTATTGGGAACCTGCCCGAAGGCCTGTCAGTCGGCCGAACCCGGAAGGAGCTCGATACGTCAGAAGTGAGTAGCAAGGGCTGGAAGGAGGGATAACCAGAGTAATCAGGGATAACCAGAGTAATGCCTCCAGTGCCTTTAAGGTTGGCAGCAGCAGGCAAAAGTTTTCATACCCCTTGAACTTTTCCACATTTTGTCACGTTACAACCACAAACGTAAATGTATTTTATTGGGATTTCATGTGATGGACCAACACAAAGTGGTGCATAATTGTGAAGTGGAAGGAAAATGATACATGGTTTTCAAATTTGTTTACAAATAAAAAACTGAAAAGTGTGGCGTGCAAAAGTATTCAACCCCCTTTACTCTGATGCCCCTAAATAAAATCCAGTGCAACCAGTTGCCTTCAGAAGTCACCTAATTAGTAAATAGAGTCCACTTGTGTGTAGTCTAATCTCAGTATAAATACAGCTGTTCTGTGAAGGCCTCAGAGGTTTGTTAGAGAACATTAGTGAACAAACAGCATCATGAAGCCCAAGGAGCACACCAGGCAGGTCAGGGATAAAGTTGTGGAGAAGTTTAAAGCAGGGTTAGGTTATAAAAAAATATCCAGAGTTTTGAACATCTTACGGAAAATGGAAAGAGTATGGTCCAACTGCAAACCTACCAAGACATGGCCGTCCACCTAAACTGACAGGCCGGGCAAGGATAGCATTGATCAGAGAAGCAGCCAAGAGGCCCATGGTAACTCTGGAGGAGCTGCAGAGATCCACAGCTCAGGTGGGAGAATCTGTCCACAGGACAACTATTAGTCGTGCACTCTGCAAATCGGGCCTTTATGGAAGAGTGGCAAGAAGAAATCCATTGGTGAAACAAAGCCATGAGAAGTCATGTTTGCAGCTTGCCACAAGCCATGTGGGGGACACAGTAAACATGTGGAGGAAGGTGCTCTGGTCTGATGAGACCAAAATTGAAGATTTTGGCCTAAATGCAAAACGCTATGTGTGGCGAAAAACTAACACTGCACATCACCCTGAACACACCATCCCCACTGTGAAACATGGTGGTGGCAGTATCATGCTGTGGGGATGCTTTCCTTCAGCAGGGACAGGGAAGCTGGTCAGAGATGATGGGAAGATGGATGGAGAAAATACAGGGCAATCTTGGAAGAAAACCTGTTAGTCTGCAAAAGACTTGAGACTGGGGCGAAGGTTCACTTTCCAGCAGGACAACGGCCCTAAACATATGGCCAGAGCTACAATGTAATGGTTTAGATCAAAGCATATTCATGTGTTAGAATGGCCCAGTCAGTCCAGACCTAAATTCAAATTGAGAACCTCTGGCAAGACTTGAAAATTGCTGTTCACGGATGCTCTCCATCCAATCTGACTGAGCTGTAAAATCACATAAAATCCCAATAAAATACATTTACATTTGTGGTTGTAACGTGACAAATGTGGAAAAGTTCAAGGGGTATGAAAACTTTTGCAAGCCACTGTAAACAGCAAAAAATGCATTCCCAGGTGAAGTTTCATATCACACAAATGCAAAGGGAACAAATTGCTACTGCAGGTACATTGGCGGTTATTTACCATGTGTCAATTCCTTTAAGATGGCAAAAGCTTATCTAAGTCAGAAGACAAAACATACAGCAACATAGAAGATGTTCAACGCCGACAAAGGGACGGATCTCACGTACGGGACAAAGCAAGGTACTCCGTTTATTTTTACATATAAACATGCTTCTTAGGATGCCTTTAATCAAAATTTCACGTTGCGAGAAGGTGATTTCGGACCTATACGAACCGGCAGTGTTTTTCCTGCTGATATGGGGTTTAAATTCACCACAAATGCAACGTTCCAATTGATCGTGTTCCACAAAATCTCACTCGCAAGATGATTTAAATGGCCATTAATTTACAGGAAGTAAACACTAAATTCCTTCCATTTGGCCTACAAATTCATGACAATAAAATTTAAAAATCATGTTATCTTGTGAATTATTGTGTGAATGTTATTTGGACACTTAGGCTAGTTAAAAATGTTAAACCTTTTCTTAAGAAATGGATAGATGTTTAGATCTAGTAATTGAATTTTGTAATTGGCTACAATTAGGTAACTAACTAATTATATGCATTAATTTCAGGTCATCCAAGTAAGATTGTTTCATATTTGTTTCAGAATGCTTCAATCTATCATAACTGAAAATTTCATTCAGTTCTCTTAACTTTTAATAAAGTTATGGGCTTTTGACTGTCCTCGATCACAGCTCTTGAGTTAAGTCAATGGAAAAGCAATAGGGAACAAGATGCTAATTTCCGAGTATGAAAATGGACATAACTTTTTCAATACTGAAGATATGAAAGTGAATTTGGTGTCAAATTAAACTTCTTTTTATGCTTTATTTGATGGGATAAATTGCAGACTTGATTTTTAAAATCTCAAAATGTTGTAACATTGCTACTAAATAGCTACGTAGACTTCCAACAAGAAGGAATGTCTCCATACAGGGAAATATAGGAAAGAAATCTGCATAACACTAAACAGTAGTTAGACACAATGCAATCGAGCTTGTTCACCATCTGCACTGCCAATGGAATGGTGGGGAGTAACAAGATATCAAGACAAATCACTAGAAAGTTATAGTGATACAGGGGCAGATTGTTCTATCGAAAAGAAAATCCACCATTGACCTTTGACAAAGCGTGCTGTTATTCTCAAGACATATTCTGATAAAATACTGAAGATACTCGATCAAATGAAATGTACTAGGTGCCATGGCCTGTAGTTAAAGCCGTCAATAGTTGTAACAAATTACAAAGAGTGACCGGCATTAACAGGAAAAGATTGGTTAAAGGAACTAAAGATCAATTGGAAAAATTTATTTGGTGTCACTGCATTGCTACTAAAATTACCATTGGAGATGCCATACCACTGATGTGAAGATACCTGTAAACTTGTACAGGCATTTCGGACATATGACACACATTTGCCTCAATGTGGATTCAGAATGTTATAGCCACAATCAATTCATTAAAAGGTTGGCTGAAAGAGGAAGTCGGCTGGCTAATAAGGAATAAAGTTCCAGTACAAATGAATCAAAGAGAACAGGCAACTGAACCATAACAGTACTCAAGCATGGCAGGATAGTGAGGTGTGTAGAATTCTTAACAAGACCCTCATTTACGAGGATGTTGCCAGGACCTGAGGGACATGAGTTATAGGGAGAGTTTGGACATGCCACGACTATTCCTCAGAACACATGGGGGGTGAAGGGTGACCTTATAGAGTTGTGTAAAATTATGACAGGAATAGATAGGGTGAATACACAGAGTCTTTTACTCAGAGTAGAGGAATCAAGAACCAGAGGACATGGGTTAAAGGTGAGAAGTGAAACTTTGATAAGAACCTGAGGAGAAACATTTTCACACTTACGGTGGTGAGTATATGGAATGCACTCTTACAGGAGGTGGTTGAGTCAAAGTCAAAGTCAAAGTAAACTTTATTGTCAATTCAAATAATGCAACAAGTAGTTACACAGAGGATTGAAATTGCGTTTCCCCATACTCCAAATGTGCAAGTAATATTTATAACACAGACAGACAATATACCATTAAAAATACCATTAAAAAATATACCATTAAAAATAGACATTATATATTTTTTTAAATTCACAGTGTGCCAGAGTCTAGTAACATTTTGAGGTATGTTATTAAAGTGCAATAATAAAAGATACAATATAGAAAGTGCAAATAGCATACTGCAGACATTGAGTTAAAGTTATTTGACAGTCAGTTGGTCTTTGTTTGTGTACTTTTCATGGAATTTTCTTGAGTGAGTTGAGTAGTCTGATGGCCTGAGGGAAAAAGCTGTTTTTGAATCTGGTGGTTTTGCTCCGCATGCTGCGGTAGCGCTTGCCGGATGAAAGGGGGGTGAACAGTTTGTGTGCTGGTGTCTTTGATGATATTGGTTGCTCTCTTGCGACAGCGAGATGGGTATAAGTCCTGGATTGCTGGTTGGGGTGATCTGGTGATCTTCTCCGCCGTCCTCACCACTCTCTGTAGGGCCTTCTGGTCAGCAGCAGAGCAACTGCCATACCAGACAGAGAGAATGCTGGTAAGAATGCTCTCAATGGCACCCCTGTATAAGGTGGTGAGGGCAGAAGGAGGGAGGTCGGCTCTCCTCATCCGTCGAAGGAAGTGGAGGCATTGCTGTGCTTTCTTGACTAGGGAGATGGTGTTGGTGGACCATGTCTGATCATCTGTGATGTGCACTCCCAGGAACTTGGTGCTTTTCACAGACTCCACTGCACTGCCATTGATGGTGAGTGGAGTGTGTGCTGTCTGTTTCTTCCTGAAGTCCACAGTTATTTATTTTGTTTTATTGACATTGAGTTGAAGGTTATTGATGTCACACCAGTTGATGAGTTGTTGAACCTCCTCTCTGTAGGCTGAGTCGTCATCGTGGCTGATGAGGCCCACCACTGTAGTGTCATCTGCGAACTTGATGATGTGGTTCGAATTGTGTTTGGCACAACAGTCAGGTGGTTGAGACTATAAAAACATTTAAAAGACATTTGGACAAGTACATGGATAGGAAACTAAAATTAGAGCACATGGTATTGGGGGTAGGGTGTTGACATGGATAGAAAATTGGATGGCTGACCGGAAGCAAAGAGTAGAAGTGATTGGGTCCTTTTCAGAATGGCAGGTAGTGGCGAGTGGAGTGCCGCAAGGCTCAGTGTTGGGAACGCAAATGATGTGGAAGAGGGAATTAGGAGCAACATAGCAAGTTTGCGGATGACACAAAGCTGGGTGGCAGTGGGAACTATAAAGGGGATGTTAGGAGGTTGCAGGGGGACCTGGACAGGTTGAATGAGTGGGCAGATGCGTGGCAGCATCTGTGATAACTGTGAGGTTATCCACTTTGGTGGCAAAAACAAGGGGGCAGATTATTATCTCAATGGGGTTAGGTTAGGTAAGGGGGAGGTACAGCGAGACCTGGGTGTCCTTGTACACCAGTCACTGAAAGTTGGCATGCAGGCAGAGCAGGCAGTGAAGAAAGCTAATGGAATGTTGGCCTTCATAACAAGAGGATTTCAGTACAGGAGTACAAAGGTTCTTCTGCAGTTGTATAGGGCTCTGGTGAGACCACATCTGGAGTATTGTGTACAGTTTTGGTCTCCTAATTTGAGGAAGGACATCCTTGTGATTGAAGCAGTGCAGCGTAGGTTCACGAGATTGACCCCTGGGATGGTGGGACTGTCATATGAGGAAAGATTGAAATGACTAGGTTTGTATTCACTGGAGTTTAGAAGGATGAGGGGGGATCTTATAGAAACAAATAAAATTATAAAAGGACTGGACAAGCTAGATGCAGGAAAATGTTCCCAATGTTGGGTGAGTCTAGAACCAGGGGCCACAGTCTAAGAATAAAGGGGACGTCATTTAAGACTGAGGTGAGAAAACACTTTTTTTGTGAATTTATGGAATTCCCTGCCACAGAGGGCAGTGGAGGCCAAATCACTGGATGGATTTAAGAGAGAGTTGGGTAGAGCTCTGGGGGCTAGTTGAGTCAACGGATATGGGGAGAAGACGGGCACGGGTTATTGATAGCGGACAATCAGCCATGATCACAATGAATGGCGGTGCTGGCTCGAAGGGCCGAATGGCCTCCTCCTGCACCTATTTTCTATGTTTCTATGTTTCTATGTTTCTATGAAAGATTAGAGGGATATGGGCTAAATGCAGGGTGCTGGGACTAGCATAGCTGGGACATCCTGATCGGCATGGGCAGGTGGGGCTGAAGAGCCTGTGTCTGAATGACTATGATTATATCAATTGATGTTTGATGGTATTCACATTTCTGATAACAAAAGATCTTGTCATAGTCTCAGCAGAAAGCTGCACCTTTCACCATTAGACTAGATGCAGTGATACTGAAGTAAACCAACCAAGGCTTGGATCAACCAATCCAAGGTTGTGTTCATGGGAGGTGGTATTGGAGGGGAGGATGCTCCTCAAAATGTGGTTCATCCTGGACGATACAGCTCACCCCTCCATGACACACTGGTCAACCTAAGGAGCACCTTCAGCAACAGGCTGGTTCCACCAAGATGCAGGACAGAACGCCATGGAGATCCTTCTACCCTGTGGCTATCAAACAATACACCTTCGGGCACTCCAAGCCGCGGAGTGTGTTTAACCGTCCCGACGTTGGAGTTTGGATCATCCCGATGAGAGGGCCTGTACATCGGGCCGTCCGTAGTGGCGACTGTAATTACCTGACTCACACACAGGTAAAGGTGTATTCCACAGGGAAAGGGTATTTCCACTCTACTGGGCGCCAGCTCTGCAAAGCCCATGGGACAATTTGTCACAACTGCAAGAAGCGTAATCATTTTGCTACGTGTTGTCTGTCTCGTGGGAACGCTACTTCAAGGACAATCTGCACCTGCTACAACAAAAGTGTCTGACTCCGACTGGAACGAGGGTTCAAATCCCACTTCTGACACCATGCAATTACCTGACTCGCACACAGGTAAAGGTGTAAGCATCTTTAATAGTCGTTCCAGTATCAGATATGCGGTACATTATACGTTCAGATTGCTGCAACTATTGAATACAATAAACAAGTTCTCACACTATAAGCATGCACTAGGCAGAGTTATTATTCCTAAGCATTCTGTTTCGCTAACATGCAATAGCCAATCTACAGCAACTACGGAGGGTTCATGGCCCTGACCACGGGTGAACAAAGGAGGAGGAGGGCTGGCTGAACTTTATTGCCTTCCACCACAGTGAAGAATGCTGTGGTGGATGTTTGTGTTAAATCATATTGTATATTATGTGTTCTTTTTAAGTGTATCGCTGCTGGCAAATTCATTTCACTGCGTGTGACGAATAAAATTGACGTTGACTTTGACTTTCCTCCCCCTTCTGTCATTGGGTAGACTGCGACTGCTCCCCCCCCCCCCCCCCCCCAATCTTTGCACATCTCCCAAGCCTTCCCACTCGTCACTTTAATTTCATGTTTCGTATATTTTTTGTGTTTTGTGTATTTTGTGTTTTTATGACTGTTGGCTGATCAATTTCCCTCCTGGGATAAATAAGGTTCTATCGTATCGTATCGTATCGTTGCCTGAAATGTGGTTGGAAGAATCTCCCATTGGTCAGGGACATTGAACCGTAGATGTATTTCCTTCTGGGCCCAGTGGACGACATTGTCGGGAGCTCGCAGGTCACAGGTTGGTGACCTGTTTTTCTGAGCTTTCGCAACAACAGCTTCGTCCGCTGGTCTGGAGGGCGGCAGCTTCGACCACCCTGGGCCGCGGAGTTTGAACCGGCCCGTTCGCGGAGGTCGGTTGAACCGCGGGACTGACTTACTTACCATCACCCGGTGGGGTCACAACATCTGAAGCCTGGATCGCCTCGGCGCAGAGGGAGAACAAAGAGGGAAGAGACAGAGACTTTAAGACTTTGCCTTCCATCACAGTGAGGAGGTGTTTGGTGAACTCACTGTTGTGGATGTTAAATTTGTGTTTATTGTGTGTCCCTTTCATTTTTTTAATTATATGTATGACTGCAGGAGAACAAAATTTCGTTCAGACCGAAAGGTCTGAATGACAAATAAATTCAATTCAATTCAATTCAATTCGTATTGCAGTTAGTGTATACCTGAGTTGTAATTATGAGGTCTATTCTCAGAAACTTCATCTGCACTGCAGAGATCCAGAAGGATTTAGTTTCCACACCTCGGCTGAAGAAGAACACCACTAATGACACCCCTAAAGATAGTGCAAATAGGCAAACAGCTATCACCATTCATAATCACCCTGGCTAGTATAAAATGTACAGAACACCCTACTGAGTCTGTATGTGAAAGATGCCATTTTTGCGACGTTCTGCAGTTCTGGTTGCAGTTGGCCATAAAGGCCCGTTGCGACCATCCCCTCCATGCCAGTCGTCCCATGAACCATCGCCCCAATCCATCCATAGCTCTCTTCACCCCTTGTTCCACAGCTAACCTTGAGGGTGCAGAAGGAAGAACCCCGGTTCTTCTTACCGGGCCCTTTGCCTCCATCTCCCTTCATCCTCCTCTCCGCAGCTCCCCCTTCTGGGCGGTTTCCCAATTCTGCGGTGGGTGGCAAGTCAGGGCTGCCGTCGGTAACTGAGGAACGGTTTTGAGAATCTGAGAAAGCATAGATCTATGAGCTGAAACATTAACTCTATCTCATCTCCTGCTGATACGGCCTGACCTGCCGAGTGATTCCAGCACTTCATGTTTTAAGGCAGGAACAACTTTCATTGATCTGATTGACTTTTTCTCTTCTAGAAGCAGGAGGTCAGTCTCTAGAATTCTCTATTCTGGAGGGTTGTGGACGCTAGATCACTGGATACATATTAAAGTTAGATGAATAAAGGTTGATAAATGTTTGAAAGATTGTGGAAATGATACTGTGGGGAACTGGCACAGAAGAGGAGCTGAGGCAAATCAGCCTTGATTAGTACAGGTGTCAGTGTTATGGGGAGAAGGCAGGAGAACTAACTTCTAAAGTAGACATAGAATAGACACCCAATGTTCTGATAAGTTCAACATCGATGAAAGAGTCACTCCATTGAACAGAGAACTTGAACCATCGATGTATTGCAGTTGGAGTATACCGTATAATGGATTATGCTCCAAACACACGAACATAGTAATTAGTATTACGAAGGTTGATGCCAGAAGCTCCATATGCAATCTAGTATTGATCAAGGGTGCCAGAGGATGTAGATTTAACATCGACAACACCTTCACTGTCTGCCAGGAATGCAGAATAACACCACCAATGACGCCCCTATAAATACTGCAAACTGCCAATGCAAACGTTTAATCCACACTTTGTGACATGGCTGCAAATTCCACTTTAATGTTGAATTATAGCTATGTATGAACAGCTGCATCACATTACCAGGCCCAGTCAAGTGATCCACAGTATGTCGGTATCAAATTTGAACTGAGAAGAAGGTTCATGGGATGGAGAATTGATAGATACTGAACCCGTCATGCTGACAGGTTTGCCTTGAGGGTATGAGCTATTGCATTTTTAAATGATAAGATCCTAGATTTCAACTGATTGCACTATCAATCCCACCATGGGCAATGCAGATGCCAGTACAGAATTAGAACATAACAGATCAGAAGTTCAAGTTCAAGTTCAAGTTCAAGTTCAAGTGAAATTTGAGTGACCGTACAGCCATACTAAATGAAAAGCAACAATACACACAGCCACATAAAATAACATTTAAAATAAACATCCACCACAGTGGAATCAACATTCCTCACCGTGATGGAAAGCAATAAAGTTCAGTCATCTTCCTCCTTTGTTCCCCCGTGATTGAGGCCGAACCCTCCGCACTTGCCGCTGCCGACGGTCCGATGGTCAAGCCCTCGCGTCGGCATGATCGAAACTCCGGCGTCGGGACAGAGTGGAACACCCAGTGGCATGGAGCTGCCAAGTCGGCCTCTTCTTACCGGAGACTTCACGGTGTTAAAGTCCACTTTCGTTGGCGTACCTCGGCTAAGGATCGCCCGCTACACGATGGTAAGTCCGTGATGCGCTCGCGGCATGAAGCTCTGGCCCGGTCTCCAGGAAAGGCTGCACTAATCCACGTTGTAGGCTGCGGGGGGGACGAAGATGCGACGGAGAAAATCGCATCCCGTCGAGGTATGTAACTGAAAAGAGTTTCCCCTGATCCCACTCCCCCCCCCCCCCCCCCCCCCCCCCACAACCCACATAAAACATACCAAGAAACATTAAACCATACATTTAAGACATACTTAAAATAAAACATACTTAAAAACAGAGACGGGAGGAGACAGACTGTTAGCGAGGCGGCCATTACGGGTGCTACCCATGGTTATACATAGTGGGAGAGTACATAGAAGTTGAATGTGACCATGGTGTCTTAAACCTGTAAATGTATTAAATACATTAGTGAGCTCTCATTACGTTGACAATGTGCAGAAAGTGGTGTTGAAATAGATTTGACATGAACACCCACAAGGTGATGGAGATGAAATGGGCTAATGTTATACAGAACAAAAAAGACTCACCAGCAGACGCGTGCACTTAATGCAAATACGGTGGAAGAAATATATTGTTTAGTGTGAATCTGCTCTTGAGGATCCTCTCTTCCTTTAAGTGTTATGTTTTTAAATAAATTTGTTATGACAGGCAGTTGGTTAGGATAAGAAAAACAAAAAAAAAGTAAGTGAATATTTTTAGACTCCGTGTTCATGATAGATTATGTTAACCACTACAAAGTCAAAACAAAAAACTTCTTTAATGTTGTGCTTTTAACATGAGAATTAACATTATGCACGCAAGAACTCGGGCAGCTTACCTGAAGATAAAATATGTGCCAATTAATTAAGCAGTTTCAATAGTTAGTCTTCTACTGAATTTATCAAAATGAGTTAAATGAGGTTCAATTAGATGCAGGAAACTTAGAAGCAGAATGATTGTGATTGTGGTTAAGTATAGACTAAAATCTTCTTGTGTAACATCATTTGCATTGTTTTCCAGGTACTGCCGTTACCAATTTCTACCAAGCCCTTTTTATTTTCAGCATGTTAGAAACATGAAGGAGTAAACAATTTATCAAACCCATGTAAATGCTCCATGTTATGAATTTCCGTTACAATATAATGCATAGTAAAGAATATATATGACTTTTAGAACCTATAACATACATGTTTTCCCAGCAGTTAAATTCGCAGGGTGGTAGCCCTGAAATTGGACTGACTGTCCCAGAGACCAGATTTCAATCCCACTGTGGAGCTGCGGAATTTTGAATTTGGTTAATAATCTGAAACTTTAGAAAAGATGGGCTCAAAAATCCACCTGGATCATCCTCCTTTAGGGAAGATATTTTCATCTTTACCTGGCCTGATTGAATCCAGACCCACCACTGTCCTCTAAAGTGGCCGAGGAAATTACACATCTGGTCCATAAATGCAATGATGCAACAAAGATGTATCACGTAACCTTGGTCAAAGCATTGGCCAGGCCTTGGTCATAGCAAATTTTCTCCCAGCCCAGTGGACTGGTCAATTTTCCCTTCACATGCATCTGGGGATTGATATCTAAAGAGGGAAAGTTATCCCAACAAATTAGGCAAGTACTGCCCGAGGTAATCAAACTCACAGAATCATACTTTACAGACCTTAAGGCAGACTCTTCAGGCACAACCCAACTAGCAAGACAGATATACGAATAATGTGTCCTTGTGTACATGCGGGAGGCAACCTTCAGAGTATTCACCATTGACTCCAAACCGCATGAAGTCTCGTATGACTGCAGATATCGCTAAAGAAACCTCCTCCTGATTGCTTCCTGCAGTCTTTCTGCAGCTAATGAATCAGTGCACCTCCACACTTAGAAGAAGCACTCAAAGTAATAAGGGCAGAGAGCATACTCCAAGCAGGGGGTCTCAATATCCATCCCCAAGATTTCTCTGTGGCGGTGACATTATATTCTGCAATCTGTTTATTTTCTCTTTTTCACTGCCTGTTGTACTCAGTGGTAGCATATATATATATGGAGTCTCTATCTCCAATGTCATAGCCCAGCCAATTCCTCATTCCACCATTACTATCAAGCCCGAGGACTAAGCCTAATTTAGTGAGGAGGACTGTAGAGAATGCTGAAAGCAACACCGAGCATATGTACTTCAGGAATCAATGGTATTGGTATCACTGACATCCTGGAGAAAGGGGTCACTATTGACCAGAGATCAAACATATGAACCACATAAATACTGTGGCTGTATGAAACAAGTCAGAGATAAGTCATCCTTCAGTGAATGGGTCACGTTGTGACACCTCAAGACCTCCCACTGTCCATAAGCCACAGAGCAATTGAATTATCTCATTTCAAGGGTCAAGAGTGTTTATTTGTCATATGCACCAACAAAGGAACAATGCAATTCTTACTTGCAGTAGCTTGGCAGATCTGTAAAGACAAAACACACTGTTAATATATAATAATTTTTAAAATGTATAAATTAATAACCATGATACTAAGTAAGCATATTAGTGCAATTAGTGCATATTAGTGTAATAATGGGTGATGTTTCTGGTCAAACATCAGTCTGAAGAAGGGTCTTGACCCGAAACATCACCATTACTTCTCTCCAAGATGCTGCCTGTCTTGCTGAGTTACTCCAGATTTTTGTGTCTATCCATAGAAGATCATCCTTGCTGATATTATTGGTGTATAATATTCATGGGCCTGATGGTTGCTGAAAAGAAGATATTGTTGACCATGTGGTCACAGTTTCCAGGCTCGTGTACCTTCCTCTCGATGATAGTAGCAAAATGAGACTGTGGCCTAGATGGTATGGGTCGTTATGATGTTTTGTTAAAGAAGGAACTGCAGATGCTGGAGAATCGAGGGTTACACAAAAAGCTGCAGAAACTCAGCGGGTGCAGCAGCATCTAAGGAGCGAAGGAGATAGGCGACGTTTCGGGTCGAGACCCTTCTTCAGACGGGTCGTAATAATGTTGGCTATCTTTTTAAGGCAGTGCCTCCTAGAGATCCCTTCGATGGTGGAATGATCAGTAGCTGTGACGGACCAGGCAGTATCTGCCAACTTGTATGAATGATTGCAATTCCAAAACACTCAAGAAGTTTGACTCTCCTGACAAAGCATCCCATTTGATTTGTCCCCTATCCACCATCTTAAATATTTATCACTTCCACCACCATTGCACAGTGGCTCCAGTTTATCCTCAGTCTTTCTTATCCAGTGTGTGTAAAGATCAAAGACTGCCTATGGATAACATAAATTGCAGATATCACTAAAGTCCTTGCTTGGGCATTGATATGTTCTACAGATTCTTCCAGAACCTAGATCACAAATCTGCAAGCTGTAAACATAGCTTGGCAGAGGAGCTGGGCTGAAGTTTCTTTGCAGAGAATCTCTCTAAATGACCATCAGGTCAGGAACACATCAGGGATCAAGAGCACATCAGTCCCCAGCTCTACTCCCTTTACACCCATGAGTGAGTAACCAGACACAGCCCTCATGCCATCTCCAAATTTGCTCATGATACCACCACTGTTGGGTGAATGATAAATTGATCGAATGGTGTCAAAACAGTGAGCTTCCTCTCAAAGAAAGGGAACAGAAATATGGGAAAGCAATGGATCCACGAATCTGTCTTCATCGATGGGAAGGTGGTGGAGAGAGTCAAAGGCTTCAAGTTCCAGGACACACACATCTCTGATTTCTGTCTTGGGCCAAGCATATTGATGCAATTGTAAAGAAAGCTCATCAATGGCTCTACATCTTTAGAAGATTGTGGAGATTTGGTGTGTCCCGAATGATCTATAGAACTTGTACGGGTGCACAAGAACATACTGACTGGTTGAATTCAGTAAATCAAATGCCCAGGATTAAAGCAGGCCTCTGAAAGTGATGGACTTTGCCCAGTCCATCATGGATACTGACCTCCTTACCATCAAAGGTGTAGAGAGACATACAGACACAGTCTGTTGTTCAAAGTCAGCTTTAATCGTCAATCATAATGATGTAGTACAATACGTTGTTAGTGCATCTCTACTACTGCTGTAACTACTTAATATGAGAAGTGAGTGTTAGTATAAAGTGTATAGTAGGGCAGAGTTAGTAGTAGTACATTACTCTGATCGGTTCGCATGTAATAACCAATCCACAAAAGGGATCTACGTGTGCTGCAAAAAAGCAGCTAAAATGATCAAAGACGCATACTACCATGCTCTCATCTTGCTCATAAAATTGGGATGAAGGTACAGGAGCCTGAAAACTGTTACTTCCAGATTCAAGAGCAGTTTCTTCCCAGCAACCATCATGCTCTTGAACACTACACAACACTACCTCAGCAACCACGATCAACTTTGTTCAGGTTGCACTTTATCCTTCTGTTTTTACCCGTCTGATTACCCAGTATTACTGATTATTAATTTATTGTATTATTGACTATATCAATGATGTGCTGGCATTGGAGAGGGTCCAGAGGAGGTTTACGAGAATGATCCCAGGAATGATTGGCTTAACATATGATGAGCGTTTGATGGCACTGGGCCTGTGCTCGCTGGAGCAAATAAGTATGAGGGGGGGGATCCTTCAATGACTAAGGATGATTGAAACACACCAAATAGTGAAAGGCCTGGATAGAGTAAATGTGGAGAGGATGCTTCCACTAGTGAGAGAATCTACGACCTGAGGTCATAGCCTCAGATTAAAAGGATGTTCCTTTAGGAAGGAGATGAGGAGGAATTTCTTTAGTCAGAGATTGGTGCATCTGTGGATTTTATTGTCACTGATGGCTGTGAAGGCCAATCAATTAATATTTTTAAGGTGAAATTTGACAGATTCTTGATGAGTGAGGGTGTCAGGGGTCATGGGGAAGGCAGGAGAATGGGGTTGAGAAGGAAAGATAAATCAGCCGATATTGAAAGGCATAGTAGACTTGAAGGGCCGAATGGCCAAACTCTGCTCCTATAACTTATTTATTCATGAACTATTATATATTTAGTTGTGTGTTATTCCATTAATGAATAGCTGCAGCAAGCAAGAAATGGATTGTTCTGTTGCCAGTACATCTGACAATTAAGCACTTTGACACTCTCTTGACACTCTTGGCACTATCCATCGCAACCTTCATCCTAATTATTTCTGTAAATAGGAGGCCTTCTGCTCGCCACAGGCCCAACTCATATCAGTGCCAAATTGCCAGCGTTAGTTTACTTTTGGAGTCACATCATCATTTTGTCTGAGGCCAGTGAGACCGGGAGGTTCTGCAAGGTTTTTGTCTGTCAGTCAGAGCTCAGTCCTGCTCCTACTCTACTTAATTAGGCCCTCTCCTGTTAGAGAGAGGCTGGAGGAATGGTCCTGTTTTCAGAAAAGCTTTAGGGAGAAGTCTTCCTGAAATATGAGTCCACATGTTCCTCATTAATACTCCCAGTAATATTTCGCCGACCTCGTGAGTATGCAGTTCCGCTCTTTTCCTACACTTCCTTGGAATGATACAAAACAAATTGATGAATCCTTCCTCTTATATTCTATCCACTTCAGTAATGTGTGGTCCAGACCATTAGGTTGTATGCTATCAAAGCAGAATATGAGGTGCTGCTCCTCCAGTTTGTGTTCATACTGTTAGGTATGTCCTAACTATACCTCACCATCCCTAACGATATGTTCCCAGCAGTCCTTCTAGGTGAGACAGAGGTTCATATGAATGTCCTCTATCCTCATCTACTGCATTCACTGTTCCTGATGTGACCTATTTTACATCAGCGAGACCAAGCGGAGACTCAGCGGCCATTTTACTGAACATTTGCACTTAGTCTGCCAAAGCCTGTTAGATCTGTTGGCTGCTAACTAATTTAACACCCCTTCCCATTCCCATACTGATCTTTCTGGCCAGGGCCTCCTATTTTGATAGAGCAAGGCCACACACAAACTGCAGGAACAGCACATAAGATTTTCCCTCTGACGTTTCTAGTTGTTGACCAGACATTATTGCAATGAGATCAAAGCCTCCTGTCTCACCTCCCTGTTCTGCATCACTCAACAGAAACAGTCTGGGTAAATTGGTTGCATATATCTTATCTATAAACTTAATAGCCCTGAATTACTAGATTTCATTCTTGTTTGTCCTCTCATAACACTTGTTTTGATTCCATCACGCTTTGATTTTGAGACTTTGCCAATCAAGGGCAATTTAACCACAGAGATTTATTTCCGTCTATCCAACCTAATCAGTGGACATGTTGCAATTTATTAATAATTTTTTGGCATCTGCTGCCAGAGAGTGAAACCACTCATTAAATCTGTAACATTTGTAACTTTGAACCAAAGTCTCTGTCTGTAAACTAAAAAATCTCCCTTTCAAAAACCAGTTATTTCTCTTGGATCTTGTTCCAAAGCATCAGTGTTCCTCTGAAATTAAATATCAATGTGCAATAGGGTAAAAATGTCAACCCAGTGGTAATGCCTCACAAACGGGATCAACACCCTGGTAAACTACCCCTTGAGTGATTGGGGGGTATCAAGCATCTGCAATGAAAACACATTGGAAAATAAATCCTTTAGTTATACACCAAAAAACACCCATAAAATATATATTTTTTAGTTTTAGTTTAGTTTATTGTCACGTGTACCAAGGTTTAGTTTAGTTTATTGTCACATGTGTCAGTGTTGTGCGCGAACCAGTCAGCAGAAAGACAAAACATGATTACAATCAAGCCATCCACTCTGTATAGATACATGATAAAGGAAATAATGCGAATAACATGTTTCATCTATTATAAATTAATCATGCATATGTATTTCTTATTCGTATCTGCAAGCAGTGTTCACCTGCCATTTCCAGTACTTTATTGCCTTGATGCAGGGGTTCGACCCGAAACATCAACCATTTCTTCACATCCACAGAAGCTGCCTGACTACTGAGTTCCTCCAGCAGATTCTTTGTTGCTCCAGATTCTGGCATCTGCAGTTTCTTGAGTCTTAATTGTTCCTTTTGTCTTATCCTTCTGCGATTGATCCCGTATGTGCTGACAACAACCCTTCTTGACCCCCATTAGGACACTCCTTGCAAATATATATGGTGTAACCGGAATATTTAAATATATCAGAATTTATTTCTCCGGACCAAAATTCAAATAATAGTTTATCGTGAGTGCAAAGTTAATTTGGCAGCTCAAAAGAGGAGCTAACGCCAAAGCAGTAAGTAACTTTTAATATATTATCCTGCCTCAGGCTGAAAGCGATGGTAAGAAATGAAAACACCATCCAAAAATTATCGCTGATGATTAATTTCCTATTTTACGGTAGGACAGGGCACAAGCTTTTGGTTTCTTCAGGGTCTGCTGTTCCAAAAAAAAGGGAATTAGTTTCCTTTTGATTAGTGACTTGTCCAAATCCTGAGATGGACTGACACATTTTTCCAATGATTATAACATTCAAGGTTGTACTTGAGGTGATTTCGGTGATTGAGACTCTCGTCCATGTCCTGTGGTTATAAATTCTGGTCGCAGTACATTATTCTTTTTATTCTTTGGCCGCTTCTCTGCAACTGACAAGACATACTTGGTACAATTAACTTAGGGTACGTTCCACAGATAGAACCTCATTTCCCCATGTAAGTCTCATTCCTTCTGCTGCACCGTGACTTTGTAATCAAACTCAACGCTTCAGATTTTGCATTAGCATTAACGATAAGGTTTCACTGTTATTTGGCAATAAATTGGTCAGCTACTGTCAAACACCTTCTTCAGCACAGTTAAATGTAGAAACCTGAACGTTACTCTCCAAATTGCCCTGCTCTTCCAGAAATGGTACTAACTATAAGATTTGTTACCAGATTCAGCATTCAAATATATATCTTAATCATAATGGTATTTTATTAGGCAAGTATGTTTTGCAACATATGAGGAATTTGATTTGTCATACCCATAAAGAGCAACAAGACACACAAATATTGCTTTAAAATGAACATCCACCACAGTGACTCCCCCACATTCTTCACTGTGATGGAAGGTGAAAAAGTTCAATCTTCTTCCCTTCTTTGTTCTCCCACAGTCAGCGCACTGGAACCTTCTGTTGTCGGGGCGATCTTGACTCCCACAGCTAGTGGCCGAGCCCTCTACGTTGGGGCGATTGAGCTCCCGCATCGGGGGGATCTCAGCTCCTCCGCTCCGGGCGATCGTACCCAAGTCGGGGCTAGTCGAGCCTCCTGTGCCTTGGAGCTTCCCGACATTAGCCTCTACCCGAGACTGCGAGCTCCTCGGTGTTGAATTCCGCAGGCCGCGGTTGAAGTGTCGATCCCAAGCAAGGGATCCAGGCTCCGATGGTAAGTCCACGTCTCCGCGGTGGGGCTCAACGTCAGTCTCAAGCAAGGCTGCCAGCTCCATGGCGTTAGGCTGCAGAGCGACCGGAGATATGATCCGGAAAACAATTGCATTCCCGGCAAGGTAAGAGATTGAAAAAAGTTCCCCCCGACCCCCTCCCCCACTCCCCACATAAAACAAACCAGAGAACATTAACACATCCTTTTAAAACACACTAAAAATAACAAAAAAGGCGAGAAGACCAACAGGCAGACAGACTGTTGGTGAGGATGCCATCAATGACGGCTCCACATGTTGCTGTAAGTTGGGTCATATAGTTGTTAGGTTCCTGGTCCACAAGTTCAAATTCCATCGTGACAATTTAAATTTTGTTCATAAAGAAAATCCAGCATTTTAATAAAAAGCTTAACCTCAGTTTTGTGACTTCTGGATTGTCGTCACAAGGTCATAATGTCATCAGTGATAGCAGCAGAATTAGGCCATTCGGCCCATCAAGTCAACTCTGCCACTCAATCATGGCTGATCTATCTCCCCTCCTAACCCCATTCTCCTGCCTTCTCCCCATAACCCCTGTCACCTGTACTAATCAAGAATCTATCTATCTCGGCCTTAAAAACATCCATTAACTTGGCCTCCACAGATTTTTGTGGAAAAGAATTCTACAGAATCGTTACAATCTGACACCTGTACCAATCAAGAATCTTTCTATCTCGGCCTTAAAAACATCCATTGACTTGGCCTCCACAGCCTTCTGTGGCAAAGAATTCCACAGATTCACCACCCTCTGATTAAATGAATTCTTTAGTCTTCAGAATGAAAATCTTCAGAGAAATAAACCTGCTGTCTTTAACTGGTCTGCCATAAATGTGAATTTGATCAATCAGTATGGTTGACTCTTACTGTCTCCTTGTTTCAAAGGCAATTAGAGATGGTAAAAAAAACCTGCTGTCATTGCAGTGAAGTCCACATCCGAAGAACATATAAATAAATAAAAAGCCCAATGGATTTTAACTAAACACCTCAGAAACAGTTAATGCTAATACATTTTACTGTAAGTAAACTTTTAACAGTGTACTAAGTTACAATTACTGCCAATCGATACTTTGACGCTGAAAATTAACCATGGGATTTCAATGACATAGATTTTATCTGTGGTTGATTTTTTTTAAGAATAAGATAAAAATATTTTTTTTCTCTCACATCAACCACTTTTGCACTCCCGCATTTGTTTTCCTCTGTGTGCATGATTTTACATTGAATTAATTGCTTCGATTAATACTTCCTAGTTTAGAGTCTGTCAGAAAATTGTGCTCCACTTGTTTATTTGTTATGGATATTCTGTGCATGTGGTCAGCATCAGCTGCCATATTAGTCCATGTGCACCTTACACCTGCTGGAAGTATCAGAAATAGATAGATCATGACGCCAATCAGTACTCAATGCTGAATATCTGCCATGGTTACTATTTTAGAAACCTCTTTGACTTCCCACAGCTGACAAGGTGTTTAACGACGGGAAGGTTCCACTAGTGACATTTCAGCAAAAGATCATTAACTACTTATGGCATAGTTTCTTGTTGACTTCAACTACGTGTGGCTATGAGTTTTAAGTATTTGCTGTTTGTAGGGTTCACTGTTCCAAATATCAAAAGGGAGTGGTGTGTGACCAGTAAAAGATGTTTGCCACAATGATTTCACATGAGCCAGGACAGGCCTCTGGAGATGGAGATGGGGATGAAAGGATGAAGAGGAGGAAGAGGAGAAGGAGGGAAACAGTAAAAAGCTAGATTCACCAGAATGTTCAGGAAGTAATTGTCCATACTAAATGTCAGGGTATGAACAATTAACTCCTGCTCCATTGGCAGACCTGCAAAAAGCCCAAGTGCAATGTTAAAGAGCATGGAGGAATCCATCAGTAAGCTTGCAAAGGACATTGTACCAGTCTTGGTGCACATCATTTCAAACAATGAATTGGTGAACAAATCCTTGTGGACCCAACCATAATGCAACATCTGATAACTGATGTATTTGCTTCCATTGCATTACTGGCTGAAGCCAACTCCAATGCAGGTATAATCACCTTCCAACTTGGGTATGAACACCGACCTTTAACAGGAGGGCGTTATCGTGCTCAGCAAACTCACCAACTGGTTATCAGGATGGTTGGTCCACTGTTGTGGTCAGTGACTCCATGGAGCAAAAATCATCGGGTGGCAGCATTTGTCAACCCAGCATTGCCACTTTATCTGCTCTTTACAAGTGATTGTTAGCCATGTAACACAGGTTTTTGCCACTGTCTGACTTCAGATCTTCTATGTACAAACTGCTCAAGGTTATCTGGCATGGCCAACTGTATGTGCTGTGCCATGACAGGCACATAAAAATGTTTGGTAGCCACTATGGAAATGCGCAAGGGAATTGGTGATATTGCATTGAATACATTGACTAGTATATTTTGTTTGGTGTGTTGATTTTATGTTGGCTTTTGTTTTGACATTGTACAATCTGATGGGCAGCAATAAAGACAATGTACGATGAGATAGATTGAAGATAAACACAACATGCTGGAGTAACTCAGCGGGACGACTGAATCTCTGGGGAGAAGGAATGGGTGACGTTTTGGGTCGAGACCCTTCTTCAGACTGGACGACCACTGTCCAGAGTCAACTGGACAAAGTCTAAGGAAAGGGCTCAACCCAAAATGTCACCCATTCCTTCTCTCCAGAGATGCTGCCTGTCCCGCTGAGTTACTCCAGCATTTTGTGTCTATCTTCAGTTTAAATCCACAACTACAGATCCTTCCTACACATGAGATAGATTGAATTGTGTTTATTTTTTGTTCTTTCAGATAAATTAGTGGGTGCCTCCTGTTTTTCACTTCCTTCGTTCTCTATCTTCTCCTCCTCCTCTTCCTTCTACCATCTCTTTCTGCATTGTGGCTGTTTACCTCCCTGGTAGGCTGTTAAAGCCAAAGTCGTGTCAGGATTGTACCCATTCAGATAAGTACTTGAGGGTTCCTCATGGGCATTCCAGGTAGCAGAACCTCTGGTGCTCTGCTCCACCAATTTACATGCCTTGTACTGGATGTCTTTCACAAAGGAGCAAAGAGCCTTGTTGGGGTTAGCAGACATCCCCGGCCACTCAATTTCCACTAGTTTGCTTGTTGTTGTGGCTCAGCAGACTGAAGGAGAAGGAGGGCATTTTCACTAATTTAGTTTATATTTTAGTTTAGTTCAGTTTAGAGATACAGTGCAGAAACAGGCCCTTCGGCCCACAGAGTCCGCGCCAATCAGCAATCCCCACACTACTCGACCCACACAAGGGACTATTTACATTTTTACAAAGCCTAATAACCTACAAACCTGGACGTCTTTGGAGTGTGGGAGGAAACCAAAGGTCTCGGAGAAAACCCACGCGGTCACGGGGAGAACATATAATCTTCATACAGACAGCACCAGTAATCTGGATTGAACCCGGGTCCCCAACGCCACAAGCGCTGTAAGGCAGCAACTCTACCCCTGTGCCATCATGCTGCCCTTTACTATATCAGGCAGCAATCTTCATTAAATGCTATAGGAAGGAACTGCAGATGCTGGTTTAAACCGAAAATAGACACAAAATAATGGAGTAACTCAGCATCTCTGGATAGAAGGAATAGGTGACATATCGGTTTGAGGCCCTTCTTCAGACTGAATTAGGGGAGAGGGAGATAGAGAGAGAAGGAAATGTAAGGTGTGAAAATGAGGCAAAGGGGGTGGAGGTCAAGGAAAAAGTAAAATAGATCATTGTTAGCTAGGAGAAGGTAACGACAAAGCAAACAGAGATAAAATGTAAATGAGGACAGTCAGTCTAGTTGGAGAACTGGGAAGGGGGGAGGGATGGAGACAGAGGTAAGGCAAAGGGTACTTGACATTAAATAAGTGAATATTTATACCGCTGAGGCATTCCTTCTATCCAGAGATGCTGCCTGCCCGCTGAGTTACTCCAGCATTTATTGTCTATCTTCATGAAATGCTATGCAGCTTGGTATATTATCTGGACTTTGCTGGAGTGGAACTCCCTCTGCAACATGCTCTCCGCAGGATAGTTCATCTTACCCACAAACAGTTGCTTTCCGTACCTGGTTTGCTTTTCACACTCTTTTTTCTGAAATTAGAATCAGATACGCACTCAGGCAATCAGCTTTCCTTTTATGGCCCTCTACTGCTGGGAAACCCACAGGGGAACCAGAGGATGCTTTCAACAGTTCAGTCATTAAACTCTAAGAGTGCAGAAAAATATTAACATGAGATAACCTTGTAGAAAACTGCAGAAGCAACAGGTTATTCGGCCTCTGGGCTGAACATTATTGATCTGTTTAGATGACATTCTTCTGATGATTATTTTATTTTTCAATGCGGCAATAATTGGATTGATAATAATCAAGTTAGTATCAGTGTTGAATTGGCACATATTGAAGTAAAGATTTCTGAGCGATGCAGGCCTTATGCCTGTTGCAGTCATCATCGACTAATGGATCCTTCAACAGGCAGAGGACCTGTATGTAAATAGCGTTGCCATGTTTTCACCAGTTGAACAAATTCTTGTGCAGAATGAGGACAAGATGATCTATTGCTTCATTAGTGCTTCTTGTGCCCGTTTCATACTTTTAAATGAGACGTCCTGCATTATTATTTATCTTCAACATATTCATTTACCAGTGTAGGAAAGACCTGAAGATGCTGGTTTATTCCGAAGATAGACTTAAAAAGACTGGGGTCATGCAACGGGTCAGGCAGCAGTGCTGGAGAAAATGAAGAGGTGATGTTTCAGGTCGGGACCCTACTTCTGTCTGAAGAAGGCTTCCGACCTGAAATGTCACTTATTCCTTTCCTCCAGAGAAGCTGCCTGACCCACTGCGTAACTCCGGTATTTTGTGTCTATATTAATTTACCAAAGGTCTATATTTTGAGTTCTTGCTACGCTATTACTGTGATATTATCCAACAATGAAGAATTTGGCAGTGAAAATTGCATGCCCACGACAAGTTCCTTATTAGCCTCATGAACACCCCAGCGATTTAGTTGCTGATTGCCGGAGAATATTGTAAAGGGCCTGTCCTACCAGCATCCGACTCCATGCGATGAGCGCGATCAAACTAGAAGCGGGGGCCGCGCGGAGGTCGGGTGATCCCCTGTACAGGGCCGTTCCCACCAGCATGCGCCTGCATGTGGCAAGCACAACCAAACCGGCAGCGAGGGCCGCGCGGAGGTCGGGTGAGTGGCGCAACGCGGCGCAAAGTGAGGCGAACTTGGAGCGAAGTCTTAAGGTAAGTTCGCCAAGACAGAGAGGGGCACACAGAGGGGCACACAGAGAGAGGCACAGAGGCACACACACGGAGGGCCATGGAGCCACACACATAGAGGGCCACGGAGGCGCCTACAGATAGGTTCACGGAGGCACGATGTCGAGGCGGTGTGTCATGCGTCGAGGCGACTGCAAGCCGACAAGCCATTGCCGCGCAGAATCTTTGAACATGGTCAGTTTTTCGTTGCCCCGCGCGATGCCGGGACGAACTACTCACAATTTCGCACGGCTCCGGCGATCGAAGTGGGACCGGCCCCGCGACGCCGGACGGCTCAAGCGACCATGTTTGATCGCGCTCATCGCATAGAGTTGCATGCTGGTAGGACAGGCCCTTAAGGCTGACACTCTGTCGCTGGCTGATCAAATTATAAAGGGGAGGATGTACTTGATGCACCAGATCAGGAGAACAATGGTGGGCACACAGGCCAACAATGCTCAGAGACTGAGATACGTGAATTTAACACTATGGCCATCCCAAGCTTGATTGTCAGCTGCTTCACTGTTAATCTAATTTTACACAGAGTCCCTCGGTTACAGAAAACCTGACTTACAACGTTACACAACGTTATCCAACTTTGCACAAATTCTCTCAGACTCTGTTTATTAAATACGGACTTGAATCGCTTCAGTGATGAGATGCAGAGATCACCTGATGGAACAAAAATGCAGTCTCCAAACTCTCCTTCAGGAAAGTTAAAATGTTATGAATCCTGAGCCACACCTTCTTCTATTAAACAGACAATAGTTTTCTCACTGATTAGCAGATCAGCTCCCCTCCACCCACTCCCCCCCACCCACCCACCATCACTCCACATGATCTGCATTCAGACAAACCATTGCCACAGTTCAGTTGTCGGCAACAACTCCTATCACTTACACTAACTTTCTCCAATCTATTCTTTTTGTTGTGAGGTAAATGTAACTTTCAGTACTCGTAATTTACTTAACTTTACTTAAGCTTTAAGCAACTTATTTATTTAATACATAAACTCAGAAACGTCTGGCAAACATGGCTGATTCCGCTGGTCTTTCCCGCCCAAAATACTTTGCACATGCACACCCTCTGGAAAAGTCCTGCACATGCGCACATGCGCCCACTTCATTCTCCCCCCCCCTATTTATAAGTTGAGACGGTCAGGAGGTTTAATACGTCTTGATGACCTTTGCAGCGCTGAAGCTTCAGGAGATAATGGTGTTTCAATAGCTGCTGGTTGATATATTGCTTGGTCATCGACTTCACTCATATTGTTATTTAGATTTACAATTTTAGAATTTCTTATAGAAGTTTCCATAGGGGATGCTGGAAGTGTTGGAGGAAGTTCTCGATTAGTGTTATCAAGAAGTGATGGAGCTGATGGAGGAAGTTCTCGATTAATGTTATCAAGAAGTGATGGAGCTGATGGAGAAGACGGACATGGTGCAAGGTCACGAAGTGAGACAGTTGACTGACGTCCATCCCGATACTTGATAGTTGCATAAGAAGGGTTGACATCAGTCAGTTCAACTTCATCAACAAAAGGCTCGTTCTTATTTAATTGGACATAACGATGAAGCAACACATGCCCAGGGCTAGTCAACCATGATGGCAGAGAAGTACCACTAGACGAACGCCGTATGAATTTAAAGAACCGCTCGTGTAGAGTAGTATTGGTAGCAGTTGACAGTAGAGATCAGATGCATCTGGTAGAACACATTCCCACTGCTAATCTGGTATGTCATTTGACTTTAAAGCCAGTTTCACTGCTTTCCAAATGATTCCGTTATACCTCTCAACCTGACCATTTCCAATAGGATGATATGGTGTTGTTTACTTGTGCAATTCCTCTCTTAAAAAGGTAGTCCTTTAAATCTTTTGACATGAATGAGGTGCCCCTATCAGAATGTATGTAACGTGGAAATCCACAGAATGAAAACAGTTGATCTAAACATTTGAAAACCATAGCAGCGGACATATGTGGACAAGGAAAAGCAAATGGGAACCTCGAATATTCGTCAACTAAGGTAAGTATATAAACATTTGGAGAGGAGGATGGCAAAGGCCCTTTAAAGTCAATACTCAAACGTTCCATAGGTTGAGTAGCTTTGATCAATCTTCCTTCTTCAGGACGGAAGAACCTTGGTTTTAATTCAGCACAGATTCTACATGAAGCACACGTCATCTTCTGTAGAGAAAGGTAAGTTTTTGGAACGAACATAGTGTAACAAACGAGTGACTCCAGGATGACACAGCCCATTGTGAAGATCAGTGAGTGCAGAAGAATGAACAGAGGCACAAAATGCTCGAGTGAAAGTATCCGGAGCAACATTATCCTTACCAGGGCGGTGCTCAATTGAATAATTATATTCCGGTAATTCAATCCTCCATTCATGAATTTTACTGTTTTTAATCTTCATTCGTTTCCGATTATCCAGCATAAAAGCTACTGAACGCTAATCTGTTATCAAAATGAAGTGCTGGCGAGTAAGGAAATGATTCCATTTCTCACTGCTTCAATAATTGCTGTAGCTTCCTTTTTGACGGGTGGGTAGTGCAATTCACTACCTTGGAGAGTACGAGACATGAAAGCCACTGGTCGTCCTCCTTGATTTAATGTTGCTGATACTGTTAAATCAGAGGTATCACATTCAACAACAAAGGGGAGATCCTCGTCGATGGCGTGTAATGTCGCAGATTCCAATTGTTTCTTTAAAGAAGTAAAGGCACCCCCTTGCTGTAGAGTCAAGGGGAAAGGATTTTGCTCTAAACAAAGGCTGAATTTTGTCAGAAAAATTTGATATCCATTTAACATAATATGCAAACGTCCCAAGAACCCTTCGTAGAGAGTTTAATGTAGCTGGAACAGGTAGCTCTTGGAGTGGGCGGAGTCTTTCTGGATCAGGCTTGATTATATCATTTCCAACCCAATAACCAAGAATATTAATTGATGACACTGATGTTATTGACTTTGCCTCATTTAATGTTAGATTTTGAGAATGTACAACATCTAAAAACCGTTGTACATTTTCATCATGTTCAGCTTGGTCTCTCCTGCAATAGTTATATTATCAAGATAAGGGAAAGTATCTTTAAGGTTTTCCTGTTCAACAAGTTTGTCCATCTCTCTCTGAAAAACAGCCACGCCATTAGTTACACCAATAGGAACTCTGCAGTAGTGATATAATTTCCCATTTGCTTCAAACGCAGTGTATTTCTTCTCTGATTCCTGCAAAGGAATTTGGTAGTAAGCACTTTTTAAGTCAAAAGTAGAGAATATCTTATACTTAGCTAATGTATTGATAATCTCTTCTATTCGAGGTAATGGATATGCATCAAGGTCCGTGAACAGGTTTATAGTTTGAGAGTAATCAATGCAGAGTCTTTTTCTATGTTTCTCCAAGGGGTCCTTAACCACGACAACCTGCGCCCTCCAAGGGGAAGAGCCGGGTTCTATGATACCTTCTTGTAAAAGATTAGTTACTTCTGTGTTGATAAAGTTCCTATCATCTTTACTAAAGTGTCTTGATTTTGCAACAATTGGCTGAATAATGAAGGACATTCAACAGATGCAGCAGAAACACCACACAATTCTGGTGGTTTTGACAATACAAGATCAGGCATTGATCCTTCATACATTATTTGAAGTGATCTGTTCAGTTTCTGGAAATCCTGACCTAGAATTATATCGCTACACAAATGTCCCAAAATACCTAGACAGACAGATTTATAAGTAGTTTTGTTCAGAATAAAGTCTACAATACAAGATCCTATAATTTGAGTGTTGAGAGTTGTCAGAGCCATCGAGATTTCCTTATTTGAAGGAATTATAGTTAGATTTAGTCGAGTCACAACTTGTTCACATAAAACTTTCTGAACTGCCAGAATCAAGTAATACATTAAGTGTATGGCCATTAATGGAAACCGTTGTAGCTGCATGAGACAAGCTCTGAGGAAATGCAGCTGTAGTTGCACATAAACAAGGCGTATACATGGCAGCAGTCACCATTTTAGTAGTTGCTTTGGACTTGCATACTCCAGAATAATGTCCCTTCTTGCCACAACTATTACAAATTGCCTCTCGAGCAGGGCATGTCTCTCTCTTATGAATATTACCCCCCGCAAAAGTAACAGTTCCTTTTTGAATAATTATATGCTGCAGCAAGGGCACCTTTATTAGTAGAAATTGTTTCAGTTTTCTCCATATTACTACATGGGTGAAATTCTTTTGTAGTAGTTGCAGCAGAATACGCATTAGATGGGCCATAAGCATCTGAATTTTTCTGAGCCAAGTCTAAAGAGTAAGTTTGATTGTAAGCTGACTGTAAATCCAACGTTTTGTGTTCTAATAGTATCTGTCGTATTAAAGGCGATGCCAAACCATTGATAAAAGAGTCTCGAATAACTTCCTGTCGATATTGATCAGCCGTAACTGCTTTGAAGGCACAGTCTTTACTAAGTCTTTGAAGTTCTTATAAAAATTCATCGTGACTCAACAGGTTTTTGTTTCCGAGTAGCAAGGAGGTGTCTAGCGAATATCACGTTGGGTGTCTTAACGAAGAGTCTGCTCAGTACATCAATAGCAGAATCATAAGTTGTACATTCCTCCATGTAATCATATACATCAGAAGAGACGAAGCTTATTAATGTCTTGAGTCTGTCTGGTGCATCATTGCCACACTCCTCAAATAAGTTATTTAGTATACAAAGCCAGTGCTTCCAATTCTTTGCAGTAGCAGGTGAGTTGGGATCCAGACCCAAGCATTGTGGTTTCAATAGTTTTTCCATCCCAAGTCGGACTGCTTGACTTCTATGATAAGTTGCTTAAATTGTTGTGAGGTAAATGAAACTTTCACTACTCCTAATTTACTTAACTTTATTTAAGCTTTAAACAACTTATTTATTTAATACATAAACTCAGAAACGTCCGGCAAACATGGCTGATTCCGCTGGCCTTTCCCGCCCGAAATACTTCGCACATGCTCCCACTCTGGAAAAGTCCTGCACATGCGCACATTCTAGAAGAGCCCTGCACATGCGCACATGCGCACACTTCACTTTGTAAATCAGTCTCCAAGGACTTGAGAGGCTAAAAATTTCACCAAATGATTTGGGTGTGAAATTGTTCACTTCCAACTTAAAGAGAATTCATTTTCTCAGGAAGAGAAGCCCTGTGTAACATGCACTTGTAGGGACGTCAATTGAATATAAACTGGTATTGTAAAATATTCATTATTACCCTGGACTATTTTAGTGAACTAGTAAAAATGTACAATTAATATACCTATTAATTATTAATCGTTCCTGGTTGGGGGTTTCCTGCACAGAAAGTTATCAAAAGATTTTTTATTACAATTTTTAAGCTTGGATATATTTTTAACATGTGCAATAATGATTTTTAAATATTTCATGAACATGAAGGTTTTGTTGCTTTCTTTAATGAAGAATTAAGAAGCCTGAATAATGCATCAAAAAAGGAGAGCATCTAGAAGAATTCAGCAGTGAATAATAATCTGTGGAAAGAAATAAACCGTTGACATAATTGCATCAAGACCCTTCACACTTGCCTCCAGTCTAGATAAAGGGTCTTGACTCAAAATGGTAACTGATCATTTCACTCAGTAGATGCTGCCTGACCTGCTGAGTTTCTCCAAATGCACCCATTCATTTGCTGCTGCAGCATCTAAGCCCCTCGTGCCTCCTTGAACACTGAATGTTTCTGGCAGAAGCTCATGAATTGTTGAAACTGAGAGGTACTTAGCTTAAGAACAAGGACACTTAACGTCATTTCTTATTACAGGCTATATAACCACCAATTAAAACTTTGCAGCACACGTTTCACTATCAAGCAAGCTGGTTAGATTCTAATTCCTTGTGGGAGCAAGGTGCTAACACATCTTCACATGTAGCACAGAGCCAAGGATTGTGATGTCAGTCCTCATGCATTGAATGCCAGATCTGCCAAATTAAGCTGTGAAAATTCAACCAACACCTAAGATGAGCCAACCGAAAGCACAGTGAAAAGAACTCCGCATCATGTACAATTTAGGTGATTCTTGATGTCTCAAAAGTTTTCATATTTTGATTTAAGTGAGTGCATTATGTTAGCTATGCCTTTTGCAGAAATGTTCAATGTTTCTAAGACATCAGATGAATGGCATGGTTGCCGATCAGAGTCTGATCATAACCATCACCTACCACGCGCTGCAGCCACAACTGCAATTGCAAAGGCGGAGTAGACTTGATGGGCTGAGCGGCATAATCCTGCTCCTGGAACTTATGAAGACTACCTGGAGACTACTTTGCCAATGGCTGTTCTCATTAATTTAGTTTAGTTTAGTTTAGAGATACAGCACAGAAACAGGCCCACCGGGTCCGCGCCGACCAGCGATCCCTGCACATTATGTGGATAAATGTGAGGTTATCCACTTTGTTGGCAAAAATAGGAAAGCAGACTTTTATCTGAATGGTGGCCGATTAGGAAAAGGGGAGATGCAGCGCAACCTGGGTGTCATGGTACACCAGTCATTGAAAGTAGGCATGCCGGTGCAGCAGGCAGTGAAGAAAGCGAATGGTATGTTAGCTTTCATAGCAAAAGGATTTGAGTATAGGAGCAGGGAGGTTCTACTTCAGTTGTATAGGGTCTTGGTGAGCCACACCTGGAGTATTGCATACAGTTCTGGTCTCCAAATCTGAGGAAGGACATTATTGCCATAGAGGGAGTGCAGGGAAGGTTCACCAGACTGATTCCTGGGATGTCAGGACTGTCTTATGAAAAAAGACTGGATAGACTCGGTCTATACTCTCTAGAATTTAGGAGATTGAGAGGGGATCTTATAGAAACTTACAAAATTCTTAAGGGGTTGGACAGGCTAGATGCAGGAAGAATGTTCCCGATGTTGGGGAGGTCCAGGACAAGGGGTCACAGCTTAAGGATATGGGGAAATCCTTTAGGACCGAGATGAGAAGGACTTTTTTCACACACAGAGTGGTGGGTCTCTGGAACTCTCTGCCACAGAGGGTAGTTGAGGCCAGTCCATTGGCTATATTTAAGAGGGAGTTAGATGTGGCCCTTGTGGCTAAGGGGATCAGAGGGTATGGAGAGAAGGCAGGTACGGGATACTGAGTTGGATGATCAGCCATGATCATATTGAATGGCGGTGCAGGCTCGAAGGGCCGGATGGCCTACTCCTGCACCTAATTTCTATGTTTCTATGTTTCTATTAACTCTATCCTGCACAATCCTACACACACTAGGGACAATTATTTACATTTATCAATCCAATTAACCTACAAACCTGTACGTTTTTGGAGTGTGGGAGGAAACCGAAGATCTCGGAGAAAACACACTCCATACAGACAGCACCCGTAGTCAGGATCGAACCCGTGTCTCTGGCGCTGCATTCGCTGTAAGGCAGCAACTCTACCGCTGCACCACCATGGCCATGAATTTATTTCTGCCTTTCCAGGTAGATGGTTGTGTTTGCTGACATATGTCAAACTGAAATATGGAAATATGATATATGGAAAGCAACAAAGGATCTATGGCCAATGACATTAGAGTTTATATCTTCACCTTGGTGAATGAATACTGTGGGCTTTTGGTTACATTGCATTTGTTTGCAAGCTTTACATTAAAATCCATATATGTACAATGCAAATGGCTTCACTCCCTCAGTCTACAACTGATTTCTGATCTTATGTTGGTGGTGAATGCTATCTACCTGCTGAGCGACCACAGCATGGTTATAATTTGACACGCTGCCTGATCTTTATATTTTAGCTATATCACCAGTCCAATGAGAGTGAATCCGCAATGTAAAACATGTTATGCATTAAAATTGTGTGTGCCACTGTTATTTCAGGTAATACGCCCTCTTGTTCTACAGCACATAAAAAGGTTCATTGGCCTAATTCGCCCATGCTGACCATGTCATCTATCTGATCTAGTCTCTAATTTGGCCCATATTCCACATCCCTTTTCTTTCCATGAGTTTGTCCAAATGTTTTTCAAACATTGTAATTGTATTCTTCTCTCCAGCTTCTTCTAGCAACTCATTCCATATGCCCACCACTGTCCATGTGAAAATCTTGCTGCTTAGATCCTTTTTCAAGCATTCCCCACTGACCTTAAATCTATGACCTCTAGTTTATACTCCCCTCTCCTGGGAAAAGGACAGTGACCATCCATCTTATCTATACCTCTCATAACATATCTCTATAAGGTCATCTCTCAACGTACATTTCAGGAAAAAAATTACCAACCTACCATGCCATTTATTCCCTTTAGCATTCTTGTGATTCTTTTCTTAAGATCATAAGTGATAAGATCAGAATTAGGCCATTCGGCCCATCACGTCTACGGCATTGAATCATGGCATATCCTCCCTCCTAACCCCATTCTCCTGCCTTTTCCCCATAACCCCTGACACCCATACTAATCAAGAATCTATCTATCTCTGCCTTAAAAATATCCACTGATTTGGCCTCCACAGCCTTCTGTAGCAAAGAACTCCACCCTCTGACTAAAGAAATTCCTCCTCATCTCCTTCCTAAAAGAACGTCCTTTAATTCTAAGGCTATGACCTCTAGTCCTAGACTCTCCCACTAGTGGAAACATCCCCTCGACATCCACTCTATCCAAGCCTTTCACTATTCTGTATGTTTCTATGAGGTCCCCCCTCATTCTTCTAAACTCCAGCAAGTACAGGCCCAGTGCAGTCAAATGCTCGTCGAATGTTAATCTACTCATTCCTGGAGTCTGTTGCCTTTACTTCCTATAGCTGGGTGACCAGACCAACATACAATACTCCAAGTGTTCTCTCACAAAATTACAACATGACATCCCAACTCCTGTACTCAATGTCCTGATAGATGAAGCCAAGTGTGCCAAATACCTCTTTCTATATTTTATTTACCTGTGTCACCATTTTCAGGGAACTACGTATCTAGGTCTCTATGTTCCACTATACTCTTCATGATCCGACTATACACTGTCTAAGTCCTATCCTGGTTTAAAATATCTGAGTTAAATTCCATCCAATATTCTTTGGAATAACAAAAATCCAGTTTAATTTTTTTTTTTTTGTGTTAATATTTTTTATTAGAAGTAAATACATATTGATACATATTAAGACAATTTAAAATGTGAAAGAAAAAGAAAAACAAAAGAATTTACTATTCATCACACATTCTTAATATTTATAAAATTTGCAGTCATTCTTGTTTATACTTCTACATATATTTTTTTAATTATTTTTAATAAAGGGGGAAATTAATAGAAAGAAATAATAAGAGAAATTAAAATAATAATAAAAATAGAAAATCAATAATGTGAGTGGAGTTTTAAACATTCTGTACTATGTTGGAGATATATCAGTGATCTATTATATATAATTCTTCATCCATTCCCTGTCCAGGTTTCAGTCAGGCCCTCGAACCGAGCCAGTTTGTCCCTTTAGGTAATCAATAAATGGAGACCATGTTCCTCTAAACTGATCTAGCCTGTCCGAGAGGACAAGTCTTAATCTTTTCAAATGAAGTGTCTCCGACATTTCTGTAATCCACATTTTAATAGAGGGGTTGGTAGGACCTTTCCAAAATCTTAATATTAATTTTTTACCAATTATTAAACTATAATCGATAAAAATTTGTTGTTTTGTTGTTAGTGATTGATCAGTTTCTCAGTTTATTTTTAAGATCCCATTGTAATCAGTCTGTGGGGTCCCAACCTGAAACGCCCATCAGTTTGAAGACGAGTCCCGATCAGAAATGTCACCTACAGTTCTGCAGTTCTTTGTTTCTACTCGTAAATTTAGATAGCCTCCTTCACTTTCAACCACTGCACCAATTTGGTGTCATCGCTAGCTTAGCAATCATGTTAACAACATTGTCATTCAGATTGTTAATATAGATGACAAACAAGACTAGTATAAGAAGGAACTGCAGATGCTGGTTTAAACCGAAGATAGACACTAAAAGCTGGAGTAACTTAGCGGGACAGGCAGCATCTCTGGAGCGAAGGAATGGGTGACGTTTTGGGTCGAGACCCTTCTTCATACTGATTAGGGATAAGGGAAATTAGAGATATAGACAATGATGTAGAGAGATAAAGAACAATGTATGTACAAAGGGGGAGCAGCAAGAGAGGGTTTTAGCAGAACTCTCATCAGAGAGAGGAAGAGAAATTCTTCAAAGTAGACATACCTTGAGGAGATTTTGCAGTGGAGCAGACAAAATGTGTAGGAAGGAACTGCAGATGCTGGTTTAAATCAAAATTTGACAATAAAAGCTGGCGTAACTCAGCGGGTCAGAACCCAGCACAGATCGCTGCAGTACACTACTGGCCACAGGTCTCCAAACTGAACAACAACCCTCCAATATCACTCTCTGATTCCTTCTTCAAATCACAATTCTATTTAAGGATAAGTCTGAATAAGGATAAGTCTGGACTTTGGGCGAAAGTACAATACTGGGGTCAGGCAGATTATGGCATTATTAGGCATGAGGAAGGGAGAGTAAATTGGCAGCAACTGTTATTGGACAATTCCACATCTGACATGTGGGTGTTGTTTCAAGGTCAGCTAATTACAGTTCAAGAGCAGTATTTCCCAGAAAGGCGAAAAGGCAAAGGATGGTTGACCAAAGAGCTTGTAAATTTGGTCAGAAAATGGCGCAATGATATGCAGGGAATGGAAGGATATGGATCACGTGAGGGCAGAAGAGGTTAGTTTAACTTGGCATCATGTTCGGAACAGGTATTGAGATGCTGAAGAGCCTTTACCTGTGCTGTGCTGTTCTATGTTCTATTCACCCTGGATCCCATGTGATCTAACCAGTTGGAATAGCCATCTGTGTGTGACCTTGCCAAATGTCCATGTAGCCAACCTTTACAATGCTGCCCTCATCAATCTTCTGTGCTACCTCTTTTAAAAAGTTCTTGAGACCCAATTTCCCACAGACCGACTGATTACTCTGCAGGTCCTTTACAAACCTGTTGGGAGTAATAATTTCATTGTCCCCTTTTGGTACATACAGTATGACAATTAAACACTATTGATACATGATATGCCACCGTTTATTATCTCCTTCAGTATCCTAGCATCAGAACAGAATGAAATTATACAGGAAGCATTAGCTTTACAGTAAATCAATCTTTGTAGTGATTTTTAATTGTTTTGTGTGTGTTTATATCCTAGTCAATATGAATGATGTCAATGAGCACAATGCCATTAGTTTTGAAACCCACTGTTGCTTGGTAGGCATCAGGTGGGAAACAGTGTAACTAGATGTAGGACAAAGCTCTCTGCTGTGCCTCACCTCTGTGCCTTATGAGTAGTCTTGGGAGAGAATTACACCAGAGCAATATTTTAATTGTTCCTTGAGAGTAATTGCTAATTAAATGCTGATTTGTACTTGGACACATCGCCCCACCTAATTACACAGAGGAACCCAGAGCCATGCGGTGTATTTTCTTTCTGACAAGGGAAACTGCCGATGCCAAGGCTGAAGTTAATCTTCATTACAAGTTATTTAGGCAACAAAGCATTGCTTCCTATGTAGAACAGTATTTGCGGCCGTACTGTGGAACATCTGCGCTAGCCATCTTGGTTTCTGAATCAGCTGGTGACAAACCAGATGTAAAATTGAACGAGACTGCTAATTGTCATACTGGATGTACCAAAATGGGACTATGAAATTATAACTTCCACAATACAGAAAAACTGGTGCAGGAGTAAAACGTTGAAATGTTCCTTGGCATCCACCTGATGGTAAATACTACAATCACAACCAGCCCTGATCCCCACACACCCTCCCCCTACCCCAATATTCTCTGTTCACACATCCCCAGCAATTTTTTTCAAAGCTCTAAAGATCTTCAATGCATTTATCAAACTGCACCACATATTACTGTCAGCCTGGAAGCATTGTTTCTCTGCAATTCCTTACCAGAATGTCTAGCTAAGAGAAAGGTAATCTGGAATTACTTTGCTTCTGGAATTTTGTGCCCTTGTACTTTGTTTCTGGGATTCTGTGCCCTTAACTGATCCTGTTAATTGTCTGATGACCATCTGAATTTAGAACACTTGCATCATGAACTGGATCTACAGCAGTTCTTGACTGAGCTTGGAAAACGTTGTAGTATTTTAAAGCTCAGCACTTTCAATATTTTGTTTTACCCCTTTCATTCACAAACGGCAAAAGTTGACACAATTCTTGAGCATTATCCAGTTTTGCACCTGACAGAACAGATATTTGGCATGCTGGACGAGAAGCAAGAAATTGCAACACTCACCATGCACAATGTTAAGACATAAATAAATGTAATTAGATGTGTTTTTAATGTCTTATTCACCAATGTATTTATTTAGTATCATTCCAAAAATATTATATATGTCCAATTTACAAACACTTTTTCATTGCATCAGAGCGAACTGTCTGAGATAGCCTGGCTCTTACGTTATAGGAAGGTCTATTTATTTAATGCAGGTTGTAGCTGTTTTGTGAGATAAAGTGAAATTCAGTGCAGTGACTCCATTAACTGCTTTTATTTGACCACTAATAGTCCAGGGTTCAATCAGATTTGCCTTGCCCACTTACTTGCTGAGATCGGTGCTGCCGAGGTTGACAATCGCAATGGATTTTGAGCATTGTAGGGGATGGAATTAAGAATGCTGTGTCACAGTACAGAGGTTAAAATTCTGGTGTGCAGTGGAAGCCAGGCCTACCTGGTTATGTGCTCACCTTAAAGTAGAGCAACTACCTTCCAAAGGTAACAGCGCACTAGTTCGGAAGAGTTGTATGTATGTTTGATTAAAGTGGAGGATTTGGTTTATGATGTGGATACTTTAAAGCCAAAAGGTCATGAGTGGATAAGAGATTAAATGTAACCAGTTAATCATGCACCGCAATCCAAACACATGGTTTCATGTGCAATCCAATTTATTTCCCGGTAGTAGCACTTGAGTGTTTCAGGCAGTTTTTCACCTTTAGGCACTTCAGCTGAGAGCCTCATGACAGTTTGATAAGTTGCATTGTGGTTTAATATTGCTTCAAATAATATCTCTGCCAAATTTAAACCAGATTTAAAAAACTGTTTTGGGTTATTGTTATAATACTTAGGAAATCTAACTTATTTCAGATAAGCATCCAAATAGTTAAATAACAGAAAACAAACAGATATAGTAGTCAATTAAAAAAAAGTTCTGCAGATGATTTTGCTAGAGGCTCTGAGATTTAAATGAAGATTTATGTGTTGACAGCTTCCTATCTCCCCGAGGAGGTACAGTCACCAACAGGACAGTGAGATGTCTGTTCTTACTGCTTTTACTCTCATGGTGCTCGAGATTTCTTTGTTTGCATTGTTTCAGTCAAGTCTAGTCATTTATCACTGTTAGAAAGAGTGTGTCAGAAATGTCTAAATGATTACAGGGATGACAACATGATGTTTTATGATGTTTCAAGGTTAGTGTTAGGGTTTAATCCTGGAACTGTTTCTGCTCTCACTCGATGAGTTGGGAAAATATATCTGAGTGACAGCGTTTAATCCAGCACACCAACACACACACATGGATTTTATTTATGTTCAGTAAACCCTCGTTTTAACGGACCCTTTTACAATGGATTATGGTTAAAGCCAACGGACCTGCCGATGCCACCCGCTGGCTAGCAGCACCTCCTCTCCACTTACAGCCCGGCTTATGACGCCACCCCAGGCTCGCAAGGTGCAACAGCAAGACCTTCTTCACCCACCACATGGTTGGGCTGGCAATACTGTCATTGTGGCTCACTGCTGTGTAGCCCCTGGGGACAACGCTTTCTTCAGGCCGCCACCACCAACAGGAGGTGTTCATGGAAACATAGAAACATAGAAACATAGAAAATAGGTGTAGGAGTAGGCCATTCAACCCTTTGAGCCAGCACCATCATTTAACCATATAACCATATAACAATTACAGCACGGAAACAGGCCATCTCGGCCCTTCAAGTCCGTGCAGAACAACTTTTTTCCCTTAGTCCTACCTGCCTGCACTCATACCATAACCCTCCATACCCTTCTCATCCATATGCCTATCCAATTTATTTTTAAATGATACCAACGAACCTGCCGCCACCACTTCCACTGAAGCTCATTCCACACCGCTACCACTCTCTGAGTAAAGAAAATATTAATATGATCATGGCTGATATCCTAAATCAGTATCCCATTCCTCCTTTCTCCCCCTTGATTCCTTTAGTCCTAAGAGCTAAATCTCTCTCTTGAATACATCCAGTGAATTGGCCTCCACTGCCTTCTGTGGCAGATTATTCCACAGATTCACAACTCTCTGGGTGAAAACGTTTTTTCCTCATCTCAGTCCTAAATGGCCTACCCCTTTTTCTTAATGTTCCTTATTCCTTATTGGGTGTTCGGTTACCATGGGTCTCCCTCCCCTGTTACCTGCTGCCGCTTCTTCTGTCAGCCGTCGCTTTGGCTGCTTCCCACTCCATGGCTGCCTCCATTGGAGTTGACGAGAACCTGAAGAAAGAGCTGACTGCCAGGGGCTACAACATGAGCCGCAACAACAGCCATGTCAATCAGACCATGCCACAGCAAGCGGAAAAGTAGTCGCTGGTGCAGGCTAGTTTCAAGGTGAAATGACACAAAGTGCCAAAGTAACTCAGTAGACTGGCTCAGTCTGAAGAAGGGTCCTGACATCACCTATCCATGTCCTTCAGAGATGCTGCTTGACCCACTGAGTTACTCCAGTACTTTATGTCCTTTTGTGTACTAACCATCATCTGCAGTTCTTTGTTTCAACTACATACAACAATAATACCATATTCAGTTATAGCAGACAGTATCAGCAGTAACGGATGTCGTTAATCTGCTCCCCCCCCCCCCACCCTCCCACTTCCCTTGCTTCATGGTGTAATGTATATAGGTGTACATGGTGTATATGTATATCAAAGGTGGAATGTATATACTCTGATTTTATTTGTTGAGAGCATCTTCTCAAGATAAAATCACCCATTTCTGAAAGATAACATTTTTATATTCCTTTCCCTTTCCACAGTTGCAAAGGTTACATGAATTTGCTTGTTTGCCAATGACATATCATACCTTTCTAACATGTTTTGTTTGTTGGAGTCAAGTAATTTGTGGATAATAGGCAATTTATTTTGGTGCTTGCAGAACCAGCATTCTCAATGCTACTTTTATTTTGACTCAGTTTACAAATTTGGTGATGGTGAACTATTTGCTCTGTGTAAAGCACAAGTGCATTAAATTAGGTTTCATTCTCTTTTGGTGTGCTGAATATGAGCTGTATTCAGTCCTAACACCCACTCAAATGGACAAAAAAATGTTATAGCATTTTGCACATCGTTGTACACTCTAAGAAATGTGAATCCAATCAGGAGCTTCTTGAAGACATTGCAAGTTCTGTGTCTTTACTTTCCTGAGCACTAGCAAACAGGTCAACATTGAAGGAACCCTTTCTGTGGCAGTCACAGGCTAGTTGTATCTAAGGCTGCTCTGGAGATAAGGGAAATCAGAGGGACATCTCCTGCATATCAGGACATCCACATATGACGAGCTGGTTCAACCAACTCCCATGCCATGAAATGGCTCCATTCCAAAGCAGGGTGTGGGCTAATAAGGGGGCTGTAACCATTGTGCACAGTTGACGTAAAAGAGGCAGTCCACAATTAAGCAAACAAGATGTTGCAATGATGCATTGAAAACAGGGTCGTAGAGGCAGAGAGTCCTGGGATCATACAACATGATAACAGGCCCTTCAGCCCAACTCGTTCATGCCAACCAAGATGCCCCATTTAAGTTAATACATTTGCCCATGATTGGCCCATATTCTTCTAAACCTTTCTTGTCCATATACGTATATTTTAAATATTGTTATAGTACCTGCCTCAATTATCCCCTCTGGCAACTCATTCCATATACCCACTACCCTCTGAGTGAAAAAGTTGCCCCTTGGGTTCCAATTAAATCTTGTCTTCTCCCCCTCAACCTAAGTTCCCTGGTTCTTGATTCTCTCACCTGGGTAAAAGACTCTGTGCTGAGGTTGCTCTATGCTGTGTGTAAGCCATCAATGTCGCTGAGCAGAGATAATGGCAGCGTCTCCACCATCTGACCCAATTATATATTGTGAGTGATGTTTGGACATCATAGGTCACAACCAAAATCTCTAATTTATATCAACGATGTGGAAATGCACAATGTACTACCAATAATGTCACTTGATGCATGACTGATGCCCAGAGATGTAGTGTTGTTTAATAATGCCCAAGACAAGTTGATAGTGGATGAAAATTCAATTGGGAATCATTGTTATAGAATCCAACTCAATAAAAAGATTTATATGTGCAGGAGGAATTGCTGATGCTGGATTACACCGAAGCTAAACACAAAATGCTGGAGTAACTCAGCGGGACAAGCAGTATATCTGGAGAGAAGGAATGGGTGATGTTTTTGGTCGAGACTCTACTTCATATTTATATGTATGTTCTGCATATGAAAAATGTGTGCAAATCAATCCAATTTAAGATGTTCTTTTGTTTTTAGAAGTATATGGGGGAATCAATACACATCTAATCCTTTGATGTTTTTCATTTGGGTGGAATTATGGAGAAATCTGCTCAAATTTTTAGTCCTAAAAAGATTGGCATTATTCCCCCACCACTCGACTACAACACATGTTTTGATCACAAACAATGAGTCCAAAACAGACCCAGTCCAGGTCCCAGTGCAGTCTTGTATCAAACTTCTGAAAGGCAGAGATGTGCAGATCTGTGTTCATACCATGTAGGTAATTATGTACCTATCTGCCAACCAAACATGGGCCAAGACAACCCACCAGTTCACAGATCATTGGGTGTCAAGACCGGGTGACATTACACATCATTAGTAGGCTGCTGGAGTTCCACTTAGGTTTTGTGTGGGAAGCAGGATTGGTCGGTGAGTGGACTTCATTAGACCTCATGCCTCAGGTGCATGAGGGTGGATTGTTTCCAAACTGGTGAAACTGGTGGAAAAGTTGACTGGTCATTGATACTTGGCACCTGTTGAAGGAAGATGGCAGAGAGTGGGGGGAAGACCTGATTGGGATGGTGGGTGGAGAGAGGGAGAACAAGGAGGCGAGGAGAGCAGTATTATAGAAGGAAGTATTGAGAGACATGCAGGGGGGCGTGTAAGAGTGGGTTTTGTGGGAGGGAGGAGATCTTAGACAACATGAAATGGTCCAGAGGATGTTGCCAAGACTGGGAGATATTGGACGTGAGGGAAGGTTACAAAAATTGAGGTTACTTTCATTTACACAATTGCAGACTGGCTGAAGGTGGGTTGGGTATTGAAAGGTTACAGGTGAGTTGAGGAAATTTATTTTCCAGAGGTCTGGATTGAGATCCCGAAAGGGTCGGAGAGGCAGAAATCCGCATCTAACTTAAATCATGTGGAAGGAACACTTGATGTCAATGAGACAAGAGCTGGAATGTGGAATCAGGGATGCCTTCCATTGTTTGGTACACATTTCTCTGATTATTTATGTCTACTAACAACTCTTCTTACACACAGCAAGGCTTTACATGTACAATTTGATCCAATTTCCAGATTAAGGTGCTCCGTGATTTTTGGTGATCTGCAAGAGAGGTAATTATTACAGTTAATTGTCGCTTTCAAAAAGATTTTTGTTGAGTATGGCTTTAAACCTGAAAGCAAAATTCGATACTTGAATGGATACTTTCGGGAATTGCACAGCTTTAGCTTGTATTGATCAACCTGCAACATGCACCAATTAACCTGGAAATATACAATGGATGCAAAGTTTGGCAAAATGTCAAGGCCAACTGTTTTTATTTAACAAAGTTTACCTTTCGATCGCTCAGTGGTCAGTGTCACAATAACGGACTCATTCACCAAAGTGCTGTCAAAAGCAACTGATGAAACGAGGCCAGTTTAAGGAGTTCATGACGACCATATCTGAAAGTGTGTTGAAATAAAACATAGCCGTCAGCACAGGAGAGAGCTGTGATGAGTGATGGATGGTTTGCTTGCACCATCAAGTTGATTCATTTCATTTATTGCTGCGAAAACAACTGGAGAAGACCAGTGGAAAGGAAAGTTTTACATGTGAAGTCTAAAAGGACTTCACAAATCTGATTGTAATGGTTGCACAGATGTGGCCATTAGTTATTATGTAGACGGGATTCCCATACGGTAAAATAACAGCAGTTTGTATCATCTATAGAATGCAGTACAACAACTCACCAAGAATCCACCCTTAGCACTTTCGAGCCTCCGAGCGCAGGTGGCTGAGGGAATATATAAGCTGAATGCACAGAGGCTTTTACTAGCATAACGGAATGAAAAACAAGAGGACATAAGTTTAAGGAGGAGCAAGTTTTTCACTCTGAGAGTGATGGGTATATGGAATGAGCTGCAACAGAAGGTGGTTAGGGCAGATACTATAACAGCACTTAAAAAACACTTGGATAGGTACATAGATAGGAAAGGTTTAAAGAGATATGCGCCAAATGCGGGCAAATGGGACTAGCTTAGAGGGGTTTGTATAAGAAAGAACTGCAGATGCTGGAAAAATTGAAGGTAGACAAAAATGCTGGAGAAACTCAACGGGTGAAGCAGCATCTATGGAGCAAAGGAATAGGTGACCTTTCTTCAGACTGATGTGGGGGGCGGGCAAAATAAAGGAAAAGGCGGAGACGGTAGACTGTGGAAGACCTGGGAAGGAGAGGGGAAGGAGGGAGAAAGCAAGGACTACCTGAAATTGGAGAAGTCAATGTTCATACCGCTGGGGTGTAAACTACCCAAGCGAAGTATGAGGTGCTGCTCCTCCAATTTACGGTGGGACTCACTCTGGCCATGTAGGAGGCCCCGGATGGAAAGATCGGATTCGGAATGGGAGGGGGAGTTGAAGTGCTAAGCCACCGGGAGTTCAGGTTGGTTAATGCAAACTGAGCAGAGGTGTTGGGCGAAGCGATCGCCAAGCCTGCGCCTGGTCTCACCGATGTTGGGCTTCGTTGGCATGGATGAGTTGGGTAGAAGGGCCTGTTTCTGTGCTGTGTGACTCTGTATGCACCAGATATGAATCAGATCAATTAAATTCTTACTTGCTGCAGCTTTAGATGCAATAGCAATAGTAAATAGACATTACATTATTGGTTGTCCTAGGTAAACCAGACCATGGTAGTGCTAAAACCAAAGTATGTAAAACACAATCATCGTGGAAAGTCTGTCACGGTTCAGTGCTGATATCGATTTGTGTTCAAGGTTGTGCAGGGTGGTTCAAGAACCTGATAGTTTATGGGAAGAAGCTATCTAGAATCTGGAGGCAATGGTTCTCAGTATCCTGTACCTCCTTCCCGATGGTAGCAGTGAACGTTGCATGGCAATGGTTGTACGGATCTTAGATGTTATGAGCTGCCTTTTTCAGGCTGCACTACCTGTAGATCAGTTCGATGGTAGGCAGGTCAGTACCAATGATAGACCGGGATACTACTGCCACCCTTCTGCAGCCTCTTTTATTTTGTGAGAGTATGGATTTTTACATAGATACATAGACAATAAGTGCAGGAGTAGGCCATTTGGCCCCTCGAGCCAGCACTGCCATTCACTGTGATCATGGCTGATTATTCACAATCAGTACCCCTTCTCCCCATACCCCTTGATTCCGCTAACCCTAAGAGCTCTATCTAACTCTCTTTTGAATGCATCCAGTGAATCGGCCTCCACTGAAAAAGTGTTTCCTCATCTCAGTTCTACCCCTTGGTCTTAAACTGTGACCCTTGGCTCCAAACTCCCCCCAACATTGGGAACATGTTTCCTGCATCTTGCATGTCCAATCCCTTAATAATTGTATATGTTTCCATAAGATCCCTTCTCATCCTTCTAAATTCCAGTGAATACAAGCCTAATCGCTCCATTCTTTCAACATATGACAGTCCCGCCATCCCAGGAATTAACCTTGTGAACCTACGCTGCACTTCCTCAATAGCAAGAATGTCCTTCCTCAAATTAAGAGACCAAAACTGCACACAATACTCCAGGTGTGGTCTCACCAGGGTCCTGTACAACTGCAGAAGGACCTCTTTGCTATCATACTCAACTCCTCTCGTCATGAAGGCCAACATGCCATTAACTTTCTTCACTGCCTGTTGTACCTGTATGCTTACTTTCAGTGACTGATGTACTAGGATACCCAGGCTATTGAATCAGGCAATGCTGCCTCAATGAGTGTGTTCTTCACAGTACTCCTATAGAAGTTTGATAGAGTATCTTGTGACATGCTGTATCTTCTCAAACCTCTGTGGTAATAAATTTGGAAGTTATTTGGCTGTTCCTTCACCATTGCTGGGTCAAAAATCCTCTTAATAGAATTTTGAATATACCCACACCATAAGGATGGCAGTATTTCAAGAAGGCAAATACTCAAGAGTAACATGGGGTGGGTAATTCAATGCTGGCTCAGCCTCTGACATCAATCCCTTGAATGAATACCAATAAAGCATCCTGAAGAAGGGTCTCGACCCAAAATGTCACCCATTCCTTCTCTCCTGAGATGCTCCGTGTCCCGCTAATTACTCCAGCTTTTTGTGTCTATCTTACAAAACAACTGTTGGGCCATATTTGAAATATTATCTGTTGTATGGTCTCCACACTATAAGATGGGACTGTGCAGGAGAGAATGTTGAGAAGATTCACCAGGATGTTGCCTGGAATAGGGAACATTGGTTATGGGGAGAGGTTGGATCAGCTGGACTTTTTTTCTGGAATGAAGGAGACTGAGGGAAAATCTGATAGATGTCCAAAAGATTATGAGAGGCATTGATAGGGTAAAAAGTTAAAATATTTGTTCCCATATTAGTGGTATCAAAAGCAAGTGGGGCAGGTTTAATGTGAGGAAGGAGTTTTAAAGGGAATCTGAGGGGTAACCATTTGACACTGAGAATGGTTTAATTTAGTTTCGTTTAGATCAGAGATACAGGGCGGAAACAGGCCCTTCAGCCCAACAAGTTCGCATCGACCAACGATCTCCGCAGATTAACACTATCCTACATACTGGGGACAATTTACATTTATACAAGCCATTTCATCTCCAAACTTGTACGTCTTTGGAGTGTGGGAGGAAATCGAAGACCTCAGAGAAAACCCATGCAGGTCAAGGGGAGAACATACAAACTCTCTACAGACAGCACCTGTAGTCGGGATCGAACCCGGGTCCCTGGCGCTGTAAAGGGCCTGTCCCACTAACGCAACTTTTCGGCGACTGTCTTCAATCATCAATCTCGAAGGCACTCGCCTGAAAAACCTCGCGCTGGATCGACCGTCAGCGATGAAACAGCGAGCAGGATCGACCGTCAAAACACACACACACACACACACACACACACACACACACACACACACACACACACACACACACACACACACACACACACACACACACACACACACACACACACACACACACACACACACACCACAAAGGCGGGGGCCAGGGAAAGCGGGGGAGCGTTGTCCGAAATTCACACCCGCGATGAACAGGAAGGTAAAAGACGGCTGGCACAATTACGGTACCTTTAGAGACTGCGGGGGGGGGGGGGGGGGGGGGGGAGGAGAAGGAGTGGAGACACTTTTAAGAAGCCAGACAATTTTTAATAAAGTTTAGCAGGCATTTAACATTACCGGTTGGTTTTCCGTGGTTTTGAAAACTCTAATGAGCCAATTAAAATGCTCGGTCAGCAAAGCAGATTGCCTGCGGCTGCCCTCGACTGTCTATAACTACATAGCGACCCCACTCCACTGAACTACGAGTTAAAAATAACCATGCCGACCATTTTTAACTCTCGGAAACATTTTCAGCATGCTGAAAATTTTCCTCGACCAAACTGAGGCCACGAGTATGCGGGAACTTCCCTCGAACATGAAGGAGCGTTGTTCCAGTGACCCTAGGACCACGTGGCGACCATGCGGTGAGTTTGAGTCGAGAGCAAACTCTTCTAGACTCGCAGATTAGGTCGCCGCAGTGGGACAGGCCCTTTAGGCAGCAACTCTACCTTTGCGCCACCATGCCATTCAAATGGTTGATAGCTAAAATGCCCTGCCAGTGAGGGTGGTGGAATCAATTATTACACATAAAAGTTATTTAGACAGACACTTAAATAGGAAAGTCAGAAGGATACGGTCCGCATGCTGGCAGATGGGATTAGTGTAGATGAACAAAAGGGCATCTATAATGTAAACAAAAGGAATGACAAATGCTGGTTTATACCAAAGATAGACACAAAATGCTGCAGTAACTCAACGGGAGGGGCAACATCTCTGGACGGATAGGTGACATTTCAGGTTGGGACCCCCCTTCAGTCTGAGTTACCCCAGCATATTGTGTCTATCGTCAGAATAATGTGGTGGGCTGAAGGACCTGACTCTCTGCCATACCACTCTGTAACTATGACTAATTTGCATCACCTTTAAGATGTGCTACAGAATTTATGCGCGAGGAAGAGGAGCATGAAATACTTGACGTTGAGAAACACAGTGGGAGCAGATGTACCAAGGGTACGTCAATTGCCAGGCATGGTTGTAATGCAATCCAGGCTATTAAGAAAAGCAAGAAAGGCAAATGCATAAGTTTAGAACGTCAGTTTGCAATCTGTTACAACTAATGGCCTGCTGCCAGAACACTAGAGAACTGCTAATATTGTTGCTTCCTTTAAAAAAAGATGATAGTTCAAGTAATTACAGCCTTACCAATCTATCCCGTGTGGTTTGAAAAGCACAGGAAATAATTCGGAGGGGCAGGATTAAGCTTTACCAAAAGACATGGGCTCATCAAGAATAGTCAGCTGGGATTTGTTAAAATAAGGTCATGCCTAACTAACACGACAGAATATTTCTTAGAGTCAACAAGAAAGGCTGATGAGAATGGCACATTTGATATAGTCTTATATTTTGTAGAGAATTTAGCAAGAGTTTGAAGAAGGGCTTACATGGTAATGAGTAGCAAACCATGAGATATGAAAAAATGTGGCAAATTGGTCCCAAAGTTTGCTTAGTGGCTGAAAGTAAAGGTTGTTTGTTAACAAATGTTTTAGTAATTTAAAGGCTTGTTGGTTGTGACCCTTACCTTTTGTGGTATATATATATCAACATTGCACTTAAATATGGTGGGGATAATTAGAAAAAAAAATAGCAAACATGCTTGATCGAGGAGGAAGCTCTCGTTGTAGCTCTGGCCACATCAGCGCAATAAGGCCTTTCTCACCTTATTGAGGGAAATTATAAAGGACTTCTTGAGTCTACCAATCCTCAAACATTTGTCATTATCTTGCAACTCTTCCACTATGAGAAGAGTGGAGCAGATGCATCGGTTTGCAACAGCCCCGATCCCAGTGTAGTCTTCACTCAGACAAACCTATGCCTCAGGTTTCTTCTCAAATCACCAAGATGGCAGCAGCTGAATGGTGCTGCACTACATCCCCACCCTAGGATACATCTGATTTCATCCATTGACCAAACCAAGGCCAGGGCACTGCATTGGGAAGCCACCACTTATTGGCACCAGACAGCATGAGGGCAAGCTCCTAGATCTTTATCAAGTTTCTTGAGGGGAGAGTAGTCTTCAGGCTGCAGTTGTCTTCAGTCTGGGGTGCAGACTTGGGGCCATGTAGACAGTGGGAAAGGTGCAGATGATATTTTAGTTTAGTTTAGAGCTACACCGAGGAAACATGTCCTTCAGCCCACCAAGTCCACACCGACCAGCGATCCCTACACATTAACACACAGAGACCAGAGACAATTTTACATGTATACAAAGCCAATTAACCATTGTTTTGGAGTGCGGGAGGAAACTGAAGATCAGTGCAAGATTTACTGATAGGCTTGGTAGGCTAAAGCCTAGGGCCGCGAAATCTAGGGGGCTTCCCGCCAAGGAGTATAATATTTTTGACACTGTCATAGGCCTTTCTTACATATGCTGTCACAACGCACTGCAGTCTCTAAACACCCCTTCCGTAATTTTCCTTGCCCTCCATTCCAGACTTATTGCACTGGCAATAAATATTTTTTTTTAAAGCGCAGCTTTCCAGCCCCTTATTTAATTGGCCACGCTCAGCTGCACATCAGTGTCAATTTGGTGGCACCGGGGTCCGGCAAACTTTCACACATGCTCCAGTAAGCAGCGATGGCGGGTGCAGGGAACATCTTTGGATACTTGCAGGCTTCAAAAGTCAAAACTCAGGGGTATTTAACAATAACAATTCATGTCCTTTAGAGAAGGAATTGCGAATTGCAGAATTTCAAACACCCGTCAACATCCTTGGCTTTACTGAAATTATTTAAAACGCTCCTCCATCTTTCTCTAGTCGTGGGGGTGGGGGATTGGGAGGGGCCTCACAAGTGGAATAGTCTAGAGCCTCTCTTGAACGAAATCTTGGGATGTCAGGACTGTCTTATGAACAAAGACTGCATAGACTCGGTTTATACTCTACAATTTAGGAGATTGAGAGGCGATCTTATAGAAACTTACAAAATTCTTAAGGGGTTGGACAGGCTAGATGCAGGAAGATTGTTCCCGATGTTGGGGAGGTCCAGGACAAGGGGTCACAGCTTAAGGATAAGGGGGAAATCCTTTAGGACCGAGATGAGAAGGACTTTTTTCACAAAGAGTGGTGGGTCTCTGGAACTCTCTGCCACAGAGGGTAGTTGAGGCCAGCTCATTGGCTATATTTAAGAGGGAGGTAGATGTGGCCCTTGTGGCTAAAGGGATCAGAGGGTATGGAGAGAAGGCAGGTACAGGATACTGAGTTGGATGATCAGCCAGGATCATATTGAATGGCGGTGCAGGCTCGAAGGGCCGAATGGCCTACTCCTGCACCTAATTTCTATGTTTCTATGTTTCTATGAAATCTGGCACTGCCGAAGGTCTCGGAGAAAACCCACGGGGAGAACGCACAAACTGCGTACAGGGAGCACCCGTTGTCAGGATCGAAACCGGGTCTCTGGTACTGTAAGGCAGTAGCAATACCGCTGCACCACCATGCTGCCCATATGATAGTTAATGGTTAGGGAGTAGCCCGCGGGCAAATGAATGGTGGAAAGCAAGGTCTGAGCTGGCCGGAGGGAGACAGGGCCTAAAGGGAATTGGAGGGTAAAGGAATGGCGAATGGACTGAAAGAGAGGAGGGTGAGGGGGAAGAGAAAGTTCTAAAAGAGGTATTTGGACTGAGGATGGGGATTAGGGAAAGGGTGACTGAGGGAAGAAGCAAAATTGAAGAGTAAATAATATGTAAGTATTACATGCAGTGAGTATCATCACTGAACTAGACTACATGTAGGAGGAAATATCATTCAGGTTAGTGGAGACGAAATTAATATGAATGCTGCCAGGGCTGCAGAATCTTAGTGAGAGAAAAGATAATAAATATTACGTCCTTCCAGGCAAACAATGTTTTAATTGTACTTTTTCTAATTTTATTGCGCTGCATTTAATGCTTATGACGTTGTCACTTCCACAAAACACTGACTGCTTGGTGGAACACCTCTGTTCCATCCACAAGGTTAACTGTGGGCTTCCTGTTGTCTGACATTTTAAATCTCCATCCCATTCCCACGTTTAGTTTAATCTATAGTATATTGTAGAAACAGGCCCTTCGGCCTATCAAGTCCGAGCGCCGACCAACAAGTACCCTGTACACTTATTCTATTCTACACAAGGGATCATTTACAGAAGCTAATTAAGCTACAAACCTGCACATCTTTGGAAGGTGGCAGGAAATTGGAGCACCCAGAGAAAATGCATGGGGTCACAGGAGAACATACAAACTCTGTACAGACAGCACCCATAGTCAGGATTGAACCCGGGTCCCTGGCGCTGTAAGGCAGCAACTCTACTGCTGCGCTATGTTGATCTCCCTTTTTTTGGCTGATTACTGAATGACAACACATTGCAGTATATGTTTGAGGAACAGCAATTCATCTGTCAACTTGGCAGGCCCAGCAAGACCAAGCAGCTCCCAATGAGAATTACGGGATTGTGAGGCTGTTACTGCACAGTACTAATACTTTATCTTATTAAGATCTGGCTTCCGTTTGTAGTTATGTCTATATTATAGTTAATTGTCACTGATGGCTTCCCAAAAGAGTTCCGGATTCATAATTCTGTGATCAGTCAAATACCCAGAGATGTACTCTTTCAATTAAGTTAGTATTAATATTTTATGTTTGCTTAACATTCTTAGAGAGCATCACAGACCATTAACCATCCATGTCTGTGGCAGCCCCTAAATGTTTGTTCAAATTAAGTTTGTTTATCTTTCGTTCTGTTCTGTATGCTTGTATTAAAACTTTGACTATGACTATGACTATGAAGAGGTGGCGGTGGTGGGGGGGGGGCAAGGGGGGTTGGGGGGGCTGTCTGCAGCATCACACACACACTAACCACCCTCCACACACAAACCACCCCCCCTTGATATTATATTAATATTATTCATTGGCTCCTTTTATCCTATACACTGACGCATAGTCCCCACCTCGCAGGCGCGTCTAACGAGGGAGATGGGGGGATAGAGAGAGGGCAGAGAGAGAGTTGGCAGAGACAGAGGGGCAAAGACACACAGAGAGAGACTCACAGAGAGAGGGACAGAGAGAGTGGGGCGGAGAAAGAGAGAGAGGGAGGGGGAGCAAGGAGATGTGGGAAAGAGGGGGTGGAGGGAGGGAGAGGGGGGGATGGAGAGGGGGGAGGGTAGGAGCGGTGAGGGGAGAGGGGGAGGGAGGTGGAGAGTGGGGGAGAGGGGGTAGAGAGCCGGGGGTGGAGGGGGAGGGGGATGGGGGAGGGGAGGGGTGGAGGAGGGGGTGGGGGAGGGGAGGTGTATTGAGGGGAGGAGGGAGAGAGGGGGAGAGGGGGGAGAGGAGGCCTCGGCAGCCCTCGGAAATGCAACCAAATTACTACATGTACAGCGGCTACAACCCAGAGCCCTGGGGGAGGAGGACGGCTGGGCAGCAGGCGGGGCGGGACGGACAAATCGACTGCAAGTTGGGGGGAAGGGGGGGGGGATGGGTTAACATAACTCGCAGTTCGTGCAAAAACAGTGCCCAGCAGACTGCGCTTTGAAAACTGCGCACAGCTGGCCGCGAGGAGCAGTGCCATTGTGATGTCATCAGCTTGTTAGCTGTAAAAAATATCTCAGATTTGTGAACAATTTTAATTAAAAAACTCAGGAAATAATGAATCAAATTTTCAGATGAGGCAATTTTCGAGATCATGAGGTATCAGAATATGTAGAAAAATTCACCGTTAGCGCGTCGTGTTTTCGAGGAGCTGTGAATCACAGAAAAACACACAAATACACACAAGATCAAAGTTTTATAAGTATATAGATGTGGAAGAAATTTTAATACAGTAACTTACAGATTTGTGGGCTGAGAGTCAGAAAGTGGAATTAGTGATGGACCAAGTAGATTCTTTCAATGGGATGAATTCCCAAGATTTTATATGCGAGCAAACATTTTTTTATGTATAGTATCTTTTTTTAATTATGAACAGATAGCAGAATGTGATTAAAAATGAATTTCAAGAAAGATTGGTATGAGCCAATACTTTGCTTTAGTAAATAAGGTTAAATATTCCATGCGAAAGTAGAAAAATATATGTCAGATTATGAATATAAATCACTAACTGCTGGTAAATGTCTGTTGTAAAAATAAAGCAAATTGGATTGAATATATACATTAAGGCAGGATTTTTGAGGGAATACAATGTAGAACAGAGTGTTACACAAAAAGCTGGAGAAACTCAGCGGGTGCAGCAGCATCTAAGGAGCGAAGGAGATAGGCGACGTAGAACAGAGTGTATTTGCTGTCCTATGAAAGCATGCTCCAGGATCTATCACATGTGCTTGAGAAGCAGATAGCCTCAGCTTAACATCCAGTATGCTCTACAGTCCCTGTAGCAGACCCCCAGTTATGTACAGTAGGTCCTACCTAGATTTTGCACTCATCTTCAAAGTCGGGCTTGAACTCCATGATCTTCAAAACATAGGTGACAAACACACCCCTGAGCTAAGACAGAAAAGCTTCAGGTCTGCAAGGAACAGGGACAATGCAGTGCATTTCCAAGTACATTGCTAAAACCTTATTTTCCTACTTCTTGAATTGAGGTTTCTCAGTGGAGGATATGGACATTGTTTTTCAACACCTGTGACCCCAATGTACATCCAGTTCAAGAATAACAGGAATAGATTTGTGATCCAATGCTGACAGCACAGAGTCTCATTAGCAATGAGTCAGAGGTACAGCTACAACAATATCACATTGATTCTCAGAGCCAGCAGCAAGAACCATTGCAAATTTACCACTCACATACTAGATGCAGAATAAATTGCTGGCCAAAGTGTGAGCCCACGTAAGATAACTCAGTACTTGCAAGTCATCCCCTGATCCATTCAGTTTCTTAACAATGTTCTTCTAGCTCTACCTCATGAGAATATAATTTATACTGCTGTGGGTATAATCTTTCTGAGAGGGATTTTGCCAAAAGGTTTTTGTCTCAAAGCACAATAAATAGGATGGGGACTGTTTCAATAGAACAAAGGCCTATACTGAGTATGACCAATAGAGAGGCATTTGAGTTTGTCTTACTTTACAAGAATGTGCCATCAGTTCTCAATAGAGCAAAACTATTCCAATTAATGCGGGGAATTTACAGCCACTTACATGACATTTTTGGCAGGTCGTCGAAAATTTTCAACATGTTGAAAATCCAGTTGCGACCAGAAAGACGCTACGACTCTTTTGGCGCCTGAGGAGACTACTCACGACCATGACTCACGACTCACTACTAACGACCCAGCGACATGTCGTGGGGTGAAGCCTGTATTTTCGTGAGTAGTCAGCCAAAGACTCATACCTTGTTCTGGTCACCGCTGGATTTTCAACTTTGAAAATTTTCAGCGAACTGTAACGACCTATGACGGGTGCCACAGTCGCTGATAAAGTCGTATAAGTGGGACAGGCCCATTAGGTATCCTATTTTACGCTGGAGATTGTGGTTTACAAATACTTTTCAGTCTGTAGAAGGGTCCTGACTTCATATGTCACCTCTCCATGTTCTCCAGGGATGCTGCCTGACCTACTGAGTTACTTCAGCACTTTGTATTTTTTTTTAATCCTATTTGACCCTTTGTGGTATGAGTGACCCATACATTCTCCATCACAAAGACCCAAACCTACATGTCCGACCCTGTTTCATGCCACCTGCTTTTGAAACTAGGTTCTTGTCACCTTTAGACTTACATATCCTGTGTTCTCCTGGCAGGATTCCCACTTTCTTTCCTTACTTGTGTCCCATTTCCCATGAGACATCCATCACTAAGCCCAAACTCCAAAAATTCCAGCCCGAGAATCTTCCATTTCCCTTCTTCCTCTAAGAAATATAACACATGTCATCATATCCTTTTCTTCACATTCAAGGGCTTGTCCCACTGTACGAGGTAATTCAAGTGTTCTACTGAGTTTTCCCCTGAATCAACTCAAAGAATGTCCGTAGCAGGTCTGTATGAGTTTGTGAATGTCTCGTGGCGGCTTGTAATGCTAACGGTAGGTACTCGAGAAATCCGGTAAACTCGTGACATTTTTTCATCCCTGCAAAAAATGTCCACGAGTAAAAAAATACTTGTGGTGAAAAAATTGTTACTTTTTACTCATACGAGCCACAACAAGACATCCACGAACTCCTACGGACTCGCTACGGACATTCCCTGAGTTCGAATCAGGGGAAAATTCGGGAGAACACTTGAATTACCTCGTACAGTGGGACAGGCCCCTCACTGTCTCTTTGTAAAGCCTTGTCTGATTACATATCTATGCAGAAACTGGGCACAACTTTGTATGCTAAAGATTTTACATAAATATGAGTTTATTTGTTGCAATCTGCTGCCTTCCTCGAAACTGTCCAGCAAAGTCTACAATTGTGTAAACCTTCACTTGCATCACTGGGCACACTCATTGCTAAGATTCATTTATTGACGTCAAATGAATTAATTTTGTGTCCAGAATATAAAGCTAATAGAGAAATACATTGTAAGGCACTGCCAGAGAAGGATTTCTGGGCAATGGTCACTTTATGTACTCACCATGCTGGACAGAGGGTGTTTGGAGAATAACAAGAAATCAAAGGAACCATTGTTTGCATCTTGGGACTGTGACTGGTATATTTCGATAAGCGTTTATCTGGACCCAGTAGTAGTTTCCTCAATGCTTCCCATGAGACAAGTTGAAGAAGGCTTGTTAGTTGCAACTGCTCTGCATGCCACAGATGTAAATGCAAGAGGATGAGTCAAAACAGGAAGAGAAAGGAAAATATAATGCTGGATTCATGTAGTACAAAACACTGTAGTTGCTGGAAATCTGAAATATAAGAGAAAGCATTTGGGGAGTGAAGAAAACTGAGTTAATATTACAGGCTAGACAAAAATGCCGGAGAAACTCAACGGGTGAGGCAGCATCTATGGAGGGAAGGAATAGGCGACGTTTCGGGTCGAGACCCTTCTTCAGAATGATGTCGGGGGGGGGGGGGGAGCAGGAAAAAGAAAGAGGTGGAGACAGTGGGCTTCTGGGAGAGCTGGGAAGGGGAGGAGAATGAGGGAGAATGCAAGGACTACCTGAAATTGGAGGTCAATGTTCATATCGCTGGGGTGTAAACTACACAAGTGAAATATGAGGTGCTTTCCTCCAATTTGCGCTGGACCTCACTCTGGCAATGGAGGAGGCCCATGACAGAAAGGTCGGATTCAGAATGGGAGGGGGAATTAAAGTGCTGAGGGAGGAACTGCACAACCTGATCTCCCGGTGGCTTTATTATTGCAGGCTGATTACTTTATATCAAAACTGTCCGGAATGATAGAAACTGGCAGTGTAGGAAGGAACTGCAGATGATGGTTTAAACCAAAGATAGACACAAAAAGCCAGAGTAACTCAGCGGGACAGGCAACGTCTCTGGAGAGAAGGAATGGGTGACGTTTCGGGTCTGAAGAAGGGTCTCGACCCAAAACGTCACCCATTCCTTTTTTCCAGGGTTGCTGCCTATCCCGCTGAGTTACTCCAGCTTTTTGTGTCTATCTTATGATATAAACTGGAATGGATGTTAGCTAAAATTATTAAAAACATTCTTTCAAACTATTTCAAACGTTGGATCCTGAATGCTATACCATGTCTAACAATGCGATAAGATTCTCTTCCTCCAGTTTACTGTAGGGTTTTTTTTGGAATGGTGCAGGGGAGCAAAGATGCAGAAATCAGAGTTGGAATGTGATGGAGAAATGACGTGTCAGATGACTGGGAGCTTGCGTACGCCTTGTGAACTGAATGGAGCTCTTCTGCAAAGCAATCACCCAATCTGTTTTTGGTTTCCTCAATGTAGTGGAGACCACAGTGTAATAATAAATTTAGTCCATGACACTGGAAGAAACACAAGATCTGTTGCTTAACTTGGAAGAATTATTTGGGTCACTGAACAGTGGGATGGGAATCGCAGAGGGAATGATCGCTTTGAAATATTGAGAGGAGAGCAACATGTATCAGGTCATCTTCTCTACATTGGGGAAAGCAAATACAGACTGTGGCTGCTTTGTACAACGCCTCTGTTTAGTCTGCAAGAGGGAGCATGAGTTTTCAATTGCATCTCACATCCATTCTACATCCCACTGCTCTTCTAGTCCCTCTATTTTTAACCTCAGACTGTTCCAATGTATCTCGCCATAAGCTTGAGGAAGAGTAGAGCACCCTCTGAATCGACATGTAACAGTTAAAGCCTTCAAAACTCATCATTAAATTTAATGATTTAAAGTAACATTTCTGTCTTATTTATATGACGACTGGCCCATGCTGACGGAAGGTCATCACCTTGTATTGCTAACTCCAATTTTTTTCCCACCGTTGGTGTCTGACCTGCAGAGTATTGCCAGCGGTTTCTGTTTTTTTTCACTCACTTTGTCTGTAACCAGTATTTTCCCCCTCATTGTTTCATTTTATTAGTTTCATACAGTTATGCTTTAAGCCTCCGTGGATTCTTTGTCTTCATCTGCCTCCTTGAAATTGAAAGATAGATAAACATTGAGATCCAAGAGGAAGGAAAAAGGTTTTAAAATGTCTTTCAGCACCTGGTACAGCTGAAGGGAGCACTAAAGTACTGGAACAGAGAGAGATAGCAATGTCCCTTTCATGATCAAGTGTTTGAAGGTAGAAATAGGTGGGAAGAAGTGAAGGCTGACAACTTCAGTTGTAGAGTGCATGTATATTGTACAGTAAATTATTGGTTTATGCATGAAATCACTCCAGGCACACAATCAGAACTTTGCAGCATATAATATGAGTTTTGATTATGCATGCCTATGTGTGTACAGCTGTTCCTCAACCTACGAAGGATGGGGTTATGTTCCGATAATCCCATCGTAAATTGAAAATAACGTAAGTCGAAAACGCATTTAATACAATTTAATCACGTGACCAGAAGTGAGCTGTGGCTCGCTGCCGTCGTCGAATGTTTGCACCATCGTAAAGTCGAAATATCGGAAGTCGAAGCATGGTAAATCGGGGAGCATCTGTAATGCATTTACATGGAGAGTGCCATCCTGTGTGCACTGGTAACATTCCTCCCGTTCCCAATAGCCAATTTATGACTCCATTGTGAAATTGACTTACAAATGTGCAGTTGATCACCACCATAAAGCAGGAACAAAAGGCAGCTCCAGGGAATCAACAATTCCTTCAGGATTTGTTGTGGACGAAAGTGAAAGAGGGCTCATTGCTTTGAGTGAGGCAGCAGTTGAGCAGTTTGGGGAGTGTTTGGATGGGATGGCCTTTCCTGAGGGTGACTGGAGTGGGCTACTAAACACCGACAGATCCATGAGCAGGTGGAGCAGCAAAAGGATGGGCAGCTTGGCAACGCTGAACAAGAAATGGGGAAGGGTTTCAGCTGGGTAGTCACCAAGATGCTCAGCTCTTAACTAAAACTACTAAGGAGCAATGCATCTGTAGACGATGTTTAGATATTAGACATTTATAACTTCGTCAGACTTAGCTCCAGCCTTAAACCTGTGCCTGATATTGTCACCCAGGTAAACTAATGTGTGACAGATAAGACCCACATGGATGCTGCATTTCCATAGGTAGAAGGAACAGGAGGAGCTTGTGATGAGGCCAAGTGGGTGTGTGGTTTACGAGGTGGTCCTCACCCGGGCCTTCTGTGGGCTACCACTGCATGGAAACAATGTTTTCAACACCATCCTGAATCATTCTTCTCTACTGTGAGCAGCTGTGGTCTGGAGAGTCCCAAGATTAAGTGAAAATGTTGCATTATTTTGAGGAGACTTTCAGCACATCCTTGAATCTTTTGCTTTTTCTGCTGGTAATCTCCTCCCATGACAGTGCTTGGAATATATCTTCTGGTTCAGGAGGCTGATGTCAGGCATACGAATAACATGGTCTAACCAACAGCGAAACAAGTCCTCATTGCTGAGGCGGTTGCCCCAGTGGATATAGATATTAGTTTGTTTATTCTTTGGAGGAGAATGTGATTGTAAATGTTTTACCTCTTGAAATTCTATTTTTTTAACCTCATCAGGAATATTGTTCTTATCCAGGATCCTGTTACATTTTTAATTTGGTTTGATTTTGACGAGTTTGATTAACAGAACGATTAAATCAACAAAGTGACTCAACACTGCCATTACACAGATCTAGCCACAATGGTGGTCCAGAACGACTGAAGGGGCATCGCCCAGAAAGTGCGCAAAATACAACCCCTCCCCAGAGTCACATGTCCAAGGCACCCGACCGCAGGGTTCGTTACCTGCGGGCACCAGCAAAGATTATAGAGGAGCAAGATGCGCCACTCAGTGGAAATCCAATGGACTGGTGTGTAGTATATAACGGAACGTCACGGCCGCCATTTTGGCGGACTGTCTCCCCCTGTGTAATCCGCTCCAAAGCTACAGAGCAGTTGTAAACAAAGATTATAGAGGAGCAAGTTGCATTAGAAAGTTGTTAGATTTATTTGTAATAGATCTTTACTTACCTCTCGATCCCTCTCTATTCCCCTCTCTTCTCTCAATCCCTCTCTCTCCCCCTCTCGATCTTTCTCTCTCTCTTTTCTCGATCTTTCTCTCTCTCTCTCTTCTCTCGATCCCTGTCTCTCCCTCTCTTCTCTCGATCTTTCCCTCCCTCTCTTTCAATCTCTCTCTCCCTCTCTTCTCTCTCTCCCCTCGATCCCTCTCTCCCCTCTTTTCTCTCTCTCTCTCTCTCTTCTCTCTCCCCCTCTCTTCTCTCTCTCCCCTCGATCCCTCTCTTCTCGATCTCTCTTCCCTCTCGATCTCCCTCCTTCCCTCTCTCTCCCTCCCTTCCCTCTTTCCCCTTGCCTTTTCCTCCTGTTCCCCCATTTCCCTCGCATCTTTCCTCCCCAGCCCCCACCTTTACGTAGTTTCCCTTGCATTGCATAGTGCAGCTTCCCTTGTATTGCTTTAACACACACTGTGCACAAAATTACAGGCACACACAAACACACATTAATGTAAATATATGGTGGGACAGATAGAAGAGCTTATTAAAATCTTCTTACAAAGACCATTATGTAATTTATTTCCATCCTCTTTTGGGCCTAAGGCATAGCAGGGCTGCCAACTCTCACACAGAGGGAAGGGAGGGAGAGAGGGAAATCGAGAAGAGAGGGGAGAGAAAGAGATCGAGAGGGGAGAGAAAGAGATCGATAGGGGAGAGAAAGAGATCGATAGGGGAGAGAAAGAGATCGAGAGGGGAGAGAAAGAGATCGAGAGGGGAGAGAGAGTGATCGAAAGGGGAGAGAGAGTGATCGAGAAGGGAGAGAGTGATCGAGAGGGGAGAGAAAAAAGAGATCGAGAGGGGAGAGAGAGTGATCGAGAGGGGAGAGAGAGTGATCGAGAAGGGAGAGAGTGATCGAGAGGGGAGAGAGAGTGATTGAGAGGGGAGAGAGAGTGATCGAGAGGGGAGAGAAAGAGATCGAGAGGGGAGAGAGAGCGATAGAGAGAAGAGAGGGAGATAAAGAGAAGAGAGGGATCGAGAGAAGAGAGGGAGAGAGAGGGATCGAGATCTATTAAAAATAAATCTAATAACTTTCTAATGCATCTTGCTCCTCTATAATCTTTGCTTGCAACTGCTGTGTAGCTTTGGAGCGGATTACACAGCGGGATATCGAGAGACAAAGATTATAGAGAAGCCCAGTTTCCCAGTAGACACCATAGTCGACGCCATCTCTGGTCCGCTAATATGGTGTCGACAATCACACATGTGATACTACGCCTTTTCCATGAAGTGGCGCATCTTGCTCCTCTATAATCTTTGGGCACCAGCAGGTGCCGTTGCAATGTGGCCATTTTAACTGCAGATGCTGGTTTCAACCGAAAATAGACACAAAATGCTGGAGTAACTTAGCGGGCGAGACAGCATCTCTGGACAAAAGGAATAGGTGATATTTCGGGTCAAGACCCTTCTTCAGACTGAAGAAGGATCTCGACACGAAACGTTTCCTGCTCCTTTTCTCCAGGGATGCTGCCTCATCTGCCGAGTTACTCCAGCTGTTTGTGTCTATCTTTGGCCATTTTAACTACTTGTTGGACAGGAGTGATGGCAAGGCTGGAATGAGACAGGTTGCTGTTGAATGGAGTCAAATGTGCTCACATCATAGAGACTTTGTTCGCTGTCTGTGCCTCTCCATTTGTTAGCATTCATATTTTTTTGACATTCTTATATTTCATTATTTTTTGCTTGGTGCTCCTACTGCAGTTGTGATTAAATTGTAGTGAATGACGTAGTAGATGCTTGTGGAGAGAGGCGGCAAGCTAATGGCCTAGCTTCTGGCTGCATCTTCCTGGACTAGTTTGTCATAAGGTCATAAGGTTATTAGTATTAGGAGCAGAATCAGGCCATTTGGCCCATCAAGTCTACTCCACCATTCAATCATGGCTGATCTATCTCTCCCTCCTAAATCCATTCCCCTGCCTTAATCCCTGACACCCATACTAATCAAGAATCTATCTACCTCTGCCTTAAAAATATTCATTGACTTGGCCTCCACAGCCTTCTGTGGCAAATAATTCCACAGATTCATCACCCTCTGACTGAAGACATTTCTCCTCATCTTCTTCTTGAAGGAACGTCCTTTAATTCTGGGGCTGTGACCCCTCGTTCCAGACTCTCCCACTAGTGGAAACATCATCTCCACATCCACTCTATCCCAGCCTTTCACTATTCGATAAGTTTCAATGGGGCTCCCCCTCATCCTTCCAAACTGCAGCGAGTACAGGCACAGTGCAGTCTAACACTCATTTGGCTGGCACTCATTTGGCAACTATTGAAACTATTAGAGGGGGCATAGTATGAGCACTGTCATTGAAAGGTGACGTATTCTGTAATGGCACCATTGCTCTTCCAGGCTCCAGCATAATAATCAATTCACATCAATGTATGTTACCTGATACCTGCAGGAGCTCCGCCTCATGAGTTGCTGATCCTCTGTTGGGTTTAAACTAATATAGGTTTACTGCCCAGATTTCCCTGTGTAACTGCTGGCATTCAAAACGTACACGGATGTCTTGAGGGAAATTGAGATGTTTGCGTTCATGGAATCATTCTTAGAAATAATTCAGATAGTCAATCCTTCTCTCCTCACACAAAAAAGGTTACTCATTCCTGTGCTACCTCTTTGGAGATGCTGGCAACAGGGAATTTTAGCTGAGCTTTATGTTTCAGCCTCTCATGTGTTGAATGACTTTTTACTGAAGTTGCTATATAATTATAGCCAATGCCCCCATGATTGGGTCTATAGGTCATCACATCCGACTCATCATCACTGTAAGATCCGGAATCTATGCAAATCTCTGTGTACGTTTGCAAGGAGAAACTGTGTTACGCACATACATATGCTGCAGCGATGGTAAGTGTGTGAATGTAAGAAGGTATGTGTTGGCCGATGGGATTTTTCGCAGTCTGCGCTCATCTCGATCACATGTGAGGTCATTAAGCTTCTTGCAGCTCTGGAACCAGGGACCCTAAGGGATCACTGTGGGTATTTACCTCTGCAGCTGTCAGAAGGAAAGAGTCATCCAGACTGCATCCAATTACTGGCTCCGGCTTTCACCTAGTTCACAGCTAACAATGTTTCATTTATCATCGTTATTTATTGGCATATCTTTCATTCATTTGTTCTATATCTCTCTACATCACCATCTATATCCATTGTTCCCCTTTGTCCTGACTCTCAGTCCAAAGAAGGGTCTCGACCCGAAACGGCGCCCATTCCTTTTCTCCAGAGATGCTGACCCATGTAGTTACTCCAGCCTATTGTGTCTCTGTCCAGTCACTGGCACTTCATTTCTACATTTGTGCACAAATGAGGGATTCTATGGTCACTTCCTCTGTAAGGAGTGTCACTGCAACTTCAATTATAACTACAATTGTAATTTTAGAATTTGAACAGGACCACAGGAATCACTCATTTGCAAAGTATGCAAATAGGTGAAAGGACAGCATGATGGTGCAACTGGTAGAGCCTCAAGGGCCTGTCCTACCAGCATCCGACTCCATGCGATGAGCGCGATCAATTCAGAAGCGGGGGCCGCGCGGAGGTCGGGTGATCCCCTGTACAGGGCCGTTCCCACCAGCATGCGCCTGCATGCGGCAAGCGCGACCAAACCGGCAGCGAGGGCCGCGCGGAGGTCGGGTGAGTGGCGCAACGCGGCGCAAAGTGGGGCGAACTTGGAGTAAAGTCTTAAGGTAAGTTCGCCACGACAGAGAGGGGCACACAGAGAGGGGCACAGAGGCGCACACACAGAGGGCCATGGAGCCACACGCATAGAGGGTCACGGACACACCTACAGATAGGTCCACGGAGGCACGACGTCGAGGTGGTGTGTAATGCGTTGAGGCGACTGCGGGCCGACAAGCCGTTGCCGCGCGGAAGTTTTGAACATAGTCAGTTTTATCGGAGCCCCGCGCGATGTCGGGATGAACTCCGCACAATTCCGCACAGCTCCGGCGATCGAAGTGGAACCGGCCCCGCAACGCCAGACGGCTCAAGCGACCACGTTAGGTCGTGCTCATCGCATGGAGTTGCATGCTTGTAGGACAGGCCCTTCAGGGTACAATCCTGAACTTGGGTGCTCCCTACATGGAGTTTGAATGTTCTCCCTGTGAATGTGTAGGTATATTCTCCAGTTTCCTCCCACACCTGAAAGATGTTGAGATTGTCAGAGTAAGTGAGCATCTAAATTGTCTGTCATGTGTAGATGAGCGATGGAATCTGGGCGAAGTTAATGAGAATGTGTTGAGGATATAAAATAGGATCAGTGTAGAATTAGTATGAATGGGTGCTTGATGGGCCAAAAGGCTTTACTTCCTGTAACCAGCATTTCTTGCTGGGTCTGTTGTAACCAAAATGTCTTAAGCTTGCAAGTCTATGCGCCACACAATAATATTGGAAAACTGGCATTGATCCGCTATGTTGTGCGTTTTTACTGGATTAATGATATCCAGTATTATAAAACAATGGTAGAGACATCTGCTTTAGGACCAGCACCACATAAACTGACGCATGAAGTAATTAACCCTCCAGATCTTTACAGATCCAGAAGAAATAACCTACATCTAAATAATGGAAGATCAGAAATAAACAGAAGTGCTGGAATAACTCTGGACATCCATCCACATCTGTGGATCGGACTCATATGTAAGTAATTCACTTTATTGCTGCCTCCAGACATATTGTCTGAGCAGTGAATGCTTTTTCAATTGTTTCAAAACTTATATTAACCATTTTAAAATATGTTATTGAAGATCAAATGTATATATGGAACAATTCTAATTTATTTTAAAAGTTTTTGTAATATGCTAGAGATTTGTTAGTTTGTAAATTCAATTATGTAGGGTGGGTCAAGACCATGTTCCCGCAGCATCTTTTATTTCCCAGGTGATATCTCATCCAAGTTCTGACCAGGCATGATATACTTTAATACAATGACATGTTGTTCCAAACAGACCACTGTCGTTTCACCGTCGAGTCACTGCCCTTCACTGAAAACATAAACCAAGGATTAGTATTTAGTTTAGTTTGGAGATACAGCGTGGAAACAGGCCCTTCATCCCACCAAGTCCGCGCCGACCCGCTCATTAACACTATCCTACACACACTAGGGACAATTTACACGTATACCAAGTATATACACCCAAGCTAATTAACCTATAAACCTATATGTCTTTGGAGTGTTGGAGGAAACTGAAGATGTCAGAGAGAACACACGGGGAGAATGTACAAACTCCGTACAGACAGCACCCGTAGTCGAGATCAAACCCCCACCTATGTTGCTGCAAGCACTGTAAGGCAGCAACTCAACCGCTGTGCCATTGTGCCACCCATAACTAGTTTTAAGTTATCCCATTTTCATAAACTACATACTAGGGGCAACTTACAGAAACAAATCAACCTACAGACTCGCATGTCTTTGGAATGTGCAGAAAACTCCAGATGCACCTGGAGCAAACCCACACGGTGACAGGGAGAATGTAGAAACTCTGTATAGGCAGCACTCATTGTCAGGATTGACTAAGGGTCTCCGGCACTGCAAGGCAGCAACTTGACCACTGCGCCATTGTGCAATTTGTTGTTAAAGTCTTTCGGAAAATGTCCATCGATCCATCAATGGTTCTTTATTGTCACATGTACTGAGGTTTAGTGACATTCCTCTTTTGCCTACAGGTAAGCACAATCTTATATTAAGTACAAAGTGTATAGAAATAGTCCACTGGGACAAGGCACAAGGTTCGCCAGGTTTTGGCACCATTTTCAAAGTCCAAGTTGCTTTAAGTGGAGCTGGCCATAAAGGCCTGTTGCCATGGCAGCTTGGCAGGATAGGACTAGCCAATCAAAGTAGTAGTTGTCCTCCGCCGCTGCTCCACCGCTCTGAGTCGCCTCAGGCCACGTCTGGTCTGCGCACTCGGTCTCTTGCAGCCCAGGTTGCTGCAGGGTCTCCAACTACCGCGACGGTCTAAATCTTCACATTGGCCAGCGAATCATCATCCCTCTCCTTGCCCGGCCACCGTTCTGCCTTTATGACCTGGGGATGCCTCCAGCTGCTGGCCTTGAGAGCACGGGAGGTAAGACCTCCTCTTTCCAGCCTTTAGTTGCTTGCGTCAGCCGCCACCATTATTTTGACTCCCTCCCCCTCCGCTCCAGTTTACCGGTCTTCGGTGAAGAGCAGGGACCAGGCTCGGCGGCTTTCCTCTCAAGATGGGCATCCCGGCTCCGCAGTGGGCGAGCCAGGCCTGCTGTCGGGGAATAGGCACGGCAACACGGTCTACCATCAGGCACCATGGACTGAAGGGACCTGAGGTCGGAACTCAGGGACCAGATGCAACTTTAGGGTTATGCCAGAGATTGCAAAGTAAGGTGAGTGATAATGAGGGTTCTGAGAGGTCTTCTTGCGTTTTGTCAATAAACTCCTTTTTCCTATTAGTTAGGAAGAATATCTCCCTTTAAGCAAAATGATCACGTTCGGGAAGCATCACTATGCAGGCAACAGCCTTTAAATGCCTACACATCAATCCATCATTTCCTTCAGCTTTTTATTTCAGCTCTCAACTCCACAATTGAGAATCATAGGGCCAAAAAGCATGGAGCCTGCCTTTTGGTTCACTGAATGTAGGCTACCAAGCACTCATTTACTCTACTCTTGCATTAATCTCATTTTTATTCTCCCCCAGATTCCACCCTCACTTATACACTGGGGAAATTTGCAGTAGGCAGTTAGTCTACCAACCCACACATGTTAGGGATGTGTGTGGAAATCAGAGTGCCCAGAGGAAACTCATGAGACCAATGTTCACACACACTGCACTGGAGGTCAAGGTTGAATTCTGGTCACTGGGATGTGAGGCAGCAGTTCTCCTGCCATTCGTCATCTCCTTAAACAATGGAGTTAAGATCATTTGATAAAGAAATCATTAAAACACACTAGATATATCGGGCAAGGCAATCAAGACTTTAGTTAAGAGCATCAAATACAGTGATCACTGGGAGCAACCGAGGAGATGGCTCAATGAACAAAGATTCATCTGCTCCTTAACAACAGAATTTACCTTTGTTGCAGTGTTTATTCAGGTCAGGTCGGGGGGGAGTTCCACCCCGCCACGGGTACCATGTAATCCCCTGCTACCTGCTCCATGGTCGGATAGTTGTCCAACTGGTTTGCCAGGTGAGGAGGGGGCTGTGGACCCCCAGCAGGACCAAAAAACAAGACCTGTCTAAGGGCGGATGAGCTTCTAGTGAGCCAACCAATGGTCATGCACACTTCAGTAGAAGTTGTGATCACTGTCGTACATAGCATTGTAAAGAATGATGATAAAGCACACACACCAAAATTCCACACTTCCAGTGGCGGAAGTCCGCAGGGTCTAGAGGACAGAGATGTGTGGTGCATCAGTCATCAGTCCCGTCGAAAACCAGCACCACTGCATCATTAATGTTTTCAACGATGATGAATTTCAATGAATGAATGCAATGTTTACTGTAGCAGGCACTTAAGCATTTTTCCTTCTTCCGAATGGTCTTATCTATAAAATTACAAGCCTCATCTTGACCACTTCCTGCTTACGCTCTGTATTGATTTTAGAAAACACACTACCACTTATAGCTGTGATATTCAGCCATCTTACTCAGAGTCCCCATCCGCTCATCAGGTGCTGAGGATTTTTCCCATCGATTAAAAATAAAAGAGTTATTGGTATTTTAAAAATGTTGAGATTCTCTCTCCTGAATCAACGCCATGAAGGCCACGCCCCTTCAAGGGGTGGGGGGAGGGGCTATAAACCCGGAAGTCTCGACATGGCTCAGTCGCTGCAAGATGGTGAGGGAGAGGCCACGACTCTCAATCTGAGCTGGGAATCTACAGAACTGAGTATCTACTGACCTATGAGTGACCTTTATGTATTTTTAAAATGTGGCTTTTAAACTGTGGCTTTTGAAATGTGGCTTTTGAAATGTGGCTTTTGCAACTGTGGCTTTTGCAACTGTAGCTGGAAGGAATAAACTCTTTATTAGGTGCGACTGTGTTTACTGCAAAAGTCCGGCTCATTTCGTGATTTCTGCTTAGTGGACAGATCACGCTGATTGCATCATTTCCAGTGATTGCAGAGGTCACGCTGAATGCAGAAGTGTTGCTGACTGCAGAAGGCCCAAAGTGGAGATGGCGCGCTCAGCCATTTGAGTATTCAAAAAGTTTACTGCCATATATATGGTATGTGTGTGTGTGCGGATTTGTGCTTGTGTGAATGTGTGTGTGTGAGTGTCTCTTTGTGTACGTGTGAGTGTATGTGTTTGTGTGTCTGTGTGTCTGTCTGTGCGTGTGTCTGTCTGTGCGTGTGTCTGTCTGTGCGTGTGTCAGTCTATGCGTGTGTCAGTCTATGCGTGTGTCTGTCTATGGGCGTGTCTGTCTGTGCATGTGTCTGTCTGTGTGTCTGTCTGTGCATGTGTCTGTCTGTGTGTGTCTGTCTGTGTGTGTGTCTGTCTGTGTGTCTGTGTGTGTGTGTGTCTGTGTGTGTCTGCCTGTGTGTGTCTGTTACTGTGTGTGCGTCTGTCTGTGAATGTTTCTGTCTGTGTGTGTGTGTCTGTCTGTGAGTCTATATGTGTATCTGTGTGAGTGTCTGTGTCTATGTGTCTGTGTGTGAGTGTCTGTGTGTGTGTGTGAGTGTCTGTCTGTGTGTCTGTCTGTGTCCGCAAGTGTGTGTTGTGTGAGTGTGTGTGTGAGTGTGGATGTGTGAGTGTGTGAGTGTCTGTGTGAGTGTGTGCATGTGTTTGTGAGTGTGTGTGTCTTTGTGTTTGTGTGTATGTATGTGTGATTGTGTCTGTGTGTGTGAGTGTATGTGTGTGTGTGTATGAGGGTGCACTCCGCTTGTAATGCAGTGAAATTGGATTTGCTGCCCTGCACTCTGCTTGGAGTGCTGTAAGGTTGGACTTGCTGCCTGCCCTCTGCTTGGAGTGCTGTGATGTTGGACTTGTGGCCTGCACTTTGCTTGGAATGATGTGAGGTTGGACTTGCTGCCTACACTCTGTTTGGATTGCTGTGAGGCAGGACTTGCTGCCTGCACGTTGCTTGGACTGCTGTAAGGCTGGACTTGTGGCCTGCACTCTGCTTCAAGAGCTATGATATTGGATTTGCAGGCCTTCACTGAGTGATGACTTTTGAGGTAAATTCTCAGATTTTCTTTGTTACAATATAACCGCTCAATCTCTCTATATTAAAATTGCCTTTTTTTAATATCAACAGCAAAGAGTAATCAAGAGGCAGTGAGCAGCAGAACACAAAAAGAGACACAACAAGAAAGAACTTAATAAAACTCATCTTTAACATGTAAATTGTTGTTATATTTTAAAAATCATTCACATTTTAAACTTTAATAAATAATGTTTCCACTTGCCATGCCTGTGTGTCTTCATCACAATTGGTAGCTAATAGGCAGGAATGGCTGTGCTGTCAAAAAGCCACTGTCACCACACAATCCGTGAGTGACTGGACTGCCAGCCCACCAGCCATGATTAAGTGAACTGCCAGCCCACCAGCTGTAAGTGACTGAAGTGGCAGCCCACCAGCCATCTTAGCGAACTGCCAGCCCACCAGCCATGACTGACTGAACTGCAAGTCCGAGAATCCATTCAGTCCACAATGTCCATACTAGCCCTATGGAAATCAGTCCCTTCAGAGCACAACACCCATACTAGCGCTCCAGAGATCCACGCAAGGATAGACTTTCCTCCTTCATAGCTGTGATCTGTAAAACAATAGGAAAATGTCTAAAATTGATTGTCCACTGTCTCCCCCTTCTCTCTCGCACAGTCTGTCACCTGTTTTCGGCAGAATTTCTAGCAGTTTCTCAGCTGCCAGTCCACCAGGCCTGAGTTACTGAGCTGCCAGCCTGCCATGCCTGTGTGAGTGAGCTGCCAGGCCTGAGTGACTGAGCTGCTTGACCTGAGTGACTGAGCTGCCTGGACTGAGTGAATGAGCTGCCTGGCCTGAGTGACTGAGCTGCCTGGCCTGAGTGACTGAGCTGAGTGACTGAGCTGCCTGGCCTGAGTGACTGAGCTGCCTGGCCTCAGTGACTGTGCTGCCAAGCCTGAGTGATTGAACTGCCAGCCCCAGAATGCATTTGGCACAGAATGTCCATATTAGCCCTCTGGAACCAGTCCCTTTGACCCACAACACCCATACTAGCGCTCCAGAAAGCTCCACCTCCCCCTCCCCCCACTGGCCAGCAATATTGGAATTGGTGGAGAGGTGGAATATTACATTGAGGGACCAGCCCTCCCATGTGACGCTGGGACCCAACGGTTCGCACTTAGTCTAGTAACTATATTAAATCACGCATCTCCAAAAGCTCAGATCAGTAAACACAGCCTAATTCCACCACACTGCAGATATCCTATTAATATTTGAACCTATTTTTATTGCTTTATGATTACATTGGTCTTTTGACAACAGAGTACAGAAACTGACTAAGGTAGATTGCAGTAAGTGCCAGGTACACATGCTCAGTTTCAACCTTTAAAGCACAGAATTATTAGGACACATGAAGAACATTTTTAGGCACTCTACCCGTCCCTATCCTCCTGCTGTCTTTTTAAAGCTTTGCAATTTATCTTTGGCAGACATCAAATTGATGAGCAAAGCTAAAATTTAATTTTCAAATTTGTAGTAGAGTTAAAAGCCATGCACACTGCTCTGTGTACCATGTAATCACCAACCTCCACCAAACCAATGTACCAAAAACTTAAAATTGTGCCCTTCATAACCAGAAGCAGACATTCTTTGTGTAAGGTTTTACCTGTCCCTTGTCCAGCCTCTGATCAAACTGGAAGATGGCAAGTTTACGCTGAGCTGCTTTTCTGATTCTGATCCTGATCTATTAAGTTTTCACTTTCTATGCAAGCCAAACCCAAAAAGGCTGCACAAAACAATGCCTTTATTTCACGCTATGAAAACGAAGAAAAGTCAAGCAAACTTCTGATGGCCACTTCTTCTCCGCTGAGAATAAAACAGTCTTAGCCGGCATGAAATGGGGTCAAGGATTTTTGGAACCTAGCAAATATCAGCAGGAATTCACAGCTAGGTCGTGTAAACCATGTAGATGGAGTAAACAAAGTCTCAGACTCCAGGGAAAAGGTCAAGGCAATGTCAAAGTGTGCTGTTAAAATAATTTCAAGTAGAAAATGTTTGACGTTTTAACGGAACTATTGTTCGTGATTTCTTTGAGTATTCTTCCCTTGTTTAATCATGTTATATGATGAATTTGTTGTTAATGAGTTTAGCATTCACATTTTTTTGGCTTGACAATGTCTTATTATAGTCGAGAAATGAATTTACTCCCAAGCAGCAGTGCTAAAAGTATAACCATATAACCATATAACCATATAACAATTACAGCACGGAAACAGGCCATCTCGGCGCTTCAAGTCAGTGCCGAACAACTTTTTTCCCTTAGTCCCACCTGCCTGCACTCATACCATAACCCTCCATATCCTTCTCATCCATATGCCTATCCAATTTATTTTTAAATTATACCAACGAACCTGCCGCCACCACTTCCACTGGAAGCTCATTCCACACCACCACCACACTCTGAGTAAAGAAGTTCCCCCTCATGTTACCCCTAAACTTCTGTCCCTTAATTCTAAAGTCAAAGTACTTTAAGAAGCCCTCCGTTTCTTCCTCGACCACGGAACCAGCCAATTTCCATCTACTAACACTCTCCTACACCGAGCAAAGCTGGTCCTTACCTTCAACAACTGCTCCTTCGACTCCTCCCACTGCCTCCAAATCCAAGGCATAGCTATGGGCACTCGCAGCTATGCCTGCCTCTTTGTAAGCTTGTCAAACAATCACTGTTCCAGGCGTGAACTGGCCCTATCCGCGAACTCCACCTCCAATACATTGACAACTGCATCAGTGCCACCTCCTGCACCCATGCAGAACTCACTAACTTAATCTTCACAACTAATTTGCATCCTGCACTCAAATTCACTTGGACCATCTCTGACATCTCCCTACCATTTCTAGATCTCACTGCCTCCATCGCAGGAGACAGACTATCGGCTGACATCTATTACAAACGCACCAACTCCCATAGCTTCTAGACAACACTTCTTCCCACCCTGCTTCCTGTGAAGACTCTGTCCCCTACTCCCAATTCCACCGTCTACATCACATCTGCACCCAGGATGAGGTTTTCCATACCAGGTCATCGGAAATATCTTCATCGTTCGGGGAATGAGGGTTCTCCTCTTCCATAGATGAGGCTCTCACTAGGGTCTCCTTGATATCTCGCAGCTCTGTTGCTGCTCTGTTCTTGGTCCCCTTCCCCCATTCGTAACAAGGACAGTCCCCATCATCCATCACATACTCCATATAATCCTCCAACATTTTCGCCACCTCCAACGGGATCCCATTAATGGCCACATCTTCCCATCTCCACCCCTTTTCAGCTTTCCGCAGAGACCGTTCCCTCCGCAACTCCCTGGTCAACACGTCCCTTCCCACCCAAATCACACCCTCCCCGGATACTTTCCCCTGCAACTGCAGGAGATGCAACACCTGTCCCTTTACCTCCCTCCTTGACTCCATCCAAGGACCTAGACAGTCTTTTTTCAGGCGAGGCAGAGGTTCACTTGCACCTCCTCCAACCTCATCTATCATATCCGCTGATCCAGGTGCCAATTCCTGTGCATCGCCGAGACCAAACGCGGGCTCGCAGATCGGTTTGATGAACACCTCCGCACAATCCGCCTTAACATACCTTATATCCCAGTTGTTCAACATTTTAACTCTTCCTCCCATTCTCACAGACCTTTCTATCCTAGGCCTCCTCCATTGTCACAGTGAGGCTCAGGACAAATTGGAGGAACAGCACCTCAAATTTTGCTTGGGTAGCTTACGCCACAGCAGTATGAACATTGCCTTCTCTAACTTCAAATAGCCTTTGCTTTACCTCTCTCCATCGCCTCCCCATTCCCAGTTCTCCCACCAACCTTACTGTCTCCGACTACATTCTATCCCTGTCCTGCCCACATCCCTGACATCAGTCTGACGAAGGGTCTCGACCCGGACCGTCACCCATTCCTTCTCCCCAGAGATGCTGCCTGCCCCGCTGAGTTATGCCAGCATTTTGTGTCTACCTTCTTGCTAAAAGTACTATGCTTTGCCCCAACAATATTTTTCAATGTTGACTAATATTTATGGCTTTTTATCGCAAAAAAAGGCTGACCAGTAAAATGCTCCACAGCAATTTGACGCAGCTGCTGCCAAGGCATCTCCCAGCCATAGTTGTAGATCTTAAACAGACTGATAGAAATCATACACACAACTGCTGCAATGATGTTACCTGAGAGAGGGACTAGGAAAGAGAGGGAGAGGATAAATCATCTCACAGATTCCCAGATATTGTAGTGGAGGAGAGTGCTCCCCAACATTCTCTGAAAGGCAGGCGGCACCCCAGATGTTCATCAATAAAGCCAATCCTATCATGATTCTTCATCACCAGTTAGTTTTTGTTGTCTTGTGGCATGGAATCAACGGTGGTCATTTGGCAAAGGTCAAAGTCTCAAAGGTCATTGCTGCAGTACAGAGTTGATGAGAATTTCCTTCACCAAGACAATGGTGAATCATTGTAATGTTCTACCTAAGTGACCGATAGAGGTGCAGCTATTGAGTAATCAATAATTGCTTGAATATTAAGGGAAATGAGGAATGGTAGGCCATTTAGAATGAAGATGAGAAAAAACGTTTTCATCCAGAGAGTTGTGAATCTGTGGATTTCTCTGCCACAGAAGGCAGTGGAGGCCAATTCTCTGGATGCTTTCAAGAGAGAGTTACATAGAGCTCTTAAAGATAGCGGAGTCCAGGGATATAGGGAGAAGGCAGGAATAGGGTACTGATTGTGGTTGATCAGCCATGATCACAGTGAATGGTATTGCTGGATCAAAGGGCCAAATGGCCTTTCGAGCACCTATTGTCTATTGTCTATTGAATATGCATCACTGCAGGAAGATGGTGGTGAGGTATGAGAGTATGCATGACATTTTTTTATTCATTCAGGGGATGTGGGCTTCACAGGCTAAGCCAGCATTTACTGCAATTGTCCTTCCCTAATTGCCCTTGAGAAAGTGGTGGTAGTCTCGAACCATTGCAGTGCTTGAGGTGTAGTTATACCCACTATGGTCTTAGGGAGGGAGTTCCTGGATTTTGATCCAGCGATGGTGAGGGAATGGTGATATATTTCCAAGTCAGCATGGTGCACAGCCAGAAGATCAACTTCCTGGTGATGGTATCCCCATGCGTCAGCTGCCCTCGTCTATCGAGCCAGTAGATGTCATGGGTTTGGAAGGTGCTGCCTTAGAAGTCTACAGCATTCTATGAATGGTACAAACTGTTGCTACTTTTCTACAGAGGTAGAGTGAATTCATGGCAGCCACAGTAGAGTTGCTGCCTTACAGACCCAGGTTCGATCCTGACTACGGGTGCTGTCCTTGCGGAGTTTGTACGTTCTCCCCACAGCCGCATGGGTTTTCTCCGAGATCTTCGGTTTCCTCCCACGCTCCAGAGGCGTACAGCTATGTTGCTTTAATTGGCTTGGTGTAAATGTAAATTGTCCTTTGTGTGCGCAGGATGGTGTTAATGTGCTGGGATCGCTAGTCGGTGCGGACCTGGTGAGCCGAGGGGCCTGTTTCCGCACTGTATCTCTAAACTAAAAAGATGGAATACCAATCAAGTGGCTGCTATGTCATGTGTGGTGTTGTGCTCCTGGAGTGTTTATAAAGGTGCACACATCCGGGTAAGCAGAGAGTGTTCCATCACACTCTTGATTTGAGCCTTGTAGATGGTGGATAGACTTTAGGAAGTTAGGAAATGAGTTACTCCATGCAGGATTCCTAGCCACTGACCTGCTCTTGTAGCCACACTGTGTATATTGCTACTCCAGATCAACATCTGGTCAATGATACACACCAGGGTATGGATGATGAAGGATTCAATGATGGTAATATCATTGAACATCATTGAACTGATGCTGTTCTGATAGGATATTGCCATTATGTAGCTTGAATGTTACTTGCCACCTATCAGTCCAGGCCTGGATATTGTCTATGTATTGGTGCATTTGAAGATATTTTTTTTAATTATCTGAATAGTCACAAATGCTGCTGATTATAACACAATAATCAGTAAAGATCGATACTTCTGACCTTACACCTGAAGGACGGGCACTGAGGTAATACCTGAAGATGGTTGGGTCGAGGACACTGCCCTCAGGAACTCCTGCAGAGATATAGTAACATAAAGGCACCCTGAATGATTCTGTTTACCTCCGCCGAGCATCATTTAAGATATAGCGATTGTAAGGGCAGAGCATAGGTTGCACGATTGGAGGCACCTGCATTGATGGGCAGCAGATGTTTCTGCATAGACGGACTACATACAGCTGTGTTGCACTGAAGGCAAAATATGAGGACTATGCGAGCATTCAGAAGAAGGCTGAAGGGGCTGCAGAATGAACTGCTTGGAGCAGTATCTCACCTGTTGGTCCAAATATATAAAGAGGAATTCATTTCACACTTCTTCCTGGAAGATGCATGGAGTCATAGTCATAGAGTGATACAGTGTGGAAAACAAGTCCTTCTGCCCAACTTGCCCACACTGGCCAACATGTCCCAGCTACATTAGTCCCACCTGCCTGCACTTGGTCAATATCCCTCCAAACTTATCCTATCCATGTACCTGTCTAACCTTTTCTTAAATGTTGGGATAGTCCCAGCCTCAACTACCTCCTCTGGCAGCTTATTCCATACACCCACCACCATTTGTGTGAAAATGTTTCCCTCCGATTTCCCCTTCACCTTAAACCTATGTTGTCTAGTCCTCGATGCACCTACTCTGGGCAAGGGACTCTGTGCATCTACCTGATCTATTCCTCGTGATTTTATACACCTCTATAAGATCACCCCCATCCTCCTGGGCCCCAAGGAATAGAATCCCAGCCTACTCAACCTCTACCTATAGCTCAGACCCTCTAGCCCTGGCAACATCCTTGCAAAACTTCTCTGTACCCTTTCCAGCTTGTCAATATCTTTCCAATAACGTGGTGCCCAGAACTGAACACAATTCTCCAAGGCAGGAGACAGGAGACCATCACCGCTATCCTGGAGACAAAGTCATCTGGCCTCCATCATTCAGTGACGAGCAGCTAATGAGGTTTCTGATCCCGTTGAGGCACATATGGGGGGTCATTCTGTCTTGGAGGCTCAGTCTAGAACATCAGAACTCTGCTAAATGCTAGCCAGCAGAAGTTGTATCTCCATTGCATTATGTAGGAACTGAGAGATGCCTCTCTGGAATTCAATGCAGCCACGAGATAGTAAACATCTGCCTTGCAGTATTTTTCACAGGGTGGCCAGTGGTCTGGATGGTTGCACAGTAATAGAATGATCAAAATCATGCCAGTTGCACCACAGAATTTAAAAGTCTTGTCCTCCCTCAAGTCACCAGGAATGTTTCCTCAAACCAATGGCCTTTATGCAATCCTCTCATCTGTGCCTCACACCCAGCTTTTCCAGACTACAGCCACTTCGGATTGAATGCTACCTTTGGAAATCCATTCTACCCAGACTAGAGCAGCATTGTGGTAATTCAACATGAATACATGTCCCCACATACAAATGAGCCAAATGTAAGGAGAATACCGAGTCTTGTGAGAGTAATGCTTGCATGGAATGCAATCATAGAACAAGCAGGGGTCAAGGAAAGAGCGTTCACGTCGCGGCTTTGTTTTCACCAACCTTTTCACCACCCTGCACAAGAAGCACAAGAAGCGCAAGACAGACACCATGTATGCAGATGCCAAGAAGTGTGTTCAGCACGTTATTGGGCTGGGCACCACGTTATTGCAAAGATATTGACAAGCTGGAAAGGGTACAGAACTTCTAATCTTGTGTGTGGACTCGATAAGAAGAAGGTTGAACAAGCAACTCCTGCAGAGATATAGTAAATCACAAATTTGCCAAATTGACTATTGGTTTCACTTACCACCTGATATTTTGTTAATCTGGTGGATACCAAAACTTTTGTTATCTGGAGTCCTTAAGGTTCTGGGGAATTAGCTGAGCAAAGGTTTGGAACTTCTGCCTTCACCCAGGAGTTTTGAACCTTTAGCTCTAGAGTGGATAAAAGTCAGCAGTCAGCAGTGGAAATGCTCACCTTCATCCTGAAGATGTTGACCTTTACAAAGTTAGGTAACTTTGACGGTAGTTCCGAGGCCAGTTTTCCCACCCTATCCCCAGCCCCTCCCCACCTCCTCCCCATGCCCTTTGATAGCCACTGTTCTTAGCCATTACATGAGGATGCAGAAGGCTGAATACATTCACTGTGGATGCACTTTCATAGACATTGACTCTGACCTATGGTCCATGTACCCAGTGAACAATACATTGCCCATGGATTGCTTGCACAATTGGAGTCAACAAAGACATGTAAAGCAGCCTTTGTCTTCTCGACACAACAGAAACAAAAATATGTAAATATTGACAATGCCTTTTCATTGGGAGAGAATCAACAGCACAGCACTTCACTTGATATTTGCAAAACCACTTATTAATGGAATGATCAACGTCAACACATTAGCTTCACTTCCAGTGCTGAATCACCCTCTGAGCTCAAATGTGCCATTGTGCTTCCACAATGACATCCTTAAGCACATCTTGGATGAGTACAAATTACTGCTTTCATTTCCTTTGATTGACCATGAATATGTCCCTGCAATGGCAGTTGGGCAAACTGCAAGGTCTTCCTTCAGCTCAGTCATATGACCTTGCTTCCATGAGTAATTAATCATATGCCAATAAGTAGTCGCATATGCACAATTCAACAAAGGACCATTTTACTTCAGCAGGTGATTAATCTCAATAGAGAATTTGTCTTGATTTACTTGCAGATTTTGTTGCCTAATATTTTACTGTTGAAATTGAGCCTATCCATGCAGCAATTGAGCCAGTTGACTCCAAGCCTAAGTACAACATTCAAAAAAAGTTATAAAGATGCTTAATGGAAGGAATAGTTTACCTTGACAGGGAATTATTTCAGCTCCAACAGGCACAATGGTCCTTGATTGATATGAAACAACCATAACTTTTTTGATGAGCCATCATATGGAAAAATAAAGAACCATTCGATGTAAGCATTTTATTTTAGATTTATCTTTAAGCACCTCGTTAGATGATTTTGCATCTATAAACTGAAGCTACCAAGAAGAAACAATTAATATGATGTTCTGTTTATAAGCACTGCTATAATTTAAAACCTGTCTTTTAGTAGCTCTTTGCGGTACATTAATGTAGATTGGAAGAATGTATTGAGTCTTTCAGCTGCATCCATAAATTCTTCTCACAAGCCACCAACAGGCTGCTGTGGTACTTGGGTGAAAGTAGTGCGCAACTTTTATCATGAGCATTAATGTTTAATTAGATGCTCTTGACAGCAAGAGCAATCCATATGCACGTTTTTGATCTGAAATGTTGAAAATTCCTCCAGCAGGTTGTCTGTTCTGGATTTCAGCATCGGCATTCTCTTGTTCCTCATCCGTGTGGAGTGTTCTGGAGCAGACTGCAGCATTCCAAGTAGAATATGAATACTTCCTAGTGCATGCTTGTGCATGACAATTTAAGTCTGAAGAAGGGTCTCGACCCCAAACGCCATCCTTTCCTTGTCTCCAGAGATGATGCCTGTCCCGCTGAGTTACTCCAGCTTTTTGTGTCTATCGTCGGTTTAAACCAGCATCTGCTGTTCCTTCTTACACAGAAACCTGTCAGCCTAGCAAGCATAATTAATGCTGGAAAGTGCCTTGTTGAATCCTTGGATGGCCATGAGCTATGAATTTATGTATCAGGACCAGGAATAGGTTGTGTCAAGTCCACTCCACCATTTGCTAAAATGCGTCAGCTCTCAAGTGTGTCATCTCCTTATTTTTAAACAGTGACTTCAAGTTCCAAATTCTGCCAGAAAGGAAACATATATTGTGCATCCATCCTGTCAAGACCCCTCAAAGTCTTTATAAATATTGTCAATTTGCATTTGTATACTGCTGACTAAGGCTGTGGAGGCCAAGTCAGTGGATATTTTTAAGGCAGAGATAGATAGATTCTTGATTAGTGTGGGTGTCAGGGGTTATGGGGAGAAGGCAGGAGAATGGGGTTAAGAGGGGAATACAGATCAGCCATGATTGAATGGCAGAGTAGACTCGAAGGGCCAAATGAATATATGAAATAAACAGTACCATGCAATTAAACTGAGAAATGTTCCTCCTTCATATTCTCACCTGAGCATTGGGAATTGGCAACTCATCAACTCACCATGAGGCATTATAATGTAGGAATGAAATGCAGATGCTGGTTTAAATTGAAGGTAGACACAAAATGCAGGAGTAACTCAGCGGGACAGGCAGCATCTCTGGAGAGAAGAAATGGGTGACGTTTTGGGTCAAGTCTGAAGAAGGGTCTCGACCCGAAATGTCACCCATTCCTACTCTGCAGAGATGCTGTCTGTCCCACTAAGTTACTCCAGCATTTTGTGTCTACCCAAAAGGCATTATAGCATCAGTCTGCTTAAGAAGGGGCCGCCAACTTCCCTCTCAGGATAGGTTTGCATTTAATGTTTACATGTATACCAAGGTACCTTGAAAGGTTTTGTTTTGCATGTCAGATCAGATAGTACTATAGATAAATACAAATCATGTCGAACTCAAGTACAATAGATAGAGGAAAGTGCAAAGTACAGAGGGCAGATAACTAGGATATTTAATGAAAGTCTCCAACCAGCCAGGAAATTGTGATTGTTAAAGTTGCAGCTTTTGGGTTACAAGCTAGACTTTCAGTAAATTGATGTGGTTTATCTGGTTCTCCTGTTCACCAGGAGCTCAATTTTCAATATGAACATAATATTTTTCAATTTATATTTAAAATAATGAATGTAAAGTAATGTTGTGATAGAGATATGTGTACATGGCACACTGGTAGGACACATCTCAGTAATTTAAAAGTACAAATCTATTTGGGGAGTTGAGAATGTTTTGTTACACAGCAAGGTAATGCAATCTGGATTGCACTACCTGAAAGGCTTGTTTGAAACAGATTTAATAGCATCTTCCATAAAAAGAGTTAGATAAATGGCTGAAATAGAAACATAAAATGTCTGGTTACAGGAAAACAGTGGAGGAGTAGAACTAATTGCTTAGTTTTTACTTGGATCCAATACAGGAACAATGGGATGAATAGCCTCCTGCCCAATTACATGAATCAATGCATTTTTTAACATTTATACACATGAAATGCTCTATCAATGTGATAAGTGCTCATAGTTTTTAAATTTTTATGTCCACTCTGACTCACAGACAATTGAGATAGTGCCGAATTGTGCATCAGGTAATGTTGCTGCACCGCCAATTACATCTTCATATGACCCAATTTTGCCCTGCCTGACCTTACATTCAGAATTGAAATTGCAGAACCTTGAACGGTGAGAAGGATATAGAGACGTGAAAGTGGACAGTTGTCAAGAGATACATTGGCTAATGGCTTAAAGTTGGTGGTTAAAAAAAAAACACAAAGACCAGATGGGTTCATAAAAAATGTAACAAGCAAACAGCCTTGAGAATGATGTAAACCTTCTGGAAGTAGAGTGGGTGTCAGAAAATAAAATAAATGCAGGAAGACAGGTTCGCCAGAGCTAATAAAGGACAAAGAGAGAGACGGGACTGTCAGGATTTGCACAGGGCACGAGAATAAAGAAATATGTATGTGCTTTCATGACAATTGAATAAGCAATGCAACCAGGAATTGATGCATGAATGCAAATACTTGCACACCAACACACAGGAGTATATATAAATGCAAACTCACAAACACATGTATGTATTCACATGATGGAATACATCTACACAAAAGTGTGCAAAATAGAGCCAGGCTAAAGAACACACACAAACATGGTTTATAAAAAAAGACGCAAAGTGCTGGAGTAATTCAACGGATCAGGCAGCATCTCTAGATAGGTGACGTTTTGGGTCAGGACCTATCATCAGACTTTTTTTCACAGACCCAGATGTCCACACACCCAGACAGTGTGCAGCTACTGATACTTGTTGCAGTTCAATGAATTACACAAAGTATCCTGACTGGTTGCATCATGGCCAGAAATACACAAGAGTAAGAGGCTACAGAAAATGGTGCATCAGCTAGGTTCATCATGGGCATAGCAATCCCCTCCTGTACCTCACCATACTCATGCATATGACAATAAACTCAACTGGTACTTAAACCTGATCTGCAGACCATCTTCCACTTGCTCCTGCACTTTCTTCCAGAGTTGTAACATGACAGGTTCCACACATGAAAGCACAAGCAAACTGGTTCACTCATCATTTTTCATTCCAGACAAGTGGCCGTTATCTTCACTCTGCGTGGAATGAAAATATTACAAGATGGGTAATTGTGGGAATATACTTAGAATAAGGTGGTGAATCTGTGGAATTAATTGCTAGAGAAGGCTATGGATGCCATGTCAATGGATATTTTTAAAGCAGAGATAGATAGATTTGCTTTCTAAGCCCCGCCAGTCCGCATGCGCGTCATATCGTCGTTCGCATGGCGAAGCACCGGACTGGCAGCGCATCGCTCCTGCCGGCGGTAAATTTAAACCTAGACGGTAAGTTTGTTTTACTTACCAGGGTTTGCTGTTCGAGCAGGAACCTCTCTTCACAGAAGTTTCCTGCTGGTTTTATCACGAAGGCCGGCGAGTGAACCGGCTATGGGCAGTGGGGAGACCCCGGTTCCGACCACGACAGCGGATAGTCGGTCGATGTCGGGCTTGCGATTCCAGCCACTGACAAGGCGGTCAGTGGCTTCCAGCCTGCTGTGATGCCCGAGGAAGGGCAAATCAAGCAGGAACACGGTATCACCGCCAGAGTCGCTGACAGTGCGGTCAGCGGCTCACAGACATATCATCGTTCCTAGTGTTCCCCAGGCATGGGGTGCAGTCACCGATAAATCGATCCGCCTTATTGGACTCGGGGGGCAAGGGTTCCCCTCTGGTAATAAGTATATGTTTGCATGGATGCTGTTATCATTTTAACCCCTCAACAAAAAAAAAATTAATGTCCCCGCTTGGAGAAGGGCACCATGCCGGGTCAGTACACCTCAGACACTGGGTCTGTATCAGCGCGGGCCTAGGGGACAGGCTGCACCAGCAGCACCTGGGACAGGGCTGCTTCATGTCTCCCTCTTGGAGGGGGATACCATGAGGGGTCAGTATACAGCTGATACTGAATTTGTCACAGCGCCGGCCTACGGGAGAGCACGTGCCAGCAGCGCCTGGGACAGGGCTGCTTCATGTCTCCTTCTTGGAGGAGGAGAGCATGCCGGGTCAGTGTAATTCTGACGCTGAGGCTGAGGGTATAGCTGTGGAGCATACCCCAAGGGAAGAAGGGCACGTGTCAGTGGTACCATTCCTGACAACAAAGTTTGCCATCCCAACAGAATGTTCCATCCTGGTATAGGTCCATTGGGGGACGTATCAGCACAGGTATCTTCAGGGACCTGCGGCAGCACCTGTTGAGGGCTGCCTATGAATCACCCTCTCTGAGGAGGGGGGTGCAAAAGGTCAGATGTAACTGACTCCAGATTCTAAAGATGTTGGTGGAACATACTGGAGCACATGTGTGCCGGCAGTGAACAGCGCTAACAGGGAGATATGAGAGCCAGCCTCCGAATCTTCTAGTCAGGTAAGGCCTATTCCACAGGAAAAAAACTGGCTGACGGATCAATCAAGGCCAAAGGCGGGCAAAGGTTCATCGTTTCAGAATGCACCCAGGCGCTCATCAGCAGTAAGCGGTTCACTGAAGCTGGTGGCAGCATGACAGCTGGGCAGACGTTCCACGCACCCTACAGTCCTACTCTTAGGTATTTATTCTTTGGAGCGCAGAAGGTTAAGGGGGGACTTGATTGAGGCCTTTAAAATGATGAAAGGGATAGACAGAGTTGACGTGGATAAGCTTTTCCCATTAAGGGTAGGGAAGATTCAAACAAGAGGGCATGACATGAGAATTAAGGGACAGAAGTTTAGGGGTAACATGAGGGGGAACTTCTTTACTCAGAGAGTGGTGGCTGTGTGGAATGAGCTTCCAGCAGAAGTGGTGGAGGCAGGATCTATTTTAACATTTAAAAGTAAAGTGGATAGGTATATCGACGGGAAGGGAATGGAGGGGTATGGTCTGAGTGCAGGTAGATGGGACTAGGGGAAAATAAATGGTCGGCACGGACTGGAAGGGCCGAGAGGGCCTGTTTCCGTGCTGTAATTGTTATATGGTTATATGGTTACTCAACAAGGTGGGTCTGGCACTTCCGAAACATGGGAAAGTGGACCACTCACAAGTTGGTAATATTTACACTTGTTTGTACAACACACAAATGATAAAAAGCATCTGCTTAGAGGCATTTAACCATGTAACACTGCACAATACTAGCATTCCAAGCAAGTTTGGGATTATTTTATTTTATTTTTTAAGTATTTTTATTAGAAGCAATGCATATTGCCAACAATATAACAGTTTTTCAAATACACATTTAACTTGTTTCAAAAGTTACACAAACATTACGAAATGATTTATATAAGCTATTTTTTTTTTCAGAAAGTAAAGAGGTGAAAGAGTAGGTCTATAATCAGTGGTGATGAAATAATATTGATTATGATAATGTAAGAAAAATAAAAAATAAATTTAAAAAAAAGAAAAACAAACAAAAAAAATTAAGTATAATACAAGAAAACAATTATTATATAACTAATTTAAAAAAAAATTGAAGTATACATCTTAATAATGAATGGAACAATTTCACATAACAATATCTATAGAGACGTGTATACAAATCCCAGAATAGATCTTTTCAGCTAATCCTACAACCGGGTATTTATTGAGTAACAATGCTGAGATCAGCTACCCCTTCAAATAGTCAGTGAATGGAGACCATATTTGTTCAAAAAGTTCATATTTGTCCATTAGGACTAACCTGATTCTCTCCAAATGCAACCTCTCCAACATTTCCACTGTCCACATTTTAATTGTGGGGGATAATGTTCCCTTCCAGAATTTTAATATTAATTTTTTTCCAATTATCAAGCAGTAATCAAGAAAATGTCTTTGATTTACTGTTAATGTAAGGTTTGAATCAGAAACTCCTAATATTAAAGTTACATTGAGGGATTACGTGCCCTCCACTCCTGACCCTCATAATCTAAATGATCATCTGGTAGTTCTAGTCTTTGTGAGCCGTACTATCTTACTCCGGCTATTGGTTCTGTGTTTTTCATGCCGCTGCTTTGAAGTATGCCGAGCATGCGCCTGTCGGGGCTTCTTCACGTAATCCCTCATCATAACTCCTCATAAAATAAAGATCAAACTTCGAACTGGTAAGTTCTCATTTAATCTTACTATTATTCACTCATCCTGAGTCAATCGATGCAGTGAGATGCCGGGATTTGAATCTGCGGCATGGAATCACAGAGCTTTCAACTCTTCACAGAATCACTCGCGTGACTCCAAAGTAAAATAGTAAGATTGAACGAGAACTTACCAGTTTGAAGTTTGATCTTTATGTTATGAGGAGTTACGTTGGTGATTACGTGCCCTCCACTCCCAACCCTCTGTCACAAAGGACATCTGGTAGTTCTCAAGTTGCTGATCTTACTATGTTACTTCAATTACTGTTACCTGTGATTTCATACCGCTGCTTTGAAGATTGACATGCATGCGGACTGGCGGGGCTTCTTCACGTAATCACCAACGTAATTCCTCATAAAATAAAGATCATACTTCAAACTGTTAAATTCTCATTTAATCTTACTATTCCTGATTAGTCCAGGTGTCAGGGGTTATGGGTAAAAGGCAGGGGAATGGTGTTTAGAGGGATATATGGATCAGCCATGATTGAATGGCAGAGTAGATTTGATGGGCCGAATGGCTTAATTCTCCTCATATCACTTCTGAACATGAACATTTCACTGCATTTGTCCCAGTCTGGAGATGTATCAGTAATACCAGGGTTACACAAAAAGCTGGAGAAACTCAGCGGGTGCAGCAGCATCTAAGGAGTGAAGGAGATAGGCGACGTTTCGGGTCGAGACCCTTCTGATAGGCGACGTTTCGGGTCGAGACCCTTCTGATAGGCGACGTTTCGGGTCGAGACCCTTCTGATAGGCGACGTTTCGGGTCGAGACCCTTCCTCCTATCAGTAATACCATGTCATTAGTTCAACTTGATAGACAATAGGTGATTTCTGTTGGTATTTACCGTGAACACATTGATCTCAAAATCAAGCAGGTCAACTCAAGCGATAGCGATGGTGGGGGTGGGGCTGGCGGAGAATTGTTGAGTGGACAAACAGATCTTAGACTGACAACTAATTCGGTGTTATTTTAATATTTATACGTTCATATGTTCTAAGAGCAGAATTTTAAGTCAAGTAATTGGAAGTGGATTTGAAGGCACCTGAGCTACTTCTTTTCCCAATATGGTGGCTAATGTGACACTGTATATATAGTTTAAGAAAGAACTGCAGTTGCTGGAAGTATCGAGAGAAACTCAACGGGTGAGGCAGCATCTATGGAGCGAAGGAATAGCGATGTTTCGGGTCGAAATGTCTGAAGAACGGTCTCGACCCGAAACATTGCCTGTTCCTTCACTCCATAGATGCTGCCTCACCGGCTGAGTTTCTCCTGTATATATAGTGCAGAAGTTTTAAGTAATAGGAGCAGAATATGTCATTCGGCCCATCAAGTCTACTCCACCATTCATTCATGTCTAATCTATCATTCCCTCTCAACCCCATTCTTCTGCCTTCTTCTCATAACCCCTGCACCCTCACTTTTAATTGAATGGCAATGTAATGACTTTATCACCTGTGGATAGAAAACTGGCTGGCAGACAGGAAGCTAAGAGTAGGAGTAAACAGGTCCTTTTCAGAATGGCAGGCAGTGACTAGTGGGGTACCGCAAGGCTCAGTGCTGGGACCCCAGCTATTTACGATATATATTAATGACCTGGATGAGGGAATTGAATGCAACATCTCCAAGTTTGCGGATGACACGAAGCTGGGGGGCAGTGTTAGCTGTGAGGAGGATGCTAGGAGGCTGCAAGGTGACTTGGATAGTTTAGATGAGTGGGCAAATGCATGGCAGATGCAGTATAATGCGGATAAATGTGAGGTTATCCACTTTGGTGGCAAAAAACAGGAAAGTAGACTATTATCTGAAAGGTGGCTGATTAGGAAAAGGGGAGATGCAACGAGAAAGTAGGCATGCAGGTGCAGCAGGCAGTGAAGAAAGTGAATGGTATGTTGGCATTCATAGCAAAAGGATTTGAGTGCAAGAGCAGGGAGGTTCTACTGCAGTTGTACAGAGTCTTGGTGAGGCCACACCTGGAGTATTGCATACAGTTTTGGTCTCCTAATCTGAGGAAAGACATTCTTGCCTAGAGGGAGTGCAGAGAAGGTTCACCAGACTGATTCCTGGGATGGCAGGACTTCCATATGAAGAAAGACTGGATAGACTCGGCTTGTACTCGCAGGAATTTAGAAGATTGAAGGGGGATATTATAGAGACTTACAAAATTCTTAAGGGTTTGGACAGGCTAGATGCAGGAAGATTGTTCACGATGTTGGGGAAGTCCAGAACAAGGGGTCACAGTTTAAGGATAAGGGGGAAGTCTTTTAGGAGTGAGATGAGAAAATCATTTTTCACACAGAGAGTGGTGAATTTGTGGAATTCTCTGCCACAGAATGTAGTTGATGCCAGTTCATTGGCTATATTTAAGAGGGATTTAGATGTGGCCCTTGTGGCTAAAGGGATCAGGGGGTATGGAGAGAAGGCAGGTGCAGGATACTTAGTTGGATGATCAGCCATGATCATATTGAATGGCGGTGCAGGCTCAAAGGGCCGAATGGCCTGCACCTATTTTCTATGTTTTTATGTTTCTATGTCATATATTCATGTTATTTATTATAATGTAATGACCACAAATGTAGTGGCTTGCACTCTTACAGTACCCCGGTATCAGATCTGCTCTGTATTGTTCACATAAGGAAGATATTCTTAAAGCTGGGAATAACGGTATAATTTAGTTTTATTATTTTGTTGCATACGTCGCAGCTTCTGAGATATTATTTCTCAGTCTGTCTTTTATTGTTTGCAGCTGCACTTTGCAGAGTCCAGGCTCCTTTCAAACAAGCCGGAAGCCAGAGCACAGTTGGAGCCAAGTGCTCCAGACCTTATCTGTCAAAGTAGTGTTCAACGTGTGGCTTTCAGTTGTCAGCGAGCATCTGAAAGAAGAGAAGCTCCTGTTCTTGGCATGCACTCAGGCGCCCGCTCAGACACCAGCCAGGAATCAGTATTCAGGCCCAGGTGCCTGTACTCAGCAGGTCAGGTGAACAGTTACAGTAACTTGATATTGACTTTCAGTGTTTTAACTTTTATTTCCCTCTCTACAAGTACTGGTTGATCTTTCCAACTTTTAGAGTTTAGAGAGTAGAGATACAACGCAGAAACATGCCCTTCGGCCCACCGAATCCACACCGACCAGCGATCTCGCACATTATCACTATCTTCCACACACTATGGACAATTGTTATACTTATGCCAAGCCAATTAACTAAACCTGTATGTCCTTTGGAGTGTGGGAGGAAACCGAAGATCTCGGAGAAACCCACGAGGTCACATAGAAACATAGAAAACATAGAAAAATAGGTGTAGGAGTAGGCCAATCGGCCCTTCGAGCCTGCACCGCCATTCAATGTGATCATGGCTGATCATCCAACTCAGTATCCTGTACCTGCCTTCTCTCCATACCCCCTGATCCCTTAGCCACAAGTGCCACATCTAACGCCCTCTTAAATATAGCCAATGAACTGGCCTCAACTACCTTCTGTGGCAGAGAATTCCAGAGACTCACCACTCTCTGTGTAAAGAATATTTTCCTCATCTCGGTCCTAAAGGAAATCCCCCTTATCCTTAGACTGTGACCTCTTGTTCTGGACTCCCCCAACATCGGGAACAATCTTCCAGCATCCAGCTTGTCCAACCCCTTAAGAATTTTGTAAGTTTCTATAAGATCCCCCCTCAATTGTCTAAATTCCAGCGAGTACAAGCGTGGAGAATGCACAGACTCCGTACAGACAGCACTCGTAGTTAGGGTTGAACCCACGCCTCTGGCGCTCGAATTGCTGTAAGGCAGCAACTCTACCGCTGCGCCACCATGCCGCCCTGTTTTATTTTGGGATCCCGGAGTCTGATGAAACCTGTCTGAGCTTCGGCGAGGAGGCTGTTACTGAGGTATATTGTCTCGTGGAATGGACAAGATCTCACACGTTGTGAAGGTCACCACAATGCTGAATTTTAACATGATTGCCTCTGTGATATTTAACGTATTGATCAGAGTTTGGGTGACAAGTGATCTTGAGACACACAATTTTGTCCAATTCTCTTCGAGATGGAACAGAATATATGAACAGCTTTTAATCGGGAAGGATGTGTTAGGTCTCTCTAAAGGGGAAGATCATTTTGTGGTGCCCACATGGAAATATTGAGTATAGAAGTTCATGTTACAGTGGTACAAGACATTGATGAGGTCACATTTAGAGTATTATGTTCAGTTTTAGGCACCATGTTATAGGAAAATCCGTTGTTAAGCTGGGAAGGGTGCAAAAACAATTTACGGGGGTGTGGTCAGGACTCCAGGGCCTGAGCTATAGGGAGGGGTTGAGCAGACTAGGACTCTATTCCTTGGAGCGCAGGAGGATGAGGGGTGATCTATAGAGGTGTATAAGATCATGAGATTAATAGATTGGGTAACTGCGGAGTCTTTTACTTTGGGTATGGAAACAAGAACCAGAAGACAAAGGTTTAAGGTGAGGGGGGAATTAATTAATTAATAGGAGCCTGAGAGGCAACTCCAAGCGGTGCTAGGTATATGGAACAAGCTGCCAGAGGAGGGATTTGCGGCAGATACTATTACAACTTTTAAAAACATTTGGAAAGGTACATGAATAAGACAGAGGGATATGGTCAAAACACCGACAGGCCTGACTAGTATAGATGGGGCATGTTGGTCAGCATGGGCAATTTGGGCCGAAGGGCCCATTTCTACACTGTATGACTCCATGTCTCTATGCACAGCCCATACTGCATATGGATATGAGCAGCTTTCATTTCCATAGAGACATGGGTGCAGAATAATAGAATCACTGGTAAATGCTTGATGTGCTTTGACAGCTCTGTGCCTCATTATTCCACAGCCCATTAAAACTGGATTACTTTACAATAATTAGATTAAGAGTAGTCCATAGAGTCTTGATTATTAATACTAATGAGGAATTATCCTGTCCCCAACAATTGTTCGCAGATTCAAAAAGAAACTGCAAGGAAATTCAATGAAGTTCAGGCCCTCTCTGAATTCAGTGGATTCACCTCAGCCAGTTACTTCAGTTTCCTGGAGATGTCAAATTAGATTATTGTTCCGTGTAGGATGGAACTACAGATGCTGGTTTAAACCAAAGATAGACACAAGATGCTGGAGTAACTCAGCGGGACAGGCAGTATCTCCGGCGAGAAAGAATGGGTGATGTTTCGGGTCGAGGCCCTTCTTCAGACTGTTCTGCAGACTTATCAAAGCACATGATTATCAAGATCTGTTGTATACCTGCCTTATTTCTCAACGAAGAGGGAGCATTAATTATCTAGCTGGAGGAGCAAGAGAGATTCCATGCAACCTTGGAAATGAGGAAGGGCAAAAGATAGGAAGGAAAAGAAGCAAGTACTCTAAAAACAATTCAGAAAACAATAACAATTCAGAAACTCCATGACTCTGCATTAACCTACAATGGACTTTTTCACAGTAAGCCATCCCAATTTATTTCCAAATGAGCACTACCTCAAACACCATCTGTGATGAGAGGGAATAGAGGAAGTGTTGGATGGAATGAACAAAGGCAGAAGAAAACTAAGTGGATAGGTGAGTGTGAGCGTGTATACTGTATGTGGATTTCCTGAAGTTGGAAAATTCAATTCTCATGTGATTGGATTGTAAGACAAGCAGAATATGAAACACTATTATTGCAAAATTATGTTGGCGGCAGAAAGCAATGTATATTTTACGGAATAAAATGTTGTTTGCCGCAGGGTTCCACAAGCTCATTGCTAAGACTCTTGCTTTTTTATGGCTTTTGCTAATAACTTGGATTGTAATGAAGGATAATTAAGAATTTTACTCATAATTTGAATAATTTAGATTTCTATGAACTATAATAGTAAGATTAAACAAGCTTACCAGTTTGACGTTTGATCTTTATTTTATGAGGAATCACGATGAGGGATTACGTGAAGAGCCCGCCAGCCCGCATGCGCGTCAACCTTCAAAGCAGCGGTGTGAAGTCACAGATTACAGTTGTTGAACTGAAGATAGGAAGATTCGAGAACTAGAACTACCAGCTGAATTTTATGAGGAAGGGTTGGGAGCGGAGGACACATAATCCCTCATCGTGACTCCTCATAAAATAAAGATCAAACTTCAAACTGGTAAGTTCTTGTTTAATCTTACTATTTTACTTCGGAGTCACGTGAGTGATTACATGTAGATTTCAAAGCTCTGTGACTTCAAGCCGTGGAAACGACTCCATGCGTCACTCACTGTATTAGTTGACCAAGGAGAGTGGAGAAGTAAAGTGTTCAGACATGACATAATTGTAAACATGCTGACGATTTAATGGACAAAATAACAATAGTAACCTCTCTCACCTGAGAGGAGGCTATAAAACTGAACTTAAAATGGAGTTTGCAAATACACTCGTTCTGTCTAAGGGGTTGTTATAGTACGTCTGGAACGTGCATTCTGAGGACCATGCTGCGGCCGCTAGGATATGGTCCAACGGGACATCCAGGACCCTCGCTGCGGATGTAGCTGCAGCCCTGGTGGAATGAGATTTGAATATTTCAGTATCAACACCAGTATCAGCCAGAACCTGTTTAAACCATCTGGAGATTGTCTGAACTGAAACCTTTTTATGCGGTTTCTTGTGGCTAACAAATAATGCCTCTTCTGGCCCCCTAAGGCCCTTGGTGATCTTGATATATTGCTGGAGGTGTGTGACCACACATAATTGGGGGTCCAAGGGGTACGCCATGAATAGCAGTTTAAGGCCGGATGTACCTGGTCTACTCTGTTTGATTGGATCATACACGAAAAAGGTTATACTAGCGGCAGAGGCGATCATCCTATCCAGACGTAGCTTCTGCAATGACTGGACTCTTTGAGCTGCCACTAGTGCCATGAGCATCACTACCTTGTACGTGAGCCGGAGTAGAGACAGGGATGTTGCTGGGGCCCATTGGCGAAGCAGTGTGAGAACCACACCTACATCTCATATTTCTGTGTATCTGGGCCTGGGAGGGAGCAAGTTGAAAATACCCATGAATTTGGATATTAACGGGTGAGACCCAACAGAGTGGCGTCCTGAGGTCAGCAACAAGTATGACGACAACGCACTTCTGGCACAATTTAGAACACTACCGCTCAATCTCTCGTCAAAATCAAGTTTCGAGAGGAATTCCAAAATATTGGTTGTGTGCGCAGTGTCATACGTGATATTAGATTGCAAACAGAACACTTCCCATTTCTTTATGTAGGAGATGAATTGTTTTTTGGTGCTGTCTCTCCAGGCCGCAGTTAGCACATCCACCGTACAATTAGATAGTCCAAGCCCGAGGAAAGAATCTGCAAACCAATAAGTTTAGCCGATCATGTGGAGGATGTTCCTCCCCAGTGATGCGGTGAATTAGCAGATTCCTGCATTTGGGAACCGCCATGAAGGGTTCTATGATCATACCCAGAATGAGTGGATACCATGACTATGTGGGCCAGTCAGTGACTATTAGAATGCCCGAGGCACAGTTTGCTTAATTTTAAGCAGGCATCGATTGACAAGGCAGAATGGGGGAAATGCATAGATAAACATTCCTCCCCAATGTAACGAGAATGCATCTATCGCTACTGCCCCTGGGTCTGGTTCCCATGCAACATACTTTGGTAACTGATGATTTAGTCTGGATGCAAACAAATCTATATCCGGTGTTCCATACCTGGAGATAATATCATTAAACACTCTATGATTCAACATCCATTATGTGTTGTCATTGAATTTGCGTGACCTGGTGCCTGCCACCATATTGAACCTACCTGGCAGGTAGGTAGCTGAAACCCAAATATTTCTTGCAATGCACCAGTGCCAAATGAGGTTAGCCAATTTATCACAGGATACTGACTTGATTCCGCCCATGTGATTTATGTATGCCACCGCTGTGGTGTTATTGATCTGAAATTGGACATGCAGATGGTGCATATTCCCACAATAACCCCTCAATCCATGGAGTGCTACCAGCAACTCCAAATAATTAACACCATACAACTGAAGAAATGATAGCTCATGAATATTCCATCTGCCACCACAGCTAGAGATGGTGTCAGTAGTGCCCCATCCCAGAGCACTGGCATCAGTCTGTAAAATCATTGAAGGACTGTCAACTGAAATATTGCTAGAGCAATGCCGAATATTGGACTTCCACCGTTGTAACTCGGCAATGGCTTCAGCCGGCAATTGCGTAGGCCTATGAAAGTGACCTGAATGCTGTTTAAGTGCCTGCACTTTTGCTCATTGTAATTGTTGATAATGCAAAGGCCCAAATTTTGCAGCTGGGAAAGCAGCCACTAATTTGCCAATTAAACTGGTCACTTGTCGAATAGAAGGCTGCTGCTTCGTTATGAGGTAATTACAGGCTTCTGTTAACTGTAAACTCTTGCCCCAAGGTAGAGTTACAGACATGTGAACAGAGTTAATGGTGAATCCCAAAAAACGTTATGACGCGCATGCGGACTGGTGGGCTCTTCACGTAGTCGCTCAGGTGACACCGAAATAAAATTAAGACTCTTACCGATAACTCCAACTCGAAACATATGAGCAAGAGCAATGAACAAAACTGCAGATTGTAGAAATGTATTTGTGGACTGGATAGTTGGCACAGAAGTGGAAAAATAGTATCCAGTCCATGAAGTGTGAAGAAATGCACCTGAAGAGGATGAACAGGGCAGTGAATACATGGTAAATGGTGGGATGATGGTGCTTGGAGTACATGTCCACAAATCCCTGAAGGTAGAAGGGCACATTGATAAAGTGGTAAGATTAAATACTTTTCTTCATTAGCTGAGAGGTCTCTATCAAGGACACCAGAGCATTCAGATGCTGGAATCTTGAACAACAAGCAAACTGCTGGAAAACTCAACGAGTCAGGCAACTTAAATGTCATCTGTCCATTTTCCTCCATTGATGTTGCCTGATCCGCTGAGTTTTTCCAGCAGTTTAGTTTTGTAACATAGAAAAGGAGAACAGGACCATCGTGATAGGATGATAGGCCACCCATATTGCGTTATGATCGACTCGGTGCAGAGTGAATTTATGAGGATATTTAAGTTAAGGTTTAGGATGTCATTAGGGCTGAAGAAAACGAATCATGGAGAATCTTGAATAAAATGGGGTTGTTTTCCTCCTTGACGAGTCGAGCTGCTGCCTCACAGCGCCCGAGACGTGGGTTCGATCCTGACCTTGGGTACTGTGTGTGTGCAGAATTTGGTTGTTCTCTCTTTGACCACCTGGATTTCCTCCATGTGCTCCGATTTCCTTCCACATACCAAACACCTTCCGGATTGTAGGTTGACTGGCCTCTGCAAATTGCCCGATTGGCCTCTGTAAATTGCTCTTACTAGGAAAGGAATGGATGAGAATGTGAAGTAACATGGAACCAGTGTGAACAGGTGATCGATGGTTTGTGGACTCAGTGGGCCGAAGGGGCTGTTTCCACGCTGTATTTCTAAACTAAACTAAATAAAGAAAGTTGGGAGGAGATATATTTGAGATGATTTAAATTATAAGAAGGCAAGTTAGAATGAATAGGAAGGATGTATTTCATTGGGGAGTGAGGTCAACTAGGGAACATATATTTAAAGCAATTAGTAAAAGGATTAGAGTGTGGGAGGACTGGAAATCATTACCTGGAAGGACAGTAGATGGCTTAATGAGCACCCGCATAAAGGAATGACATAGATTAAGGGACTGGTGTTTTGCAGCCAAACTTGCTGCTAATAAAATCTAAGGATAAATGACAATTTGTGAAGACACAAAGCATTTACAAATTGATAAGATACAGGCAAAAAAGCGTTGGAAGATGATAGGTAATGTGCAGAACCATTGAAATTCTGTCAGACAAAAAAAAAGCAGAATATTGTGTTGGCAGAGAGACATGACGTAGATAGAGCAAGGACTTAGAAAGGTAAATGCCAGATGGTATATTATAAAAGTGGGAAAGTATTTCTACAGCCTTACAAGGCGTCAGTAGAAGCTGCGCATGGCATACCAAATATCGTCTTGGGCTCTTTCTTTAAGGAGGAAAATAATTGCTTGAAAATCAGGTCAGAGAAAGCTCTCCAGGTTTATATCTGGGAGGAAGATTGTATTAATGAAAAAAGGTTGAGCAGGTTACGCTTATACTGATTGGAGTGCAGAAGAATATAAGAATTATTTGAAAGATATCGGATTCCAAAGGAGCGCAACAAAGCAGATGCTGAAATCCCCTTGGCAGGAATATAGAACCAGGGAAAACAAGTTTAAAATAAAGGGGTCACCAGTTGAGAAAGAGATGAGGAAGAATTATTTATCTCAGAGGGAAGAAAATCTTTGGAATTCTCAGCTCCACGCAACCCTGGTGGCCAAGTCATTCAACATGTTCTCATTTGATATAGATTGTTGGTCTCTAGGTAAGTCAATGATTACAGAGGTCAGGCAGTAAAGTGGAGCTGAGGTCGAGGATAGCTCAATTGATTTTATTCAATAGCAGATAGAGCTTGAGGAGCAAAATGGCATATTCCAATGGGTGAGATGCATAGCCATGGTCGACAGGAAATATGCACTGGCAGTGCTCTGGATTATTTTCTGGAATGAGTAGGTTAACTTGTAGGATGAGTGTTTCTCGGCACTGAGCCTGTACTCGCTGGAGTTTAGAAGAATGAGGGGGAACCTCATTGAAACGTACAGAATAGTGAAAGGCTTGGATAGAGTGGATGTGGAGAGGATGTCTCCACTAGTGGGAGAGTCTAGGACTAGAGGTCATAGCCTCAGAATTAAGGGACATTCTTTTAGGAAGAAGATGAGAGAAATGTCTTTAGTCAGAGGGTGGTGAATCTGTGGAATTCTTTGTCATAGCCAATCGATATTTTTAAGGCAGAGATAGATAGATTTTTGATTAGTACGGTTGTCAGGGGTTATGGGGTGAAAGCCGGAAAATGGGGTTTTGAGGTAGAGATAGATCAGCTATAATTGAATGGCAGAGTAGATTTAATGGGCCGAATGTCCTAATTCTACTCCTATTCCTTATGACCTGATAACATGGAAACATGCTCTTCAGCCTAAATCATCCGTGCCAACTAGGTTGCCTGCTTGAAATAGTCTTATTTATCTCTATTTTGGCTTTTCTCCCTCTAAACCTTTCTATACATGTGCCTGTCCAAATTTCTACTAAACATTGTAATTGCACCTACACCTGCCTCCACAACTTCATTTAGCAACCAATTCCATGTACCCACCACCCTCTGTATGAAACATTGCCCCTCAGGTCTGCTTTATATCTTTCATTCTCACCTTAAATCTATGCCCTGCGTTTTTGAGTCTCCTACTCTTGGAAAAAGATTGTGACCTTCCACCTTATCAACACCCTTCAAGATTTTATAAACTTCTATAAGGTTACCGCATAGCATCAATCACGCTAGGGGAATCAGTCATAGCCTACCCAGTCTCTCCCTGTAACTCAAGCCCCCCAGTAATATTCTTGTCCATCTTTTCTACATCCTTTCCAGCTTAATAACATCCTTCCTATAACCACATGACCAGAACACATAGTATTCCAAGTGTGGTCTCACCAAAGATGTGTACGGTTGTATCATAATGTCTGAATTCTTGCATTCAATGCCCTGATCTATGAAGGCAATTGTGCCATCGTACACTTGTCCTTAGTATGTAGTATAGAATTAGTGTACAAGTGATCGCTGGTCAGTGTGGACTTGGTGTGCCAAAGAGCCTGTTTCCCCGCTGTATCTCTAACCTAAATGTAAAAGACAGGATTTCTTCCTCAGCTTCCCGCAAAGTCCTCGGGTACACCTGGTCATGTCGCAAGGATTTATCCACTTTTATGCACTTTTAAACTGCCAGCACCTTCGCTGTGGTAAGTCTGGTATGTTTCAAGGCATCACGATTCTATTCCTTGAATGCCCCCATTTCTATGCCTTTTTCCACAAGAATTACGGATGAGAAATATTCACTCAAGACCTTGTCCATATCCTGCAGCTCCACACATGGACAATAATACTTAAGGGTCCTTATTCTCTCTCTAGTTTCCATTTTGCTTTTGAAATATTCATAGAATCTCTTATAATTCCTTTAACTTATCTCGCAATATCTCATGTCCTCTCTTTGACCTCCTGGTTTCCCTCTTAAGTGTACTTAAGGTCGACTCCTATACAGTAAGATAAAAAGTCAAGAAATGTATTCCTGGCTTGTAGCATTAAACATGCCAAATCATCTCATTGGCCTCTGAAATTCAATCCATTTAAGTCAATGGAATGAATTTCAAAAAAAGTGCAATCCATTGAAGCAACAGTTGAAAGTGTTTGATCGCACTCACTGGTGATCAGTTCTAAGCAAATTTGCTTCAGCAGGGGGAGGCTGCATGTCTGATTCATTGTCATTACTGCCTCAGGGTGAATATGCCTTCTCTAATAGTTGAGTTTGAGCAAGAATCCAGCCTCTGCCTTCAAAACTAAAATCTGATTGCAGTCACTGCGTGATGTACTTGGCAACAAATGACTAGTGACGAGTGGTTTTCCATAGGGGTTGGTGCTGGGGCTGCTACTCTTCACGTTGCATATTAATGATTCGGATGAGGGAATTGAAGGAGTTGTGGCCAAGTTTGCAGATGATATAACAATAGGTGGAGGGGATAGGTAGTGTACAGAAAGCATGGACTCTGCAGAAGGTCTTCGACAGGTTGGAGAGTGGGCTAAGAAGTGGCAGATGGAATACAATGTAGAAAAGTGTGGAGTCATGCATTTTGGCAGTAGGAATAAAGGTGTAGACTATTTTCTAAATAGAGAGAGAATTCAGAAATCGGAGATGCAAAGCGACTCGTGAGTGCTGGTGTAGGATCCAAAAAGGTCAAATCGGTAGTAAGGGAGGCAAATGCAATGCTGGCATTTGTTTCGAGAGGGCTACAATATAAAAACAGGGATATTATGCTGAAGCATTGTAAGGTACAGGTCAGACCGCATTTGTAGTATTGTGAGCAGTTTTGGGCCTCATATTTGAGAAAGGATGTGCAGGTAATGGATAGGGTTTGAAGGAGGTTTTGTGAATGATCCCATAGATGATTGGGTTATGATATGATAAGCATTTGAAGGCACTGGGCCTGTACCACCTAGAGTTTAGGAGGATAAGAGATGACATCATTGAAACTTACCGAATAGTGAAAGGCCTGGATGGAGTGGATGTTAAGAGGGTGTTTCCACTAGTGGGAGAGTCTAGAAGCAGAGGACAAAGCTTCAGAATAAAAGGATGTTCCTTTAGGAAGAAGATGAGGAGGAATGTCTTTAGTCAGAGAGTGGTGAATCTGTGGAATTCTTTGCTACAGAAGGCTATGCAATTCTATGATTCAATCATTCTATGGCACAAATTTGGAGATACCTCGACAATAAACAGCAGTCCACTTTGTAATGGTTCAAACGCTAATTAGTGGTGGAGGGAAAGAATGCCCGGGAAGTTGATGATGCCAATCAAGAGGGTTGTTTGGATATAATTGGTGTCAAGCCTTCTTGCAATTTTCTAGAGCTGCACGCATCCAAGCAACTGGAAAACATTTCACCACATTCCTGACTGCTGCTTTCAAAGTGGTAGAAAGGCTTTGGGGTGTCAGTACTTTCAACTGCCAATGTTAACTTTTCTTGATTAATGCAACCTCGCTATTCTTGGGTCAGATTTACTATTGTGCTGAGTGGTTTAATACCATACTGTAGTGTTGAGTGATGGTTTATATTTGGCATAGTAAAAAAATACTTTTTCCATCCTCTTGTTCAGAGCAAGTGGCAAGATTGATGTATCTAATTAAGATGACCAGATAGCCACTGTGAAAAATAGGGACACTTTTTTTCTGAGGTGTACTGATGCTAATTGTGAACATAAATAATAGCCCAGTTGTTTAATATAGGCCTCAGATTTCATGGCAACAGTGTCTTTCTCAAGGAGGACTTACTTTTATCCACAATCTTTTTTCTACACATTATATAACCAGAGAGCCACTTGCAGCTTATGTTAGAATTAATCTCCATTTGCTTTTTGAACACCATTAACTCATTGGTACCTTGGTTCCTTATATTAGTCATAGAGCCATGGAGTGATACAGTGTGGATATAGGCCCTTCGGCCCAACGCCCACACTGGCCAACATGTCCTAGCTCCACTAGTCCCACTTGCCTGTGCTTGGTCCATATCCCTCCAAACTTGTCCAATCCATGTACCTGTCTAACTTAATCATTGGGATAGTCCCACCCTCAACTACCTCCTCTGGCAGCGTGTTCCATACACCCACCACCCTGTGTGTGAAAAATTTACCCCTCAGTTTCCTAATAAAGCTTTTCCCCTTCACCTTGACCCTATGTCCTCTGGTCCTCGATTCCCCGAACTCTGGGCAAGAGATTCTGTGCATCTACCCAATCTATTCCACTCAATCCACATGTGTCCACATACTTAGTCCACAAAATTAGTCCACATACTTTTCACAACTGGAAAGATGTGGTATATCCACACGCTGCAGACTGGAATAATAGGCAGGAATAATATCACCAGAACCCAGAGCTGTCCAACGGATTTTTCCCAAGCTCCAAGTTCTTGATGATTGTATAGACAGTGGAAAGCCCCTGTTACTCTAGAGAATTCTTGTTGTTAATGCTCAGACAGATCACTGAATTCCAGTTCCTTCTCCCAGTAGAACATTGTACAAGTAGCTCTTGGTGGCAAAGCCAAACTATGTCTCTATATTTTCCAAAGAAACATGATAATTTATTTTAAAAGAGTTCCTGCAGGTAAAAACATAATTCAAAAGAAAGTATTCGCAACTTGGAATCAAATAGCTTGTCAATATCCATGGTTGCTGCAATTTCATTTGCAGTCTGTTCATTCTCGCATGTGTGTTTCCCCAGTCATACTAATATGCTCAAAACAAAACAAAGTGGCTTTGAACATTTTAAATATATTCTCTAGAAAATACAGGTAAACCTGCAATGTTACTAGTTCCTTGGCATTCTAACCATGCCTGCTCTCAGTAATCAGGGGACATTAGCTCTTTGAACATTCGTCACTGCCAAGAGTAGCAAGGTTCCTTCTTGATCTCTTGCCAAGTATTGTTAACTAATCTATCCATGCCTGGGAAAAGAGGCAACCATTGGGATGTGGCATGACAAAGCAACATATTCAACATCCACAAACTCAATCATGTTTTCCACCTGGTTGCTCTCATCAAAGAACTGCTAAAGTCATTTAATTACAAGATGTTTATTACTGATTCAGTGTGTAGGAAGGGACTGCAGATGCTGGTTTAAACCGAAGGTAGAAACAAAAAGCTGGAGTAACTCAGTGGGACAGGCAGCATCTCTATAGAGAAGGAATGGGTGACGAACATCTTTGGTGTAAAGAAACCCTTCCTCCCCTCCCCCTTCCCAGTTCCCTGACCAGTCTTACTGTCACCAACTACATTTTATCTCTGTTTGTTTTGTTGTTACCTTCTACCAACTAACAATGATCTGTTCCACATTTTCCTTGATCTCCATTCCCTTTGTCCTGTTTTCACACCTTACATTTCCTTATCTATACACTTCCTTATCTGGGTACCGCCCACTCCCCTGACTTGAGTCTGAAGAAGGGCCTCGACCCAAAACGTCACCCATTCCTTCTTTCCAGGGATGCTGCCTGTCCCGCTGATTTATTTCAGCTTTCTGTTTCTATTCCTGATTCAGTATTCTATTTTGAAGTGTTTCACCACATGGTACAAAGCATGTTCGGGAAGTTGGCAGGTAAGGTGTTTGATTCTCTTTTTACATGTTGTGCATAGATTTTGGCCTTCTGTAATTAACATCTGTAATTCCAGAGCTAAAGAAGACTCAATTTCTATCATTTTCCAAGGGACTATCAGCACTGCACGAGATGAGCAGCAACAATAGCCTTATTTGAAATTCATTGAGGTTCAGCAAATTATCATATGTTCAGGTGTTCATTATCTCCTGGGCAAGAAGTCCGTTTTTATGTGATCTTTTTATATATGATATTCTGATGCAGTACCCTTGGTCCCAAATGCCCTTCCCACTCCTCACCCCACCGATGCTTTCAGAATTTTCTGCTTGTGTTTTACAATATCATTCATTTGTTATATTGGTTCTGACATAAATAAGCTTGTCTTAACGGAAGAATATCAACAAACTCCGTTGAGATTGGCAAGAGCGCATTAATGTCAGGGTGTGTAGGAGGGAACTGTAGATACTGGTTAAACTGAAAATAGACACAAAATGCTGGAGTAACTCAGCGGGTCAGGCAACATCTCTGGAGAGAAGTAATGGGTGACGTTTTCAGTTCGAGACCCTTCTTCAGATAGGGTTATTAATATCAGGGCTTCAGCTTTGCACAGCCACAGTTAATGTTTTTCACAGTCATTGAGTCTGGATACTATGTAGGTGCAAGCTTCAGTTCACTGTCACAGGACCCATGCATCTGTTAGCAGACTACTGTGTGACACACTTGGATAAGTTCTGCAACAGAACTTAGTGCACCCAACATTTCATTGGTTTTCTGAAGTCATGGCAACTGTATTCTGTTTTGCATTTTGGCAAGTCTGTAAATGTTTTCCACTTTCATGAAGCTTCACGTCTAACTTAGAGTTCTGGCTGACATTTGAATCTTTATCATACAATATCTTTCTACTAGATTGAAAAGATTACTGCATCTAGTTACACACAAGACGCTGGGAATAACCCAGAGGGACACGCAGCATCTCTGGAGTGAAGGAATGGGTGACGTTTTGGGTCGAGATCCCACTTCAGAAGGGTCCTGCTGAGTTACTCCAGTATTTTGTGTTTATCTTCAGTTTAAAACAGCATCTGCAGTTCCTTACTACACATTGAATTAGTTATCATGTCTTCATAACCTATTATAACCACATAACCATGTAACAATTACAGCATGGAAACACGCCTTCTCGGCCCTTCCAGTCCGTGCCGACCATTTATTTTCCCCTAGTCCCATCCACCTGCACTCAGACCATACCCCTCCATTCCCTTCCTGTCCATATACCTATCCACTTTACTTTTAAATGTTAAAATCGATCCTGCCTCCACCACTTCTGCAGGAAGCTCATTCCACACAGCCACCACTCTCTGAGTAAAGAGGTTCCCCTTCATGTTACCCCTAAACTTCTGTCCCTTAATTCTCATGTCATGCCCTCTTGTTTGAATCTTCCCTACCCTCAATGGGAAAAGCTTATCCACGTCAACTCTGTCTATCCCTTTCATCATTTTAAAGACCTCAATCAAGTACCCCCTTAACCTTCTGCGCTCCAAAGAATAAAGACCTAACTTGTTCAACCTTTCTCTGTAACTTAGTTGCTGGAACCCAGGCAACATTCTAGTAAATCTCCTCTGTACTCTCTCTATTTTGTTGACACCATTTTGTTATAATTGGTAATTATACTGTCCTTTGCTATTCTGTGAAGAGAGCGGTGATTGGCAATAGCATGAGGAATATTGTCGATAATGTCTCAAAGATGGAAGAAGGCATTTCCTGCAGTAAAACCATGTGGAAGCAAACTGACCCATACAGTATGATTAAGATCACTGCATCATACTGACTTGTGTTTGGATGCTACATGGATGCATTCCCATGGAAACATAGGTGAAAGGTCACTCGCCAGGCTTAGTACATCATGAGGTTTTCAAGAGAGAGTTAGATTTAGCTCTTAGGACTAAGGGAATCAAGGGATATGGAGAAAAAGCCAGAACGGGGTACTCATTTTGGATGATCAGCCATGATCATATTGAATGGCGTCTTCTTCTTGCGTTTGAGGCAGCAGAAGTCTCCAACAGGGTGATGCCATCCAGTTCGACATCCGTAGGTGCCCGCCCTAAAAATGGCGCATGCTCCGGGTTGGCGCCAAGCTTTGGCGCTGCTGCAGTCTCTGTTTGTTGCCGTTTGCCTGACGGAGGTCAGTTGACAGGACTCACCACGGGGAGGTCGACAACATGGCCCCCAATATTGAATGGCGATGCTGGCTCGAAGAGCCAAATGGCCTACTCCGGCACCTATTTTCTATGTTTCTAAAGGGCCTGTCCCACTTGGGCTGTCATTTACGCGACAGGCCGGTAGTGACTTCGTGCTGGATTACGATGATAAAAGAAAACAAAATGCTTAATTCTCCATCCCACTCACACTCGGACCCAATCAGTCTGTGGCATCCAACACTGTTACAGCGAAGCACAATGCTTGAGGAACCACACCTCTTCTTCCATCTGGCACGTTGCAGCTATCTGGGCATCACATTGAATTGTACAACTTCAGGTCAGTTAATTTCTGTCTGTATCAGTCGTCCATCTGTGACATTGGTTTAACTTGCTTGTTGTTGCCCCCTGGGAGTGGAAGCCATTACCAGCATGACCCGCCGGGCATATCATCCTGCCCGAAGATAGACACAAAAAGCTGGAGTAACTCAGCGGGGACAGGCAGCATCTCCAGAGAGAAGAAATGAGTGGCGTTTTGGGACAAGACCCTTCTTCTTCTGAGTTACTGCAGCTTGTTTGTGTCTATCGTTGGTTTAAACCAGCATCTGCAGTTCCTTCCTACACATGTATTCCTGCCCTTTCCATTTCACAACTGCAACCACTTTTCTGAATATGTTCTGACTCTCTAACTGTTCCCAATTACTCATTGACCAGATAACCTTCTTTTCCCCCTTGGGGGGGAGTCTGCATCCTCTGGGCTTAAACATTGAATTTTCTCAATTCTGTTAACCCAGACTGCCTCCCCCCCACCTCTCCCTCAGCCCTCTGGCCCTGACATTCCTTCTCCATCTCCCCCCCCCCCCCCCCAGTCGCACTAGCTTCTCATTTTCACACCACAAACAGCTTACAATGGCCTGCTTCCTTTATCACCAATACTTTTTTGCATATCTTTCACTCATTGTTCCTTATCTCTCCACATCACTGTTTATATCTCTCGTTTCCCTGATCCCTGACCAGTCTGAAGAAGGGTCTCGACCCGAAACGTCGCCTATCTCCTTCGCTCCTTAGATGCTGCTGCACCCGCTGAGTTTCTCCAGCTTTTTGTGTAACCCTCGATTCTCCAGCATCTGCAGTTCCTTCTTTAACAACCTTCTTTTCATGTCACCTCAATTTTATCCTATCAGAAACATCTTACCCATCCACCCTCCTGCAGCTTTACAAGCTTCTTTAGCCCCCTTCTCAATCCTGACAAAGCATATTTGACCTGAAACGTTAACTCTGTTTTTCTTTCCACAGATGTGGTCTGACCTGTTGAGTGCTTTCAGCAATTCCTGATTTTATTGCAACAGAAATGTTCCATCGGATTAAACGGCATTCTTCAATTGCGCAATATAATGAAATTGCGCAATATTACCAATCCTTGGTAAAGTGTTCCATGGTCCCTCTAACGACATTGGGGCTTTTTTATTTGGTTGAACTAATCTAAAACAATAGAGTAGCTATTTCCTCCAGAGAAAGAGAGAGAGACTAAGAAAGGGAGAGGGAGTACGGGAGAGAGAGAGGGGGAAAGAGAGAAAGACAAAGAGAAAGAAAGTGCAATGCTTGAATAGAGTGGACGTGAAAAGGATGTATCCACTAGTGGGAGTGTCTCGGTCTAGAGGACATAGCTTCAGAATTAAAGGATGGTCTTTTTGGATGGAGATGAGGAGACATTTTTTTAGTCTAGAGGGTGATGACTGTGGAATTCTTTGCCACAGAAGGCTGTAAAGGGCATGTCAGTGGATATTTTTAAGGCAGAGATAGATAGATTTTTGATTAGTATGGGTGTCAGGGGTGATGGGGAGAAGGCAGAATGGGGTTGAGAGGGAAAGATAGAAAAGCCATGATTGAATGGTAGCATAATCTTGAAGGGCCAAATGGCCTAATTCTACTCCTATCACTTATGATCTTATGATCTCATGAAAGTGAAAACAGGAGTGTGCGAAAGAGGGACCAGGATTGTCCGTTGGTGCAGCAGAGTCACTATATATTGAGTTTGCTATATGTTTCATGATGTGAAACAGCCCTATTTGACCAAAGCTAATGGCCAGAAAGGTCCTCAATGGAATAAGTGACAAAAACTGAAGAGCAGGAATTGTCATTATTCATGATGCAGGAGTTTGGTGATTCAAAGCAAAAGCCTCTGTGGGAAATGAGATTGAGAGAAGTGAGAAAGTAAAGGCAAAGGACATGATGCATTTTGATGAGCTGCTGAACCTTGGTGATCTGTAAGAATTTGAATTCAGTAACAATAAGTGACACAAAGATAAGGCAGACTGCGTAAAAGACCAAGAAACGGATTACATCCAGAGGGTGGCACGGTGGTGCAGCGGTACAGTTGCAGCCTTACAGGGGCCCGGGTTCAATCCTGACTTTGGGTGCTGTCTGTACGGAGTTTGTAGGTTCTCCCTATGTCAATGGGGGTTTTCCCCGGGTGCTCTGGTTTCCTCCCACACTCCAAAGACGGACAAGTTTGTAGATTAATTGACTTTGGTAAACATTGTAAATTGTGCCCAGTGTGTGTAGGATAGTGTAGTGTACAGGGATCACTGGTTTAGCGCGGACTCAGTGGGTTGAAGAGCCTGCTTCCTCGGTGTATCTCTAACCTAGACTAAACTAAACTAAAAAATGATGAGCTGCGTGGACAATGCTTCCTTCTTGACTCATCTTTGCGGGACCAGTTTTACCATTAACATGTTGAACAAAGCATGGTCAGTCATTCTTGCTTCCCTCTCAACTTCAAGAGGAATGCAGGATATGCTTTCCTGTTGCCCTGAAATGTCACCCATCAGTCTTCAAAGCAGGCAGGATGCAAAATAGGCCATGCAAGACATTTCTCAATCTCACCGAAAGTGGCTGAAACTGGAAGAGCAGTGAGCCCGGGTGATTCTTTCATATCTATGAAGTGAACAGGAAGCCCTTGCCATCGTCTCATTGCTAAATTTCTGCCTTTCACTTTTATTAAACCCTTGGATCACTGCAAAGTCCGCCTGCTCCACCTCTCTAAACCTACTGGGTCCTGATCTGATGGCTGCAAAGTATCCAAATCCTACGACGTTGCATGCCCGGGCTTGGCTGAACTCATACGATTCTCCATACAGTTGCAATTTAAAATCGCCCTTCAGAGATGTCAAGGAAAGGATTTCCGGGGAAAAATCCGTTGTTCCTCCATTTAGAGTGGTTCTCTAAACATGGCTGCAATAACACAGGTCATTCAGGAAATGGGACAACCTGCCATATTCCATAGTGCCATGGGATTGCTTAAAGTTTTTGTTGCACCATTGTAAGAAACAGCTGCACTTGATAGCAGTAGTGCAACTGGGTAATTCAGCAGTGGGCTTAAAGAATTGTTTACAAAGTGTGAGTTTAAATAATTCGCCTATTACGTATATAGTTTATTTTAGTTTAGTTTAGAGATACAGAGCGAAACAGGCCCTTCGGCCCACCAAGTCCGAACTGACCAGCGATCCCCGCACATTAACACTATACTGCACACACTAGGGACAGTTTACACTTATACCAATCCAATTTACCTACAACCCGTACGTCTTTGGAGTGTGGGAGAAAACCGTAGATATCGGAGAAAACCCAAGTAGTCATGGGGAGAACGTACAAACTCCATACAAACTGCACCCTTAGTCAGGATTGAACTCGGGTCTCCGGTGCTGCAAGTGCTGTAAGGCAACAATTCTACTGCTGCACCATCGAGTGCCTGTATTTTAAATATGTTAATGTTAATTTTAAATATGTTAATGGTCATGTTAATTATATGGATACTGAAAAGTCATCAAGTGAGGGAACTACCTTCCAACTAAATATCCGTTTCAACACTGCATATACGCACGTTTACTGCATGCATACCTGTAGAGTAATGCACAATATTGCTGCTCTCTTATATAAAGTTGCCGGATTTTCAGGAATTATGATAATTGACATATGAATACTCATGCAGGATGGGTATTTGACAATCTCAGTGCAGAAAACAAACTGACAATAAGCCAAACCATTCAGCATCACTCGTCCTTTCTAAGTACTGCTTCAACCCAGACCTGTCTTTGGAATTTGATAAATGCATCGTTTCAGCAATAAACTTCCCCAATGTTCAAACTACCACCATAAAGCAAGTCTGCACCAGGATCAGAGGTCAATGGCACTTGCTCCACCTGGACATAGTGACTGGATGACAGGTCACTGATAATTTATTTCAGTCCACTGGATTGCATCATTTATTTTCTAAAGAGCTCAGTTTTTTGTCACCGGATTCACGGTTAGCTCTTCCTCTGAGCTTGGGTGTTTGTTGAAGGGGCTGTCCCACTGCGGCGACCTAGTCCGCGAATGAAAAAGAGAGTCTTCGACCTTCAAGCTCGAACGCACTCGCCTGGAATGGGGGGGGGGGGGGGAAGAAGAGGGGGGAGGGGTTGGGAGGTAGGGTGGGAGGAAGGGGGGGAGAAGGGGGGGGGAGACACTTAAGAAGTATAATAAAGTTTAGCAGGAATTTACCTACCGATCAGTTTTCCCAGGTCCTACGGCTGCTCTCAACTGCCTGTAACAAAATAGCGACCCCACTCCACTGCACTACGAGTCAAAAAGAACCATGTCGACTAAATTTTACTCACAGAAAATGTTTTAACATGCTGAAAATTTTTCCACAACCTCGCTGAGGCCCCAAGTATTCGGGAACTCCCCTCGAGCATGAAGGAGAGTTCCAGTGACCTCATAGGACCTCCTCCTAGGACCACATGTTGACCATGCTGCAAGTTTGAATGGAGGACAAACTCTTCTAAACTCGCAGGTTAGGTTGCCGCAGTGGGACAGCCCCTTAAGTTAGAGGTGGGAACTGAGATTTCAGCAAGCCTCTCAAAATATTCTTCATATGTGTCCTGCTAAAACCCGTTGTTGAATTGATGAGTATGGATCTTGAGCAGTGTCCTTGTGTCTCGGCTGCAGAGATGAAGAGATGAAATCTGACTTTGACAATGGTGCAATATGGCAGCATGTTAACCTTGCCTGGGACTCCTTGTTTTACTGTGTGATTGAACTGGAATCTCATGCATAATTTGTTAGAAACAAAGAATAGTAGATGCTGGTTAACAAAGTATAGATAGGAAGTGGAAAAGTAACTTAACGGGTCAGGCAACAATAGACAATAGACAATAGGCGCAGGAGGAGGCCATTTGGCCCTTCAAGCCAGCACCACCATTTAATGTGATCATGGCTGATCATCCCCAATCAGTACCCCGTTCCTGCCTTCTCCCCATATCCACTGACTCCGCTATTTTAAAGAGCCCTATCTAGGTCTCTCTTGAAAGCATCCAGAGAACCTGCCTCCACCGCCCTCTGAGGCAGAGAATTCCACAGACTCACAATTATCTGTGCGAAAACATGTTTTCCTCATCTCGGTTCTAAATGGCTTACTCCTTATTCTTAAACTGTGGCCCCTGGTTCAGGACTCCCCCAACATCGGGAACATGTTTCCTGCCTCTAGCATGTCCAAACCCTTAACAATCTTATATGTTTAAATGAGATTCCCTCTCACCCTTCTAAACTGAGTGTACAAGCCCAGCCACTCAATTCTCTCAGCATATGACAGACCTGCCATCCCGGGAATTAACCTTGTAAACCTACGCTGCACTCCCTCAATAGCAAGAATGCCCTTCCTCCAGGTGTGGTCTCACTAGGGCTCTGTACAACTACAGAAGGACCTCTTTGCTCCTATATTCGACTCCTCTTGTTATAAAGGCCAACATGCCATTCACTTTCTTCACTGCTTGCTGTACCTGCATGCATCCCAGGAGAACTTGGATAGATGGCAATTCAGGTTGGGATCCTTGGACTATCTCTGACACCAGTCTCCCATTTCTTGATCTGCATGAAAGGTGACAGAATATTGACCAATGTTCACCACAAACTCACCAACTCCCATGAATATCTGGACTCTGGACTTCACTTCCCTCCACCCTATCTGTTGCAAAGACACCACCCCCTACTCTCAATGTCTCCGTCTCCAATATAACTGCTCCCAAGATGAGGCTTTCCATTCTTGGACATCCAACATGTCATCTTTATTTAGTAAATGCACTTTCCCCCCAGCTGTTGTAAATGTATCCCTCACTTGCATCTTCTCAGTGTCCCACAGTTCTGCTCTCACTCCCACTCCACCCACATGGAACACGGATGGAGTTTCCCACGATCGTCTCCTTTCACCAGACCAGCCTCCGCATCCAACATATCATCCTCTGACATTTTTGCCAGTTTCAACGTCATCCCACCACCTGTTACGTCTACCCATCCCCATCCCTTTCCGCCTTTGCATAAACTGTCCTCTGCTCAACTCCTTGGTTCATTCATCCCTTCCCAAATGACTACCATCCCTGTTACCTTCCCCAGCAACTGCAGGAGATGTAACATCTATCCATATACCTCCTCCCTCACCTCTATTCAGGAACCCCAGCAATACTTCGTAGAAACAGGCGTTCATATGCACCTCCTCTGACCTCATCTACTGCATCTGATGTTCCCGATGTGGGTTCCTGTACATCGTTGAGACCAAGCATAAACTCAATGATTGTTATGAGGAACACTTGCGATCAGTCCACGAAGGCCTGTTGCATCTCCAGGGTTACACAACATGCTGGAGAAACTCAGCGGGTGCAGCAGCATCTAAGGAGCGAAGGAGATAGGCGACGTTTTGGGTCGAGAGCCTTCTTCAGACTGGTCAGGGATCAGGGAAACGAGAGATATAAACAGTGATGTGGAAAGATAAAGAACAATGAATGAAAGATATGCAAAAAAGCATTGGTGATAAAGGAAACAGGCCATTGTAAGCTGTTTGTGGTGTGAAAATGAGAAGCTAGTGCGACTGGGGGGGGGTGGGGGGGAGATGGAGAAGGAATGTCAGGGCCCGAGGGCTGAGGGAGAGGTGGGGAGGAGGCAGTCTGGGTTAACAGAATTGAGAAAATTCAATGTTTAAGCCCAGAGGATGCAAACTCCCCAAGCGGAATATGAGGTGCTGTTCCTCCAACTTGCGGTGTTGCTCACTCTGGCCGTGGAGGAGGCCCAGGACCGAGAGGTCGGATACGGAGTGGGAGGGGGAGTTGAAGTGCTGAGCCACCGGGAGGTCGGGTTGGTTATTGCGGACCGAGCGGAGGTGTTCGGCAAAACGATCGCCCAGCCTCCGCTTGGTCTTACCAATGTAGATCAGCTGGCATCTGGAGCAACGGATGCAGTAGATGAGGTTGGAGGAGGTGCAGGTGAACCTCTGTTGGACTTGGAATGACTGCTTGGGTCCCTGAAAGGAGTGGATGGGGGAGGTGAAGGGACAAGTGTAGCATCTCTTGCGGTTGCAAGGGAAAGTGCCCGGGGAAGGAGTGGAGCGGGAGGGAAGGGAAGAATTGATGAGGGAGTTGCGGAGGGAGCGGTCTTTGTGGAAGGCAGACAGGGGGGAGATGGGAAGATGTGGCGAGTGGAGGGGTCACGTTGGAGGTGGCGAAACTGGCGGAGGACTATCTGTTGTATGCGCTGGCTGGTGGGGTGAAAAGTGAGGACCAGGGGGACTCGGCCCTTGTTGTGAGTGGGGGAATGGGGAGAGAGGACAGTGTTGCGGGGTATGGAGGAGACCCTGGTGCGAGCCTCATCTATAGTGGGGGAGGGGAAACCCCGTTCTCTGAAGAACGAGGACATTTGCGATGACCTGGTATGGAACACGTCATCCTGGGAGCAGATGCGGCGTAGACGGAGGAATTGGGAATAGGGGATGGAGTCCTTACAGGAAGCAGGGTGGGAGGAAGAGTAGTCCAGGTAGCTGTGGGAGTCAGTTGGTTTGTAGTGGATGTCAGTCAGGAGTGTATCACCTGCAATAGAGATGGCGAGGTCAAGGAATGGTAGGGAAATGTCGGAAATGGTCCAAGTATATTTGAGTGCCGGATGGAAGTTGGTGGTGAAATGGATGAAGTCAGTCAGTTGTGCGTGGGTGCAGGAGGTGACACCAAAGCAGTCGTCAATGTAACGGAGGTAAAGGTCGGGGGTGGGGCCCTGGTACGCCGAGAACAAAGATTGTTCGACGTGCCCGACAAAGAGGCAGGCATAGCTAGGGCCCATGCGTGTGCCCATAGCTACGCCTTGTGTTTGGAGGAAATGGGAGGAGTCAAAAGAGAAGTTGTTGAGGGTAAGGACCAACTCCGCTAGGCGGAGGAGGGGGTCAGTGGATGGGTATGGGTTGCTTCTCTGGTCGAGGAAGTACCGGAGGACTTTGAGACCATCCTGGTGGGGGATGCAGGTGTATAGTGACTGGACGTCCATGGTGAAGATGAGAGGATGGGGGCCTGGACAACGGAATGTGCGGAGCCGACGGAGAGTGTCTGAGGTGTCTTGAACATAGGTGGGGAGGGATTTAACAAAGGGCGATAGGATGGAGTTAAGGTATGTGGAAATGTGTTCGGTGGGGCACGAACAGGCAGAGACAATGGGTCTGCCGGGGCAGTCGGGTTTGTGGATTTTGGGGAGAAGGTAAAATCGGGCTGTGCGGGGCTGGGAAACGATGAGGTTGGAGGCTCGGGGGGGTAGGGAGCCGGAGTTGATGAAGTTCGTTATAGTGATCGAGATGGTGGCCTGGTGCTCGTCAGTGGGGTCATGGTCCAGGGGTAAGTAGGAGGAGGTGTCCGAGAGTTGGCGCGTGGCCTCTGCTTTGTAGAGATCGACGCGCCAGACTACCACGGCACCTCCCTTGTCGGCGGGTTTGATGACCCGTTTCCCTGATCTCTGACCAGTCTGAAGAAGGGTCTCGACCCGAAACGTCGCCTATCTACCAAGCGGAGGCTGGGCGATCGTTTTGCCGAACACCTCCGCTCGGTCCGCAATAACCAACCCGACCTCCCGGTGGCTCAGCACTTCTTTCCCCCTCCCACTCCATATCCGACCTCTCGGTCCTGGGCCTCCTCCACGGCCAGAGTGAGCAACACCACAAGTTGGAGGAGCAGCACCTCATATTCCGCTTGGGGAGTCTGCATCCTCTGGGCTTAAACATTGAATTTTCTCAATTCTGTTAACCCAGACTGCCTCCTCTCCACCTCTCCCTCAGCCCTCGGGCCCTGACATTCCTTCTCCATCTTCCCCCCCCCCCCCCCCCCCCCCCCGTCACACTAGCTTCTCATTTTCACACCACAAACAGCTTACAATGGCCTGTTTCCTTTATCACCAATGCTTTTTTGCATATCTTTCATTCATTGTTCTTTATCTTTCCACATCACTGTTTATATCTCTCATTTCCCTGATCCCTGACCAGTCTGAAGAAGGGTCTCGACCCGAAACGTCGCCTATCTCCTTCGCTCCTTAGATGCTGCTGCACCCGCTGAGTTTCTCCAGCTTGTCGTGTAACCCTCGATTCTCCAGCATCTGCAGTTCCTTCTTTTAACACTGTTGCATCTCCAGTTGGTACATGGAATTAAAATGTACCAACAGGAGATCCAACAGGCCTCAGCAAACTGATTCCCATTCCCATATTGACTTTGAGGGGGGGCAAAAGAAGAAGAAGGGTCTGAAGAAGGGTTTTGGCCCAAAACGTTGCCTATCTCCTTTGCTCCTTAGATGCTGCTGCACCCGCTGAGTTTCTCCAGCCTTTTGTGTACCCCCATATTGACCTTTCTGTTCTGAGTCTCCTCCATTGCCAGAATGAGGCCACATGTAAAGTGGAGGAACAGGCCCTGCAGCCCACAGTGTCTGTGCCAAACACTGATACCAAGTTAAACTGATCTCTCAGACTGTTGGGAATTATTTCTATTTATGAAGTCAAAAATCAAGCAGAAGGCAAGCTGAAAACACATTGGAGAGGTGCATCATAATCAAAGAGACATTACCTGCTTATTTTTTCTCAGCACATCTAGTACTTTGCAGTTTGGTGTAGTGTAGTCTCTGGAGTCATTCCTCATTAATCATCCACCACAGACAACTTCAACCATGAAGGAACGGTTCCACCTATAATTGCCAGCAATTTTCGGCTGGTCTCTGTGGAAGCAGGCCACTCTGGGTTAGTCGGTTGCCTGAAATTGAACGTTGAGCATCCTCATCCCAATACTGCAATCCTCAGCTCCGTGTTGAGCTAGTTTGCCACATCTCTGTTATCCCAGCTGGTGGCACACCTGGACAGCAGGAAGAATGCTATGTTACCACATGAATTACAGAGCAGTTTTGCTTGCTCGCCCGCATTGTGAGTTTATTTTGAACAGGATGCTTGTGAGGAGCATTATCAGAGTGCTGATCCCACTATAGCCCGCTCTCTGCAGCAAGACTTTCACCTACACTCATGACTCTTGTAACTATACTATGTCTCTTCTGAACTTAAATAAAGGTAACTTTGAGGGTATGAGATGTGAATTGGCCAAGGTAGGCAGGCAAGTGATTCTTAAAGGGTTGACGGTGGATATGCAATGGAAGGCATTTAAAGACTGCATGGATGAACTACAACAATTGTTCATCCCAGTTTGGCAAAAGAATAAATCAGGGAAGGTAGTGCATCTGTGGATAACAAGGGAAATCAGGGATAGTATCAAAATTAAAGATTAAGCATACAAATTAGCCGGAAAATGCAGCCTACCAGAGGACTGGGAGAAATTCAGAGTCCAGCAGAAGAGGACAAAGTGCTTAATTAGGAAAGGGAAAATAGATTATGAAAGAAAACTGGCAGGGAACATAAAAACAGACTGCAAAAGTTTTTATAGATATGTGAAGAGAAAAAGGTTAGTTAAAACAAATGTAGGTCCCTTGCGGTCAGAAACTGGTGAATTGATCATGGGGAACAAGGACATGGCAGACCAATTGAATAGCTACATTGGTTCTGTCTTCACTAAGGAAGACATAAATAATCTGCCAGAAATAGCAGGGGACCAGTGTCAAATGAGATGGAGGAACTGAGTGAAATCCAGGTTAGCCGGGAAGTAGTGTTAGGTAAATTGAATAGATTAAAGGCCGATAAATCCCCAGGGCCAGATAGGCTGCATCCCAGAGTACTTAAGGAAGTAGCCCCAGAAATACTGGATGCATTAGTGATAATTTTTCAAAACTCTTTAGATTCTGGAGCAGATCCTGAGGATTGGAGGGTAGCTAATGTAACCCCACTTTTTGAAGAGGTAGGGAGAGAGAAAACGGGGAATTACAGACCAGTTAGTCTAACATCGGTAGTGGGGAAAATGCTAGAGTCAGTTATTAGAGATGGGATTGCAGCACATTTGGAAAGTGGTGAAATCATTGGACAAAGTCAGCATGAATTTACAAAAGGTAAATCATGTCTGACAAATCTTATAGAATTTTTTGAGGATGTAACTAGTAGAGTGGATAAGGGAGAACCTGTGGATGTGTTATATCTGGACTTTCAGAAGGCTTTCGACAAGGTCCCACATAAGAGATTAGCATACAAACTTAAAGCACACGGTATTGGGGGTTCAGTGTTGATGTGGATAGAGAACTGGCTGGCAGACAGGAAGCAAAGAGTAGGAGTAAATGGGTCATTTTCAGAATGGCAGGCAGTGACTAGTGGGGTACCGCAATGCTCAGTGTTGGGACCCCAGCTATTTACAATATATATTAATGATCTGGATGAGGGAATTGAATGCAACATCTCCAAGTTTGCGGATGACACAAAGCTGGGGGGCATCACAGTTAGCTGTGAGGAGGATGCTAGGAGCCTGCAGGGTGACTTGGATAGGCTGAGTGAATGGGCAGATGCATGGCAGATGCAGTATAATGTGGGTAAATGTGAGGTTATCCACTTTGGCGGCAAAAACAGGAGGGTAGACTATTATCTGAATGGTGGCTGATTAGGAATAGGGGAGATGCAACGAGACCTGGGTGTCATGGTACACCAGTCGTTGAAAGTAGGCATGCAGGTGCAGCAGGCTGTGAAGAAAGCGAACGGTATGTTGGCATTCATAGCTAAAGGATTTGAGTACAAGAGCAGGGAGGCTCAACTGCAGTTGTACAGGGTCTTGGTGAGACCACACCTGGAGTATTGCGTACAGTTTTGCTCTCCTAATCTGAGGAAAGGCATTCTTGCCATAGAGGGAGTACAGAGAAGGTTCACCAGAATGATTCCTGGGATGGCAGGACTTCCATATGAAGAAAGACTGGATAGACGCAGCTTGTACTTGCTGGAATTTAGGAGATTGAGGGGGGATCTTATAGAGACTTACAAAATTCTTAAGGGGTTGGACAGGCTAGATGCAGGAAGATTGTTCCCGATGTTGAGGAACTCCAGAACAAGGGGTCACAGTTTAAGGATAAGGGGGAAGTCTATTAGGACCGAGATGAGAAGATCATTTTTCACACAGAGTGGTGAGTCTGTGGAATTCTCTGCCACAGAAGGTAGTTGAGGCCAGTTCATTGGCTATATTTAAGAGGGAGTTATATGTGGCCCTTGTGGCTAAAGGGATCAGGGTGTATGGAGAGAAGGCAGGTACGGGATACTTAGTTGGATGATCAGCCATGATCATATTGAATGGCGGTGCAGGCTCGAAGGGCCGAATGGGCTTCTCCTGCACCTATTTTCTATGATTCTATGATTCTATGAGAGATATGTAGGGAAAGCAGTTTTGATTGCAATTGGGGAATTCCTCCCACGCACCCTGTGGGCTAGTCACGACCACCGTGCACAGCTTTGTTTGCCTCAATGTCTGCAATTGTCAGAGATGGATGATGAGGCGTTTTGTCTGTTGTAAACAAAATGTAATTCATTATTACTTGCCACAGGAGCAAATGGGTGGCAGATCTGACATGCAACTGAAGGGCTGTGGTTGCAAACACCTGGGTTAGATGGCAAGCGCGGATCATTCAGGGACACAGCAAGATGCTTACCATCAGAAAGGCCCTGTGCAGTGCGGGACTTTGCCAATAACTGGGAGAAAATTCCCATTAGAAGATTACACTCTTGTATATGTTAGATTGGAGTGCAGGCAACTGGCCATCAGAAGATCCAGCACTATCAGAAGATACAGCTTTACCAAAAGCCACCAAGAACTATTTAGCTAAGTGTCTAAGTTACCCTTTGGGATGCACCAATGCTCCTTCCTCTGAGATATTTCCTTTCTAGTGATTCTTCCCTAACTGTGGGCCATCCTGGTCATGCCTCCCATGGCCCTGCCTTCATCTACCAGCCGGTTGCCACCTCCTTTACTGCCAAGTTATATAGTCCCTATCCATAAGTGCCATTCCATGTGCCACTGAGTGCCAGTCACCTTCTCATCAGGCACCATTTTTTCCCAGTCACCATGGTCTTTTGAATGCTGCCACATGCCAACCTGAGGGTGCTTTCACCTCTGCTTACTCCTATGGACATGGACCCCTGTGTCACCTACCACTTTCACTGCTACTCACATGCCAGGTCTTCTGCAATTATGTACCACTGCTCCTGTACCAGGCACCACCTCCAATGCAGGCCAGCATCCATTTCCTACTGACATCAAGTGGGCATCTCATCCATGGCGTGGAACTAGGCCTTATGTTGCTCCTCACCCTTTCCTTCTTTCTACCATTCTTTGGCATTTTTAAATGAACCTTCCTTGAGTCATCGAGTCATATAGCATGGAAACAGGCCCTTTAGGCCATCGATCCTGTGCTGACCAACAAACATTTGTTTTAATTAACATATACCAATCCAATTTTGTTATCCCCATATTCCCTTCAACTCCCTTCCAGAATTTCACCATTAACCAACACAGTTGGGGCAACTTTCTGTGGCCCTTTAAACAATCAACCACACATGTCTGGAATTCGGGAAGAAATAAGAGGACCAGAGGAAATTCTTGATGCATAGGGAGAAAGGGCAAACACTACACTGACAGCACCAGTGTTCATGATTGAATCCTGGTCTTTGTATCTCTGCGGGTACAGCTCTTCTCTATGCATCACTTTGTTCTTTACATACTCTGACCTATTGCATCCACTTCTCATGGGTTTTTTTTCTGAAGTTTGGTTTTTCAATCAAAAATAAAAATAGAAGTTTATTCGTGTTCCTTACCTTTGTACCTTAATTCCACAGTCACAATTGAATTTTGATAATCTATTTCTCAATGTAATACTCCCATTCATTATTTCAAAGATCTGAATTTTCTCCTCATTCTGCCATTTTAACTGAAGGATGTTCTTTAAGTGTTGTTACAGTTTAAAGGGGTAAACATTCACCAAGATTGTTTTAGGACTATGGGATGTTTGATTTCCACCTGAGAATGGTTTCGACCTGATGTGACCTCGGTTTAATTTCTCATTTAAATGATGTCAACAGTGCAGTTACTTTATATTGCAGTGAAATAATTAGTGAAGTAATGTTTGCAGTTTACAATTGACTCAGCATTATTATTTAAACAATAACCACTGTAATTTTCAATTACGTTCAAGAAAAAGTTGGAGGAAGATCAGGCATGGATGAAAATGTTTGCATTTGTGCCACGGAGCGATAGGAAGTGGGTTAGCTTCATGATCTGTCAAGCAGAAATTTCTGAATTTCAGCCAACTCATTAGAACCAAGTTTCAAGACGGCATGTTTCTTAAGAAACAGTGGGAGAAATAAGAGAGAATGTACCTTGTATCATTTGGTGACAGTGGCTGATACCCGGTTATTTCATCCCAGTTTCATCACACTGGCCTGTCCCACTTTCACAACCTAATTCACAACCTTTTTTACTTTTGGACATTTTTCATAATGTTGAAAAAACGCCCCGACCTACTTGATGCCACGAGTACCTACGACTAGCATCACGGCCTGCTACGGGCTACCTCTGACCTCCTGCGACCTCATGACGACCATGTTGCGAGTCAAGGGCAAACTCGGCAGAGGTCGTGAATTAGGTTGTGAAAATGGGACAGGCCCTTAAGGAAACTCATGAATGTCAACGGGAAAAAGTTGAACACCCTTGATTCTGCTATTAATGTCAATTATTTTTTGACATTTATTCCTTCTCTGTGTAATACACTTTGAGAAATGAGGAAGAGACTATGAGGGAAAACATGAAAGGATTGAAAGCAATTTTAGGCCTGGCTTAACTGGGATCTAATGTAGATTAAGTTTGGTTGGAGAACATGGAATGGAATTTTGCTGAACCTCAAGTTCATGAAAGAGAGAACGAAGGAGGCTGGTTAGGAGTGCATTGATATGCAAGAGTTGGGAAAGGAAAATAACATTTGATGAGCTAGAAGAGCTGAAACAAGTGGAAACAATACATTTGCAAAGGTGGAGATAGGCTTAGTGATGGATTAGATATGGGTCCAAAGGTCGTTTTAGGCCAAATATGACTCCACAGTTGTGAACAGTTTAGTTTCAGTTTAAACAGTTTCTAAAAAAGGGGACCACGGAACAGAATTTTGTTCAGAATTTAAGGAGAATGGGTTTGAGATTCATAAAAGAAGAAATGTGTGCTCACTCAATATTGGCTGCTCGATATGCAGGGTGGCAATTCAAAGTTATAACATGGTCAAGGGTTTAAGGGACCAATTGAAGTAATGAGGTAAAGTTGGGTGTTGTCCAAAGTCATATAGACACTTAAAGTTGATATAATTGTAGAGTGATTCTTCGGTTAGAAATCAGAGGTTGGCACAGATAATCCTTGAGGTATAGAGAAAGTATTAGCACAATGGAGAAGGAAGAACACGAGATAATTCCTCGGCTATGATTAGATAGATAATATCAAGTAAACCCAATGGATAATGTCAAAGAGGTATTTATTGATGGGAGAAAGTTGATTAGTGTAACAATTATACCAATGTCATCGGTGACGTTGATAGTAGCTGCCTCATTACCATGGGAAGCATGGAAATCTATTTGAAGAGAATCAAAGAGTTTTAGGAAAGAATGGATAGAACTGAGGCTCAATAACATATTCAAGGACTATGGAAAGGAATGTAAATTGGAAGTGGATTTGAAGGCACATGAGCTGCTTCTTTTCCCAATATGGTGGCTATTGCAGACCCTGCATATATAGTTTATAAGTTTTAAGTTATAGGAGCAGAAATAGGCCATTCGGACCATCGTCTATTCCACCATTAAAAAAAACTATAGGTTCAAATGACATGGGAGCCGCATTAGGCCATTCGGCCCACTGGATCTATTCCACCATTCAATCATGGCTGATCTATCCTTCCATCTCAACCCCATTTTTCTGCCTTCTCCCCATAACCCCTGACACCCGTACAAATCAAAAATCTGTCAATCCCCACCTTTAAAATATCCATTGACTTTCACAGATTCACCACCTTCTGACTAAAGAAATTCCTCCTTATCGCCTTTCTAAAGGCACATCCTATTATTCCGAGACTATGGTCTCTGGTCCGAGACTCTCCCACCAGTGGAAACATCCTCCAGCATCCTGTGGAAAGCTAATTTATGGACCACATATGTGTAAATCTAAAGATCTACATAGCAGACAAATTGATATCACTGAACCAAATTTTACCCATGAACTAAGTGGCGATGTGGAATGTTTTAGAAGTGGTTATTTAAGGAAAAGAGCCATAAGCGAAAGTAGTAATGGTGAGTGAACTGTGATACTAGAGAAGTGTTGTGAACAGACCAGTTAGGACAAAGCTCTAAACGGATTAATAATGGAATAACAGTCAAATTCAACTTCGTCATTCTTTTGCTGAGGATTTTTTGTTATTCATTAACTGAGCCTATGCCATGGTTTGTATAATCAATTATAAAGTAATAAAATTCCTTATGTGATCTATATTACTTTCATGTATTTTTAATTATACTTAAATATTTGAACGTTATGCTATTCATTGATATTATGATTAAGTTCTACAATTTCTTCTATAGCTTGTCGTAAGCTTTGTTCAAAAAATGTTTCTTCGTCCTCTGCAATCCCTTAGGGTTGTGGATGACTGCCCTGGGAAGGCAATTAATTGGTGCAATGACAAGCAGGTCCCCAGGTGACTGAAGAGCAGGTTTTGCGGCACAAATCATACCCACAAATGTGGTCAGGCACACACACACACACTCCAAGCACGCAGGCATTGCCATAGAACCTTTCCCCTTACAGTTTTTCTAATGGAACCGCTCCCTCAAATCTCATCAGTTGGGTCAATTAATCTTTCACCTTTCCACTTCAGTGTCGTTCCCATTTCCTCCAACCGCCTACCTCGGTTTTTTTCCTCCCTCTGTGCCTCTCCCTTCACCTCCTTCCGCCTTCAGTCACCTTCTCCCCGTGTCATTATTGTACTTCTCACTCTCACTTCTCCATGCCACAGTCTACTATCGTCTTAACCTCCCAACACCAGAGGGCAGCAGCCGTAGTGTACAGTCATTCAGAATAATGACAGTGCAAGGCCTCTGCTCTCACAGGATGACAAGACCTCTGAAGATAGACACAAAACTCAGGAGTAACTCAGCGGGACAGGCAGCATCTCTGAAGGAGGGACACAACCCAAAACATCACATGTTCCTTCTCTCCAGAGACGCTGCCTGTCCCGCTGAGTTACTCCAGCTTTTTGTGTCTATCTCTGGTTTAAACCAGCATCTGAAGTTTTTTCCTACACATGACTCTTCCTCCATTTGCCGGCACCTAGACTTGCCAGCAGACGACAGATGACTACGTGCCCACCATCTCTCGACAGCAGGGTGCGGCTGGCAGATAGATAAAGATTCTCCACAGGCGATCTGCGAATTCTAGGTGAGACCATCGACCTTGCGCCATGTGGCTACAGGGTGTTGAGGGTGGGGTGGGTAGGGGAGGCCAATTGGGAAATAGCCTTGAGGAAAGAAAGCAGCAGCAGTTGATGTGTAACAAATCCCTTGGTGAGTGCGAGTTGCCTAATTGCAATTTTCATTATGGACTAGATGTGCAGAGAATTGGTGGAAGCTCAGAGGTTTCAACCTTAAATTTTAAGCTCAATAGTAAGATAGTTCTCCACCGCAAAGGGTTCAGAGGGGAAAATAATCCTGGGTTGTTGCCAAACTTCTGCTTCAACAATATTGATTGAAGTCATACACGGTAGAAAGTGAATAGCCTATGATGGAAAAGAAAATGTATTCATTATAATTAACAAGATCATCAAACAAAAACTGTCTGTGCATGCAAGTAAACATTGTCATTTTACATTTACATGAAATTCCATGATGAACAATAACCAGGAGCAATATTAGAATTAGGAGCGCATCCCATATTAAGAGAACTGAAATATTGGATTTTCTATGCAGCTGATGACACTTTGACCTTACAACGATACAAGACGCAAGGAATGTGATAACAAATAAAAGATATTGGGACTGACAAGCAAGTCATTTTGATGAAAGTATTATTTCTGTGTAAAAATATCTACCTGTGATTTTGAGGGTAGATGTTTAGGCTCTTGTCCTCAGGGATGGTATCAGGCAGCCTGGGTGTACGTGGTGTAAAAATATGGTTTATAAATCTTCCTTCATTGGGAAGCCAATGAAGGTACAAAAAATGAGTCTTAAAAAAAGGGCAAGATCTCAATACCAGAGGTATTAGTGCAACTAAACCTTGCTTCAAATGGAAGATAGACAGAAAAATCTGGAGTAACTCAGCGGGGCAGGCAGCATCTCTAGAGAGAAGGAATGGGTGATGTTTCGGGTCGAGACCCTTCTTCAAATGGGATGTCATCAGTAGAAATAATTTTCCTCCCTTGTGGAACTGGTATAGCTGCTATGCATCAAACCTTGTTTTTAAATAATCTGTATTCCATCTGCCAGTGAACAATGGCAGTCATCAGATGGCTCACTCTGAGAAATCATGATTGTGGCAACAAATTGGCCACTAAAGCCTCCTGGTCCGCGGGGTAAGAAATTTGGAACACACTTGCCAGAAATGTTAACTTCATATATGAGATTAATGGGCTCGCATTCACCAACCGTGCTGAGGGATATGAAGCTAAATGGTTGTTTCCCAAATTAGCCATGATCCCGGGTTGAAATTGATACATGGTTGAAATTTGAAAAATACTACTTTGCTTCCCAGATCTATGGGAGTCGCTGCCTCAAAGGGATCAAGCATCATCAGAGACCCACACCACCCTGGCCGCACTCCCATTTCACTCCTGTTATCGGTAAGAAGATAATGGAGCCTGAAAACTGTAACGTCCAAGTTCAGGAGCAACTTCTTCCCAACGACCCTCAGACCATCAAACACAGAAGATAGACACAACATGCTGGAGTAACTCAGTGGGACAGAGAGCATCTCTGGAGAGAAGGAATGGGTGACATTTCTGGTCGAGACCCTTCTTCAGACTTATGTCAGGGGATGGAAATACATGGATAAGGAAGTGTAAGGTGTAATAATAGGAGAAAGGGAATGCAGATCAAGGAAAATTTAGAATAGATCATTGTTAGCTGGGAGAAGTTAACAAAGCAAACAGAGATAAAATCTAGCTGGAGACAGTAAGACTGGTTGGAGAGCTGGGAAAGGGGAGGGATGGAGAGAAGAGGAATTGCAATTACTTGTCCATTGGTGACTTATTGCAAAATAAACACGTTTTACCACAATGCTGAAGCAAATAACCGCCACCACAAATTAACTCACACAACATTTTTAGCAGTTCCTTGGCTGTCTATTCATCAGCCAAACGCTTTCCACTGTACCTTGGTACACGTGACAATATACTGAACTGAACCCTTTTCACTTTATGCAACTTCACCAGAGTCATAAACAAATTAAACTGCCCATAATTCTCCACACTATTTCACTCTATTTCAATCAGAGCTTTGTCCTTATAGTCTCTAACCCTTCAAGATCACCTTGAGTCTAGGAGGCATGCAGCATAAATTTTGATCTGCCATTTACAGTTAATAATAGTTCCATTTCCGCACACATCCCTGAATGTTGCTGCGTAATCACAGTGGATTCCATTGGCCTGGGCTGTTCAATATTATTTAATTTACTCTGTGTCATTAACTGTGGTGCCCACAATGGACACAGCCAAGCCAAGAGCACATCATATGAATGCTATTCTTTTCATAACACTTCACTGCATTATGTTTCCACTCCAGCCTGATCACATGATCATTTCTATCAACATTGCCCACAATTGCAACAGTAAATCACATCAACCTACTGAGCAGCTACCTATATGGTAACTGCAATAATCTGTAACGTGAAAGGAGGCTGCATGTCCTATCCATGTGAATGATAGCAGTTCCCGCCTATGTATGTGCTTCCATTAACATTTACATTACATCTTATGGTTCAACAATTTGTTGCCTTTGTCAGGTTTTGCATAAGCATGGAGTAGCTGAACTCTCTCGAACCACTTGTTTATGATCCCATGCAAGACCTGTCCAATACTCGCATACTTCTCTCCCTCTATGCGATTCTCCATTCTTGCTAAATTCTCTTTACATCTGCCCAATCTCCTCCCCCTGTCAAACTTCCCCACAGTTAACAATAAACCATTCCACATTTCCTTATCTTCATCTGCTTTGATCTGTCCTTTTTTAACACCTTACCCTTCTATACCTCTAGACACCCTCTGCCATGACTCTCAGTCTGAAGATGGGCCTCGACCCGAAATGTCACCCATTCCTTCTCTCCTGAGATGCTGCCTGTCTCAACAAGTTACTCCAGCATGTTGTCTCTATCTCCTCTCCAACAATTAGATTTTCTTCACGTGTTACATTCGTCACCCATCTGATCTTATCTATGCCTAGCCACTTCTTTCATTTGGATCCTCTCTTCCAACCTAATCAATCTTCCAACCCTGCCCAGTCCCCAGCATCCACCTGTTTCTTTCTTTATCCCTGCCAGATCCTCTCTCCACATTCCTGATCCTTTCCTTACTGACGAGATCCTTTAGGTCCTCTCAACATACATGAACCTTTCTACACACATCCAATAATCTCTCGACTCATCAATTCTCTTTCCCCCTATCTGATCTCCCCCTCACCTTTTCCCCTCCCACTACCACCGCTAATCGTCTCACCATCTAAATACCTTTTTCAGTAACAGTGCAATTTATTAGCCGTACTTTGCAATTTTTAATTGGATTGGTCTTGTGTTCATTACTTCAGGTTAAATGAACACTAGCCTACAGTAGAAGGGAAATACGATATAATTTGTCACAAGGCAAGGATTTTTTCTTTATTTTTAATCATCCATGAACTATCGGCCAGCGGCATTTAATGTGGTGTCAATCAAGTGGACTGCTTTTGCGAGATGTTGTCAAGCTTATAAAAAGCTTTCAGAGCTACACTCTTCCAGGCAAGTGAAGTGTGATCTATTAGTTGATCCTATACAACTGCAGTAGAACCTCCTTGCGCCTATACTCAAATCCTCTTGCTATGAAGGTCAACATGCCATTAGCTTTCTTCACTACCAGCTGTGCCTGAATGCTTATCTTCAGTGACTGATATACAAGGATATCTAGGTCTCATTGCACTTCCCTTTTTCCTAATCTGACACCATTCAGATAATAATCTGCCTTCTTGTTCTTCCCACCAAAATTGTTTAAATGTTTTTGTTTTTTTTTAATTTTTATTAGAAGCTATTGTACAGAGATAACACATTCGGCATCTAAAATAGTAAGATTAAATGATAGCTTACTAGTTTGAAGATTGATCTTTATTTTATGATGAATTACGTTGAGGGATTACGTGAAGACCCCGCCAGCACGCATGCGCAACATTCCTCAAAGCAGCGGTGTGAAATCACACATAACAGAAGTTGACTAAATATATAGTAAGATAAGATAACTAAAATACCAGTTGACCTTTATATAAAGGGTTGTGAGCGGAGGGCACGTAATCCCTCAACGTAACTCCTCATAAAATAAAGATCAAACTTCAAACTGGTAAGTTCTCATTTAATCTTACTATTTTACTTCGGGGTCACGTGAGTGACTACGTGAAGATTTCAAAGCTCTGTGATTTCATGCCATGGAGACGAGTCCAAGTATCACACACTGCATCCGTGAAGAGTGAATTTTAATAATGCATTCAGACGTGACATAGGTATAGACATGTTGATGCTATTAATGGACAAATAATGATAATAGTAACCTCCCTCAACCGGGAGGAACTATAACACAGACATAAAATAGAGTTGGCAAATACCCCCAGTCTGGCAAAGGGTATTTCTAAAATGTTTGGAAGATTGTTTGTTAGACCATCCTGCAGCCGCCAAGATGTGGTCCTGCGAAACGTCCATCCCCTGCTGCTGATATAGTTGCAGCCTGAGTGCAGTGAGACTTGTATGTCAGTGTTCACTCCTGTATCCCAGAACACATATTAACCACCTGGAGATGGTCTGTAGTGATATTTTCTTATAACTTCAAGACGTCAGTCATCCGTGTCAACTTATATGTAATAATAAAATATTTCCCATCTCTTATGAGGGAAGTACTGCTTATTTGGTGCTATCCCTGCAATTGCAGTGAGCACGTCCATAGTTTGGTTTAACAATCCTAGCCGCAGGAGCGGTCTTCCCAGTCTGCAAGTCAATGAATTGATTTATGAATGCAGAGGATGGTTTCCCGAGTCACGGCTAACCAGCAAATTTGTGCCTGGAAATAACCATATAAGGTTCTATCATCATTCCCAACATCAGCGGGAATCATGGCTGTATAGGCCAGTCAGGCACTACGAAAATGCCTGAAGCGTGAAATTGCTGAATTTGCAAGACCCATCTGATGTAGTAAAATGGAGGGAGATAAAGAGCATACTTCCCCAGTGTAGCGAGATTGCATCCATCGCCACTGATATGCCACGTATTTTGCAACTGGTGATTGAGCCTGGATGTAACATTTCGATCTTTAGGTGTTCCATCGAGTCCACAATGTCCTTAAATACTTGCGATCCAACATCCATTTTGTGTTGTCATAGCGTTTACATGATGATACACCAATGCCAAATGAAGTTAGATAAACTATTATCGGATACTTTGACTTGATTGCACCCATGTGATTTACATATAACAGCACCAGAGTGTATCAAGTTAGACTTGAGCATGCAGATTATGCATATTCACACAAACCTAATCCACAGAATGCACCTAGTGTGAATAGGTAGTTGATATCATATAACTGAACAATTGGTAACTCATGCAACCCCATCCGCCTCCGTAACCAAAGATGGTATTTAGTAATTATCCATCTTTGAGCAATAACATCAGTTAGTAAATAACTGACGAGTTACTGATGAAGGTTTGTGGGGCAATGCTGAATACTGTTTGCCCACCATGGTGACTTTGACAGGTTCAGCTGGGAATAGCATAGGTCTGGTAGCAATGACCTACATGGTACTTGTGAGCTTGCTCCTTTGCATGCCGTATAGATCTGATGATGCAAAGGCGCAAATAGCACGGCTGAAAGCCAATATATTGCCAATCCCAGACAATTTTATAGAGTTAATGGTAATCCTAATACTCAATAATTTCAGTTGGTATCAAGTTAAATTGAACTGGATGGATGAGAACCCAATTCTGAAGTATAGTTTGTGGCTGATACCGCTGATTTGGCAAAATACAGCATTTTTAGAACATCATCCAGATAGGCCATAACAATAGCTTTTAGTTCTGAGCAGCCGAGCACTGGTTTTAGTAATTTGGTAAACAGCCTGGGGCTGAAGTTACCCATTTTGCAATGCTTTTGACTGTAACAATGTTCCATCCAGCTAAATTTCAAATATCTTCGGTGAGCCCTGTGAATGGAAACTGTTCCTCTGTTGTTAGACAGTAATTACGTTTTCTATTCAGAAAAGTCTATACTGCGTATCTTTCATTATGACAATGAGCGTCTGCAACTGCGGCCTGTCTTGAAAGGCAACTCTGTCTCGCATAAAACAAGTGTAAATTTACCAACTTGTAAATGGTCCACATACCTCATATTCCGGAAAGAACCAGACCCCCCTACCTTCATGGTTATTGGTGGTCTTGTGGTAAGCCCAAAGTCCCCTGGTGCGGGTTCTAATTCCGTCCCAGATTTGGAGAGTAGGATTGCTGGGGTGCATGGACCCAATTCCCTGAGGACCGTTTTGGGCCTTGGCCTGAAAAGCCTGCGCCCAGTTTTGAAGCTGTCACCAGCTTCAGTGAAACGCTTGCTGTCGATAGAGGCATGGGGTGTGTTGTTGCCGCGGTACCTTGATAAGCCGGACTGCTTTAACTCTTCATCCGGGTCGTACCTGTTTGGGCAGATTCCTGAAGAGAGGATTCAGCGGCTGGACATTGCTGGCCTTACTTGAACCTGCAGATTTGGAATTTAGGGCAGGTCCGGTGGCGTTCTTCTGGAAGCAGTTCATTTTGAAGTGTGCATTGTACCCCCACATAGCGCTGTTCACTGCTGGTCCTTTCAAGAACAATTTTGTAGGTGCATGGTATCTGCCATGCCAGGAATTTCTGGAACCTCACGCTTGTACTCCAGTATGTTCCCTGGACATACTTCCGAGTCTTCCACTCCATGCGGGATAAACGGTCGCTGTCATTACCCGTAGGCAGTGGACCTTACAGCCCCGACCCTGCTGAGTCCCCGGGGTTATCCGTGGTATATTCCCAGGCCAGACTCTGCCGAGTCTCCGGCCTTATCCGCAGGCGGTGAATCTTGGAGCCCGGACCCTGCCAAGTCTACGGGCTTATCCGCCAGCGGTATATTCGCAGCAGGGACCCTGCCGGGTCTCTGGGCGTATCCGTCGGCTGTATATCTCTCCTGATATGCCATTCCATGGACCATATCAGGATGGAGCATTAGTGGGATGAGCGCTCTATTGACGCTATCCATGCTCCACATGGGTAAACGTCTGAGGACATACACATGTCGGAGGGGATCCTCCTGGCCTGCCCAGGTCTTTCAGACTCCGTTGTCCTTTCTGGGTAAACCACCACGGTTTCTATCCGTCTTACTCTTGGCTTTACCCCTTTTCTGGGGATCCACCGCGGTTCCTGTCCATCTTACTCTTGGTTTTACCCCCTTTGTGGGGAACCACCGCGGAACCTCTCTAGGCCGCTGGAGTCTGAAAAATGCCGCCAGCTATCCGCACTTCCGCGGTCCGCAGCCGTGTCTTCCCCGCGGTCCCCGTGGCCGGGTTCCCCACGCCGGGTTCATCCCGCTGCTTGCCTTCCCGCGGTCTGTGGTGGGGTTCCCCACAAAGCCTGTGGAGGGGTTCCCCCCCCCCCCCCCCCGAGCCGGGCATCCCGCGATTATCGCACCCGGGATTTCCCCGCGGCGTAGGGGAATCCGCGATATCTCCAGCAGGAACTCTATCAGAGCTTCCTGCAAGGAGAAAAAACAGACCTGGAGTTAAGTTGAAAAACTTACCGCTGGTGGAGCAGCACTTCCACAGCCTGTCGATGCGTAATGCGGTAGACAATATGTCGCGGATGCATGCTGGCGGGGTCTTCACGTAGTCACTCACGTGACTCTGAAGTAAAATTATACAATTATTGTACAGCTTCATTTTTATCCTCATAACCTAAACCATGAAAATGAAAAAAGAAAATAAATAGGAAACAAGAAATAAAAAAGAATAAAAGGTGAAACGATAGATTGAAAAAGAACAAAAGAAAGTCACCTAAACTGCCAAAGTAGTGTGGCAGAAAGATATAGAAATAAGAAGAAAAAAAGGCAAGATGGAGATATACCTTGCCCCTCGTCCCCCCCCCCCCCCCCCCCCCCCCCGCCCACCTCACCCAATTCAGCATCGGATTTAAATTTAAATTTGTGTTGCGCCATGCTATTGTTGTAAGAATTCGGTAAAAGGTGTCCATTTCTTAAGAAATTGATCTGGATTTTCCACCAAGACAAGCCAAATGTTTTCCAAATGTAGTGTCTCGGACATATTTGTGATCCACATCTTCACTGTAGGGAGTGTTGTCTGTTTCCAAAATTTAAGTATTAATTTTTTCACCGTTAGTCAGGCCATAGTTAAGGAAACGTCTTTGAAATATCGTTAGCTCAGAACAGGCCTCTGACATACCTCGTGTGATCAGTTTTATATTGTGATCCAATTTTAGTTTAAAGTATTTTGGAAAATATATCAAAAATTCCCCAGAAGTTTTGTAATTTTGTACAGGAAACAAAAGAATGGGTTATAGTTGCTTCTTGGAGGAGACATTTATTACAGATAGGAGAGACATTTGGGAAGATCTTGTTCAATTTAGACTTTGAATAATAAAGTCTATGCAGTATTTTTAATTGTATTAGTGAGTGCCTAACATGAAGAGAACAGTAATGTATATATAGAAGATTTTGCCCCCAACTATCCTTCGAAATTGTTAAACCCAATTCTTCTTCCCAAGCTCGCCTAATTATTTCCGATGATGGGATATGTAGATTTAAAAGGGTATTAAAGAAGTACGATATTAACTTATTTGAATCCGCCTTTCTGTTCATGCATTCATCTAATATATCTGGACCCATGGAGTGACAATCTTGCATGTGTATTTTCCCATAATCACGTATTTGAAGATATCTGAAGTATTGACTACCTTTCAAATGATATTTCGACTGTAATTCTTGAAACGCGAGGGAGGTCCCCATCTCATAAAGGTCTCCCAGCTTTTTAATTCCTCAGCTTTCCCATTGTACAAACACCTTGTCTAAAGTAGACGGTTTAAATGAGGGATTATTGGCGATTGGTAAGAGGAGAGATACATTTCTCAATTTAAAGGTTGACTTCAACTGTTTCCAGATTCGTAAGGTGCTATGGATTATTGGATTTTTCTCTTATGTTGATTTCTTCAGATTGGAGAGAAGAATCGTGCCTATATTGAAAGGCGAACAATCTTCCCTCTCCATTTTTAACCAGTTTACTTGTTGGCATGTATTGCCCCTTCCCATCAAACCTCATATTTAGCCACAAAGCTCTCGATAATGTCCAAGGCTATTATATGGGCAATGCCTCCGGAGGCACAGAAGCTGTCAGCCTGGCAATGTGGTTGGAAAACTGAGGGCATAGCTGACTGACGCAAAATGAAGACATTGTCTGGGCAGCCCAGCTGTCTGGCATTGAACATTAAAATTTTCTGCATGATTACAGGCAATTTGCAATTTTATTTCATGAATCTCTAGTGATTCTTGAACCGTTCCATATACTCCAGGTGAATTTTGTGTAATGAGCCATCATCAGGCAGCCCACAGTGTTCACAAATCCTATGCATGTGCTGCCTGCATCTCTCAATTCAAGAGGGAGATAAATACTCCTCTTTGTAACCAGAGAACCTCTGACACCTCCTTAACGCAGGGGTCATCTTCATGCTGGGCCCCTGGCTGACAAGGCCACCAGGATCTGCCCAAAAAGACTTTTAAGGTGAAGAACCTACCACCTTCACAAAGACAGCCCGCATGTGGCTCTGTGACTACTGCTCCGCCTGCAGTCAGTGGCAGATCTCACTCACCACTCCCGTGAAATATTGGAGACTCCACCTGCAGTGTTACATGCTCAGGTACACCAACACACAGAACATTGGAAACCTCAGCTCAGGATTCAAAGTTTCAAAGGTCAGTTTATTTTCACGTGTACCAATACCAAGTGATATTCAAATTACCACACAGCCATATGACAAATAAGCACCAAGACACATCACTACATTAAAGTTAACATAAACATCCACCACAGCGGATTCCCCACATTCCTCACTGTGATGGAAGGCAATAAAGTCTAATCTTCTACTTCTTTTTTCTCCCGCGGTCGGGGCAGTCGAACCTTTCGCAGTCTGGGCGACCAAATTTCCCGCAGCCGGCAGTCTAATCCTCCACGTCATCGCAATCGAAGCACCTGCGTCGGGGCGATCGAAGCTCCCACGTCGGGGTGGTTGAAGCTCCTGTGGCTTGGAGCTCCCGAAGTCGGTCTCTAACCAGAGATTGTGAGCTCCACGATGTTAAAGTCTTCAAGCTCCCGCGGTTGGAGCTCAGAGATCAATCCCTGGCACAGGGTTCGCCAGCTCCGCGATGTTAAAGTCCCGCAGACACCCGCGGTTGGAGCTGTCTCCAGGAAAGGCCGCCAACCCCACGATGTTAGGCTGCAGTGCAGATGGAGATACGATACAGAAAAAAATCGCATCTCGGTCGAGGTAAGAGATTAGAAAAAAATGTATCCCCCAACCAACCCCCCCACATAAAACAAACTAAAGAACACTAAAAACATTTAACACATAATGAAAAAACAACAAAGAAGGAAGGGACAGACAGACTGTTGGTGAGGCAGCCGTTGCTGGCGCCACCTGGTGGGGTTAAGCCCTTCTGCCCACAATGTCTCTGCCGACCTCGATGCCAAACTTCCTTGTTACTGTTTATGCTTCCCTGGACAGAACGCTATTGCTCCTCTTCCTGACAGAAGGCCCCTCACATCCTACTGCTCATCCTGTTGGAGGCCCACAGGAATGTTCATCAGTTCATGTGACAGGAACAGAATTGGGCCATTCGGCCCATCAAGTTTACTGCTCCATTCAATCATGGCTGATCTATCTCTCCCCCTCTGCCCCATAAACCCTGAAACCCATACTAATCATGAATCTATCTATCTCTGCCTTAAAAATATCCATTAATAGCTTCCACAACCTTCTGTGGCAAAGAATTCCACAGATTCACCACCCTCTGACTGAAGAGATTCAGCCTCCTCTCCTTCCTAAATGAATGTCCTTTTAGTCTGAAGCTATGACCTCAGGTTCTAGAGTCTCCCACCAGTGGAAACATCCTCTCCACATCCACTCTATCCAAGCCTTTCACTTTTGATATGTTTCAAAGAGGTCCCCCCTCATTCTTCTAAAATTCAGCGAGTACAGGCCCAGTGCCAACAACCGCTCATCATGTGTTAACCCACTCATTCCTGGGCTCATTCTCGTAAACCTCCTCTGGATCCTCTCCAGCACCTGCACATCCATCCTCAGATATGGGGCCCAAATGCAGATGAGTGCAACCATCTCTACTAACTCTTGAAGAACACAAAAGGCAGCGATGTTACAATACTTGCGTTCAGCGGCACTGCAGTTCTGCCACTGGCCGTGTGCGTGATTTTGGCGCCTTTGGTGGGGGGGGGCGGGATTAAAATGCTGTTTTGTACTGCCTGCATGAGGCGGACTTCCTCAGGCTGCAAGCTGCTGATGAAAAATCGATCGGACTTTCGTTTGCACTATTTTATTTTTTTTAATTGCTGGACAATTTAATATTTGGATTAAAATAAAGAGCGCCTTCGAACGCCCTCAACGCCTGCAACGTGATGGATCGCAAGAACTGGACAAAACAAAGGGTAAGTCGTATATTTTACATATCATCTTGCTTCTCAGGATGGCATTAATCTAATTTTACGTTGGGAAAATGTGACTTGGGCCCCATACGATCCGCCAGTGTCTTTCCTCCCGATATGGGGTTCAAATTCACCGCAAATGCAACATTCCAATCGATCGCGTTGCAAAAGCAAGATGATTAAAATGCCCTTTTTTTTGGACAAACATGTCATCAGCCGTCCAAGTTGTCTATATTTTGTGTTATTCTCTCTCCAAGATCATTATTTTTAAACTGAATATTCACAACAGTTTGAGTCACATGTATTGTGCAAAAAACAGTAATTTTGATTATATTTTGAGAGAATGTTTCTGGATTCATTTATGGGAATTTAACATTAAATTTCTTCCATCTGGCATATACATTCATGACAGTGAGATTTAAAAATCATGTGATATTGAGAATTCCTGTGTGAATGGGATTAGTTTGTTATTGGATCCTTAGGTTATTTAAAAATATATAATTTTCTAAAGAAATGGAATATACAGGACATTCTTAATGGGAAAATAATGGGCAGAAAGGCATGTCATGCGTGGTTTGAAGAGCAAAAACTTGTAGTTTACAAAGCCAACATTGAAAAGTTGAGGAAAAACAAGGTGTACAGAGTTGCTTATTGGTACAATCTGAGGAGTATGATGATGCTACTGATTATGATATGCCAATGTACCAGCTAGCAACTGATCTTCTCCATAAAGACTTAGTCAATTGCTAGAAATTGTAATTTATTTACCTATCTGTTATGGACTTACAGCATATTATGCAATAATATTAAAGTTCTGATCATGAGAATATCACATTTTTTAATTTTCAAGGCAGTCTGGGTGTTTATTACTATTTCCGACACAACGGTCAATTTTGTTATTAGCTACAATTAGGTAATTAACTAATTATATGCTTTAATTTCAGTTCATCCAAGTAAGATGTTTTATATTTGTTTCAGAATGCTTCAATCTATAATAGCTGAAACTTTCATTCAGTTCTCTTAATTTTTAAGAACGTTATGGGCTTTTGACTGTCCTCAATCCCAGCTTTTGTGTTGTCAATGCAAAAGCAATAGGGAACAAGATGCTAATTTTCGAGTACGAAAATAGCCATAACTTTTTTTAATACTGCAGATATGAAAGCGAATTAGGTGTCAAATTAAACTTCTTTTTATGCTTTATCGGATGGGATAAATTGCAGACTTATTTCAAAATGTTCCCTCAAGTTCACTATGTTACGTTTTCACTCAAATGAGAGCTTTTTTGTTTCCAATAAATTCCACTCCAATTAAATCACCAACAAATCTCCATGCAAGTGTGGGTATTCGTAAATGGGACAAATAGAAAGCTGCTCCTGCAGTCCGTGGAGAACAGGAAGACGCCTCACAGACCTAGATTTTGCCAACGACATTGGACTACTAGCAGAGTCGAGACACACCCCTCTAGAAGTGACAACCACTCTGGAGGAGAATGCATCAAAGGTTGGATTAAAGATCAGCTGCCAGAAGACTAAGACCATACAGATTGGAGAGCAGCAGCCAATAGACCAACTGATAATCAATGGGGAACCTGTAGAAAACGCTACCAGATTTACCTATCTTGGCAGCATTTTCACAGCAGATGGAGATGTAGAGGTCAACATCAACTCCCAAATTAGTAAAGCTGCATCAGTCTTCAGACGAATACAGCCAATATGGTCTAGTGGCAGGATATCCAAGTTGCAAAAAGTCAAGCTCTTCCAGACTGTAGTCTTCCTTACAGCCCTCTATGCCAGTGAGACATGGAAAATCAATGTGAAGATGAAAAATAAATTGGATTCATTCCAGCAACGCTGCTTGGGGAAGATCCTGAAGACCAGCTACAGAGACCACATCACAAACGAGAGATATACCGGGAAACTGCAACAAAGCCTCTCAGGCAGGACATAGAGGTACGCAGGATGAAATTTGCAGGACATGTACTCAGAATGTCACCAGAACGTGCACCTAAGATAGCAATGACATGGCAACCTGATGGAAGAAGGAAAAAGGCCGACCAAACCTCACATGGAGGCGAACATTTCAGAAGGATTTGAAAGTCCAGAACGCTAACCTGTCGAGGGTGGAAGACTTTGCACAAGACCGAACAGAGTGGTGAAAGCTTGCTGCCCAATGCACTCAACAGTGTGGGAGGAACTAAGTCTAAGTAAAGTCCTGCAGTCATTGTCATGTTTGACATCCGTAACTAAAAGAATGCTTTAGCTGAATCATCAGGATCAGCATTAATCTGTGTTACATAAGGAGTGGCATAACTAACTACCTACTCTGACCATTTCAGTCAATGCATGTAACACACTAACTACTGTCCAATTTGCTCAGCATCAGAAATCATGTTAAGAGTGTGACTGTGATTTGTGAAAAACATTTGAGAGAATGAACACCATGGAAACCACTTCTCCCGAGCCTGATTTAAAACCTGAGGTTTATAATCAGGAGTCCTGGCCACGGTATGCGGAGTTCAGTGATCAGAGTTATGGGGGATTAGCGGGAGTTCTTATTGAGATAGGTTCCTCTGTCCTTCACAAGCCAAAATGATTTTAAAGCAGCCATTTGCTTTAGGAGCTCACAACTGTCTTGTTGGATCAGCTGCCAGGTATTTCACAACTTGGGACACTCCTTCCATCAGAGTAGTGACTTTTGTCACTTTCGTTAGGTCCCTCTCTGGCTTTGTGAATCCAGTCTCTGCAGTTTGAAAACTGTGGGAATAGATCAACAAGGAAGGTGCATCTTGGATTCTAATTTCATTTCGGAGTCACGTGAGTGACTTCGTGAAGAGCCCGCCGGCACGCATGCGCGACATATCGTCGCATCGCATTGCTGTCGACGGCTGGTCGGGAGCGCGGCTCCTGACCAGCCCTTCAGAGGGCCGACTCAGGTAAGGCTAAGCCCCCTAGAGTTGGTGTTTCCTGTTGGGGGGGGGGGGAGCAGTGTGTTCTCTCCCTACAGGAACGTGGATTTGGAGTCGCCGCCACTTATCCCGGAGCCTTTCTCAGCGGCTCACCTGCGAGTCGGGCCGGGAAACAGGCGTGGTAGTCGGGGAGCCCTGTTGGCACAGGGCCCGACCCGCCGATACACCGGAGCTCCAGTGTGAGTTGGTGTTTTGTTGTGGCGGGTGTATGTTATGTTCTCTCCCTGCAGGTACGTGGGGAAATAGACGTGGATGTCGGGGAGCCCTGTTGTTACCGGGCCCGACCCGCCGCTATGCAGGAGCTCCAGTGCCGATTCAAGGAGCAGGTGCTCCAGTGTTGATTTGAGGAGCAGGAGCTCCAGTGCTGGTCCAGGAGCAGGAGCTCCAGTGCTGGATTAAGGAGCAGGAGCTCCAGTGCTGATTCGAGGAGCAGGAGCTCCAGTGCTGATTCAAGGAGCAGGAGATCCAGTGCTGGTTCCAGGAGCAGGAGCTCCAGTGCTGATTCAAGGAGCAGGAGCTCCAGTGCTGATTCAAGGAGCAGGAGATCCAGTGCTGGTTCCAGGAGCAGGAGCTCCAGTGCTGATTCAAGGAGCAGGAGCTCCTGTGCTGATTCGAGGAGCAGCAGCTCCAATGCTGGTTCCAGGAGCCGAGAACGGGGTGCCTCTCGAAAGGGGGGACCCTGCCACAAGTTCGCCATTGGCGACCACGGGGAAGGGGTCGTGCTGCGGCCCGACCCCCCTCCGCTAGCCCTTCGTTGAAGGGCAGGGGAGGAGCCCGTAAGCCTAAACCCGGTTCGGGCCAAGGCTCCACCAGCCGCCATGGTGCGGTCTGGTGCAACGGCGGGACCTGGGTCTGTGAGATCTGCTATCCAACTCCCAAACCCCGCCGCAGGGACGGGGGGGCTTGGGTACGGTCCCGCCTCGGTCGCCGAGTCCCCTGTCGATGGGGGGGACGAGACCGTGCGTCGGCAAGGTCCACGATGTGGACAGCCGGCAAGCCCGCGCGGGCGTCGCTCCATGCTTCTGCTGGAGTCGACCCCAAGCCGTCAGGGCCCTTTGTGGCAACGGCTTCCGCTCCCGTTCAACGGAGACGGTTGAACACCTTTCCCGCGCGGGAATCGCGCGGTTCGCTGCGGCGGCCGATAGCGACAACTTCCGGCACCGAGATCACTTCTCAGAGGTGCGGGCCGATGAAAGGAGCCCCGGCAATCTTTCTGAGCCGGAGGTCTCCGACCACCCCAGTGTTCAGGGTGAAGGGCGTATGGCCGCATGACGCGGCTACTGGAGAGGAGCCATCCAGCTCCAGTAGGCACAGGGAGGTTAACCGCCGTCAGCAGAAGTTGAGAACCGTCAGCAGACACTAAGCCCAGCGAACTGCTCCTCCCTTCAACGAGCCCATACGCCACGGTCGCCGAGTCCCCCATGCATGGGAGGACGAGACTATGCGTCGGCTAGGTCCATGATATGGGCAGCCGGCAAGCCCGCGCGGGCGTCGGATCTCCATGCTAAGTCAGGTGCCGACTTCCCATCGCATTTGCCCTCCGAGGCAGCGAGACCAAGCTCCGCCGAGGAGGCGTTTGAGAGTACCTCCCGCGCGGGAATCGCTCAGCTTCGCTGCAGCGGCTACCGGCGACAACTTTCCGGCACCAGGGTCACCTCGATGAGGTGTGGGCCGATGGACGAAGCCCCAGCAGTTCAGCAGAACATGAGGACTTCGGCCGCCCGAGTTTTAGCTCAAGGGGCGTATTGGCCAGGATGGAGCGGATATTGGAGCCCCTCCTGCAGCAGAATCAACAAAATTCGGGGAAGACTTCTCCAAGAGGGAAGGATATTCGGGGTCCTCCATCCCAGCATATGCCTCAACGGAAGTTTACGCTGTCTGCCGTTGAGCAGGCAGCAGGCACGGCTGAAAATTTTCGTCGGAACAAAAGGCGTGATAGAGAAAACTATTCACGAGCCCATTGAATTCGTCTCCCATATTTTTACTAGGCCAAAAAAAAAAGGATGGAGGTTGTCGAGTGATTATTGACTTGACCAGTTGAATACCTTTTGTAACATATACACATTTTAAAATGGACACCTTTTGAGACAGCCAAATCACTGCTTTCGCATGGTTGCTTTATGGCATGTATTGATTTGAAAGATGCATGCTATTCAGTGTCCATCCGGAACATCACCGGAAATTTTTGAAATTTGTCTGGATGGATCAGCTCTGGCAATATCGGGCCTTACCAAATGGGCTTTCTACCGCCCTAGGCTTTACTAAATTACTCAAACCTATTATGGCCAAATTACGTATACAACATCATATTGTAATGGCTTATTTAGATAATATTCTGCTTATTGGCAACACTCTGGAAGCGCTGTTTCAGCAACTGTTACTATGTTTCAGCAGCTGGGGTTTATAGTCCATCCAGAAAAATCGAAGTTTCACCCATCCCAGGTTATGGATTATTTGGGTTTCACGGTGGACTCTATTCTAATGAGGGCCAACATTCCATTTCACAAGGTGGAGGATGTTTCCCTTGCATGTCAGGATCTCGCATCCGCCAGTATACCATCTATTCGGCCTACAGCTAAGATGATTGGGAAAATCATAGCTTTATTTCCGGCAGCCCGGTTTGGACCTTTGCATTATCAAAATCTGCAAAGGGCCACGATTGCTGCGTTAAAGAAAAAAAAAAAAAAAAAAAGAACGCTGGTCATTTTGACAGACCTATGGGGCTGCCTTCCGATGCTAAGGTTGAGCTACAATGGTGGGTGTCCAATATTGGCAAGGCATTCAAACCCATTGTTGTGCCCAATCCGGTGGTATATTTGCAAAACTGACGCAAGCTTGGGGAGCTGCGGACAGCTCTTCTAGTTGTGGAGGCAGGTGGGATCCCCTTGAAGCTAGCATCTTGCTAATACAAGGGATTAACTATTTGAAGCTGCTTGCAGCATTTCACCGACTGCGGGCATATTGTGCTAATCTTAGTGGTACTCATGTCCGTCTCCAAATAGACAACACTACAGCGGTGGCATATTTAAACCATATGGGCGGTACCAGGTCAGTCTCTTGTGACAAATTGGCTAATACTATTTGGTGCTGGTGTATTGATCGAGATATTTGGATTTCAGCTACCTATTTGCCAGGTAGGCTTAATACTGTGGCAGACACCAGGTCACGCAAATTCAATGTTAGTTTGAGTGGATGCTGCATCCTCCAATATTTGCCCAAATTACAGCCAAATTTGGCCAGCCGGATATCGACCTTTTTGCGTCCCGGTTGAACCATCAGGTACCGACATATGTTTCATGGGAACCAGACCCTGGGGCATTAGCGATTGATGCATTCTCGCTAGACTGGGGGAAGTGGTTTTTCTATGCATTCCCCCCGTTTTGCCTCATCAGTCGGGTATTACAAAAAATCAGGATGGATTCTGCCAGAGGCATTCTTGTCATACCCGACTGGCCCACACAGCCTTGGTATCCGGTGGTCTCTGACATGATTAGTCAACCTTGGGTCCCTCTAGAGGGTTGCCCACATTTGGTTTTCTCACCCTGTCTCAGGGGAGTTACACCCCTGCCATGCCTATCTAAAATTACTGGCTTGCAGGTTCTGACCAGGCCATGGATGCAGTATGGCCTTACCACCCGGACCATGAACACCATTGGAGCATCATGTCAAGAGTCAACCAGGCGGAGATATCTCTCCCACATCACCAAGTGTGAAGCCTACTGCAGTCACTCTCACATCACCTGTGATGATGTCTCCATAGCCGACGTCCTGGAATTCCTCGCGGGGTTGCACCATGATGAGCACTTGAGTTATACTGCCATCAACAGCGCCAGGAGTGCGCTATCATTCTACCTCAACATCGAGGTAGGATCGAACAGGCTAGTGTCCAGGCTTATGCGGGAAATATTCAATCTGAATCCGCCTACACCACGCTACAACATCACCTGGGATGTCAGGGATGTACTTACCCTGCTCAGGTCGTGGTCACCCATGGAAGGGTTACAGCTGGACCAACCCACTATGAAATTGGTGATGTTACTAGCGCTGACTTCAGCACAGCGGGTTCAGACGCTCCACAAACTACGTATTGACAGGATGACGTCGACCCCGGGAGAAGTAGTCCTTTTTATCGATGAGCTACTTAAGCAGCATAGACCTGGGTGCACAGGGCTGCAGCTGAAGTTCCCGGCATACCCTGCAGATGCTCGGCTATGTTTAGCCACTCACATCCGTTACTACATCAAGGTGACGAGGAGCATCAGAGGAATGGAGTTGTACCTGCTTGTCACTCACAAAAGACCTCACCATCGAGTGACAGTCCAGACGATATCCAGGTGGCTCCGGATCGTCCTGAATAAGGCAGGTATTGACACTAATGTGTTTACATCCCACTCCACCAGGGCTGCATCTACGTCGGCGGCGAGAGTCATGGAGGTACCCATGGACCATATCCTCGCCACAGCAGGATGGGCGAATGAAGCTGTGTTCCAGCGATTCTATAATAAGCCTGTTGCTGCTCCCCTTCAGTTCGCAGAGGCCGTGCTGAACGCCGGGTGTGAACGTGGGGATGTCCCTGATTAAAAGGGTGTTATTTGTTGTGTTATTAACAAATCTTCTTTTTGTTTCAGTATAACCTCGTTTCGTCAACTTGTTTACTCCAATCCATCCTTGCTAGTGGTGTGTCCGCATGGACGTTGTCCAGGGCGTGTAATCACAGAAGCTTTGAAGTCTTCACGAAGTCACTCACGTGACTCCGAAATGAAATAGTAAGATTGAACGAGAACTTACCAAGTTTGAAGGTTGATCTTTATTTCATGAGGAGTTGCGGTGAGGGATTTCGTGCCCTCCGCTCCCAACCCTCGATCATCTTCAGCTGGTAATCAGAGTCTCTTTAAATCTTACTATGCCAAGTCATTTCTGTTGTTGTTTCTGTGATTCCACACCGCTGCTTTGAAGAATGTCGCGCATGCGTGCCGGCGGGCTCTTCACGAAATCCCTCACCGCAACTCCTCATGAAATAAAGATCAACCTTCAAACTTGGTAAGTTCTCGTTCAATCTTACTATTCTCTATCTCTTGATTTCTACCAGAGAACCATGCAGTGTTTACATGAACAAAGCAGAACTATCCAAGGTCACTGAAGGAGGTGGATGTGTGGAGGACTTAGGAACGAACTGTAGATGCTGGTTTACATTGAAGATAGACACAAAATGCTGGAGTCACTCAACGGGACAGGCGGCATCTCTGGAGAGAAGGAATGGGTTAACTTTCGGAAGGAGACCCTTCTTCAGACCTGAAGCGTCACCCATTCCTTCTCTCCAGAGATGCTGCCTGTCCCGGATGTGTGGAGGGAATGGGTTAAAAGAAAATAAATTATCCTTCTATAGTTTTAATAAATCCGAATTGCACATTGGCATTTCTACAATGTAGGAAATACAACCGTTAATCATTTAGATGATGCTCCTGTACTTCAAAAGGAAGTCAAAAGGAAAACATTTTTATATTTCTGGGATATGAATTGTGAGAGAAAAGGGAAACTTTTCTCCACCATTACTCTGCAAGCCCCTCATCTTTCTGTTCTGCACAGTGCCTTGCACTTTTTAAAATCGCTGCCCATTTATATAGATAACAATAATTTGATATTGCAATTTAAAGAAAACATTTAATCTCATCTCAGAAATTCCAGAGATTTGTAACGATTATCCTTTGTAATTCATTTAAGTACTTAAACTGAATATATCTATATAACTAAAAGTCACATCTTGACCACTTCCTGTCTGCGCTGTATATTGATTTAAGAAAAAACACTACTATATCGCTATGATTTTTTGGCCATCTTACTCACAGTCCTCCTCAGCTGAGGCAGCCCCGAGGATGTTTCCGATCGATGAAATATAAAAAAGTTATGAGTGTTTATAAAATCTTGAGATCAGCTGATTGTTCCTCTCGCCTGTCAATCACCACGAGGAAGGTAACTCCCCTTCTGAGGGGGGGGGGGGGGGCAGGACTATAAAATCCCGGATGCCTGGAAGTGAGTCAGTCACTCTGGAAGATTGCAAGGGAAAGGCCACAACTGTCAGTCTAAGCTGTGAATCAACTGAACTGTGAGTCTGCAATGTACTTGCAATAAATGATTTGTTAGCCCTTAATGACAATGCAATGAGTTGTTTGGCATGTTGGTGGCCTGCACTCTGCTTAACATGCTGTGAAATTCAATGTGGTGGCCTGCACTCTGCCTAGAATGCTGTGAAATTGAATGTGGTGGCCTGCACTCTGCCTGAAATGCTGTGAAATTGAATATGGTGGCCTGCACTCTGCCAGAAATGCTGTGAAATTGAATGTGGTGGCCTGCATTCTGCCTGAAATACTGTGAAATTCAATGTGGTGGCCTACACTCTGCCTGAAATGCTGCGAAATTGAATGTGGTGGCCTGCACTCTGCTTGAGATGGAATTTCAAGGAATAGCCATGTGAACTGCCAGCCCACCAGCCCTGAGTGACTGAACTGCCAGCCCACCAGCCCTGAGTGACTGAGCTGCCAGCGCACCAGCCCTGAGTGACTGAGCTGCCAGCCCACCAGCCCCTGAGTGACTCAGCTGCCAGCCCACCAGCCCTGACTGACTGAGGTGCGAGCCTACCAGGCCAGCAACTCTATCGCTGCGCCACTGTGTCACCCCTACAGACTTATTTTACTGACAGATTTTGTTCCTTTCTTACCTACCTTGCTTTTAATTGATTCATTTCCTGCTTTTAAAGTAACAGTAAAAAATAAACTAATTACAAACCAGCAGAGAGGAACTTCTGATTGGCCCAGAATTGTCTGAGGAGTAATGGCAGCAGTGTTGGGCTTTCCAGTATTCACCCTGGTGAGTTTTCACTCACGAAAAATCCCTGTACTAAAACATCCTGCAGATAAGCAACTGTCAAAAACACTTTCTAAAAACTGGAATGCTCCAGGAATATCCAGTTTTTAATGTTATTAAATTACTTGAATCTTAGTAAACTTAGTAACTCCTAAACTTCTACAGGTGCACGGTAGAGAGCATTCTGACTGGTTGCATTGTGGCCTGGTTCGGCAACTTGAACGTCCAAGAGCAAAAAAGAATGCAGAAAGTTGTGAACGCTGCCCAGTCCATCACCGGCTTTGACCTCCCCACCGTCGAAGGGATCTATCGTAATTGCTGCCTCAAAAAGGCAGCCAAAATCATCAAGGACCCAGACCTTCCTGGCCACACACTCATCTCACCATTGCCATCAGGAAGAAGGTGCAGGAGCCTGAAAACTGTAACGTCCAGGTTCGGGAACAGCTTCTTCCCTACAGCCATCAGGCTATTAAACGCAACACCGAATAAGCTCTGAGCTCTGAACTGCAAAAGACTATGTTATTATTGCACTATATTTGTTATTTATTGAACTTTTTCTTCTTTTCTCTTCCCCCGTTATATACAATGTTTACATATTCACATAATCTGTTGTGCTGCAGCAAGTAAGAATTTCATTCGGGACATATGACAATAAAACTCTCTTGACTCTTGACTCTTGAAATTATTTATTTATAGTGTCCATATAAATATCATAGAGACTCCATCTAAATTGAAAAATATTGTTCACAAGCTTGGATGCCTGCCCTACTCCAGATACCAGGTTGTGTCTTATTGCTACTATATTACAAGCCTAATACCTAAATAATTCTCCAACGCACAAGTCAAAATCACCATTATTTAAAATGCAATTTACTTCTTGATTTTAATATATAATCGCTATGCTTTCTGCAGAGAAGATAACAAAATCTACCATAATTATCAATTTCTCCCTCCTAAATTGGCAACCTAAAGAATATGCATGATGTATGATGTTTAAGTTGAGACAGTCATTTTAGGAAATACCCTCCCCTTTTAGGCAGTCCCCTCACCTTTCATTGACATGCAATGCTGGGTAAGAAGGGCTGTTATTTCCTTTCAGGTCCAGATGTGATTGAAGTTTTGACAGACCACCTCTGCACACGGCAGCTTCCAGCTTTTATTTCAGCATTTCCTAAAATTGTAGATGGACACAAAAAGCTGGAGTAACTCAGGAAGGAACTGCAGATGTGTTAAAGAAGGAACTGCAGATGCTGGAGAATCAAGGGTTACACAAAAAGCTGGAGAAACTCAGCGGGTGCAGCAGCATCTTAGGAGCGAAGGAGATAGGCGATGTTTCGGGTCGAGACCCTTCTTCAGACTGATAGTCAGGGGAAAGGGAAACGGGATATATGGACGGTGATACAGAGAGATATAGAACAAATGAATGAATGATATACAAAAAAGTAACGCTGTTAAAGGAAACAGTCACCGTCTATGTCTCTCGTTTCCCTTTCCCCTGACCCTGAAGAAGGGCCTCGACCCAAAACGTTACCTATTCCTTTTCTCCAGAGGTGCTGTCTGACCCGTTGAGTTACTCCAGCTTTTTGTGTCTATATTCGGTTTAAACCAGCATCTGCAGTTCCTTCCTACACATTTCCTGAAATTTTGTTCCTCAGGTCCACATCCTAATCAGGACATTAAAATATTAAGCTGCATTAAAATATTGGGCTTAATTGTAATTTCACCCAATCTTATATTCACACTTTTTATTTATCTCTTTGTCCTCTGCAGTTCTGTTTATGTTTTGACATGTCTGCATTGTTCTGTTCTTCAGTAGATATTAAATAAAACAACTGCTTTAAGTTTCTTTTCCTAGATCTCCCCTCTTGTTCTTAATATTGTCTTTACGATTTGTGACTAAATAGGCCTTTGTTTTTGTCATTCTATTTCAATCTATTTCCAGTTTTTTCAATACTATTGTGCTCATCTAGATTCAAGATTCACGGTTCAAGAGAGTTTATTGTCATGTGTCCCAGATAGAACAATGCAATTCTTGCTTTGCTTCAGCACAACAGAATATTGCAGGCATAAATAATACAGAACATATGTCTATATACCATTTGAACTAGATAGCCCTATTGGTTTGGAAATATATTACAAGGTCATAAGTTCATAAGGAATAGTTGTAGAATTAGGGCATTCAGCCCATCAAGTCTGCTCCACCATTCAATCATGGCTGATCTATCTCTCTCTCCTAACACCATTCTCCTACCTTTTCCCCATAACCTCTGAAACCTGTACTAATCAAGAATCTATCTATCTCTGCTGTAAAAACACCCACTGAATTGGTCCCCACAACCTTCTGTGGCGAAGAATTACACAGATTCACCACCCTCTGACTAAATAAATTTCTCCTCACCTCCTTCCTAAAAGAACACAAAGGGTGGCGGGTGTATGGAACAAGCTCCAGAGGAGGTGGTTGATGCTGGGACTATCCCAACATTTAGGAAACAGTTAGACAGCTACATGGATAGAACAGGTTTGGAGGGAGATGGACCAAATGCAGGCAGGTGGGCCTAGTGCAGCTGGGACGTTGGCCGGTGTGGGCAAGTTGGGCCCAAGGGACTATTTCCACACTGTATTACTCTACGAATCTATGACTCCATAACTCATATATATGTTCTATGTATCTTTCCCTCTATTAGCAAATAATCCTTAAACCTACCTGAGGAAGGCCATGGTAATTGACTGGAGGAGGTTAAGGACATGACTCTGATGGGCCGGGTAGCCAGGAATCTTCTGGTTTTGTTACAGACAGCGGTTGGATGCCTCATGAACTTTTCATGGGTTCGGAGTCGACGCCGAGTAAATCAAAGCATCATAATTCAAAAAGATAGGTTGAATCGTAGAACCTCAGTGTTCCTGAAATCTCTCAGCACCGTTCATCTTGTTCCATGAATAGTGGACAAAACTCTTTGCAGGCAGTGAGCTGCACCCACTGCTGGTTTTGTTTTCCAGATTGAAATGGATGTTTTTGTTTTTAATTGATGGTTTCTTTGAACAAGTTTTTTCTGTCAAACTTTACATAGAACATTAAAATCCATTTGTTGTTCAACATGTTGAAATTGGATTTTTTTTCCAGTTAACTAATATGTTTACTACCAATGCAGGAAACCTTTCTGCCTTATTTAATGAGCTGACCTATATGTAGTTTGCATGGATTCCTTAATTCATCATTATTTTCTTGAGTCCGTCTATTATTTATCCTTGCTGTTTTTATTAGCGTAGATGACAACATTCATCATCTTAGACGTATTGTATCAAATTACAGCGAATCTCACTGTGTTATACATAACATAAAAAGGCTGACTACAGCAGCAAGTCGGGATAAGAAATTTAGAAATAATATACTACTGGACAAAGATTTACTAAGCCTCATAAATATTATGGTAATTTTTTCACAAATTAACCATAATAAATTGTATGAAACAGATAAGGTCACTTTAGCATTGGTAGAAGACCCTGATGAAATATATTTATTCATAGGCAACCTTTTTGAAATAATTCTTACACACTCCTACAGTAACAGTATTGGCATGATGAATACATCTCTGCTCCTTCATTATCCAGTCCTGGCATTTGCTTTAGATGGGGGACGTGAATTGAATAGCTCTTTCTTGCACCATGGTTCCTTGTCCTTTGTTACCTCATCTCTAAGGATGGTTCTGCTTTGTTCAAAATAACAACTGCATTAATTCCTGTTTGCAGTGAGAATACTCTACCCCTTACTTAGTCAAGTCAAGCTACTGAGTGCTGGTATCAATATTAAAACACCCATTAAGTGATCAAATGGCAGGAGATTAAATTTGCACCAAAATCAGTCATTTCAATTATTTTCACGTGCAAAATGTAACTGTTCAGATTTGCCACGGTTAATGTGTTGCTCAGCTGTGGTTGGAATCATAAAAATATCATTATGCTAGGAAAAGCCCATAGAGGCTAGAGTATGTGCAATCAGTATTCGAAATGGAACCCAAAGCAAGCCAGAGATCATGGAATGTTTCAGTGATGGCAAAGTGTTCATTTTTAGTTGTCAATACTGTACGAGTCGACATATTCAAGTCTAATGAGCAGCTTATCTGAGCCCAGAGCAGGAGAGAAATGAAGATGAAATACTTAATTGTGAAAAATATTCCCAAAAAAACCCATTACCCTCAATTTATCCACATGAAGGTTTGATACATTCATATGTCTTCCTTGATTAGGGATTAGGTATTGAATCAGATTTATTTCTGCACAACCCCGACCATTGCTCCACTTTTACTAATTGACTGTTAAATTGGGAAAACTCCTCCCATATCTCTTTCTAATTTGAAAAGTAATTACTTTCAGAATTAAAGGACGTTCTTTTAGGAAGGAGATGAGGAGAAATTTATTTTGTCAGAGCGTAGTGAATCTGTGGAATTTTTTGCCACAGAAGGCTGTGGTGTCCAAGTCAGTGAATTTTTTAAGGCAGAGATAGATAGATTCTTAAATAATGCGGGTATCTGAGGTTATGGGGAGAATGCAGATGACTTGTCTTAGGAGGGAGAGATAGATCAGCCATGATTGAATGGCAGAATAGGCTTGATGTGACGAATGGCCCAATTCTCGTCCCATCATTTCTGACCTTATGACCTTATGGCTTTGTGCCAGTGCTGTAGATTCCTGGCGTGTCAAGGACAGTGTGAAACATGTAGAATATGATAAATATCTTATTCCTTGCGCATTTCGTTTTTGACTTACAAATTATTTGTCCACATGTGTGATATGAATCATTTTATTACCCTATATTTATATGTTTCCACCAAAAAAGAGAGGCTCACATCTATAATGGTAATACAAAAGACAGAATATGTGGATTTAAAATAAGAATTTACATCTGTAAGATCTAATCCAGCTGCATGCCCTCAAATCCTGCTTCAAAGGTAAACCTCATCTGGTGTTGACTCCATGTACATATTCCCTCATCTATATAATTAGAAGTCTCATCTTGACCACTTCCTGTTGCGCTGTATATTGATTTTAGAAAAAGCGCTACCATATATTCCTATGACTTTTGGCCATCTTACTCACAGTCCTCATCCGCTGATCACGCCCTGGGGATTTTTCCCATTGATTAAAAATAAAAGAGTTATGAGTGTTTAAAAAACCTTGAGATCCTCCTGCCTGTCAATCACCACAATGAAGGTAACACCCCTTCCGGGGAGGACGGGGGGGAAGGGGGGACAGGGCTATAAACGCCAGATGCCTGGACATGACGCAGTCTCTCTGCAAGATGGTGAGGGAGAGGCCATGACCCTCATTCTAAACTGGGAATCAACTGAACTGTGAGTCTGCAATGTACTTGCATATATGATTTGTTAGCCATTAATTCAAGATTCACGATTCAAGAGATTCAAGATTCAAGAGAGTTTATTGTCATGTGTCCCAGAGAGGACAATGAAATTCTTGCTTTACTTCAGCACAACAAAATATAGTAGGCTTGAATGAAAATGAAATGAGTTGTTTGACCTGCTGCCCTGCCTGTAATTGAAACTGCATTGCTTTATGAGATCCAACTGTGTTTGGTTCAAAAGTCCCGCTCATTTTGTGACTTTTGCTTAGTGGACAGGTCGTGCTGATTGCATAATTTCCGGTGTATGCAGATTGTGGAAGTGCCGCAGACTGCGGTGGCCCCAAAGTGCCTGCGCTGAGCCGTGTGAGTAAATTCAAGAGAGTTTACTGCCATATATATGGTGTGTGAGTGCATGTGTGTGTGAGTGCATGTGTGTGTGAGTGCATGTGTGTGTGTGTGTGTGTGTGTGTGTGTGTGTGTGTGTGTGTGTGTGTCCGTGAGTGTGTGTGTGTGTGTTTGAGTATGTGTGTTGGTGCGTGTGTGAGAGTGTGTGTGTGAGTGTCTGTATGTGTGTGTGTTTGTGTGGGTATGGGTGTGAGTGTGTGTGTGAGTGTATATTTAAGTGTGTGAAGGTATGTGTGAGTGTGTGTGTGCGAGTGTATGTGTGTGTGTGGGAGTGTATGTGGGTGTGTGAGTGTATGTGTGTGTGTGTATGTGTGTGAGTTTGAGGGTATGTGTGTGTGAGTGTGTGTGCGTGAGTGAGTGTATGTGTGTGTATGAGTGTATGTGTGTGTGTCTGTGTGTGTGAGAGTCTCTTTGTGTGAGTGTGTGCATGTGAGTGCCTGTATGTATGTATGGGTGTGTGTGTATGTGTGAGTGTATATGTGTGTGTATGTGAATGTGTGTGTGAGTGTGAGTGTATGTGTGTGTGAGTGTATGTGTGAGTGTGGATGTGTGTGAGAGTGTGTGTGTGTGTGTGTGTGTGTGTGTGTGTGTGTGTGTGTGTGTGTGTGTGTGTGTGTGTGTGTGTGTGTGTGTGTGTGTGTGTGTGTGTGTGTGCATGTGTGAATTTGCTGGCCTGCACTCTGTTTGAAGTGCCGTGAAATTGGATTAGTTGCCTGCATTCTGCTTGAAGAGCTGTGCGATTGGATTCACTGCCTGCACTCTGCTTGACGTGCAGTGACATTTGATTTGCTGCCTGCACTCTGCTTGAAGTGCTGTGACATTAGATTTGCTGCGTTCACTTCGCTTGAAGTGCTGTAATATTGGATTTGCTGCCTGCACTCTGCTTGAAATGCTGTGACTAGATTTGCTGCCTGCACTCTGCTTGAAGTGCCGTGACATTGGATTTGCTGGCCTGCACTCTGCTTGAAGTGCTGTGAGATTGGATGTCTGCCTACACTCTGCTTGAAGTGCTGTGAGATTGGATTTGCTGCCTGCCCTTTGCTTGACATGCTGTGAGATTGGATTTGCTGCCTGCACTCTGCTTGAAGTGCTGTGAGATTGGATTTGCTGCCTGCACTGAATGATGACGAGGTAAATTCTCAGATTTTCTTCGTTAAAATTTGACCACTCAATCACTCTATATTAAAATTGTCTCTTATTTATATGAATAGCAAAGAGGCATCAAAAGGCAGTGAGCAGCAGAACACGACAAGCGACATGACAAGAAATAACTGAATCATCTTTAACATTTAAATTGTTGTTATATTTTAAGAGTCATTCACATTTTAAACTTTAATAAATTATTTTTCCACTTGCCATGCCTGGGTGTTCTTCATTACAATGGGTACCTCATAGGCAGGAATAGATGCCCTGTCAGAGAGCCACTAAGAGTGCATGGGGGAGGGAGAGGAATGGCAAGGAGCAGAGGTGGGGGGTGAAGGGAGGAGGGGTGACAGAGTGAACTGCCACCACACCAGCCATGATTGACTGGACTGCCAGCCTACCAGCCATGAGTAACTGAACTGCCAGCCCACCAGCTGTAAGTGACTGAAGGGCCAGCCCACCAGTCATGACTTAGTGAACTGCCAGCCCACCAGCCATGACTCACTGAACTGTAAGTCTAAGAATTCATTCAGTCCACAATGTCCATATTAGCCCTCTGGAAACCAATTCCTTCAGCCCACAACACCCATGCTAGCACTCCAGAACCCCCCCCCCACCACTGGCTAGCAATATTGGAATTGGCGGAGAGGTGGAATATTGCGTTGTGGGACCAGCCCTCCCATGTGAAGTTGGGACCCAACGGATCCCACAGTCTAGTATATAAGTAAAATGAACCAGCTTTCCAAATGTGCATTGATCTCCTTCCTTTCACCTTACAGAGAACTCGATTGTTCAGTGCCATTTACATATTTGTGCAATAATACCAAGTATTGCATAGTTCTGATCTTCAAAAATTAATGTGATAGGAGCAGAATAAGGACATTCATCCCATATAGTCTACTCCACTATTCAATCAGGACTGATTTATCTCTCCCTCCAAACCACATTCTCCTGCCCTCCCCATAACCTCTGATACCCATTGTCCTCTCCTGTTATAAATTGGTGATTCAGAAAATTAAGTAATTATTCTCAACAGATGAGCTTGAACACTAAGGGAGCAATATTGAGGAGGTTGATTCAACTATGCATTAATTCATCCTTCTGTCTCAAATTTCATTTCTCCTGAACTATCAGCCATTTTTGTTTTCCATCACAGAAAGCCAAGGTCATCCCCTCTGTTCTGCAATTATGCAGCAAATGTCTGCCAATACTCACAAAAACAAATATTAGGTTGATATATGTAATGTTATGAATCATTGCCTAACACCTTATCAATCTGACCTCCACCCATCCACAGTCACACTGATCATCACACATTAGAAACATTATTGGAAGGTCTCCCTAATCAAACATTTATAAGGTCATAAGGTCATAAAGTACTAATCAGGTCTTTGCACCCAAATATGGGAGAGTCACTCTGATTGCTTCAAAGTTCTTGCTTTTACTCCAGAGGATCTTAGAGCTTAGTCTTTAACATATCAGCCTGAACTGGTAATTACCTTTGGCAGGTATTATCACTGAAAATGGAGCAATGGCTTTTGCTGAACACTTAAACCTCTTTAGAGTTGCAAGAGAGGGAGCTGACTCCATCCATCTTCGTGAGACCGTAATATTCAAGTGTGATGTGGCAGGCTTACTTGGATTTTAGTCACTCTCAGACTATAACGTAATGCCCATCAGAGCAAGAAGAATCGATGTTTGTTATCATGCACAACAATGGTAACCAAAACAGCTTTCTTGCAGTACTGGATGCTTGGGTTCTTGTCAATACTGAAGAATCAGAGAGAAGAAAGTGCACAAACTAATAAAATGTTACAGGCAAATATAATGAGCATGTTCTGAGAGCAATGGTGTATGTATTTTTACAATAAACTGAAACAGTTTCTTCAACTGAATAGGCACGATGCAAAGAGCATATAAACATTTCCATGCAACATCAGACAAGATGTCATTTTTCTACTGAAATATTCATCACACAGATCTTTGCCACTCACACAATAAAAAAATGTATATTATTAAATATATTTCATGCAGTAGAGGAGATGTAAACAAATGTGTTCTATTTTATGTTCAGATTTAAGTAATAGCGCTTGCAAAAAATACCTTCATTGAATAATGCTGGTGATTGTAAGGGTTATCATCAAAAGCATTGAAAAATGATAGAGTAACCAGACATTACCTATTCATATAAACAATGGCTAACTATATCACATGGTGAATGGTGGATTTTATGAAAAGGTAGTGTTGCTCAGATGTAATTTAATAATATGGAATTAAACTCACATTGCTTTACGAGTGGACAGTGGTGTTGACCTTTTTCTGATAAAGCCATGTGTTGGTGTCCATACGGATCGATGTATGTCTTGAAAAAAAACAATGGAATTCTTCTGCTTGGACCTTCTGCAACTTAGTGGTAATGTGCATTCATCTGAGTGGGAAGATGGTGCTCTGACAATTCCTTCCCAAATACTGAAAAATATCTGTGCAGCGCAGTTGAAAATAGGTTTAAACTTCAAGCAAGATTGTGTCCATTTACAAGCTCCTTCATGCAAAAGGAGATTTGACCCCTAATTTAACAATGGGATTTTTATTTTGTGTGTGTGAAGGAAAATTTTCAGAGTATAAAACTGATTTCCACCAGGATTTTCAACTTCACAAATCTTAGACGTGACAGTTTGTATTTAATAATATGTAATTACCTATTATTAAATCTGTTACTTCTAAAATCATGCTACTTAAAATGCCAACACTCAAAAGCACTCTTTGAGCGTCTGCTCCGTACACCCTGTACCTTCTCTGTTTACTTTAAAATCTGCGCACACTTAAGCTTTTCTTGCATCCTCGATGAGTCTTTTTGCATCCCTGTGGTTGTTGAATTGAATCTTGTCTGAATGCAGCTATCTTTGTAAGGTTCATGCGGTAGAAGTAGAATTAGACCATTCGGCCTATCGTCTCCTCCGCTATTCAATGGCTGATCTATCTCTCCCTCCTAACCCCATTCTCCTGCCTTCTCCCCATTGCCGCTAACATAACCTCTGTCTCTGCCTTAAAAATATCTGTTGACTTGGCCTCCACAACCTTCTGTGGCAAATAATTCCACAGATGCACCACCCTCTGACTGAAGAAATTTCTCCTCATCTCCTTCCTAAAAGTACGTCCTTTGATTCTGAGGCTATGAGCTCTAGTCCTAGACTCTCTCACTAGTGAAAACATCCTCTCCACATCCACTCTATCCAAGCCTTTCACTATTTGGTAAGTTTCAATGAGGTTCCCCTTCAATGTTCTAAAATCCAGTGAGTACAGGCCCAGTGCTGTCAAACGCTCATCATCGGTTAACCTACTAATTCCTGGGATCATTCTTGTAAACTTCCTGCAGATTAGCATGATATTAGGGCATAGGTCATAGATGTCAGATGTTTATCACATGGCTCATATCTGAGTAGTATAGTAAAGTTCATTACATTATTTAACCAGTTTGGAGGGTATGCATTTGAAGGGAATGAAATGCACATTCTGGACTTCCTGTTCATTCTGCACAGATACCCTTGGTCAGTTCTCAATGAGATCCATGATATCATATATGGATTCACAAGTGGGCATGGATTGGGTAGGAAGGAACTGAAGATGCTGGTTTACACCAAAGACAGACACTGAAGATTGATAGTGTCTGAAGAAGGGTCCCGACCTTAAACATCACCCATTCTTTCTCTCCAGAGATGCTGCCTGTCCCGATGAGTTACTCCAGCTTGTTGTGTCTATCTTCAGTTTAAACCAGCATCTACAGTTCCTTCCTACACATGATCTTTATACAAGGTGGCCACAGAGACGGGCAGGAGCACAGCCAGGTGTTTAGTTCAGTTTTGTTTAGAGATATAGCACAGAAACAGGCCCTTTGGCCCATCGGGTCCGCACCGAACAGTGATCCCCGCACACTAACACAACCCTACACAGACTGGAGACCATTTACATTTACACCAAGCCAATTAACCTACAAATATGTACATCTTTGGAGTGTGGAAGATGAAGATCTCGGAAAAACACATGCGGTCACGGGGAGAACGTACAAACTCTGAACAGACAGCATGCATAGTCGGCGTGGGATTTCTCTAAGATCTTCGGTTTACTCCCACACTCCAAAGACGTGCAGGTCAGTAGGGTAATTGGCTTAGTTATAAATGTAAAATAGTTCCTTGTGTGTGTAGGATAGTGTTAGTGTGCGGGAATCGCTGGTCGGTGGAATTTTGGTGGGCCGAAGGGCCTGTTTCTGCGCTGTATCTCTATACTAAACTAATATGAGTGTGGGAAGGTTATTTTTCAGATGAGATATTCTATCAGATAGGTATTAAAGATCCCATGCTATATTCAGAGGAAAGATCGAACAGCTTGCTCATCATGCTGGTTGATGCTTATCTTATAACCAACATTATTTAAAAGTTTATTTATCTTTTCTTATTATTGTCTGTGCGATTTTCCTGCCTGCAACGTGTCCAGCATGTTTTCTGCATTGCTCTAGTGAAAACATATCAGAACATCTTATCAGTTGTAAATCACTTTAGTTCATCATAATAGGTGTTCTACAATTCAAAATTCATCTTATTCCACAGATGATTCTTTACTACTTTCTCATAGTAGCTCAGGAAGAGGAGTAGATCACTCAGCTCCTCATGCCTGTTTTGCTAATCAATTAGATCAGATCATGGCTGATCAGTAACCAACCCTGTCTTTACCACCGATCTCTTTATGATTCCAAATGGGACATTGAAGATCGAACATAGGTCAGTACAGCACGGGAAATGCCCTTCCACATATAAAGTCCATGCACGTGATTCATGTCTCTCCATGTGCCTATCTAAAAGCCTCTTAAATGCTGCCAACATATCTGTCTCCGTCACCAACCGTGGCTCCACGCACTCACCACTCTTTGTGTAAAAAACTTGCCCCCTCATCTTAAGGCTATGCCCTCTGGACTTTGACATTTTGACCTTTGGAGAAAGGTTCTGACTGTCTACTTATCCATGTCTCTCATAACTTTATATACTTCTATCAGGACTCTCTTCAACCTCCAGCGCTCCAGATAAAAACCATACACATTTGTCCAACATCTCATTCTAGATAATATCCACTCATCGAGGCAGCATTCTGGTAAACATTTTCAACTCTCTATCCGAAGCCTCAACATCCTTCGCATAAATTGGTGACCAGAACTGCAAACAATATTCCAAATGCTGCCTAACCAAAGTCTTAAGGGCCTGGGTACACAAATGGCTGGAGAAACTCAGCGGGTGCAGCAGCATCTAAGGAGCGAAGGAGATAGGCAACGTTTCGGGTCGAGACCCTTCTTAAGGGCCTGTCCCACTTGACGATTTTCTCGGCGACTGCCGGCGTCATTGACTGACGTATCAGGTCACCGAAAAATTCGCAACGTGATGCGGCGTGACGCGGCGTGATGACGTATGACACGCTGTGTTTTTTCAAATGTCACAACATTTTTTTGTCGCATTTTGAAATGTTCAAAATCTTGTGGAGACACTGACATGACGCTGGCAGTCGCCGAAAAAAATCGTCAAGTTTGACAGGCCCTTTATAGAGCTGTATCTTGACTTCATGACTTTGTACCACAACAAATGAAGGTGATTATACTTCTTTACCATTTTATCTACTTGTGTGGCCACTTTCAGGTAGCTATGGACCTGGACCCCAAGATCCCTCTGCACATCAATGGTCCTCTCCCAGCTTTCTTGCCCCACTCCCTTACAATTAGTCTGAAGAAGGCTCCCAACCCAAAACATCATCTGTTCATGTTCTCCAGAGATGTTGCCTGACCTGTTGAGTTGCCCCAGCACTTTGTGTCCTTTTTGATAAACCAGCATCTGCAGTTCCTTGTTTCTACAATGTTGTTAAGTGCCTTGCCATCAACGCTCTGCTGCCCCTTTACATTCAACCTTCCAAAGTGCAACACTTCACATTGCTAGGAATAAACTCCAAAAATCTAACAATCACAGGCATAGAATAAGAATTGGCTCAGTACTTAATGTAATTTGCAGAAGGAAGTTCCAAAATCCTCTGCATCCTATGCCAATATTTTTTTAAACTTTATTATTTGTAGATCTCGCTTGAATTTTTAAACTAAGTCCTGTAATCCTACACTCCCAACCAGCCTATCTCTAGACATGTTCTGTGGCTCTATGCAATTATTTCTCACCAGTGGTTTGGATATCCTCCAAAGTAGTCATTAGCTTTTGGAATAGTTGGAGTTATGTTTGAAGACAATGATCCATCTAAGGTGGTAAAACGAGAGTACATAAATTGCCGGCCGTCTGCAAAATGCTCAGCAACCAAAAACTGACTACTGCTGACATTGATTTGGAAAGACATGCAAAGGGGAACCGCACCACATTGCTGAATATATTTTAACAATCATTATTGTACCTCACCAAACTTTGAATTTACTCAAGCAGAACTATTCATTGGGGTTGAGTCTAAAGAAGAGGAGGCTCGAACAAACATTTGCAGTATTTCTTCTTTCCCTTTTAAATTTGCAGTTGATACACATTTTAGTTTGTGTATGGATGTCTACACTTACCAAGTTGTGCAATGTTGTTTGTTAGAGTTATATGGTTTCAATTGAATGAAAAGAGACTGGTATAATTTTGGAAGATCTGACAATGACCTTCAAATTAGTTGAGTTCAGTATGTTTATTGATTCGAGGTAATGTATTACATAGTACATGGCAAGTACATGAGTGGAATTTGAACTTTATATCAATATCATCTGACAGCTACCATTATAACCTCTGCCAAGTTCTTTAATGTGAAAAGATCAGTGACCTTCAGTGCTGTCAGTGTCTTTCCTTTAGGGTCTCAGAATTCACCTGCAGACATCTGTCCAGCTTAATATTTGGATATAATTGCCCCCTTTGTGGTTTTCCTCATCTGATTGCATCTCTTCCTAACCTTTCACAAGAAATGATTGCACTGTTGGAAGTTATGTTTGATTTCCAAACAACCCTGTCAAAAGCGAGGCTAATTTGCACTTGCACCTCACTGCGACTGGCAAGTCATGGTTACAGGGATTGAATGTGAGGTGCCATTTTTGTGCAGCTGCTCCATTAGTAACAGAGGCCTATTTTATGTTTGTTGAATTCCTTCCAGGTGATCATTGCTGATATTCATTCTTCGGATAACTTAAGCCCCTGTCCCACGATGCGAGTTTACCCAAGAGCTCTCCCGAGTTTAAAAAAAAATCAAACTCGTGGTACTTCATCACGAGTGTTTTTTTACTCTAGGGAATTTTTCACAATGTTGAAAAAACTTCATGAGTGTCCCAAGTACCTGCCGTTAGCATTACGAGCCACTACGAGACATCCACGAGCACCGACGTATCCGCTATGTACATTCTACATACTTACCATGAGTTTGATTTTTTTTTAACTCGGGAGAGCTCTTGGTTGAACTCGTATCGTGGGACAGGCCTTTAACCTCTAACCACTGTAAATTAAAATCCCCTTGAGCCAAAATTTACACACACTAACTTCATCCCTATTTCTGTATAACGCAACTTCCATACAGTTAAATGTCATTGGCACCCAACAGACCATAAAAGGGTTATTTCAAAATGGATCATCTGATACTTAATGAAATTACTACCTCACTGACAGACCCCAGTCTGTGAGGGTTGTAAATAACACCTCTAACATCATCTCTCTGAGCACCAGCTCCCCTCAGGGCTGTGACCTGAGTCCACTGCTGTTTACCCTGATGACCCTCGACTGTTGTGCCAGGTTTAGTACAAACCACATCATGAAGTACGCAGATGACACAACAGTGGTGGGCCTCATCAGGTACGACAATGAGCTGGCTTACAGGGAGGAGGTGAAACAACTGGTGGACTGGTGCAATACGTACAACCTGATCCTGAATGTCGAAAAAACAAAGGAGGTCATCGTCGACTTCAGGAAAAACCGGCACAGTCACACACCACTTCACATCAATGACAGCGATGTGGAGGTGGTCAGTAGCACTAAGTTCCTGGGGGTGCAGATCACTAACAGTCTGACCTGGTCAAATAACATCTCATCAACAGTTAAGAGAGCGCAGCAGCGGTTGCACTTTCTGCGCCGGATGAGAAGAGCTCACCTCCCCCATCCCATCCTCACCACTTTCCACAGGGGCACCATAGAGAGTATTTTGACCAGCTGTATCTCTGTCTGGTTTGGGGACTGTAAAGCCTCTGACTGGAAGTCCGTGCAGAGAGTGGTGACAGTGGAAAAAATCATCGGGACTTCTCTCCCCTCAATCAGGGATATTTTGACCAAACGTTGCGTGTCTAAGGCCAGCAGTATTATAAAAGAGCCCACACATCTCCATCACGGACTGTTCACTCTGCTGCCCTCGGGCAAAAGATATCATAGCATAAGGAGCAGAGCATCAAGGTTCTGCAACAGTTTCTTCCCACGAGCCATCAGACTCCTGAATGCCATGTAATGGGCTGCCACCATTGTCTATTTATCCTTTTATCCTTTTTAGTCATTTTATCCATGTTTATCCTTCTGTTCATTATCGTGTTGCACAGGGAGCCAAATGCAACGGAATTTTGTTTGGAATTGCATATATCGATGTATTTCTAAATGACAATAAAGTTTGTTTGACTTTTTGATTAGAGTTTTCAGTACAATATTAATGTAAAATAAATAAAATGAGCGAGTCCAACATTCACATTTTCGATAAATGCCCATTCTTCATTTGTAAGATTTGTACAGAAATCTCCTCTAAAATAGGAAATGGATCCTACATAATATTCTACAGAATATGTTTTCCATTACTTTGACAGTTCTTAAGAAAACCAATAAGATCTGCCTCAAACATTCCCTGTGGCAAAGCGTTCCATGGTTTTACGTTCCCTGTTTAAATAAAAATTGCCGAAACTCTCCACACTCTTCCAGTGGTGAATTTGAATCCTCAAACCAAAAGAAGAAGAATTTAAAAAAAAATCTTATTAATTCTCATGAAATCCTTTTGTTATCGCGTGAAACCAGTCCCAGCCTCCGAAGGCTAAGTTGGAGGTTTAGTATTATTCTGGTGAATGCAATGTGGTCTCTATGGTTTTACTGACTTTACTGTACTGAGCTGCCCAAAACTAAATTCTATTGATTGAATACAAGTTTCAATCAAATATATTGCTCTTTCTTTACTATTGTATCCGATTTATAAAACCTCAAATGCTATTGGATTTTCTTGCAGTTTAATGTCCCTGTGCGAGCATTCTCAGTGAAGGAAGTATGAACTTGTATTGTTCTGCGTGTTCGCTTCACCCTGAAGGAGCTTGCATTTATTTTCCTGCTACCTGCCATTCATATCAGATTATATTGTTCAGTGTTATCCATATCTTTCTCCCATCATAGAAACATAAAAAATAGCTGCACAGGTAGGCCATTCGGCCCTTCGAGCCAACACTGCCATTCAATATGATCATGGCTGATCATCTAAAATCAGTATCCCGTTCCTGTTTTTTCCCCCATATCCCTTGATTCCATTAACCCTAAGAGCTAAATCAAACTCCCTTTTGAAAATATCCAGTGAATTGGCCTCCACTGCCTTCTGTGGCCGAGAATTCCACAGATTCACAACTCTCTGGGTGAAATTTGTTTTTATCATCTCAGTCCTAAATGGCCTACCCCTTATTCTTAAACGGTGACCCCTAGTTCTGGCCTCCCCCAACATTTGGACCATTTTTCCTGCACCTGCATTAGACCCGGATTCATGTCTATCAAAAGTGTTCTGCACTTACCTCAGTTTGTCATTTCTCTTATTTTTAACGATTACTAGACTAAGTGGGGCCCATTGGGTCCCATGTCCACATGGGAGGGATGATCTCCCAACGCAATATTCCACCTCTCCACCAATTCCAATATTGGTGGCCAGGGGGTGGGGGGGCTTTCTGGGGCGCTAGTATGGGCATTGTGGGCTGAAGGGACTGGTTTCCAGAGGGCTAGTATGGACATTTTGGGCAGAATGGATTCTTGGACTGGCAGCTCAGTCACTCAGGCCTGGTGGGCTGCCAGCTCAGTCACTCAGGCCTGGTGGGCTGGCAGCTCAGTCACTCAGGCCTGGTGGGCTGGCAGCTCAGTCACTCAGGCCAGGTGGGCTGGCAGCTCAGTCACTCAGGCCTGGTGGGCTGGCAGCTCAGTCACTCAGGGCTGGTGGGCTGGCAGCTCAGTCACTAAGGGCTGGTGGGCTGGCAGCTCAGTCACTCAGGGCTTGTGGGCTGGCAGTTCAGTCACTCAGGGCTGGTGGGCTGGCAGCTCAGTCACTCAGGGCTGGTGGGCTGGCAGCTCAGTCACTCAGGGCTGGTGGGCTGGCAGCTCAGTCACTCAGGGCTGGTGGGCTGGCAGCTCAGACACTCAGGGCTGGTGGGCTGGCAGCTCAGTCGCTCAGGGCTGGTGGGCTGGCAGCTCAGCCACTCAGGGCTCGTGGGCTGGCAGTTCACTCATGGCTATTCCTTGAAAGCATTTTCAAGCCAAGTGCAGGCCAGCAAATTCAATTTCATAGCATTTTCTGGCAGAGTGCAGGCCAGCAAATTCAATTTCATAGCATTTTCAAGCCAAGTGCAGGCCAGCAAATTCAATTTCATAGCATTTCGAAGCAGCGTGCAGGCCAGCAAATTCAATTTCAGGCGAGAGGACTAATCAGCTGATCTCAAGATTTTTTAACACGCATAACTTTTTATTTTTCATCGATTGGAAAAATCCTCGGGGCTGCCTCAGCGGAGAAGGACTGTGAGTAAGGTGGCCAGAAATCATAGTGTTATAGGGTAGCGATCTTTCTAAAAATCAATTTACAGCACAGACAGGAAGTGGTCAAGATGAGACTTTTAGTTATATAAATGCTTGTCCTCATCAGCAATATATGGGAAGAAAATAAATAAAGGACCTATGTAGCTGCCACCTGTAGTGAACACAATTTCCATCTATTTCCTCTGGACAGATCTTTGTTCTCTGCCTTTATCATAGAAAATCATTGAATCATAGAAAATAGGTGCAGGAGTAGGACATTCGGCCCTTTGAGTGGCACCACCATTCAATATGATCATGGCTGATCATCCAACTCAGTATCCTGTACCTGCCTTCTCTCCACACCCGCTATTCCTTTAGCAACAAAGGCTACATCTAGCTCCCTCTTAAATATATCCAATGAACTGGCCTCAACTACCTTCTGTGGCAGAGAATTCCACAAACTCACCACTCTCTGTGTGAAAAAAGATCTTCTCATCTCGGTCCTAAAAGACTTCCCCCTTATCCTTAAACTGTGACCCCTAGTTCTGGAGTTCCCCAACATCGGGAACAATCTTCCTGCATCTAGCCTGTCCAACCCCTTAAGAATTTTATAAGCCTCTATAAGATCCCCCCTCAATCTCCTAAATTCCAGCGAGTACAAGCCGAGTCTATCCAGTCTTTCTTCGTTAGACAGTCCTGACATCCCAGGAATCAGTCTGGTGAACCTTCTCTGCACTCCCTCTATGGCAATAATGTCTTTCCTCAGATTTGGAGACCAGAACTGTGCGCAATACTCCAGGTGTGGTTTCACCAAGACCCTATACAACTGAAGTAGAACCTCCCTGATCCTATATTCAAATCCTTTTGCTATGAAAGTTAACATACCATTCGCTTTCTTCACTGCCTGCTGCACCTGCATGCCTACTTTCAATGACTGGTGCACCATGACACCCAGGTTGCGCTGCATCTCCCCTTTTCCTAATCGGCCACCATTTGGATAATAGTCTGCTTTCCTGTTTTTGCCACAAAAGTGGATAACCTCACATTTATCCACATTATACTGCATCTGCCATGCATTTGCCCACTCACTCAACCTATCCAAGTCACCTTGCAGCCTCCTAGCATCCTCCTCACAGCTAACGCTGCCCCCCAGCTTCGTGTCATCCGCAAAATTGTAGATGTTGCATTCAATTCCCTCATCCAGATCATTAATATATATTGTAAATAGCTGGGGGCCCAGCACTGAGCCTTGCGGTACCCCACTAGTCACTGCCTGCCATTCCGAAAAGGACCTGTTTACTCCTACTCTTTGCTTCCTGTCTGCCAGCCAGTTCTCTATCCACATCAATACTGAACCCCCAATACCATGTGCTTTAAGTTTGTATGCTAACCTCTTATGTGGGACCTTGTCGAAAGCCTTCTGAAAGTCCAGATATAACACATCCACAGGTTCTCTCTTATCCACTCAACTAGATACATCCTCAAAAAATTCTATAAGATTCGTCAGACATGATTTACCTTTCATAAATCCATGCTGACTTTGTCCAATGATTTCACCACTTTCCAAATGTGCTGCTATCCCATCTTTAATAACTGACTCTAGCATTTTCCCCACTACCGATGTTAGACTAATTGGTCTGTAATTCCCCGTGTTCCCTCTCCCTCCCTTTTTAAAAAGTGGGGTTACATTAGCTACCCTCCAATCCTCAGGAACTACTCCAGAATTAACCTTCTATCCATTTTATTACTGTATATAATGTGCAAATATTTCCAACAATGGTTTCTTTTATGTCTATCTTTCTATGGGAATTGCCATACTGAATGCCTTCAGGAAGTCCTTCAGTTGTACTTCTAACAGGTAATGCCTGATGGACTTAACTTATCAAAGAGCTGACTGAAACAGATCATTTGATAAAATTGCAGGGAATTGGAAACAATATATTGTCCTGGCAAGTGAATTGACTGAAGCATGGAGAAGAGAACGAATGAGCTGGTCTCTTGACTGATGTTTGCCCAATATGCTGCAACAAATATTTATCATTCCTTATATGGCTTAGATAATAGGCTAGAGCTTCACATAGGCAAGTTTGTAAATGTCACAGGGATAATTCAAGTGTGATAATAATAGATTGAGCAAACAGGAAACACAGGAAAGTGGATTTCAAGGCATTGAAGTGGACATGAAGTGGATAGGGGAGAGTATTTTCTAAATGGTGATGCATATGAAGAGATGGAGCTCCAAAGAGGCTGGGAGGAGGCCCACATAATTAAATTATTAAAATGAAAATGGATAGGTTGTACAAATGATTATAAAAGCCGGCCTTTAGAGTACAAGGAGAGACCAACTATAGAATAGAATAGATTGCAAGTGTAAAGCATACACCTGGTTGTGGGCAGTATAGCATTGTCCTTGGGGGGAACACATCATAGATCTAAGATAATTATTTTTGCAGTTCATGTTAAACCGAGGCCTTATAGTGAATGGGAAAAATTGTCTTGAATTTCCAAGGTTAAGTTTTAATTTGATTGAAGTTCTAAGATATTAAAGGGAACTGATGATGTCGATAAGGTGAAAGTTTGGTTGGGAATATTCTAAAAGTCAAGTCTTTAAGAGAATTTCTCTACTACACACACTGCAACCAACTTGCTCTCTTCCATAAATGCCAATTACCACCATTTCAGTTGTTAATTTGAAATCTAAGATAAACATTTTTTGATAAACCAAGGAAGTAAAAGGTTGGTGCTTGGAGTAAGATCATAGTTGAGTATTGATGCTGTTGAACGCAAAATAAAAAAGACTAAATGATCTATTCCAGTTCCTCTCCCCAGTACTGTGTTCTATTTACTTATTCATTCAATCAGTCTCTACTTCACATAAAATCTATTAAGCTGTCAAGCTCAACTTATCTTTTGACAACTGTGCGCTGGAATCCTTCAATTAATCAAAGTACTTTAAAATCTTGAATTTTGTATAAGAAGACGGTTTTCAAAACTTAATTTAGATGCACTGATGTGCACTGACTGATTTATTCGTTTGAAGCTTGGATAGATATTATGGAACTGAAGGGAGATCACATGTAACATGATGAAAGGAACTGCAGATGCTGGTTTACACTGAAGATAGACACAAAATGCTGGAGTAACTCAGAGTGACAGGCAGCATCTCCGGATAGAAGGAATGAGTGATCTTTCAGGTTGAGACCCTTCTTCAGACTCAGTCTCAGACTCAGTCTGAAGAAAGGTCTTGACCCTAAACGTCACAGATTCCTTCTATCCAGAGATGCTGCCTGTTGCTCTGAGTTACTCCAGCATTTTGTGTCAATCACATGTAACATGCTTAAGTAAACCTCCATAATTTGCATGTCCCGTGATTGCCGCTAACATCCATGGATATCTTTTGGGTGTTTTTCCCTAATTTTTGCATTTCTTCTGTAAATTAACTTTTGCTTTAAATTAAAAAATATTTGTAATCAAATGTTTAGATTTGTGCTCTCATTTAATATTTATGCATCAGTGAGTTGCAGCATTATGACCAATTCTTTCCAAACCTTCAGACTCTCAAATCATAAGCCGACGGATTCTGTAAATGAGAAAGACTGAAATAGTAAGGGATTTCCTGTTTATATAAGGGTGTGTGTCTGTATGCCTTTCTGTATCACAGACTGGCTACTCGCATTGTAGGAGTTGACGTGGTTAATACTTGCACATGAGCTATGTGCTACCAGAAAGTACTTTTATGTTGAGTCCATATCTTAATATTGATGGAGTTAGAATGCATTATTGCAGCAGGTTAAATACATGATAACATAAGTACATGTTCTTACTTCCTATTTTTACATCAGTGTAAATTAGCAACAGCAATTCCCCCTCACTGACCATCAGACCAGGGTCACTTTGATGTGTGTGTTCAGTCCCCTAGCGGGCCTGTCCCAATTTGACGTAATTTGCATGTCAAGCAGGTGGCGTGCAAAGATTTTGTGAATCCCAAAATCCTGGGGTGACGCGCGCGACCGTGCGTCACTGCCTACGTCACCACGCACCATGCGCACGTAATGCATGCCATGCGCGCGTCGTGACGTGCAAATGATGTCGCGTGAATGCCACGCAAATGACGCCCAAGTGGGACAGGCCCTTAACTTAACCTCTTTTTATCCAATATCCATGATTGTGAAGCCAAGCACAGGCCCAAAGTCATCTTTAAAATCGATGATGATACCATCGTTGTTGGACGGCTAGCAGGTAATGATGGGTCTGAGTGCAGGAGGGTGATTGATAATCTGATTGAATGGTTCCTGAAGAACAATCTTGCTTTTAACATTAGAAAGACTAAAGAGCTGATTGGGGGGTAGAAAGGTTCAACCTGAAACATCACCTATCCATGTTCTCCACAGATGCTGCCTGACCCGCTGACTTACTCCAGCATTACTCCAGCATAAAGCTCACTTAACTTTCTTTGAGCTGATTGTTAACTTCATCAACGAGAGGTTGGTAGAGAGAGTAAATATCTGCAAATTCCTGGATACACACTTCCCTGAAGATCTGTCCTGGGTCCAGCCAATTGATGTAATCACAGTGAAAGCTCATTAACAACTCTACTTCCTCAGAGGTTTGAGGAGATCCAGCATGTCAGTAAATACACTATCTTACTTCTACAGATGCACAGTTCAGAGTTTACAGACCCGTTACATCGCAGCCTGGTTCAGTAACTCGAACAAGCAAGAATGAAGGAGGCTGCAAAAAGTGGTGAATGTTACCCAGTTCATCACAGGTATTGACTTTCCCTCCATCAAAGGGATCTACAAGAAGCATTGCCTCAAGAAGGCAGCAACTATCATCAAAGACTCACAGCACATGGGGCACGCTCTAATCTCGCTGCTACTATCAGGAGGAAGGTACAGGAGCCTGAGATCCATTACTTCCAGGTTTAAGAACAGCTTCTTCCCTTCAACCATTAGGCCCTTGAAACACACTGCTCAACCTTAACCACAATTGTATCTCAGAAATGAACTAGTATAGAGATTTTATATGTTGCACTATATACTTCTACTTGCACTACTGTAGCCTGCTTACCCAGTATAACTGATCATTTATATTGTTCTTGTTTAATGTATGGGTATGTGTTGTGTTATTGAGTTAATTTGCCTGTAAAGCTGGCCAGAATTTCAGTTTTCTGTTTGCAGTACTTGTAACAATTAAACACATGTAGGAAGGAACTGCAGATGCTGGTATACACTGAATATAGACACAAAATGCTGGAGCAACTCAGCGGGACAGGCAGCATCTCTGGATAGAAAGAATGGGTGATGTTTCAGGTCGAGACCCTTGTTCAAACTTAAAGGGTGATAATTTGGGTCGAGACCTATCTTCAGACTGAAGAAGGGTCTCGACCCGAAACATCACCCATTCCTTCTCTCCAGATGTGCTGCCTGTCCCGTTGAGTTACTATAGCATTTTATGTCTATCTTTTTAACAATTAAACACTGTTGTCTCTTGAATGTTAAGTTATCTTGAGTGTTATCTTGATGACGATAAGATTTAGCCCTAAAGTTAAGACGAGGATACAAGCCTAATGTGTTTCTTACTTTGAGTTTCATAATCATAACATCAAAAATGTCCCATAGATTTCTGGACAGTGGAATAGAGGCAGCAAATATTTGATGATATTTGCTGCCTTCTATTTTTGCAAAATTAATTCTTTTGAAGTTGCATCTTTACCTGTGTATAAATCATTATTTTTGTGTCACTCTTCTAATAGCTTACTTGGTCCAACATGCTACCTGCCACCACAAAGACTGCAGTAAACCAGGGACATGACCCATCACTTTCTCAACATAGTTCTGGATGAGCAAGAAAAGTGGCAGTTCTAGTGTCATCCACATCACTAAATTGAAGAAATGCGCACTAAATACTGAGCGTACCTGATGAGCAGATATGCAACATCTATAATTTCATATTCAACATACCAACTGCATTCAAACACACAACAAAAGAGATGAAACATGAAGCTCCCAATGGATCTAATTCGCAGAGTGCCTGAGCTGTATAAACAGGAAAGCCTCAGGTTGCCAGATCTGAATGAATTCATAATACCTTACAATGAGTTAGCGCACATTGAGAGGGAAACAAATAGCCTCATGCCCTAGAGATGGGGGCAGCTAAGAGCAATTCAGCATGAAAGCAGATTACTATTTTATGTAAGGTATGAAAAGCAGACATACTTCACATATAAATTTGATTCACATTCTCACTCATATTGGCCATATGCACCATAATGTATACTTTTGCAAATAAAATCATGCTACAAGCATCACTTCGTACGGGGTGAAATAAAGAAAAATACACCTTTATCTTCTTCACTTGCGATCATTTTGCAACGACAATGATTTGGATTCAATTTTTCAGCTTCTCTACTTACAATACAATACAATACAATACAATACAAATCAATAATACTTTATTAGCCAAGTATGTTTTGCAACATACGAGGAATTTCATTTGCCAATCAGTCATACAAATAAAAAGCAACGGAACACACAAGATGCATTTTAACATAAACATCCACCACAGTGACTCCTCCACATTCCTCACTGTGATGGAAGGCGAAAAAAAAGTTAAATCTCTCCCTTTCATTGTTTTCCCGCGGTCAGGGGACTCGAGCCTTCCGTTGACGGGACAATCTTGACTCCCGTAGCCGGCGGCGTTTAGGCCCGCCACATCGGGGCGACCAGCTCCTGAATCTGGGGGAATCTCAGCTCCCCAAGCCGGGCGATCTGACCCCAGGTGATACAACCCGGAAAACAAATGTATCTCCGGCAAGGTAAGAGATTGAAAAAAAAAGTTTCCCCCACATAAAATAAACCAGAGAACATTTACACAAACTTTTAAAACACACTAAAAATAACAAAAAAAAGACAAAACAACAGACTGTTGGCGGGGCAGCCAAAGGCGCAGCACCCCTGGTGTCTAGATTTTATGAGCGAATACTCCAGCCAAACGTCAGTAAAATGGATGCAATAAAATGACAAAGGGAAAGAGCTCATTCTTTGCTTACTTGGCACAGTGTCTGATTTTAGAGCCAGAATTCATATTGTTCCTGCTAGCACTCACTAGCTGAAACATTAAAATGATTTAATTGAATCTAATCATGATTCACCATTCCTCCCAGATGAAATGGATGCATGGGACAGCTGAATAATTTTCTTAAAAGTAAATTTAAAGAGTTCAACATGAAGACTGATGGAGGAATGGAGTTACCTTTATATTGACTGGCACATTTGTTGGGACACTGCCAAAGAATAGAAACCTTATCCAACTTTTGAACAACGACTGAACACTGTTGGGTAGTTTATCACAGTGTACATAGAAACATAGATAGAAACATAGAAAATAGGTGCAGGAGCAAGCAATTTGGTCATATAACCATATAACAATTACAGCACGGAAACAGACCCTCTCAGCCCTTCCAGTCCATCTAGTTACACACAAGACGCTGGGAATAACCCAGAGGGACAGGCAGCAGTTCTGGAGTGAAGGAATGGGTGACGTTTTGGGTCGAGATCCCACTTCAGAAGGGTCCTGCTGGGTTACTCCAGTATTTTGTGTATATCTTCAGTTTAAAACAGCATCTGCAGTTCCTTACTACACACTGAATTAGTTGTCATGTCTTCCTAACCTATTATAACCATATAACCATATAACAATTACATCACGTAAAAAAGGCCTTCTCGGCCCTTCCAGTCCGTGCTGACCATTTATTTTCCCCTAGTCCCATCTACCTGCACTCAGACCATATCCCTCCATTCCCTTCCCATCCATATACCTAACCACTTTACTTTTAAATGTTAAAATCGATCCTGCCTCCACCACTTCTGCTGGAAGCTCATTCCACACAGCCACCACTCTCTGAGTAAAGAAGTTCCCCCTCATGCTACCCCTAAACTTCTGTCCCTTAATTCTCATGTCATGCCCTCTTGTTTGAATCTTCCCTACCCTCAATGGGAAAAGCTTATCCACGTCAATTCTGTCTATCCCTTTCATCATTTTAAAGACCTCAATCAAGTCCCCCCTCAACCTTCTGCGCTCCAAAGAATAAAGACCTAACTTGTTCAACATTTCTCTGTAACTTAGTTGCTGGAACCCAGGCAACATTCTAGTAAATCTCCTCTGTACTCTCTCTATTTTGTTGACATCCTTCCTATAATTAGGCAACCAAAATTGTACACCATACTCCAGAATTGGTCTCACCAATGCCTTGTACAATTTTAACATTACTTCCCTACTACTATATTCAATGCTCTGATTTATAAAGGCCAGCACACCAAAAGCTTTCTTTACCACCCTATCTACATGCGATTCCACCTTCAGGGAACTATGCACAGTTATTCCTAGATCCCTCTGTTCCACAGCATTCCTCCATTCCCTACCATTTACCATGTACGTCCTATTTTGATTTGTCCTGCCAAGATGTAGCACCTCACACTTATCAACATTAAACTCCATCTGCCATCTTTCAGCCCACTCTTCCAAATGGCCCAAATATCTCTGTAGACTTTGAAAATCTACTTCATTATCCACAACACCACCTATCATAGTATCATCTGCATACTTATCCAATTTCGAGCCAGCACCGCCATTCATTGTGATCATGGCTGATCGTCCCCTATCAATAACCCGTGCCTGTCTTCTCCCCATATCCGTTGACTCCATTAGCCCCGAGAGCTCTATCCAACTCTCTCTTAAATCCATTCAGTGATTTGGCCTCCACTTCCCTCTGTGGCAGGGAATTCCATAAATTCACAACTCTCTGGGTGAAAAAGTTTTTTCTCACCTCAGTCTTAAATGACCTCCGCTTTATTCTAGGACTGTAGCCCCTGGTTCTGTACTCATCCAACATTGGGAACATTTTTCCTGCATCTAGCTTGTCCAGGTCTTTTATAATTTTATTTGTTTCTATAAGGTCCCCCCTCATCCTTCTAAACTCCAGTGAATACAAGCCTAGTCTTTTCAATCTTTCCTCATATGACAGTCCCGCCATCCCAGGGATCAATCTTGTGGACCTACGCTGCACTGCCTCTATCACAAGGATGTCCTTCCTCAAATTAGGAGACCAAAACTGTACACAATAGGTGTTGAACCACCTACCTCTAGTATCCAGGATAGAATGATGAGGGGGAGTTAAAGTGTTTTGCAACAGGGAGATCAGGTAGGTTTGGGTGGACAGAGCAGGGGTGTTAGCGAAACGATCGCCAAGCCTGCGCTTGGTCTCACCGATATACAGGAGTCCACACATGGAACAGCAGATACAGTAGACAAGGTTGGAGGAGATGCAAGTGAACCTCTCCCTCACCTGATAAGACTGTTGGGGTCCTTGGATGGAGTTTATGGGGGAGGTAAAGGAACAGGTGTTGCATCTCCTGCGGTTGCAGGGGAAGGTACCTGGGGAGTGGGTGGTTTGGGCGGGAAGGGACGAGTTGACCAGGGTGTTGCAGAGGGCACAGACTCTGCAGAAAATGGAAAGGATTGGAGATGGGAAGATGTGGCCAATAGTGGGATCCCGTTGGGGTTGGCAAAAATGTTGGAGAATTATATGCTGTATGTGACGGCTGATGGGGTGGAAGTTGAGGACTAGGGGACTAGGGTTCTGTTGCAACTGGGGAATGGGGGAGCAAGAGTGGAGCTGCGGGCTACCAAGGAGATCCATGTGAGGGCCTCATCTATGATGGAAGAGGGGAACCCCCGTTCCCTAAAGAATGAGTATGAAACACCTCATCTTGGGCGCAGATGCGGTACAGATGGAGGAATTTGAAGTAGGGGGTAGAGTCTTTACAGGAAGAAGGGTGAGAAGAATTGTAGTCTAGATAGCTGTGGGAGTCAGTGGGTTAATAATAGATGTCAGTCGATAGTCTATCTCCTGTGATGGAGACGGTGAGATCAAGAAAAGGTAAGGAGATATTGGAGATGGTCCAACTAAATTTGAGTGCTGGATTGAAATTAGTAGTAAACTTAATAAAGTCAGTGAGATCTGCATGGGTGCAAGAGGCAGCACCAATGCAGTCATCAATGTAGTGGAGGTAGAGTTTGGGGATAGGGCCAATGTACACCTGGAACAGGGATTGTTTGACTTACCCTACAAAGAAGCAGGCATAGCTGGGGCCATGCGAGTGCCCATAGCTGCACCTTCAATTTGGAAGAAGTGGGAGGAGTTGAAGGAAAATTTGTTAAGAGTAAGGACCAGCTCTGCTGGGCAGAGGAGAGTGTTGGTAGAGGGAAATTGGCTGGTTCTGCAGCCGAGGAAGAAACAGAGGGCTTTAAGACCTTCCTGTTGGGGGATGGAGGTGTAGAGTGACTGGACATCCATAGTAGAGATGAGGGAGTGGGGACCTGGAAAACGGAAGTCATTGAAGAGACGAAGGGCACATGAGGTATGTTGGGCACCTCTACTCTTATTTTAGTTTCTGCAAGCACACAGACCTGTATCTTCATTTGTCAAAATAGAAATAGGTGCTGAAAGCAGAGTTACAAGGGAGGACATAACTGAGGCGCATTACATGATATAAGGCAATGTGCAGCAAAACTTGGCACTGCTGATGGGTTGCCAAGATCACACTGTTATTTTTCTTGTTTCAATATTGTTTGAATTTGTCACCAATGTGTCTGAGACTAGTGGCCCAGTGTCAGATGTTCTTAATTCGAGGCTGGGGAGATGGGCAAGACAATGGCAGTCTCCTTTGAGCTTCTGTATTCAATTGCAGTGTTGTACTGTGAAACAATAATTATCCTATCTGTAACCCGTGATACTTCTGTAGCAGGTATTGCTTATTTGGGACCTCATGTCACCAAGCAGTGACTTATGATCCACTGATTCCTAGCATTATGCCAAGGAGCAAGATATAAAGTGCTGGGTGAACTCAGCATCTGTAGAGGGAATGGACGACAACATTCAGGATCCCGATCCCAAACATTGCCTGTCCATTACCTTCACAGTTGATGGTCTATCCTCTTGTTATGAAGGCCAACATTCCATTAGCTTTCTTCACTGCCTGCTGTACCTGTAAGCCAATTTTCAGTGACTGGTGTACAAGGACGCCCAGGTCTCGCTGCACCTCCCCCTTACCTAACCTAACCCCATTGAGATAATAATCTGCCCCCTTGTTTTTGCCGCCAAAGTGGATAACCTCACATTTATCAATATTATACTGCATCTGCCACACATCTGCCCACTCACTCAACCTGTCCAGGTCACCCTGCAACCTCCTAACATCCTCTTCACAGTTCACACTGCCACCCAGCTTTGTGTCATCCGCAAACTTGCTAGTGTTGCTCCTAATTCCCTCTTCCAAATCAATATATAATATATATGGTAAACAGTTGCGGCCCCAACACCGAGCCTTGCGGTACTCCACTCGCCACTGCCTGCCATTCTGAAAAGGACCCGTTCACTCTTATTCTTTGCTTCCTGTCTGCCAACCAAGTTTCTATCCATGTCAACACCATGTCAACACCCCCAATACTATGTGCTCTAATTTTAGTCACCAGTCTCCCATGAGGGACCTTATCAAAGGCTTCCTGAAAGTCTAGATACACTAACTACATCCACTGGCACCCCTTCATCCATTTTTCTTGTCACATCCTCAAAAAATTCCAGAAGATTAGTCAAGCATGATTTCCCTTTCATAAATCCATGTTGACTTGGACTAATCTTTTTACTGCTACCCAAATGCCCCATTATTACCTCTTTAATAATTGACTCCAGCATCTTTCCCACCACCAAAGTCAGGCTAACAGGTCTGTAATTCCCTGTTTTCTCACTCGCTCCTTTCTTGAAAGGTGCCATAACATTAGCAATCCTCCAATCCACAGGAACTGATCCTGAATCTATTGAACATTGGAAAATGATCACCAATGCGTCCACTATTTCTAGAGCCACCTCCCTGAGGACCCTGGGATGCAGACCATCAGGTCCAGGGGATTTATCATCCCTCAGTCCCATTAGCCTACCAAATACTATTTCTCGCCTAATGAAAATTTATTTCAGTTCCTCTACCCCCTTAGATCCTCTGCCCTCCAGTACATCTGGGAGATTGTTTGTGCCTTCCTTTGTGATGACAGATCCGAAGTACCTGTTCAACTCTTCTGCCATTTCCTTGTTGCCCATAATAATTTCACCCATGTCTGCCTTCAAGGGACCCCCATTTGACTTTGCTACTCTTTTTCCCTTAACATATCTGAAGAAGCTTTTACTGTCCTTCTTTACTCCTGGCCAGCTTCCCTTCGTACTTCATCTTTTCAGCCCGTATTTCCTGTTTTGTTTCCTTCTGTTGTCCTATGAAAGTTTCCCAATCCTTTGGCTTCCGGCTACTCTTTGCTGTGTTATTCATCTTTTCTTTTAGTTTTATTCTATCCCTAACTTCTCTTGTCAGCCACGGTTGCCTCCTACTCCCCTTAGAATCTTTCTTCCTTTTTGGAATGAAATGATCCTGCATCTTCCGGATTATGCCCAGAAATTCCTGCCATTGCTGTTCCACCATCATTCCTGTTAGGATCCCTTTCCAACCTACCTTGGCCAGCTGCCCTCTCATGCCTTCATAGTCCCCTTTGTTAACTGCATCACTGACACTTCCGATTTAACCTTCTCCTTCTCAAATTGCAGATTAAAACGAATCATATTATGATCACTACCTCCAAGCGGTTCCTTTACCTCGAGTTCTCTTATCATATCTGGTTCATTGGACAACACTAAATCCAGAATTGCTTTTTCTCTGGTTGGCTCCATTACAAGCTGCTCCAAGAATCCATCTCGTTGGCATTCTACAAACTCTCTTTCTTGGGGTCCTGAACCAACCTGATTTCTCCAGTCTACCTGCATATTGAAATCCCCCATCACCACAGTGGCATTACTGCAATAGAAAGGAAGGACATTAGCGTGGAGGATGTGGAATCGATATGGGTAGAGCTGCGAAACTCTAAGGGGCAGAAAACGCTAGTGGGAACTGTGTACAGGCCACCTAACAGTAGTATTGGAGTTGGGGATGGCATCAAACAGGAAATTAGAAATGCGTGCAACAAGGGTAACACGGTTATAATGGGTGACTTCAATCTGCATGTAGATTGGGTGAATCAAATTGGCAGGGGTGCTGAGGAAGAGGATTTCCTGGAATGTATGCGGGATAGTTTTCTCAACCAACATGTGGAGGAACCAACGAGAGAGCAGGCTATTCTAGACTGGGTATTGAGTAATGAGGAAGGGTTAGTTAGCAGTCTTGTTGTGCGTGGCCCCTTGGGCAAGAGTGACCATAATATGGTTGAGTTCTTCATTAGGATGGAGAGTGACAAAATTAAGTCAGAAACAAGGGTTCTGAACTTGAACAAAGGTAACTTTGAAGGTATGAGATGTGAATTGGCCAAGATAGACTGGCAGGTGATTCTTAAAGGGTTGACAGTGGATGTGCAATGGAAGGTATTTAAAGACTGCATGGATGAAGTACAAAAGTTGTTCATACCAGTTTGGCAAAAGAATAAATCGGGGAAGGTGGTGCATCCATGGATAACAAGGGAAATCAGGGATAGTATAAAAACAAAAGATGAGGCATACAAATTTGCCAGAAAAAGCAGCCTACCGGAGGACTGGGAGAAATTCAGAATCCAGCAGAGGAGGACAAAGGGCTTAATTAGGAAAGGGAAAATAGATTATGAAAGGAAACTGGCAGGGAACATAAAAACTGACTGCAAACGTTTTTATAGATATGTAAAGAGAAAGAGACTAGTTAAAACAAATGTTGGTCCCTTGCAGTCAGAAACAGGTGAATTGATCATGGGGAACAAGGACATGGCAGACCAATTGAATAACTACTTTGGTTCTGTCTTCACTAAGGAAGACATAAATAATCTGCCGGAAATAGCAGTGAAACGGGGGTCAAATAAGATGGAGGAACTGAGTGAAATCCAGGTTAGCCGGGAGGTGGTGTTGGGTAAATTGAACGGATTGAAGGCCGATAAATCCCCAGGGCCAGATAGTCTGCATCCCAGAGTACTCAAGGAGGTACCCACAGAAATAGTGGATGCATTAGTGATAATTTTTCAAAATTCCTTAGATTCTGGAGTAGTTCCTGAGGATTGGAGGGTAGCTAATGTAACCCCACTTTTTAAAAAAGGAGGGAGAGAGAAAGCGGGGAATTACAGACCAGTTAGTCTAACATCGGTAGTGGGGAAACTGCTAGAGTCAGTTATTAAAGATGGGATAGCAGCGCATTTGGAAAGTGGTGAAATCATTGGACAAAGTCAGCATGGATTTACGAAAGGTAAATCATGTCTGACAAATCTGATAGAATTTTTCGAGGATGTAACTAGTAGAGTGGATAAGGGAGAACCAGTGGATGTGTTATATCTAGACTTTCAGAAGGCTTTCGACAAGGTCCCGCATAAGAGATTAGCATACAAACTTAAAGCACACGGTATTGGGGGTTCAGTATTGATGTGGATAGAGAACTGGCTAGCAGACAGGAGGCAAAGGGTAGGAGTAAACGGGTCCTTTTCAGAATGGCAGGCAGTGACTAGTGGGGTGCCGCAAGGCTCAGTGCTGGGACCCCAGCTATTTACAATATATATTAATGATTTGGACGAGGGAATTCAATGCAACATCTCCAAATTTGCAGATGATACCAAGCTGGGGGGTATAGTTAGGTGTGAGGAGGATGCTTGGAGGCTGCAGGGTGATTTGGATAGGCTGAGTGAATGGGCAGATGCATGGCAGATGCAGTACAATGTGGATAAATGTGAGGTTATCCACTTTGGTGGCAAAAACATGAGGGTAGACTATTATCTGAATGGTGGCAGATTAGGTAAGGGGGAGATGCAACGAGACCTGGGTGTCATGGTACACCAGTCATTGAAAGTAGGCATGCAGGTGCAGCAGGCAGTGAAGAAAGCAAATGGTATGTTAGCATTCATAGCGAAAGGATTTGAGTATAGGAGCAGGGAGGTTCTACTGCAGTTGTACAGGGTTTTGGTGAGGCCACACCTGGAGTACTGCGTACAGTTTTGGTCTCCAAATCTGAGGAAAGACATCCTTGCCATAGAGGGGGTACAGAGAAGATTCACCAGACTGATTCCTGGGATGTCAGGACTTTCATATGAGGAAAGATTGGATAGACTCGGTTTGTACTCGATGGAATTTAGAAGATTGAGGGGGGATCTTATAGAAACCTACAAAATTCTTAAGGGGTTGGACAAGCTAGATGCTGGAAGATTGTTCCCGATGTTGGGGGAGTCCAGAACAAGGGGTCACAGTCTAAGGATAAGGGGGAATTCCTTTAGGACCGAAATGAGGAAAACATTCTTTACACAGAGAGTGGTGAGTCTCTGGAATTCTCTGCCACAGAAGGTAGTTGAGGCCAGTTCATTGGCTATATTTAAGAGGGCGTTAGATGTGGCACTTGTGGCTAAAGGGATCAGGGGGTATGGAGAGAAGGCAGGTACGGGATACTGAGTTGGATGATCAGCCATGATCACATTGAATGGCGGTGCAGGTTCGAAGGGCCGAATGGCCTACTCCTGCACCTATTTTCTATGTTTCTATGTTTCTATTACCTTTGTACATGCCAGTTTTAACTCCTGCTGCAACTTACTCCCTACATCCGGGCTACTATTTGGGGGTCTGTAGATAACACCAATTAGTGTCTTCTTGCCTTTACAATTCTTCAACTCATTCCAAATGTGTACTGGCTTGTGGAAGGGCACCTTTATGATTTTCTTTGACCCTTCTAACTCCCTGTAAAGGCAATGGAAAGTTGGTAGTGAATATTATTCATTATCTACAGATTGATTTATGGACATTATTTTCTTTGCATTCACGATTGCCATGCTTCACTAACTGGTTGTTTTCACAAGTATCAGTTTGGTTAGTTTTAGTTTAGTTTAGAGATATAGTGTGGAAGCAGGCCCTTCGGCCCACCGAGTCTGCGCCGACCAGCGACCCCCACACATTAACACTATCCTACATTTACACTAAGCCTATCAACCTACAAACCTGTGCATCTTTGGAGTGTGGGAGGAAACCGAAGACCCCGGAGAAAACTCACGCAGTCACGGGGAGAACGTACAAACTCCGTACAGACAGCACCCGTAGTTGGGATCGAACCCGGGTCTCTGGCACTGAAGGCAGTAATTCTACCGCTGCACCATCGTGCCGCCCAAGTCTGATCTAGGATACTCATAGACTGTCTTTCTCTCCTGATATAAATATATTCACAGAGCCTTGTAATGCCAGGGGGACTATTTTCAAATATATCTTCATTCTTTTCCAACAATATGCCAAGGGCAAATTTGAAGTGTTGCTGCGGTAAACATTGCTCCCATCTTGCTTAAGCCATCTTCACCATAAAATAATTGTTAATGGTTTCCTTCATAAATCAGAAGCTGCACAACTTGCTTGTTGTATTTCACTGTGTGTCTGTCCTGGTGTCTATAAGACCTCACCAGACAGTGCTTGCAGCCTGCCAGTGTTTTCTGGCAATGGTATCTGGCTGAACTAGTTAGAATAAATATCTTGGCTCATTATTGAACAGTCTGTAGCAGTGTCAATTACACGTCAATGCATTAGTTGTTAATCAACGCTTTTATTCAAACATTGGTTTGTTTGCCACCATTGCCACTTTCCATTGATACTGTATAAGCCCAGTTCCCCATTGTCAAACTGCAGAGCCCGTTTTTCCATTGTGATGTTGAATTTCCGTATTTGGTCTGCCTTTTGGCTGGGATTGGGATCTTTCTTCCGGCAATTGAACCATTTGGCTGTTATTGCAATGTCATTGCAATGTTAATCATTTGTGAGCAGATTGTGCTTCTATAAGCGAAGAACAGGAACTGGTCACTCTTGCGAAATCGCACATCTCGTCTTCATGATCGGAGTACCACTAAGACAACACAGATAGTGGGCTCAGAGAACTAGGGTGAAAATGGCAGGGAACATGCTCCTATGATTCAGTTCCAGTTCTGGACCCTGCAAGATTAGTGGAGTGGTCTCAGTACTAACAGACTTCGGCCTACCCCTGCCTCTGAAGAAATCATCTTGGATGCAGGGTTAGAGCAGACACTAATATTCCCACCACTGTGAGAACTCCAAGTCATCTCCCACTGAGTCCTTTCTGGAGACTGACTCCCCTCTGCCTCACTAGCAACCAGTGCAGACTGCTTTTTCAATTGGACAGCAATTGAGAGCAGTCTGAAGCTTTCCCATAGGGAGAGCAATCCTCAGGGATCTTTAAGGTCATTACAGCAAAGGGAATAGGAGCAGCCTTCTAGCTGCCACACGGCAGCCACTAGGGACATAGAAACATAGAAACATAGAAACATAGAAAATAGGTGCAGGAGTAGGCCATTCGGCCCTTCGAGCCTGCACCGCCATTCAATGTGATCATGGCTGATCATCCAACTCAGTATCCCGTACCTGCCTTCTCTCCATACCCCCTGATCCCTTTAGCCACAAGTGCCACATCTAACGCCCTCTTAAATATAGCCAATGAACTGGCCTCAACTACCTTCTGTGGCAGAGAATTCCAGAGACTCACCACTCTCTGTGTAAAGAATGTTTTCCTCATTTCGGTCCTAAAGGAATTCCCCCTTATCCTTAGACTGTGACCCCTTGTTCTGGACTCCCCCAACATCGGGAACAATCTTCCAGCATCTAGCTTGTCCAACCCCTTAAGAATTTTGTAGGTTTCTATAAGATCCCCCCTCAATCTTCTAAATTCCATCGAGTACAAACCGAGTCTATCCAATCTTTCCTCATATGAAAGTCCTGACATCCCAGGAATCAGTCTGGACATTGTGATCAAGTACTAGAAGATATTAAACAAGGCTGTGAAACAGTAAAGCACTGCAGTGTTAAAGCTCAGACCCAAAGCAGTTTTAGATTTTTGTATCATTTGTTTTTTTGTTGTTGTTGTAAGTTAACTTCAACACATTAGCACCTTTAACATTGTCCACATTTGGAACAAGCAACATTGTGCAGAGATTGGTGAGATTGGCATAGCAGCTTCAGGCACTGTTGCAGAATCTGCTATACTTCAGCTGGAAAGGTTGCTAGTGTATTGCCACTGGTGTGGTCACAGCTGTGGCACTTGTTACATGAGTATGTCAACAGTTAAATAATAGAGGCAGAACACCCTGTTCATCTATGTGTAAGAAGGAACTGTAGATGCTGGTTTAAACCGACGATAGACACAAAAAGCTGGAGTAACTCAGCGGGTCAGGCAGCATCTCTGGAGAAAAAGAATGGGTGACGTTTTGGGCTGAAGAAGGATTTTGACCCAAAATGTTAGCTATTCCTTTTCTCCAAAGATGCTGACTGACCTGCTGAGTTACTCCAGCTTTTTGTGTCTATCACTATTCATCTAATAACACACTTTGATCTTTGGAATGAAATTGAGTAGTTCATTCTGAACACTGAATAATATCAATCAGTAGGGTATTCTTTTAACAATGAAAAAAGCAACAAAATAGCACGTTCTTATGAATGGCCTCAGACCTGAAATGTTTCTCTCTCTGCCGGTGCTGCCTGGCCTGCTAATTTGCTGATGCATTTTGTGTTTGAATTTTAGATTATCAGCATCTGGCTTTATTTTTAGATTTTGACAATTGACTAGACCCCAGCTGTACTATCACCTTTAAACTCCAGTTGACACTAGTAAGAGATATCTAAATAATGTACCATCATAAAGAGCTCCCAGAAATGCTGAATCCAACATTCAATAGTCAACCTGGATTGTTGGGCCATTCTATTCTGGGGTGACTTTTGTGCGATTCGCGTATAAAAAATGAATGTAACTTTAATTTTTTATTTATACACCACCGAATTCTACAGCACAGAAGGCACATTATACCTATGCCATATTTTTGAAAATTATACACAATGAATATGTGAAGAGCCCACCAGCCCGCATGCGCGTCAATCTTCAGAGCAAGTGTATGAAACCACAGACCACTTGCACGAACTTAAACTATAGAAAGATTAATAACCGTTGACTTACCGAATGATCTTTATGAGATTCAGGGGTGGGAGTGGAGGGCACGTAGTCCCTCACTTCAACTTCTCATAAAATAAAGATCAAACTTCAAACAGTAAGTTTTTGTTTAATCTTTCTATTTTATATCGAAGTAACGTGAGTGACTATGTGAAGCCTTTGAAGCTCTGTAGTTTCATACATTAAACCAATCTGTGTGTGAAACACTTAAACAGATAAACCATAAATGGTAGAAAAGACATGGGTTATTAACAACATGATGCTAACTTGCATACATGGCCATTGCCCTTAATCGGATCACACTCCCAATTGGCTTTGAGTTAGACAATAACTCATGCAACACTGTTCAGAATTCTATCTGCAATCATCCAGGCATATTCAACCAAATTTTATAACTTCTGAAAGTGCACTATGCAAGCCTCCTGCTGTTGCAAGAAGATGATCAAATGGGAATATCCATTCTATTGGCTGCCAAATAGCCAGCCCGCTTGGAAGAGCGAGACTTGAAATAATTTGAATTCACACCCGCTCTTAGCTGCTTACACTCTATTCATGTTGAGATGGTCCGCACCAGCAATCTCTTGAGAAAACTATTAAATAACAATGTAGAAACTATCCTTCATCTCATAAGTACTAGCAAGCTCAGTGTACCTGTATACATAATAACACCCCCAATCTCTGATCTGGTGGGTTTGCTGTCAACTCCAAATTGTACCTAACCATGCCCGTTTTGCTTTAAGAGGTCATTCCCATAACAAGCTACCCTCATGTCAGCTATGACCCAGAGACCGAGCCGGAGATTTGAATAAAGACTGTGTTCTTTTTGCTGAAATCAGTTGCTAAAAGTATAATCAACTTAAAAGATACTGGTCCCATTAGGAATACAGTAGATGAATATCTGCATAATAATCTACTGATGCACATTCCACAATACTATGAGTCTAGGCTTTAGAGTGTTCATATAAAAGACAACTTGCCTCTGCTACTTCTGTTTGAAAGTAGCTCACGTGTCTTCACAAACTTCCCATACAACCGTGCAGAGCTGCTGCACGAGAAATAGGCTGAACTAGCCATCACTCGTGACTTCGAGTAAATAGGAGCTTCTTTCAGCCGCCTTTTACAATGGACACCCTGAATGAGTAGGCCAAATTGGCACTAATAAATTTCATGTCGCCTCATCTTTAATATCGTAAGAGGCATCTACTGATTAAACCCCTGAGTCTCATCAACTACAAAAGCATGTTGTCTATAAACTCCACGACACAATGCCCTTTTGATGTGAGTGGGGCAGCATTAGCTTTAGAATCTTTGTAAATAGCCTCGGCCTGAAGACCAGCCCTAGGTAGAGCCTAAACTTTCAACCACTGGCTTTGTCATCAAAAACACCAGATATATCTGTGCCTCTTGTGTATAGATATGGAAAAGTATGCATCTTCAAGATCGATTAATGCCCTAAATCCTCTGAATCAGCTAAATTGCTGAAAGAATTAAGCATGTGTTGAGAGAACCTCAAACTACCTCACTCTACTGAGCAGCCTGATAACCTCAATCACAGATTCTGAGTCCGGCCTTGCTCACTTCTGGAGCCTTAACAGAGTTTCTTAGGGGAGGAATATAACGCAACCCTGAACCAGGTGTTGTTTCCTCAGGCCCTGGCTGGTTCCCTTTTCGGATCTCCAAAGGAGGTGTCTGAACAGGCCTTGCCTGTCAAATGCTCTGAACAGCCGCATGTTCCCGTGGTGCCCCATTCCTTCACAGCGGTCGCTGTCCCAGCCCTGCCGTCAGCCGCTATCTTTAGCCTCCAGTTCCTTATGGAGCCTCCAAGGCGGTCGCTGCACCGGCCCAGCCTTCAGCCGAAAAATTTAAACCACCAGCTCCCTACGAAGCCTCCATGGCGGCAGCTGCACAAGTTGTGCCAGCTTCTCCAGGCCCGCTGCCCCTATTTTTGGAGCAGCGGTCCATTCCTGAAAGAAAAAATCCCCTTAACTGCCTGAGCAGTTTGGAACTGCTCCGATTCTCGCGCCATGGGTTGACGTATAGACGCACATGTGGGCTGGTGGGCTCTTCACGTATAAAATTCGATATAAAATGACATGCTTTGTCTATGCCATGTTTCCTTTGTTTCCTTGACCAAAGTACGTTTGAGGGCTGATAGTTCCATCATTCTTTCAGGGGGGGGGAGGCACTTTCAGATTGTAAAACTGCTGTTTAAAATTAATTTTCCCCTATAATCTTTGGCCAGTTATCATTTCTACATCATGTATATATTGACTAGTATTCCAACCAGTAGAACCATTTTGTATTTATTTAATCTACTGAAGGTCCACATGGCTTTCAACTCTTCCATTAAATTACCCCTTAACTTTTAGTGCTCCAAGCAATATCTGTTGCCATAAAAATCTGTGCTGTTATGCCAATGTCACCTATCTGAGGATAGTTTCAGATTCTCTGCACTGCTAAATCTTGTCTGGATTCTATCCAATGCCTTGACATCCTATCAGAAATGTGTTGTTTAAGTCAGTGGGAATTAAAACTGTGAAGAGCGCAACAGGCATCTGATTGATACTGTTTTTGTGGTATGATGAACAAAGTCAAAATTATCTGCAGAAGCTGCTTTCTTTGGAACATCAGCAGATAATTAATTTCCATGGGTCAAATCAAGCCGCTAGTCAACAATTTTTAAGAGTGGAATTAATTTATATATTGGAAATGCAATCCTATTTCTGGAAAGATTTTTCAAGCTTCTATTTTTTTTTAATCCTTGTTGACCCAAGGTCTGCCTAGGTCACTGACCCCAGATTATTAGGCAATCGTCAAACAGGGCTCAGTGGAGGTTTGCAAGGATACACACATATTCAACAAGGTTGCAATGTGTATATTTACAAAGTTCAGGACATTGCTGAATCATGGGTTTCATAACTGACACTCCCCTGACACATCATTTCAGGACAATGGTAAGTTTCTTAAAGATGACATTGCATTTCACAAGCCAATTCTCTTCTGCATTCTGCACTCTTTTAAAGGCTTTTGTGGAGCCAGTGTGGCTTGCGTGTAATAACACAAATTAAGAGCTTATTTTCCACAAGCTCAATAATCCAAGATATTTCAAAATTGTTGGACTGCTTTTGAATTGTAGTGAGTGCTGATCTGTAGAAATCTGGCAAGCAGGTTGTACAAACCCCTACGAACGCCAGTAACATAATAATGAGGTCTTCTGTTTCATGAATGTTGCATGAATAGTGGCCAAGACATTGGGATGATCTTCAAAGCTTATTCCCTCAACCCAAGTGTTGCCAATGTACCGTTATGAATGCAGAGTCTGAACTTTCTCACCTTAAAATGTTTACTTTATTTCTCTTCCATTGATGTTGCCTGACCTGCGGAGAGTTTCCCTCATTCTCTCTTGTTATTTCAGATTTCCAGCATCTTCAGTTCTTGAATTTCCAGGAATGATTCTGTTGTGAAGTAATATCAAGTCATCAGTAATCGTCCCAAGTGGGGCCATTCACACTTACATGTTTGATACAATTCAGTGCAAGTATCCAGTGGATTGTAATCTTTGCCAACCCAACAGCGGTCATGGTGGTGCAGCGTTAGAGTTGCTGCCTTACAGCGAATGGAGCGCCGGAAACCCGGGTTTGTACGCTCTCCCCGTGATCTGCGTGGGTTTTCTCCGAGATCTTCGATTTCCTCACACTCTTCAAAGATGTACAGGTTTGTAGGTTAATTGGCTTGGTATATGTCAAAATTGTCCCTAGAGGGTGTAGGATAGTGTTAACTTGTAGGGATCGCTGGTCGGCGCGGACCTGGTGGGCCGAAGAGCCTGTTTCCGTGCTATATCTCTAAACTAAATTAACTAAACTAAACAACTCGCTAAAATCGAAAGTAGACACAAAAAGCTGGAGTAATTCAGCAGGTTAGACAGAATCTCTGGAGGAATCTCTAAAGGAATAGGTGACGTTTTGGGTCGAGAACCTTCTTCAGAATGAGAGTCGCTGAGTTACTCCAGCTTTTTGTGTCTATCTTCGGTTTAAACCAGTACCTGCAGTTCCTTCCTACACAACTTCCTAGGCACTTGAAAATCTCCAAATTGCATTGATCCACTATTGGCTCCTATGCAATCAAGTGTATAGATCCTAAGCTCTGAAATTTGTTCTTTGAGATTATCTGCGTCTGCACATCTCTCTCCTCTTTTCAAATGGTCCTTTAACCACCTCTCTGACCAAGCTTGAGTTCACTTGACCTCCGTGTCCTTGCGTGTCAAGGTCTCAAATTTTGTTTGAAAATGCTCTTGTGAAATGTGTGAAAATGTATCAAGACTATTAAAGCATTGCATCGACATTGAGTTCACAAGGCAAATTGTCTATCCTCGTCTCTTGCCCGATTCATAACAAAACAAGCACTCAAAACTTTTGAAAACTTGCAAATGTAGACACAGCAAACTTTTCTCTCAAAGGGCAAGAATGATTCACAGCTGAGTAAGCAATGTAAGGATTGCAGAGCATGATTTGAGCATCACCCTTTATGAGGAGAGCATACAACAACATCCTGGCTTTGTACTTGTTTTTCCATTTTCTCATCTACACTTTTTACTCTGAGGTACAGCAAGCCATATTGTATCAAGGATGGCATCATCATATCCCGCTAATAAAATCTGACCCGCCCGAGGAGTAGCTGTTTCTCAGTTGGAGAGATAATGAGGTGGAAAATAACAAATTATCGCATATTTTCAATACAATTTGAAAAACATGGAAAAACCATTTTAAAAATAACTATTATGCAGTGCAGATTACAGTAATCAATCCCTCTTACATGGCAGTGTATCCACTGTATCAGCAATTGTGTCAGATGGATGACCTTAGTCACCTAAATTAATCAACTTCATTTGTGTTAGATTGATAGAAACAAAAAAAAAATGGAATTTGAATAATGGACAACTGTGATCTGAACCTTTCAAATATAGCTTTCAATTAATTCCAATAAACTCATAATACTATTTTTCTCTTGCAGGATAGTGGTAAATTACCATTTAAATAAAGTAACGTTCAAATGTGAATCTTAGTTGTGCTTGGCTAGTGCTACAGCAGGACACATGAAGGGAATAACTGATTGAACACTGCTCTGTTGCAGAGATATAAAGGGTAGCATTGCCAAAGAGCTGTGTGAGACTGGTGCATCTTCAGTTACGTGCTTAGTGTAATGCCCAACTATTTTACTGTAGCTTTTCTTCCAAGGATTAATGCAAAGATTCCAAAAAGAATTAATAATCTTTCAGACATTATTGAACAAGTCTGAATGTCTGGTGAAATTGCTGATGGATTTTACTGTTGACAAGGGCAGATAGGCAGGCTTTGTTGCTGGACTTAAACAGCTAACTGGAGCTCTTTGAGCTCAATTGTAAAATGGACAACATAGATCAACTACCTGCTTGACAACTCCCCTGAGTGAATAAAGAGACAGAACTTGTCAGAAAGCATTCATTTTGCAATATTATCCAAAGACAGATTAACCCCAAATTTTGGCCTGGAGGGATTTTTATTTTGTCTTGAGAATCTAGCATTTTGATATGTATAACTATGCAATGGGAAATAATTGTCCTTGGGTTGATCATGGTGAGAGTTCAATATAGTGGTATCCGTGCATGTAACTGTCTGAAGAAGGGTCTCGAGAAGAATCGTCAGTCTGAAGAAGGGTCTTGACCTGAAACGTCACCTATTCCTTTTCTCCAGAGATGCTGTCTGACCCACTGAGTTACTCCAGCTTGTCGTGTCAATCTAACTGTTTGGAACAATTGATTTCATTGAAATGGTATCTCTTCAGCCATATAAAACATCTGATCATGTCATCAGGCATCTCTTCCATCACAAATCATACATACTACAAATAAGATCATGACAGCCTGCAGCGGTCCCCCTAAGAGTCCCTCTTGGGACTTACCACATATAGGCCCTCTTTTAAAGGAACCCAATAAGTCAAGTCCAAGTTCTGTTCAGCACCATTAACTTTAGACTGTACATAGAATACATGTGTACGAAAGAACTGCAGATGTTAAATCGAAGATAGACAAAAAATGCTGGAGTAACTCAATGGGATAGGCAGCAACTCTGGAGAGAAGGAATGAGTGATGTTTCGGGTCGAAACCCTTCTTCAGACTGATGTCAGGGGAGTGGGCAGTACAGAGATAAAATGTAGTCGGAGACAGTAAGACTGGTGGGAGAACTGGGAAAGGCGGGGGAGGGGGGGGCTGGGGGATGATGGAAAGAGAGGGAAAGCAACTACTTGAAGTTAGAGGTCAATGTTCATACCGCTGTGGTGTAAGAAACCCAAGCAAAACATGAAGTGCTGTTCCTCCAATTTGTGCAGGGCCTCACTCTGACAATGGGAATTTGAAGGAGGAGTTAAAGTGCTGAGCAACCGGGAGATCAGGTAGGTTTAGGTGGACTGAGCAGAGGTGTTCAGCGAAACGATCGTTGAGCCTGCGCTTGCTCTTGCCGATATACAGGAGTCCACACCTGGAAAAGCGGATACAGTAGATGAGGTTGGAGGAGGTGCAAGTGAATCTCTGCCTCACCTGAAAGACTGAAGGGCCTGTCCCACCAGCATGCGACAACATGCGGTGAGCGCGACCTAACGTGGTCGCTTGAGCCGTCCGGCCTCGCGGGCCCACTTAGATCGCCGGAGCCGTATTGAATTGTGCGGAGCAGGTCCCGACATCGCGCAGGGCTCCGAAAAACTGACCGGGTTCCAAAATTCCGCGCGGCAACAGCCTGTCGGCCCGCAGCCGCCTCGACGCATTACACACCGCCTCGACGTCGTGCCTCCGTGACCCTCTCTATATTTGCCTCCGTGACCCTCTCTGTGTGCCTCCGTGACCCTCTCTGTGTGCCTCCGTGACCCTCTCTGTGTGCCTCCGTGTCCCTCTCTGTGTGCCTCCGTGTCCCTCTCTGTGTGTCCCTCTCTGTCCTTGCGAACTTACCGCGGACTTCGCTCCAACTTCGCTCCAACTTCGCCCCACTCACCCAACCTCCGCGCGGCCCCCGCTGCCGGTTTGGTCGCGCTCGCCGCATGCAGGCACATGCTGGTGGGACCGGCCCTGTACGGGGATCACTGGACCTCCGCGCGGCCTCCGCTTCCAGTTTGGTCGCGCTCACCGCATGGAGTCGCATGCTGGTGGGACAGGTCCTTGACTGGTTAAGACACAACATAATCTTTTCACTGTTCCTCAGTGACATGTGACAAACAAACTAAACTAAACTAAACTAAATGTAGGCACAAAAGTGGCGCCTGAGAGAGCTTGTAAATGTAGGTAGGTTAGTCATCCCAATCTCCATTACAAAGACTGCACCAATTGAAAGAGGTGACTGTGCCTACTTTATGTAGTTTGAATGAAAATAACCAAAGCCCTTCTGCACAGGTTGATGATGAGTAATTCCTCAATGAGATCTTCATCTGATGACCTTAGTTCTGTTCACATCTGATTTCTGACATCTTTTTAAAGCAAATGGAAGTTAGCCTGCATGATTCCAGGAAGATCTGTACAAATTTAGTCGATTCAGTGAATCACTTTTGTGCTATACTTTGCAGGTAGACAAGGATTATTAAATACAGAACTGCTCGTGGACTATGGAGTATGGAGTATGAGGATTTTACCTTGCTACTGTGATGAACAGTTCTTTTCACTACCCAGTCAAATGTTTAAGTAGGCTGCAGATTATTCTCATTACTGAGCAGATTTGTTTGTGGATGAGTACGGTACACTTTATGAACAGTATTCTCCTGTTGATAGGAGCAGTTCTTGAAAGGGGAAGATAATGCTAGCCTGTACATTTTACCTTTGTTATTACGTGCAAAGACACGATGGCAACTGGTAACCAAGCAATATTATTCATTTTGCTAGTCGGGAGAGAAATGACAATATTGGGCTCTGGTGAGACAACATCTGGAGTTTTGAGTACAGTTTTGGTCTCCTAATCTGAGGAAGGACATCCTTGTGATTAAGGCAGTGCAATGTAGGTTCATGAGATTGATCCCTGGGATGGCGGGACTGTCAAATGAGGAAAGATTGAAAAGACTAGGCTTGTATTCACTGGAGTTTAGAAGGATGAGGGGAGATCTTATAGAAATATAACATTATAAAAGGACTGGACAAGCTAGATGCAGGAAAAATGTTCCCAATGTTGGGCGAGTCCAGAACCAGGGGCCACAGTCTTCGACTAAAGGGGAAGCCATTTAAGACTGAGGTGAGAAAAAACGTTTCCACCCAGAGAGATGTGAATTTGTGGAATTCCCTGCCACAGAGGGCAGTGGAGGCTAAATCACTGGATGGATTTAAGAGAGTTAGATAGAGCTCTAGGGGCTACTGGAATCAAGGGATATGGGGAGAAGGCAGGCACAGGTTATTGTTTGGGGACGATCAGCCATGATCAGAATGAATGGCGGTGCTGGCTCTTAGGGCCGAATGGCCTCCTCCTGCACCTATTTTCTATGTTTCTATGTTTCTATGTCTGCTAATAAAAGAAGCCCAAGATAAATAACTGGAGGAAAATGTTGCCCAATAACTAAAGAAGATAAAATACCTGTTGAAATTCTAAGTATTTTAATATGGATTTCCTTGGTTCTAATAGAATTGAAAATATGTGCTTCTACCGTGTATTTTGATGAGCAAATAGATAGCTCAACAAACATAGAGCCAATTTTTATTCAATGTGTAGACTTTCCACAGTAAATACCACACTATCCACCCTTTCTAACTCCAGTGACTATAAAGCTGTAAACTTTAAGAATATTCTTTAGCATCAAATCATTTTACCATCATTTTCATGGTCTACTACAGTAATATTATAGTGATTGGGCCAACTCTTCTGGGATTCACTTTCAGGCAAAGACATTTTTTAACTAGGACCCTTCTGTGCCCGGGTGAATACAATTTCAGATGTTAATTACAGGGACCAACAACTGCTTACAGCTACCTCATGATATATTTCTTAGAGTTCTGATTGTAGATAAGTTCATTCCAAGCAATACAAGAAAAAAGATGTAATGGTCAACTAACCACTTTTGCATCTTTGCCTGTCATAGAGTCATCGGGTCAAAGAGTCCTAGAGTGATACTGTATGGAAACAGGCCGTTCGGCCCAACTTGCTCACACTGGCCAACATGTCACAGCTACACTAGTCCCACCTGCCTGTGTTTGGTCCATATCCCTCCTAACCATGTACCTGTCTAACTGTTTCTTAAGAGTCGGGATAGTCCCAGCCTCAACTACCTCCTCTGGCAGCTTGGTCTATCCTCCCACCACCCTTTATGTGAAAAGGTTACCCCTCAGATACCCATTAAATCTTTCCCCCTTCACCTTAAACCTATGTCCTCTGGTCCTCGATTCACCTACTCTGGTTAAGAGACTCAGTACATCTACTTGACCTAAACCTCTCATGATACACTCATGATATGACCTCTTATACACCTCAATAAGATCACTCCTCTTCCACCTGCGCTCCAAGGTATAGAGACCCAGCCTACTCAACCTCTCCCAATAGCTCAGACCCTCTAGCCCTGTAAACATCCTCGTAGCATTTCTCTGCTTGACAACAGCTTGACAACATCTTTCCGATAACATGGTGGCCAGAACTGTCCTACTGTTCTTACACAGTACAGCTCCAATGGTTTCCAATGGTTACAACAATGTAGAAAGATGCAGTGGAGAAACTATCAGATATCTTGAAAACCATGTTATGCAGTCCTGAGCAAGAAGGCATGGTTCCAGTTTGCTGCCGTCTTGGCATTGGCAGCAGCACATTAGGCTGGTTCTGTGGTGCAATTAATGTTTGCTATTTGCCGAACAGAGGAAGTAAGCTTTAGAACTAAATTGGTGCAGCAAGCCAAAAGGATGTGCATTGATCCCTTATGGTGATCCCAGCACTATGCAATTTACCTCACTTGAAGTCTTCAAAACAAAGTTGAGCAAATTTCAGGTTATTTCTCACGTTTGGAACCAGTGTAGCATATACATAGAAAATACTATTGATATTTAGGGGTGGCACAGAGTTGCTGCCTTACAGGGCTTGCAGTGCTGGAGATCCAGGTTCGATCCTGACTGTGGGTGCTGTCTGTGTGGAGTTCTCCCCGTGACCGCGTGGGTTTTCTCCGAGATCATCGGTTTCCTCCCACACTCCAAAGATATGGTGGTTAGTCGGTTATTTGGCTTGGTGTATGTGTAAATTGTCCCTTGTGTGTGTAGGATAGTGTTAATGTGTGGACGGTGGGCCGAAGGGCCTGTTTCTGCGATATATTTCTAAACTAAACTAAACTAAATTCACTTGTCCTTGCTTCAATAGCCTAGATATTATGAAGCATCAATTTTACTGATATGTTCTTCATGGATAAGTGAACAGAAGCGCCAACCCTTAAAAAATATATATCGTGGGGACTTTAAGATTAATCTGCTAAATTGGTAGTGTTTGATTAGAAAATTATTTTTTTCAATATCTAAAATAAGATAATAATTCAAAATGCTCTCTGATATTTTGAAGAAAAGTTTATTTTTATTCAGTTGAGAGATCAATGAATTCTAATTAGATTACATTTATTTTTCAATATATTCTATTCTTTGGCAGATGGAACTTTTTCCTGCAGACCGTCCCTTCAATTGTCACACCTTGTTCCATCTTTACTTATTGGTTATCAATATGAATTAGTTCTTTTAAAAGGCAGAGGAAAGCTGATCAAACTTTTGAAATGTAGAGTAGAAGCCTTCTTCAAACTTCACTTCTTGGTTTTATTTACTTGTCATCTATTCAGAACAACATATGCTGGGAGCTGGCCAGCAAACAGAACACATCACATCTCTCTGACATTCTGTTCACATTATATGGTGCTCCACTCTCCATCCGGCTAATCCCAGCTGTACTAAAGTGAGATTTGTACTTTAGTATTACAAGCTGACTGGCACCAGCAATGAGCAGGTTGTCAAGGGTGGAGATAAGAGAAAATGAGCAGAAGCGAGAGCATTCACAGTCAAAATTAATCTCGGGTAATCAGAATTAATCAGAAAAATGTTAACTAATGATGCCTGGACCCCAAACTAAATCGTTGAGCTTAATAATTTAGCATGGCAGTCATTGCTTATCAGAGGAAGGTGACCTTGGAAACAAATCAGGCGATTTTTTGTGTTTATTGTTATTTGGCAGATAATACCATGGGTTGTCTTTCCCATACATCTTTTATTGTGTTTGTATATTATTTGTTCCTGATCCTCTGCTAACTTGTTTTTGATTAGCCATAGCTGGTCTTTCTCCTTCTCAAAGCTGCTTAATACCCATGACTGTTAAATTAGTGCAGTGACTGTGCGGAACTACGAGAATGGAATCATCCTTACAAAGATTAAACCACTGTCTGGGGCTTTCGTGAATAATGAAATATGATTTCCAATTCTTCCAGCCATTGAATTCAGAATTATGAATAGCTTGTATGAATATTATTACTATGTAATGTGAGGTTCAAATATGCATTTGTTCTGGGTTAGAAGGAGCTGCAGAGCTGAAAGTTCGAAGTATTGTTCCATGGCATATCTGTATTAAAATTCAATTGCTTTGTCCAAAAGTTGCAGTATCCAAATAATTGCCTGAACTTTTGGTTTACATGACTCATCTGAAATTTCTTATCTCACATACGTTCTAGCTCAATGCTTTAATATCAGGTTTCATCATGATACTATGAGAAATTTGTGCTGTATCCCGACAGAAAGGACTGTAAAAATGTTTCAAAGGTCTTTGTAGCCCTCCATTCCATGGTTTATTAATTCATGGGTGTATTTATGTATAGAATTGTAGTCAATGCCTTCTATGTTCTGTTGTGCTATGCAAAGAAAGATTTTCATTGTCCTGTCAGGGACACATGACAAACTCTTTTGACTTTTGACTAAATTGTGTGTCCGTATATTATTCCATCTGTGACATGTCATCACTGGGATTTTAAAACAGCACTACAAAGGGGTTTTGTGCCACGTTTTCTACAATGAGTTTTATTTTTGTCATTATAGTACATTGCAAGATCTAAGTGTAAGGTATCAATAAGGGCCTGTCCCACTTGGGCGACCTAATCCGCAAGTTCTGGCGAGTTTTCCCTTGAATCATACTCAGCATGGTCGACACAAGGTCGTAGGAGGTCTTCATAACTCTCCTTTATGCTCGAGAGTGGTCTCCGCGTACTCGAGTCCTCAGCTAGGTCGCGGCATTTTTTTTCAATATGTTAAAAAATATCCACGAGTAAAAAAAAGTCGCCATGGAAAAATCGACACCTTTTTTACTCGTAGGTTTAGTCGTAGTAGGTCGGCATGTTAGTCGTAGGTAATCGAGGGTAGTCGAAGGTAGTCGTAGATAGTCTTCATCATAGTCGAAGGGAGGTCGAAGGAGGTCATCTTCACTCTCCACTATTCGGTGTCCAATTTTGCCGAAGTTAGTCGTAGCTAGTCAAAGCTGGTCTTCAACAAAAATGAAGGAGGTTGAAGGAGGTCTTCTTCATAGTCGAAGGAGGTCTTCTACATAGTCGAAGGAGGTCTTCAACATGTCATTTTTTCAAACTCTTATAAACTCGCCAATTAGGTTGCCCGTTGGACAGTCCCTTAATGGTGTTCCATGTTAGTGGCATCCGAATTATCACAATGGGATTTGTTTCACTGCTTTTTCATAATGTTTGTATTTAATAATAAACATAGAAAATCTACCTTAGCTCCACCAAACCATTTTCCTCTTTGGTAAGTTGCTTTATCCTTAATCTATTTTATAAATATGTTAAATTGAGCTGCCAGCTTTGTCATTTCCTGATATCATAGCATTGTCTCGGCAGTCACGGTGGCGCAGTGGTAGAGTTGCTGCCTTACAGCGAATGCAGCGCTGGAGACCCTGGTTCAATCCCAACTACGGGTGCTGTCTGTACGGAGTTTGTACGTTCTCCCCATGACCTGCATGGGTTTTCTTCGAGACCTTCGGTTTCCTCCCACATTCCAAAGACGTACAGGTTTGTAGGTTAATTGACTTGGTAAATGTTAAAAAATATTTGTCCCTAGTGGGTGTAGCATAGTGTTAATGTGCGGGGATCGCTGGTCGGTGCGGAACTGGTGGGCTGAAATGCCTAGTTCTGTGCTGTATCTTTAAACTAAAACTCAAAAGCATCCCTTTGCCAAAAGAGCATTTTGCAACATTGTCAGATTGTGGAAGGTTGTGTATATATATATATAAATACATGTTCATCCTTCCTTCAAGCAATAGCAAATAAAGGAAGCAAGAAACTGAAAACATGAGGGAGACTCTCGTAGCTGGATTTTACTGGGTTTAAGTAAGTATGGTGTGTCTCTATGGAAAGATGATGTAAATACCTTCTGGGAAAATATTCTCTGGCGCTGTGTGCCTTAGGAAAATCAGAAAGATCTCCTGCTTCTGCTATTCTGGCACAGGATGTAAAAAGGTGATTTAAAAAAAAAGTCATCCTTACCATTCATTAGGATCTGTGACAGGCAATCTTCCCCCTTGAAAATGATAAACACATTTATATTGTTGGTATGGATTTCTTAGCAATGTGGCCTGAGTTACATGAACATGGTGATGACTTTCTGCATATGTCAAGTACGCAACTTATCAAAAACAATTTTTATACATAATGGTCATAGCTAAAGTTGAGCCATCAAACAAATTGTGTCAAATCTTAACTGTGCCTGATCTCGTAAAATAGCTGAATAGTGTCGCAGTCGATTTGTTATTTGAAGCAATAATGTTACAGATTCCACTTATATTTAGAAAGCACCCATAACTTGGATCATATCTCAACTTTAATATCCTGAGGCATTTCATATTAATACACAAGTTGAACATTGAGAGAGAGGAGGAATCATTTGGAGAAGCAACCAAACAAAGTTGTAGGTTGCAAAGTGCATTTTAGGAGGGGAAAGAGAGATGGGAAATGTAACCCTCAGATTCAGATTAGAAAAAAACAGTTGAATGCAGCACAGGTTACAATTAGGAAGCAGAAGAGCCCAGAATTGAAAGAGCACATGATTCTGAGAAGATCACAATGTTAAGGAAAGTAACCAAGGTAAGGAGAAGAGAGGGAATAGAATAGCTTTATAACCAAGAAGAGGATTAAAATGTGTAGACAACTCCATACTGGGAGCCAGCACTGCGCATGTTGGGTTAATGAGTGAACTGAATTCAGTGTGTTGCAAACTTACTGAAACAAAAAATAATTTAACATAAGACACAAACAAACTCGAAGTGTCAGGCAGCATGTCTGGAGAACATGGATAGGTAAGAAGATAAGGATAGAAGAGGTGTCAATTATGAAGCCAGAGGAACCACCCCTCCCCCATCCCCTTCCACCTATATTCTTTCCTCTGACCTCACAATTCGCTCCTCTTCTATCCTTATCTCCTTATCTATTTTATTTCTTTTCATCTCTGGTCTGAGTCCAACTATCTGCGAATCAACGCTGATATCCACCTATCACAATCCAGCCTTTGTTCTACCCACACCTCTCATCTAGCCTTCTCCTACCCAACCCCCCCTCCCACCCACCCACCCTACCCACCACAACCACTGTGATGAGGGGTCCCAACCCGAAACATCGCCCATCCATGTTCTCCAGAGATGCTGCCTGACCTGCTGAGTTATTCCATTACTTCATGTTTTTTTTTTAATAAACTGCATCTGCAGTTCCTTTTGCCTCCATGGAATTTAAAGTGATTGTCAGGGATAGATTCTCAGATGATCCTATATGAAACCAGGGATCGCAGTGTCAGAACGTGGAGTAACCTATTTTAAGTAGAATTGAGGGAATGTACAATTTCATTTCGGAGTCACGTGAGTGACTTCGTGAAGAGCCCGCCGGCGCGCATGCTCGACATATCGTCGTACCGCATTGCTGCGACGGCTGGCGGTGGAGCGCGCTCCTCGCCAGCCCTTCATAAGGGGCCACGGAGGTAAGTATCCTACCTTTAGTTGGTGGTCCTTGTTGTTGGTTATGTCTTGCAGCAAGGACATGGATGGGAGTTCCAAGGGCCGGAGGACGTCAGGACGAGTTCGCCGGTCAACAGTTCCGGGGCCTTTACCATCGGCAGTACCTGCAACGCAGGCCGGGACTCAGGCGGAGATGTGGGTAAGCCCTGTGATTACAGGTCCAGATCCGCCAGCACACCACAGCTCGGAGGAGTTCGACGAGGAGGAGTGTGGTGTGCCGCCAGAGCAGGGGGACCCTGCCATGGCAGTCAGGTCTTCAGCGGGCTCGCTGGCGACTTCGAGCTGGGTGCGTGCGGCTGCACGGCCCGTTCCACTCAGCCCTCCGAGTAGGGGAAGGGCAGCAGCCCAGAAGCCTAACCCTGCCAGGGCAAAGGCATTGCCTGACGCGGAGGAGCGGTCAGGTTCCAGGGCAAGACCCGGGGCGGATGTGAGGTCCAGCCAGCACACCCCGACTCTCGACGCCGGGACGGGTCGGTTGAGTCGGGTCTCGTCACGGTCGCCGCGCCCCCCATGGATGGGTGGGCGAGACCATGCGTCGACAAAGTCCACGATGTGGGCAGCCGGCAAGCCTGCGCGGGCTTCAGGCAGCCATGCTTCGGCTGGTGCCGACACCACGCCGCAAGTGCCAGTGGCAGCGGCTTCAGCTCCCGCTAAACGGAGGCGGTTGAACACGCCCGCGCGGGAATCGCGCAGTTTCGCCTCGGCAGCTGTTAGCGACAACTACCGGCACCGGCTGGGCCTCGATGAGGTGCGGGCCGATGATAGGAGCCCGGTTTCTTTTCAGAGCCGGAGGACTCCGACCACCTGAGTGTTCAGGGTGAAGGGCGTATTGACCGTATGGAGCGGCTGCTGGAGCTCCTGCTTCAACGTCAACTACAGCAGGGCAGCAACAGGCACAGGGCGTCGTCACCAGCCTCTACCATCAGCCTGGAGCAGCAGGAGGAGGAGGTTTTGGTGGATTCCATACCACCTTCGTTGGAGGTGCCAGCGGAGGATCTTCTGGATGTGGCGACCAAATTTGCGGCCCCACATTCATCTGGACTTCCTTTAAACGCAAAGCTGGCAGCCACTGTGGACTTTCTTAACAACCAGCAACTACAGGAAGAAGTCCTCATTCAGGCAATGAGCCGTCACAAGGCTCCATCCAATTGCAACTCCCTCAACGTGCCTGTGGTCAATACGCCGATATGGGGCAACATCAGTGCGGCTATCCGTCAACAAGAGGTAAAATTGCAGCGGATCCTGAAGCTCCTCACGGCCGGTATTACCACCTTTGCGCGGTCGGTGGACGGGGACGAACTGAATTTGGACCAGGAAGACGCTCTGGCCCTCCTGTGCGCGACCCAGCACGAAATCAATGGGTTTCGCAAAAACAGCATCCGCCCAGCGCTCAACCCGAAGTTTGCAGGATTGTGCAAACCACCGCCGCCGCCGCCGCCCCGTCAACTCTTTGGGGAGGACCTCTCGAAGAGAGTCAAAGAGCTTGACGAACAAGCCAAAACGGTGGGGATCATGCGCTCTCAGAGTGCCCCCACACCGTCCGGCTCAAAAGCTCCATACATTCGCTCACGAGGGTCTGCTAGTACCTCGACGAGGACCCACCCTCAAGCTCCACAACGACAGCAACATCAGACCCAGCACCAGGGGTCTTTTTTAGGACAGGGTCGGCAGAGACCCTGGTGGAAAACGAAGACGCCGCGCCCTCAAGCCAACCCAGCACCTCCACGTCCACCCACACGTGTCAAGGACCGCCGGTAACCACGGAGGTGAGGGGGTCTGGTTCTCTCTTTTCTCTTTGTTTAACTTCACATGTTGGTGGTCGCCTTCGGCTGTTTTTGGGTGCATGGGGTAATTTTACTGGTGACGAGTATGTGTTGCAGAATATTCAGGGGCATAAAATTGAGTTTATTAATGGCGACATTCCTCCATCCCAGCACATGCCCGCTCGAACGTTTACATTATCTGCTGCAGAACAGGCAGCAGGCTACAAGGAAATTTTAAGGCTTGAACAGAAGGGAGTGATTGAGAAAGCGGTGCATGAGCCAGTTGTATTTGTTTCGAATATATTCACCAGACCTAAGAAGGATGGAGGTTGTCGTGTCATTATTGATCTAACCCGTTTGAATACTTTTGTAACATATACTCATTTTAAAGTGGATTGTTCACTAAATTAGTGAAACCAATTATGGCTTATTTGAGACAGCGACATCATATAGTTATGGCCTATTTAGATGATATCTTAATTGTGGGCCACACCCTGGAATTGGCTGAACAGGGAGTTGCAGCTGCTGTCAATATATTTCAACAATTAGGGTTTATTGTCCATCCAGAGAAATCAAAGTTCTGCCCTGCCCAGGTGATTAATTACCTAGGGTTCACGGTGAACTCTATGAGCATGAGGGTTACCATACCAATTAACAAGATTGAGGAGGTTACCCAGGTGTGTCAAGGTTTAATCCGCACCAATATACCATCGATTCGGCATACAGCTACAGTAATTGGTAAGCTTGTAGCTTTGTTTCCGGCAGCGCGATATGGACCTTTGCATTATCAGAGTTTGCAAAGAGCTAAAATTGCTGCGTTAAAACAGGACGCTGGTCATTATGATCGATCAATGCAGCTGCCGTCCGAAGCGATAAATGAGTTGCAATGGTGGGTGTGCCACATTAGCAGCTCATTCAAGCCTATCAGGGAGGCTAATCCGGTGGTATATTTGCAGACTGATGCAAGCTCCAATGGCTGGGGAGCTATGGATAATTGCTCTAGTTGTGGGGGCAGATGGGACACCCTTGAGTCAACGATGTTGTTGACTCAAGGGATTAACTATTTGGAGTTGCTGGCAGCATTCCACGGACTTTGTGCGTATTGTTCCAAGCTTGTTGGAGCACATGTCCGTCTCCAAATAGACAACACCACAGCAGTGGCATACTTAAACCATATGGGTGGTACCAGGTCAGTTTCGTGTGACAAATTGGCTAACTCAATTTGGCTCTGGTGTGTTCAAAGAGACATTTGGATTTCAGCTACCTATTTGCCAGGTGAGCTTAATACTGTGGCGGACACCAGGTCACGCAAAATTTAATGACAATATTGAATGGATGTTGCATCCTGAGATTTTTGCTAAAGTCACATCAGGTACCAACCTATGTTTCATGGGAACCAGATCCTGGGGCAATAGCGCTAGATGCATTCTCGCTGGACTGGGGGAATTGGTTTTTCTATGCCTTCCCCCCGTTTTGCCTCATCAGTCGGGTATTGCGTAAGATTCAGGCAGATGCTGCCAAGGGCATCCTTATTATACCCGACTGGCCCACACAGCCTTGGTATCCGGTGGTCTTTGACATGCTCAACGAACCTTGGGTCCTTTTGAAGGGTTGCCCACAATTGGTTACTCACCCTGTCTCAGGGGAGCCACATCCCTGCCATGGCTATTTAAATTTGTTGGCTTGCAGGTTCTGAACAGGCCGTTAGTCCAATACGGCCTCTCAGCTCGGACCATGGATACCATCGGGGCGTCGTGTCGAGAGTCAACAAGGCGAAGATACCGCTCGCATATTAAGAAGTGGGAAGCCTACTGCAGCCGCTCTCGCATCACGTACGATGACGTGACAATAACCGACGTCCTGGAATTCCTCGCGGGGTTGCACCATGATGAACACTTAAGTTACAGTGCCATCAACAGCGCCAGAAGTGTGCTCTCATTCTACCTCAATATTGAGGTAGGATCCAACAGGCTAGTGTCCAGACTCATGCGGGGTATATTCAATATGAATCCGCCTACACCACGCTATAATATCACCTGGGATGTCAGGTATGTATTAAACCTGCTCAGGACGTGGTCTCCCATGGAAGGGCTCCAACTGGACAAACTCACCATGAAGCTGGTGATGTTACTAGCGCTGACTTCAGCTCAGAGGGTACAGACACTACACAAACTTCGTGTCGACAGAATGACATCTACCCCTACAGAAGTAGTCTTTTTCATTGACGAGCTACTAAAGCAGCATGGACCTGGGTGCACAGGGCTGCAGCTGAAGTTCCCAGCATACCCCGCAGATGCTAGGCTATGTTTAGCCTCACATATCCGCCACTATGTCAAGGTGACGGCACGCATCAGAGGAATGGAGAGATACCTGCTGGTCACTCATAAGAGACCTCATCATCGAGTGACAGTCCAGACGATATCCAGGTGGCTTCGAGTCGTCTTGGGTAAGTCAGGTATCGACACTAATGTGTTCAAGTCTCATTCCACCAGGGCTGCATCGACGTCAGCGGCGAGGATTATGGAGTTGCCTATGGACCAAATTCTCGCCACAGCAGGATGGGCTAATGAAGCTGTGTTCCAGCGTTTTTATAACAGGAGCCTGTTGCTGCTCCTCTACAGTTCGCAGAAGCCGTGCTGAATGCAGGTCAAGAACGTGGAGATGTCCCCGCATGAGGGGTTTTGATTTGTTATTCATAAATATGCTCTTGTTTTGCAGTATGAACTATTGAGCAAGTTTGTTCCTCCCATCCATCCCTGGTAGTGGTGTGTCAGCATGGACGTGGTCCAGGGCGTGTAATCACAGAAGCTTTGAAGTCTGTGATTCAGACTTCAAAGTCACTCACGTGACTCCGAAATGAAATAGTAAGATTGAACGAGAACTTACCAGTTCGAAGGTTGATCTTTATTTTATGAGGAGTCGAAGTGAGGGATTTCGTGCCCTCCTCGCCCAACCCTCAATCACCTTCATCTGGTAATCTTAGTCACTTCAATCTTACTATGCAAAGTCATTTCTATTGTTGGTTTCTGTGATTCCACGCCGCTACTTTGAAGTATGTCGAGCATGCGCGCCGGCGGGCTCTTCACGAAATCCCTCACTTCGACTCCTCATAAAATAAAGATCAACCTTCGAACTGGTAAGTTCTCGTTCAATCTTACTATTCTTCACTCAATGGATTGTAAAACTTTGAAATTCTTTATTCATGTGTGCTCATCTTTTGAGTACATTGAATTCAGAAATTAATCAAATTTTCAATGACAAGTGAAACAAAGTCTGAAAGGATAATGTCAAAAGCTTAGTGGGCAGGAAGGAACTGCAGATGCTGGTTTAAACCAAAGATAGACACAAAAAGTTGGAGTAAAGGGCCTGGCCCACTTGGCTGTAATTTGCGCGTAATTTACGCATCATAATTTACGTGTCGTGACACGCACGTAATGCGTGGTGACATAGGCAGTGACGCATGGTTACGCGTGGCGTCCCAGGATTTTGTGATGTACAAAATCTTTGCGAGCCATCTGCGTGACGCGCAAATGACGGAAATTAATAGGAAGAGGACTACTGACAGCAATTGTAGAATGGAACTTGTGGATGCTGGTTTACCAAAGAAAGACATAAAATGCTGGAATAACTCAGCGAGTCAGGCAGCATCTCTGGAGGACATGGATAGGTGATGTGTCTGAGTCTGAAGAAGGGTCCCAACCCAAACATCACCTATCCATGTTCTCCATAGATGCTGCCTGACCCGCTGAGTTACTCCAGAATTTTGTGTCTTTACTGACAGCAATTAGCAGACTTAGAATGGCTAAGTAAGAAAGCAATTGGGGAGATGGTTCCACTCATCTCCTTTCAACATTCACTTTACGCTTTAGAGATACAGCGTGGTAACAGGCCCATTGACCCACCATGTCCATGCCGACCAACGATCACCCCATACACCAGCACGTCCATACACACAAGGAACTCGGAGCACACAGAGAAAACCCACGCGGTCACAGGGAGAATGTGCAAACTCTGTACAGACAGCACCACAGGTCAGGATTGAACCCTGGTCTCTGGCTTTGTAAGCCAGCAGCTCGACCACTGTGCCACTGTGCCATCTGTTTGCTATGGAAATGAATTGAAATAGAGACTTTGAAAGAGGATATTACTCTGCAGTTGGAGGCAGACCTAGAATAATGAAAAGACATAGACTAAGTTGTACTCATTGCAAGAAGTAATAATGCACATATGCCCAAAATATCAGTGCAACCTGTCAACTAACCTGTTTCCTGAAGTAAACTGAACTGATAGAAATGTGGAGATATCACAGAAGCCTAAACTTTTCTTTCTGCAGCCTGGTTTTGCTGAACCATTTCATTTAAGCTTGTTTTGTTTGCTTGTCATATCCCGAAACAACACATGCTGAGGTTGGCTGACAAGCAGGACTCACTACATCCTCCTCTGACACTCTGTTAATATTAAATAGTGCACCGTGCTCTACCTCCTGCCAGTCCCGATTGTGCGAGATTGGGATTTGTGAGTTGCTATTACTTGTTGAGCAGCGCAGACAATGAAAAGGTTGCCAAGGGTGAATATAAGAGAATATGGGAAAGAAAGGGAGCACGAGGAAGCAAAATTAATTTTGAGTACCAAGGTTACCGGGGTCAATGGTGACTCATCGTTACTACCCTTGAACTGAAATTTGTTGATTTAGAAACCACAGCCAGGCCATCAGAGCTTGACTGAGTGAAGGTCGCCTTGGCAACAGATCAAATTGTCCTGTTTATTTATTGTGCTGCAGCAATTTATACCATGTTCTCTATGCCTTTGGTTTATCCCTTAAATTCTATTATTTTCCGTGCTTCATCTTTCAACTATTTTTGACCATCGTTTTATATCACTGTCCCTGCACATAGATCTGTAATCCTTAATGTAGGAGAAATCAATTTTTAAAATGTCCTGAGGTCTGAACATCAAATATCCTGACTAGGACTCACTGGAACTGAAACACAATTGGATTAATGAGAATGGTAAATTTATATTAACTATACTTTTAAAAATAAACAGAACATCAAGTCCCTCTTTGTTTGAACGTTAATTCATTTATTACTTCCATCATTACATCTCATCGCGTCATTGCATTTCTGCATTGCCTATTCCATTTAAATTAAAAACTACTTTTCGTTTAATGATTTTATTTGTTTCATCCCTTTAGGATTTTAGTTAAGAACTAGACCAAGTCGGAACGGGTCCCAGTCATACGGGAGGCCTGGTCCCCCAATGCAACCCATTCCCCAATGCAATATTCCACCATTCATCCGTTCCCCCAATGACACACCAGGGGCGTTCAGTAGCCGGGGGATGGGGATGGCTTCAGGTGGGGTGCATCCTGCTGCCAGTGAAGGGGGATAGCTTCAGGCAGAGCCTGTTGGGGGCTGGTGCGGGTGTGTGTGGGGGAGGGGTGTGTGTGGGGGAGGTGGGATGTGGGAGAGGTGGGGTGTAGGGGAGGGGGGAGGAGTAGGGGAGGGGGGGTGTGAGACGGGTGTGTGTGTTGGCTCACAGGTTCCTGGCCCCGGATCCGACCGCACTCAAAGGCTCAAGCACCCGGCTCTGACCTCACTCAGCAGCTCCTGTCTTCAGCGCTGGTTGTGTTCCCGCCCACTAACACAGCCAGACCATGAACACAGCCAGCCACCGCCCACGGAACGCAGCCCACGCTCCATTCCTTCAGCTTTATAATGGGCACCGGTGATTGACAGCGGGTCCTGGAAGGGGCTTCGCCATCCCGGTGAATAACACACCAATAACATTTTTATTCTTTCACCGATCGGAACAAATCTTGGTGCGCTTGGAGCAGAGGAGAACGATGAGTAAGGTGGCGAAAAAATCCTAGCGATATAGGGTACCGTTTTTGCGCAACTTTAAAAACAACACAAACCAGAAGAGGACAAGATGAGATTTATAGTACAGACTAAACTAAGTGGGACCCGGTGGGTTCCATGTTCACACGGGAGGGCTGGTCCCCCAAAGCAATATTCCACCTCTCCACCAATTCAAATATTGGTGGCCAGAGAGATGGGGGGGGGGAGGGCTTCCTGAATTGCTAGTATGGGTGTTGTGGGCAGAAGGGACCGGTTTCCAGAGGGCTAGCATGGACATTGTGGGCCAAATGGATTCTTGGGGTGTCAGCTCAGTCACTCAAGCTTGATGTGCTGGCAGTTCACGCACGGCTGGTGGGCGAGCAGTTGACTCATGGCTATTCCTTGAAATTCCACTTCAAGCAAGGTGCAAGGTCACCAAATTCAAATGCAGTTTCCTACCAAATCAAGCAGGGTGCAAGGCCACCAAATTCAAGTGCAGTTTCGTACCACTTCAAGCAGGGTGCAAGGCCACCAAATTCAAGTGCAGTTTCATACCACTTCAAGCAGGGTGCAAGGCCACCAAATTCAAGTGCAGTTTCATACCACTTCAAGCAGGGTGCAAGTCCACCAAATTCAAGTGCAGTTTCATACTACTTCAAGCAGGGTGCAAGGCCACCAAATTCAAGTACAGTTTCATGCCACTTCAAGCAGGGTGCAAGGCCACCAAACTCAAGTGCAGTTTCCTGCCACTTCAAGCAGGGTGCAAGGACACTAAACTCAAGTACAGTTTCATACCATTTCAAGCACGGTGAAACCACCATAAAACCAACATAAAACCACCATAAAACCACACAAAACACCACATAAATACCACACTCACAGTTCAGTAGTCATTCAGTGTGTTCAGTTGATTCACAACTCAGGCAGTCGTGGCCTCTCCCTCTCCCATCTTGCAGAGACTGAACCACACCCACACTTCCGGGTTTTATAATCCCTCCCCTCTCCCACTTGGAGGGGTGTGGCCTTCATTGCGTGATCGACAGGAGAGAGATTCTCAGCATTTTTTAAACACTAATAACACTTTATTTTTAATTGATGGGAAGAATCCTCTACACCTGATGAGGGGGACTGAGTAAGATGGACAAAAATCACAGCCGTAAGTGGTAGCATTTTATCTAAAATCAATATACAGTGCAAACAGGAAGTTGTTAAGTTTAGACTATTAATCGTGCTTTATTTCGTACCAACCACTACCAACAACCATTTGCTGTGCTTTATTTCGAACGAACCACCACCAACAACCATTTGCTGTGCTTTATTTCGAACGAACCACCACCAACAACCATTTGCTGTGCTTTATTTCAAACCCAACCACCCCCAACAACCATTTGCCGTGCTTTATTTCAAACCAACCAGCACCAACAACCATTTGTTGTGCTTTATTTCAAACCAATCACATTTTCATTTTCAAACCACATTAAGGGCACTCAAGGTCAGTAAATCCACACTCATAGTTTAGTAGAAATGTGTTCAGTGTTATTCACAGCTCAGACTGAGAGACATGACCCTTTCGCTCCCCCATCTTGCAGAGACTGACTGAGGCACTCAACACTTCTGGGTCTATAGTCCCTCCCAGGAGCGTGGCCTTCAGGAGAGAGAATCTCAACATTTTTTAAACACTAATAACTCTTTTATTTTTCAATGGAAAAAATTCTCTTGTCCTGCACAGCGGAAGGGGGCTCTGAATAAGATGGCCAAAAATCACAGCTGCAAGTGGCAGCGTTTTTTCTAAAATCAATATGCTGAACAGGAAGTGGTCAAGATCAGACTTTTAGTAATATGGATTGGGAGTATAGAAGAAAGAAGAAGATAGCTAGATGGATATAGATAGAAAAATATAGATAGATATATAGAAGAAAGATATAATAGAAGATAGAAGATAGATATAGAAGAAGATTATAATACTGCCTATTATAAATTGATGATGGATTTTGTGTCTAATGCACAACAAACAAAGGTGGCGCAGCGGTGGAGTTGCTCCTTACAGCGCTTGCAGCTCCAGAGACCTGGGTTTGATCCCGACTATGGGTGCTGTCTGTATGGAGTTGGTACGTTCTTCCCATGAATGCCTGGGTTTTCTCTGAGATCTTCGGTTTCCTCCCACACTCCAAAGATGTATAGGATTGTAGTTTAATTGGCTTGGGTTTGTATACTTGGTATAAGTGTAAATTGTCCCTAGTGTGTGTAGGCTTGTGTTAATGTGTGGGTGTTGCTGGTTGGTGCGGACTCAGTGGGTCAAAGGGCCTGTTTCTGCGCTGTATCTCTAAACTAAACTAAACCTTTAAGAACCCAATAGAAAATACACCATGGCACTGCTGGGATCAAGAGACATCTTAAATGTAACAAGAGATTTGAATGTTGACCTTTCATGTCTAGCATCTGGATAGGAAAGCCTATTTTATATCGTCTTTACTAGGAATTGGGTTCATCAGTTAGAATCACCTCATACACTTTCAATCCAGCTCTTGCTCTTATGCAAAAAGTTTCAATAATTCCATATGAACTTGTGGTGGATTGACAATATCAGTCAGTATGAACTAAATATTGTGCTGGAGGAGTTGCTGGAGTATTTTAAGAGAAATTGTTGGTGCAGGAGAAGACTGGCCGTACATTATATCAGGCCCGACCTGGGATATTCGGATAATAGGAGGCAAGCTTCCAGTGCAATTTATTCTTCAGAAAAGATATTTCTAATTTCATAAGGAAAGTTACTCGCAGGGCGGCAATGCTGGCGGCATGGTGGCATAGTGGGGAAGTTACAGCGCTTGCATCCCGATTCGAACCCTACTACGGGTGCGGTCTGTACGTAGTTTGTACGTTCGGCCCGCGACCACGTGGGTTTTCACCAAGATCTTCGATTTCTTCCCACACTCCAAAGATGTACAGGTGTGTAGGTTAATTTGCTTGGTGTGTGTGTAATGGTCCCTAGTGTGTGTAGGATAGTGTTAATGTGCGGGGATTACTGGTCGGCGTGGACTCGGTGGGCCGAAGGGCCTTTCAGCACTGTATCTCTAAACTAAACTAAACATAAACACAGTGAAAACTCAGGTATAACAAACCACAAAGATACACGAAAGTCATACCTTTGTAGTTCAGTATTATTCTTACAGTAACCAACGTAAAACAAGACTGAACAAAAATATAGAATCAGTAGCTAAATTTGATATTCATTATATTTTAACTCATGCTATTATACAGATCAAAGGAACTAATATTTTTTTTTACTTTTCCATGCGTCTTAATTAAGTTTTAAATTCATATTACAGAAATGTCATTTATTCTTCATTGCACCTCCCAGTCCTAAATCCAAATACTAAATAAGCTGTAACAGCACTTTAACATTTAATATAAAGAATAATGTTATATTGTGGTCATGATATTTTAATCATAAGGAGTTATTTTCTATTCTGTAGTTTGTTGGATTGAAAGCAGTTCATATATTGCTGTTCCAGGCCAACTTATAACATAATAATTATGCAAACACAGATGTTTAATGTTAAATAGATTTTTAATAATGTCACATGTTAACAAGTGTGAATTTATCAATTGTATTCTTAAATGCTACAGAAAGGCCAGAGCAAACATGGAATAATGGAAAAGAACTTACTCTGCCTCAAGCCACTCTGTAATCTCCTCGTCTTACAGCCCTCCATGAATTCCAGGCTCCTCTGCCAGGTCCCTTGTGTATCACCACTTGAGTTTTATAGCAAACCTGTCCAAGTCTTGTTTGTTGAATTTTTGGCAGCCTTTTCTAAGAGTTTAAAATGTTGACCTACACCAGGATCTCATTGAAGTTGTTGTAGGTGTTTACTATTAAAGGACATTCTTTTCGGATGGAGATGAGGAGAAATTTCTTTAGTCAGAGGGTGGTGAATCTGTGGAATTCTTTGCCACAGAAGGCTGTGAATGCCAAGTCAGTGGTACAGTAGATAGATGTTTGATTAATACGGGCGTCAGAGGTTATGGGGAGAAGGCAGGAGAATGGAGTTAGGAGGTAGAGATAGATCAGCCACGATTGAATGGCGGACTTGAGTTCATTAAAATTAGTTTGAGCAGCCTAATTGTTACCCAAAGGGTATGATATTATGATTCTGAATAATATAATATTAAATGACAAATAGCATCGGCTTTAAACGTAGCAAATTTATTTCCATCAGGAATGCCAAGAGTCAATGCCGGGACAAACTTGTGTGCCAGTATAACCACTTGGACATCTGTTGACTGTGGCAAGGCCTGACTACCATAAGGGGCGACAAAGCATCACTGGTGGTAGTGTGGCCCTTCCTGATGTACTTACTGAGCTCACTTTGAGCAGAAGGCCAACATCCGTCTTGACAGACTCGAGTGTGTCTTCACCCACAGCCACTGTTACAGAACTAAGATCGGCCTTTGGGAGGGTGAACCCTCGGAAAGCAATTAGCCCATTTGGAGTTCCTGGCCGCTTCATTAAGAATTGCGTGGACCAACTAACTGGACTATTCACGGACATCTTTACTCTCTCCCTACTGTATAAGTTGCATAAGACGTTGGTGAGACCGCATTTAGAGTATTGTGTTCAGTTCTGAGCACCATGTTGTAGGAAAGATATCGTCAAGCTTGAAAGATTTATGAGGATGTTGCCAGGACTAGAGGATGTGAGCTATAGGGAGAGGTTGAGTAGACTGGGTCTCTATTCCATGGAGCGCAGGAGGCTGAGGGGTGATCTTATGGAGGTGTACAACATCATGAGAGGAATAGATTGGGTAGATGCACAGAGTCTCTTGCCGACAGTAGGGGAACCAAGGACCAGAGGACATAGGTTCAAGCTGAAGGGGAAAAGATTTAATAGGAATCTGAGGGGTAACGTTTTTCACACAAAGGGTGGTGGGTGTATGGAACAAGCTGCCAGAGGAGGTAATTGAGGCTGGGACTATCCCAACATTTAAGAAATAGTTAGACAGGTACATGGATAGGGCAAGTTTGGAGGGATATGGACCAAATACAGGCAGGTGGAACTAGTGTAGCTGGGACATTGTTGGCCAGTGTGGGAAAGTTAGGCCAAAGGGCCTATTTCCACACTGTATCAGTCAATGACTCTACTTAATTCTGAGGTACCCACCTGCCTCAAGAGACCCCTCTCATCCCAGAGCCAAAGAAAAGCAAGATCTCATGCTTAATGACTGCCACCCAATGGCCTTGACATCCATCGTCATGAAGTGCTTTGAGAGGCCAGTTACGTATCATTGTATTATTTCCCTAATAATCCAGAGAACATGAAGTTAACTCACCCAACAACAAGCTCGTAACTGGAATATAAACAGAGACATGGAATTTAAAAGCTTCCAAGCCAGTTCATTAACAACCTTTAAGAAAAGAACCCCACTGATCTCAGCCTGACTTGTCTATATACAACTCCTGTTCAATATCCACAAAGTAGCTTGACAGGCTGCTAGTTGTATAAAATCATAGCTCGGGAGAATTTAACATGGGTAATAAATGTTTTCCAGTAATAGCCAGAGATTTATTTGGAGACTGTGGAGCTGTAGCTCAGTGGGGTTCATATTGCTGTTTATAAAGCAGAAGAAAATAGTAAATTAATACATATCAGGCTTGCTTGTATATTTTAGTGATATTATTTGGCAGCTAGCTCCAGCATGAAAACGGTAATTCACAAATCCTGAGTGAACAGGATAATTGACAATTGTAATTAAAATTAGTGGTGCACTTCTGTCAGTAGTCCACCATCTCTGATGGTAAATCCAGGATTAATTCCAAAATCTGTGTGATGATTAGAAGCAAAGCTCACAATTTGCAGTCAAATTGACACACAAGAGACTGCAAATGCTGTAATCTAGAACAGAAGGACAAAGTGCTGGAGGAACTGAGCTGGTCAGGAAGCATTTGAAGAGGGAATGTAATATTGAGGATCTAGGGATGTAATACTGAGGATCTATAAGGCGCTGGTAAGGCCACATTTGGAATATTGTGGGCAATTATGGGCACCATAACTGAGAAACGGTGTGCTGGCTCTGGAGAGGGTCCAGAGGAGGTTTACGAGAATGATCCCAGGAATGAGTAGGTTAACCTATGATGAGCATAAGTCGGCACTGGGCCTGTACTCGCTGGAGTTTAGAAGAATGAGAGGGGACATAATTGAATCATACAGAATAGTGAAAGGCTTGGATAGAGTGAATGTGGGGAAGATGTTTCCACCAGTGGGAGAGTCTAGGACAGGCACGTGCCATCAGGGTAGGCAAGGTAGGCACTGCCTACCCTGACTAAAATTATAAAATGGTAATTACTAAATATAAATAGTAAAGGCATGGAAAAATTATGCCTATCTAAGAGAGTGATCTCTTACGTGGCATAATTCTCCGTGCCTTTCATCCGCAGCACTTGTAACCCTTGAAGGTCTGTACAGCCCACGTGCCTTCGGCGCTGCTTCAAGCGTCGATTTCAAGCAGGGGTGAAGGCAGCTGAAATTCTGCCTTTGCAGCACTGCGCAGGCGCAGCAGCCTATTGCGCATGCGCAGCGCTAGTTTCTTGGCGGGGTTTTCAAATATGGATTGTCATTATTTTAAGTGTATCTTAGGAAAAAAAGAGAGAATAGTAAGATTAAATGAGAGCTTACCAGTTTGAAGTTTGATCATTATTTTATGAGGAGTTACGATGAGGGACTATGTGAAGAACCCCGTCAAGCCGCACGTGCGTCAATCTTCAAAGCAACGGTGTGAAATCACAGGTAATAGTGACTGAAGTATAATAGTAAGATAACAGAAGACTATAACTACCAAATGATATTTATGAGGGTTGGAAGCGGAGGGCACGTAGTCCCTCATCTTAACTCCTCATAAAATAAAGATCAAACTACAAACTGGTAAGCTCGTTTAATCTTACTATTTTACTTCGGAGTCACGTGAGTGACTACGTGATGATTTCAAAGCTCTGTGATTTCATGCTGCAGATTCAAATCCGGCCTCTCACTGCATTGATTGATTCAACATAGTTAAATAATCAATAATGCATCAATCACAACATTGTTTAATGAAATAACGGTTTATTACAAAGAATAAATAATAGCAACCCCCCTATCCCAGGGCGAAACTATATAACCAAACTTAAAACAGAGTCTGCAAATACCCCCAGCCTTGCAATTGGCTTATGATAAAATTTCTGGAAGGTCAGCTCACTGGACTATCCTGCGGCCGCGAGGATATGGTCTATAGATACATCCATCGCCCTGGCCACGGAGGTTGATGCCACCCTGGTGGAATGAGATTTGAATTTATCAGTATCAATCCCAGCATTTCCCAGCACCTGCTTTAGCCACCTTGAAATTGTTTGCACCAACACCTTATTGTGTGTTTTTTTGTGGCTAATAAATAATGCTGATTCTGTCTCTCTTAGGACTCTGGTATCCTCAATGTAATGAGACAAATATGACACTACACACAGATGAGCATCTTTTGGGTATGCTGAAAATACAAGCTTACATCCTGTCATGCCTATTCTACTCTGAGCAGATCATAAACATAAAAAGTGATGGCATCTGCCGATAGCTGCATTCTGTCTAGCCGTAGCTTCTGCAATGTCTCCACATGTTGGGCTGATACCAAAGCCAAAAGCATGACCACCGTCATGGTAAGTTTAGCTAGAGATAGGACTGTGACAGGAGTCCACTGGCGAAGGAGCATAAGAACTTTGCTTACATTCCAAATACCCAAAATCATGGGTCTAAGAGGATCAGAATTAAAAACTCCCTTCATAAGCCTAGAGACTAATGGATGTGTCCCTACTGAATGCAACTCTGACCTCATGGGTAAATAAGAAGACAGAGCACTTCTGGCTGTATTAATCGCACTATAGCTTAATTTTTGATCGAAGTAAAGAGTGGACAAGAATTCCAGCATGTCTGGGATGCCTGCAGTCTATTATGAGATATTCTGCTGTAAGCAGAATACCTCCCACTCCCTTATCGAGATGATGTACTGCTTCTGGGTACTATCCCTGCAGGCTGACATGAGGACATCCACAGTATGATCAGACAGTCCTCTCCCCAGGTATGGCCTTCTTAAAATCTGCAAATTAACAGATCAATATGATCATGTAAAGGATGTTGATCGCCAGTTACTGGGTTCACCAGTAGATTTTTATGTTTGGGAATAATCATATGAGGATGACTAGCCATCTGCAATACGAGAGGGAACCATGGCTGTGTAGGCCAATCTGGCACTACCAATACTCCTGTAGCGATGTCCTGTTTGATTTTTTTGCAGGTATCGACTGATAAGACAGAATGGGGGAAATGCATATAAAAACATTCCACCCCAATGCAGCGAGAATGCATCCACCACTGCTGCACCAGGATCTTGTTCCCATGAAACATATTTGGGCAACTGATGGTTCAGTCTAGATGCAAACAAGTCAATATCTGGCGTTCCATATCGAGCAACCACCTGACTAAAAATGTCCTGATTTATCATCCATTCTATTTTATCATTGAATTGCCGTGACCTTGTGTCTGCTTCTGTGTTGAATCTACCTGGTAAATAGATTGCTGAAAGAACGATGTTTTTGTCAGTGCACCAGCCCCAGATATGATTACCCAATCTGTCACAAGATTGTGACTTGACTCCACCCATGTGGTTGACATATGCTACTGCTGTAGTGTTGTCAATTTGAACCTGCACATGCAAGTGACTCCTGGCAGAACAATAAGCTTTAAGCCCATAAAAAGTGCCCAAAAGCTCTAAATAATTGATCCCTCTCAATTGCACAAGGGATGTCTCATCACTATTTCACTGCCTCCACAGCTGGAGGACATATCCATAGCACCCCAACCTAGAGCACTAACATCTGTCTGTAAGACTATAGAAGGTGGTTCAACCAAAACTTCCCTTGAACTTTTTGAGACATTTGTGATCCACCACTGTATTTCTGAAATAGCTTTCACTGACAGTCCCATAGGCCTGTCAAACTGACCTGCATGTGACCTCAGTGCCTGTTCTTTTGCTCGTTGTAAGTGCTGATAATGCAGAGGTCCAAATTGCACAGCTGGCAAAGCAGCCACCAATTTCCCGATTAAACTGGACATTTGTCTAATTGAAGGTCGTTGCTCACTAAGGAGGTTGATACAATCTTCAATTAACTGCTGCCTTTTGTCCCTGGGCGGAGTCACTAGCATGTGATCTGAGTTAATGGTAAAGCCCGAGTAATTAATAATTTTAACTGGTGATAATTTGGATTTATCTTGATGAATGATGAACCCCAATTGCTCAAAAGTGAGTTTAACAACTGAAACAGATAATTCAGCTGCATTCTGAGTCTTCCCGATAATTAAGATATCATCCAAATAGGCCATTGCAACATGCCCCTGAGCTCGGAGTAGTCCTAGAACAGGTTAACAATTTGGTAAATAATCTAGGAACTGAGGTTAATCCATTAGGCAATGCGTTGAACTGCCATAACTGACCCATCCAAGTAAACTCCTATCATCACAATGAACAGACACTGAGTAATATGCATCTTTCAGATCTATGCTGACCATATAACATCCTTTTGGAAATCAGCTGTTTAGCAGTAGAAAAAACTTCCATTTTGAAATGCCTATAGTGTACAAAGGGGTTCAAGCTCGTCAGGTCCAGAATTATTCTACATCCCCCCCCCCCCCCCCGTCTTTTTAGACCTCGGAAAAATATTTGACACAAACTGACGGTTTTGACTAACTGATTTCTCAATGACCCCTTTTTTGTGTAATATGTTAAGTTCTGCCTGTATCTGCATATTCTCTTCTTGTGAAAATATAAGTGTTCGATGTGGAACATGCCAACTGGGTGGACACACAGTAGTGTAGAATTCAATTTTAACCCCCTCTATACTGCCCAGTATAAATTAATCTGATGTTATCTCCTGCCATTGTTTGAGGAACAAGTGTAATCTGCCCATAATTTGAACATCTTTTACACCTAATTTGTATTCCTAAAGAGCAAAATCTCTCATCTGCACATGTCCTGACTGCGCTTGTTGCCCCCGGCCCCTTGTAGAGGAATTTGTCCATCCCCTTGTGCCTGTGGCAGGCTGCCAGCTACGTGTGTGTGCCTGACTCGCCTGACTCGTCCCTTCACTAGCATCCGTCACGGTACCCCGGCAATAAGGGAAGACCCTCTTGCATGTTTTGCCACTTGTCTTGATGAGGCCTATGTTTTTTGCGTCATCGTGCAGTTCCTTTACTCGCTTCGCGAGGTCCTCCCAAAACAAAAGGTTAGGCGGTTGTGCACTGCTCGATTTACATAGTGCTGCAAGTTTTGGGTTGATGGCTGGGCGTATAGCACTCCTTCTTAAATTATTAATTTCAAAAAAAGTACTACACAGGAGTCCCAGCGCATCTTGATGGGCTTCTGTCATGTGCCCCTTATCTACTGTTGTTGCGAACGCAGTGAGACCTGCTGAGAGCAACTTGAGCACATTTTGAAATTTTAACTCCTGTGCCCTTGCTGTGACCCCAACTGTGTCCATATAAGATGGTTTACCATTGGCACTTTAAACAACCCACAGTTAACTGGGGCTTCATATTTTGTGGCCGCCTCATCTATTGCCAGCTCTTGAAGCTGATGGGAGAGCATGTATTGAATAGCAGCTGCCAATTCTACCCCCAAATGGCTCCCCAAATGTCTCTGGGGACTGCAAATGTTTCAGCTATATTTGGTCTACGTCTTGTTGTTCCACTCACTTGTGGCTCTGCCCAGCCACTGATTCGGCATCAGTAAATTCCTGACCCGGTATACCCTCCTATTCAAAGGATGGCGCTGCTGGCACAGGCTCTTCAACAACCTGGCGTGGACACCACTCCTCCCAGAGTGCATCCCGATCGAGCATCTTTTGCAATAAGATCTCGATCTGGGAGAGCCGTGAGCAAATGGTCTCTCCTTGCAGAAATAAAACCGCCAGGCCCGACTCTGGGTCAACGGGCCTATTAGATTTTGTACACTTGCGCCCTACAGGCGTGGCTACGCTGCTCACCGGCAGCGGATCTGATGTCGCTAGCTCCCTTGCTGACGATGGACTTGGTGAACTAGGCGGGCACCCGCTACCCGCACTTTCGCGGCTCTCCAAACTCTTTCCCCCGGATCGCCTCGCCATCACCTTTTTTAACTTTCTGCATCATTTTCAACAGTCTGAACAGTACCGCCAATGCAGAAAGTGAGCACTAGAAAAGTTTTAAAACTTACCTTGCATTTTAAACTTACAGCTTGGAGGAGCTCTGCTGCTCCAACCGGCCGACCTGCACCAATGCGTCTGACATAATGACGCACGTGCGGCTGGACGGGGTTCTTCATGTAGTCACTCACGTGACTCTGAAGTAAAATGGAATTTGTGTACCGATAATGTGGTAAGTACATTTCTTGGTGCTTTATGTTTTTAAATATCGTATTTCCTGGGGTGTGGAGGTGGGGGGAGAGTTCCTTTCACAGTGTTTGGGGAGTCTGGCCCGGGGTAAAGTTACGGGAAGGGCAGGAGTGTTGTGAAGGAGGGGGTCGGGATCATGCCACTTGCGACACTCCTTGCACGGAACTACCGCATTGAGGCTGGGGGGGAGAAGGTAGCTCGGGTGGCTGCGAGCTGCCACCGGGCCAGACAGTGGAACCGGCTGCCACCTCAGTGCCTTCTGCCGGGCCCCACTCACCTCTGGCAGCTCTCCGTCTGCAAACCTTTCTCCTGCCGCTTGCTAGCCTCACTCATGTCAGCCGCTTCCCGCAAATCCTTAAATTCCGACAGCACGATTGAGGTTGCTCGGCTGTGGGAATTTAAGGATTTGCGGGGAACGGCTGACATGAGCGAAGCTGGCAAGCGGCAGGTGAGAGGTGTTCAGACTGAGAGCACTGCCAAAGGTGAGCGGGCCGGCAGAAGGCGCTGAAGTGGCGGCTAGTTCTGCTATCGGGTCCCGGCGGCCGCTCACAGCTCCCCGAGGTGCTTCTATCCCCGGCTACAATGCGGTGGCTCCGCTCCCGGAATGCTGCAGCAGCGGTGAGTGAGTTACTGGCATTATCCCCGACCCTTCTCAACACTCCTGCCCTCCCTGCAACTTTACACCTGGCACAGACTCTCCACACGCTGTGAAAGGAACTCTCCCCCCAATTGGTCCCTAGAACAAGTGTTGTCATTCAATTAGAAGACAACTGATTCAACTTTTCCCTGTGCTCCCGTTTTTCCCACCATCTCTCCACCTGCCATCACCCTTCACCGCCCACCCATTCAGTAATTCAGAATAAAGGAGACCGGGAAGCGTAGGGCAAATTGAATTGTTACTGTCTTTTTTTTAATTCTTTATTTTTACTGAGAGAATAATCTGGGTTTAATTTTTTTTTAAAGCCGACTGACTGAGTAATTACTCACGGCACGTGCCTGGTCTAGGACTAGAGGTCATAGCCTCAGAATAAAGGATGTTCTTTTAGGAAGGAGATATGGAGAAATTTCTTTAGTCAGAGGGTGATGAATCTGTGGAATTATTTGCCACATAAGGTGGTGGAGGCCAAATCAGTGGATATTTTTAAGGCAGACATCGATAGATTCTTGAATAGTATGGGTGTCAGAGGTTATAGGGAGAAGACTGGAGAATGGGATTAGGACGGAGAGACAATTCAGCCATGATTGAATGGTGGAGTAGACACGATGGGCCGAATGGCCTAATTCTACTCCTAGTCCATATGACCTTATGACCTTAAGAAAACTCAGCGGGACAAGCAGCAACTCTGGAGAGAAGGAACGGGTGACGTTTTGGGTTGAGGTACTTCTTAAGACTGGAATCCTTGATATATTGGTTTAGGGTCTTAACCTAAAACATCAACAATTGCTTTCGCTCCACAGATGCCGCTCGACCTGCTGCGTTCCTCCAGAAGTTTGTATTTCATTCACAGCTCGCAATAATTGTCTGACATGTGGAATCAATCCTGCCTTCAAAAACAAACAACCAAAAAACTTGATGTTGTACTACTTTTAAACATTTTTTAAAATAGAAAGATCCATCAATGTCTCTATTCTACTAACCAAGAATTTAACAAGGTCAACTCCCAACCCTTTCTGAAATGGCATACCATGTAAACGCAAATGACAGATCAGGTTTCAATTCTCCGTCATTAATTTCAACTAGACTAAGTGGGACCCAGTGGGTGGGGGGGTTGTGTGGGGAGGCGTGTGTGTGGGCAAGGGGGTTTGTGGGGGTAGGGGGTTTGTTGGGGTGGGGGAGAGGGGTATATCACGGGGAGGGGGGAGGAGCCAGCAAGGGCACCAGAGGGGAAGGGGCAGGAACTGATAGTGCAATGGGACTGACAGTGGGCGCTGGTCGCTGGTTGTTCCCCTCCGCCGGGATCATAGTCTCCGCTTTCCGCTTGGCGACATCGGCAACATCTCTGACTCTGTACTGGGTTGGGATGGGCTGGGCCGCTTCCGGTCCCTCCGAAAATTGTGTCCGGTTGGAGACCTTTATCCTCAGCTCCAGTAAAGACGCAATGGTGCAGTAAGGGGCGGACCGTTCCGTGGAGTGACAGGAGAAGAGACTAATCCACGCGGCGCTGACTGGCAGGAGAGGAGATTGATCTGCGCATGCGCAGTTTTTAAAATTTGTAAACCTCGCTATCTTTTACAATAAGCGACCGATCGGAACGAATCTTGGTGCACTCATAGCACAGGAGAACGGTGAGTGAGCTGGCAAAATATCATAAAGCTATCATGTACCGTTTTTGCGCAAATAGAAAAACCGCGCAAACCGGAAGATAACAAGATCAGAGTTTTAGTTATGTATAGAGAGAAGATAGAAGATAGATAGATAGATGAGGAGAGTCAGGGAGTCACAGAGATGCACAGCATGGAAACAGACCCTTTGGCTCAACTCATTCATGCCAACTAAGGTGGATTCCAGTCAGTCCTACTTGCTTACATTTAGCCCATATCTTTCAAAACCTTTCATGCACACAAACATGTCAAAATGGGGTGACTGTGGTGTGCTGGGCAGATGGGGTACAGTGTTTGCGGCAAATGTAAATTTAGCATCACCATTGTGTGCAGCTTCAAGCAATACTTGCTGTCTCTGAATCCCAGATCATATTGGTGATCTAATGATAGTGATGGTATCATTTCTCAGGCATGACTGAATGGTATTTACAATAATTTCTCATTGCCTGGAAGATGTAGAAAATTATGGAGAATTTGCGGTTTTCATCATCTTAAAAGTGAATATACTTTATCATTATTTATGATTATAACATTTTGCATGCCTCCAGGGGTGCAGCGGTTGAGTTACTGCCTTACAGCAATTGCAAAGACCCGGATTCGATCCTGACTACGGGTGCTGTCGGTACGAGGTTTGTACGTTCTCCCCGTGAGCGCGTGGATTTTCTCTGAGACCTTCAGTTTCTTCCCACACTCCAGACGTACAGGTTTGTAGGTTCATTGGCTTGGTATATGTGTAAATTATATGTAAATGTGAAGGATAGTGTTGTGTGAGGAGATCGCTGGTCAGTGCGGACTTGGTGGGCAAAAGAGTCTGTTTCCAAGCTGTATCGCTGAACTAAACTAAAAAATGATACTATAAAATTACAAATAATTTTAAGACTATGAATTTAATTGTTCCTATTTATACTATTGAAGGCTGGGTAAGGTATTGGATTTCAATCAGCGATGCATGTGTATCTATATCAGTAGTGCATGCTTTGCAGTCATTGTCATTACTGTCTGAACACTGCACATGATGTGGACCATTGCAGACATGTTTGATGTTACAGTTCCCCACAAATACACTTGTAGGTGCGTTATGTTCTGCTAAATCAATTGAAGAGATGCCGTGCAGCAAAGGGGTCACCCGCTCAACTGAACATTCTCTGTGGAAGAGAAAAATAAAGGCGAAATGTCACCTGCACCAAGGGTGCCTTGGGCTAGCCTAGAGCAGAAATGAAGTGGAAGTGGCAGGAAATGATTGTAGAGATTTCAGCCTGGAGTGATCAGGCCTGCATCTGCGAACAGCACAGGAAGAGATCCTGTGCCCTCACTGCATCTGCCAGAATCAGTGCTCGGATACATGCAATGCGGGGTGGAAGATTGCAACCTTCACGTGGTCTGCCCTGTTTCGACGAATGCAATCAAACTGGCATGCACAATCAAGTAAGATCAAATAGAACAAGTTGTCGTACAACTTTAGGCTGTGCATGCCATACACAAAAAGAAGAAGATACATGCAATGCCAGCTCACATATGCAGTCCTGAAAGTTAACACAGTTGTGCCACTTACGCACAATGGCATCTCAGCTTGTGCGCATACGCACAAACACACATATATATGGGAATATGGGGAGAAAGCAGGAAGAAAGTACTGATTCTGGATGATCAGCCATGATCATATTCAATGGCAGTGCTGGCTAAAAGGGCCAAATGGCCTATTCCTGCAGCTATTTTCTATGTTTCTATGTTTCTATATACAAACACTTGCTGCTACTCCTCACATGCAAACACACACACAAACATGCAAACACACACGCCCATGCACACGCACACACATACACATGCAAACACGCTCACATACATACGCACACATGTGCACACAACCACACATACACCCACACTTTGATGATGGTGCAATTGTTGTACTGTCATATTAACTTTCTTCCCCTTTGTCTTGTTGGATCTTTTTGCCTGCAGTAGAAGCCCATCTCATTTGGCTAGAGGTGTGTTTCCATTCCAAAGAACACACCAGGGCAGCACAGTCACACGGTGGTGAAGCTGCTGCTTCATGGCACCAGAGACATGGGTTCAATCCTCACCATGGGTGCTCGCATGCCGAGTTCATACATTCTCCCTGTGACCACATGTGGGTTTCCTCCAGTTGCTCCGGTTTCTCCCACATTCCAAAGACATGCAGTTTTGTAGATCAAATGTGTAGGAAGGAACTGCAGATGCTGGTTTAAACCGTAGATAGACACAGAAAGCTGGACTAACTCAGCGACTCTCAGTCTGATGAAGGGTCTCAACCCAAAACGTCACTCATTCCCTCTCTCCAGAGATGCTGCCTGCCCCACTGAGTTACTCCAGGTTTTTGTGTCTATCTTCAGCCAAGTAGATTAATTGGTTCCTGTAAATTACCCCTAGTGTGGATGATTCAAAAGTGGGATAACATAGAACTAGTGTACAGGTAATTAACTGTCGGTGTGGACTCGATCGGCCAAAGGGCCTGTTTCCATGCTGTATCTCTAAATTAAACTAAACACCAGGCTGGAGGAGAGGGTTCTCCACCTTCTGTGAAGCCACAGAGGCCTAATGCCCTGCCACAGCTGAGCAATTCATAATTTGAAAGGCAAGCAATTATACCATTTACTTTTGTCACAGCTTCTTTCATGGCCAGAAATGTTCTATCTGCTGTGCATATTACCTAACAACATGTAGTCAGTGTCACACTGCTGAAGATAGCATAAGGAATATAGGCAGGAATATACCGTTCAGCCCAGTGTGCTTCCTCCACCATTCAATAAGATTACAGTTGATTGCCTCAGAGCCATTTTCCTCCACTCACCTTCTATGCTTTAATATTTAAAAGCCTATCGATCTCAGTCTTGAGTAAAATCAAGGTCTGAACTTCCACAGGCCTCCTTGGTAGAAAATTCAAATGAATCACTACCTTCCGGGTGAAGAATTTTCTTCACTTAACTGTCATGAATAACGTGAATGAAGGAACTGCAGATGCTGGTTTACGTCGAAGATAGACAAAAAATGCTGGAGCAACTCAGCGGGATGGGCAGCATCTCTGGACAGAAAGAATGGGTGATGTTTTGGGTTGCAAAACTCCTTCAGTCTGTCAAAGGGTCTCGAACCGAAATGTCACCCATTCCTTCTCTTCAGAAATGCTGCCTGTCCTGCTGTGTTACTCCAGCATTTTGTGTCATGAATAACATTTGACACAACGGTCCCTGGATGAAGACACCTCATTGAGGGAAATCATCATTTCCACTTATACCCTGTCGAGCCTCATTAGTATTTTATATTTTAATGAGTTCATATGTAATTAGTGTTAATATTTTTAATTCTTCTATTTATTAATATTTCACATATTTCTTCTGAATTCAAGAGAGTATAAACCCAGTCTGTTTATTCCACCTCACACAACAAAGCAAACTATCCCAATCTGGTGAACTTTCACTGTACTCATTCTATCAAGGCTTATTTTTTTCCTTTAAGGGGCTGTCCCACTTGGGCGACGTAATTGGCGAGTTTAGAAAAGTTTGAAAAAATGACATGTTGTAGACCTTTGACTATGTAGAAGACCTCCTTCGACTATGTTGAAGACTAGCTACGACACACCGAATAGTGGAGAGTGAAGATGACCTCCTTCGATCTCATTCGACCTCCTTTGACCTCCCTTCGACTATGATGAAGACTATCTATGACTACTTTTGACTACCTTCGATTACCTATGACCTTTACTCGCAGGCATTTTTTAACATATTGAAAAAAATGTTGCGACCTAGCTGAGGCCTCGAGTATGCGGAGACCACTCTCGACCATGAAGGAGAGTTACGAAGACCTCCTACGACCTTGTGTCGACCATGCTGCGACTATGAGTCGAGGGCAAACTCGGCAGAACTCGCGGATTAGGTCGCCCAAGTGGGACAACCCCTGAAGTAAGGAGATCTGAATGCATGCAATATTCTCAATGCTGTCTTATCAATGTCCGATATAATTGAAAGAAGATGACTGTACACTTCTACTGCCTAACAAGTGAAAGAGCACTAGTCGTATTGTGGTGTGATAATGTCAGGCTTCAAAGGTCAGAGCAACCAGTAAAGATAATACTAATGTAAGAAATTCAACCTCGCATACCTGCAGTGTATGAACTGGTGCGTCATTACACAAGAGGACCTGCTAACACTGCTCTGGAGCTGGCACTATCGTATTTCAAGATTGTAAGCTTTTTGAATCAATATTAGAGACATTGCTAATGCTTCTTTAACTTTGGAGAAATAACACAGATTAAGTTCTAGGCAAAGGGGTTGAGAGTTCCCTAAGGCCACACAATGCAGTGCAACAGGATACATGACACAGATGCAATCTGGAGTGACCTAAAGATCAGAGAGTTGACTGTGACCATGACCTTGACCTACATGGGTAGAGCAATGCGGGCACGTACACTGTCTGCAGAAAGTCACAGATATTTGTAACCACTGACTTAGAAAAACGTTTTTATTTAATATGTTCCCTTTTGGAGAGTTGGAGTTAAAAGCATGGTTTCCTGAACAATATTCACTGAACTGGGCGGCATAGTGGCACAGGGGTTGAGTTGCTGCTTTACAGTGCCCGAGCCCTGGGTCCCGGGTTCGATCCTGACCGCAGGTGCTGCCTGTACAGAGTTTGTACATTTTCCCCGTGACCTGCGTAAGTTTTCTCCGGAAACTTTGGTTTCCTCCCACAATCCAAAGACGTGCAGGTTTGTAGATTAATTAGCTTGGTAGTGTAAATTGTCCTTAGTGTGTGCGGGAGAGTGTTAATGTGTGGCGATTGCTGGTCGGTGCGGACTCGATGGGCCAAAGGGCCTGTTTCCGCGTTGTGTCTGTAAACTAAAGTAAAAAGATCACGGCACATTACATTGGCAAAGCGAAAATCCATAAAATCTGTGATATCTGTGTATCATTGATGGTAACAGCAAAAGCACCACTTCAATACGGACTTAACAATCTCAGCCTTCATTTTTCTGTTTTGAACAACTTAGGACTTCAGCAGCTTAGTGCTGCCTTACAAATTGTATTTTGTAGATTCTCAGGCTTCTGCACTCTTGATTTAATTGGTTTCTTAAGTGAAACACTGTCTCTTTAATGGAACATCTTTAATTGCTTAAAATAAAGCTTACAAATCATTGCAATGTACCGAGCCTATTGGTAGAACATTTCTTCACTACAAGAATTGAATCAATAGTATTTTCCAATAGCCTAGATTGAGTTGAGTCCCTAGCTGATAAAATCATCAAGCAGAACTCCATTGTCACTAATGATCTCAGAGCAATCAAGTACATCAGGAGGGAAATTCCCAGACTATTCTTGTCTTCAAGCGATAGTTGTCCGAGAACATAAATATAAAACAATGTCTGAGGCACTTTTGGTGGATGCCCAAGATCAAGATGTTAGTCATATTTCTGTAGCAACGTAATCAATATACTTACATTAATACTAGACTTTGAACTGAGATTGACACAAAATGCTGGAGTAACTCAGCGGGACAGGCAGCAGCTCTGGATAGACGGAATGAGTGACCTTTCGGTACGAGACCCTTCTTCAGACTGAGTCACGGGAGAGGAGATCCAGAGATAAAGAAGTGTAAGGTGTGAAAATGAGACAATGGGGATGGAGATCAAGGAACATGAGATTACAGCATCATGGGACTGGCAATTTGTTTTTGGGATCGGCTGCAACTATATCAATTCTCCGCAATACTTGATCAATATCTTCATGTTTCCCCATTGATATTTCTTTTTACAGCATTATTTAATCCAGAGATGGAGATATTCATCTTCAAGATGAATTGCTTTATCCCTATCATTCTCTTGTTATAATCAGCACTACTGATGTTACCCTATTCTAGATCATATGGTGATCAGAATCAACTGGCCTGCTTTCAGTTGTGATGACCTTGTCAGTATGGGGCCAGTTTAAATAATAGTTCCTCCACCCAGTAAAGAATGTGCAATTGCTGGCTTCTGGAACCACAATCATTCCAGCATTGGTCTCCGAAACTTATTGAGACTTTAGTCTTTAGAGGTACAGCACGGAAACAAGCCTTTCGGTCCACGGAGTCCGTGCCAACCAGCAACCACACCTGCACTATCCTACATGCTAGTGACAATTTTTCAACTTACCAAAGCCCATTAACCTACAAATCTGTGTGCCTTTGGTGTATGTGAGGAAACCGGAGCACCCGGAAAAAACCCATGTGGTCACAGAGAGAACGCACAAACCACATGCAGACAGCACCCTTAGTCAGGATCGAACCTGGGTTTCCTGAGAGTAGAAAGAAATGAACACTAATAGTTGATGAGATCCAAAGGCTAATGGGCCTGTCCCACTTAGGTGACTCTTTAACCGACTGCCAAGGACTAAATTTAATGGAATTCACCTATGACACCTCGTGAAAACCTACGACAGCACTTACGTCAGCATACGACAACCTACAACAGCAAAAATTGTCGCCACTGTCGCCGAAAATTATTCCACATGTTGAAAATGTTGCTGTAGTCACCTGTAGTCACCGAAAAAAATTACCTAAGTGGGACAGGTCCATAACTAACAATGGATATTTGTAGGGCAGAGATAGATAGATTCTTTTTTTTTTTTTGATGTATATATTTTTATTAGAGTAGGTAAGCAGTACATTAGTAAACACATATTATGATAGTAATATTTCGTGTGCAACAATCGTACATTATTAATATTATCAAATGAATCATTTTGTCTCTAATAATTGGATCCGGACTCAAAATTAATAATACTTGGAATATCAGAACAAAGTCTAATACTTACAACGTCAAAGAAATTTCCTAGATTATAGTATAATAATTGGGAAGAAATTAATATTAAAATTTTGGAAAGGCCCTATAACCCCCACAATTAAAATGTGGATTACGGAAATGTCGGAGACCCTACACTTGGAAAGAATCAGATTTGCCCTAATGGACAAACAAGAAGTCTTCGTTAGAATATGGTCTTCTTTCATTGATTACTTAAAAGGGTAGATCGGTTCGGCAAGGAACCCTAACTGAAACTGTGACTCAGGATTAGATGAAGTTATACTCTATATTCCTTGATCTTATCTCCAATGACGTATTAATGGTAAATTATTCCATTCTTTGTGATTTCTTTTTTGACTTATATTTTATTTTTCTTTCTGTTTCTCTCTCTTTAAAAAAAAAATGATTAGAGATTCTTGATTAGTAAGGGTGTGAGGGGTTATGGGGAGAAGCCAGGAGAATGGGGTTGAATTATCTATGATTGAATGGTGAAGTAGACTTGATGGGCCGAATGGTCTAATTCTGCTCCCTTCACTTATGAACTTATGAAGATTGGATTACTTTAATTTGGCATCATGATGAGCACAGATTGTGTGGCCTGAAGAGCCTCTTACAATGCTCCATATTTAATGTTCTGGTGGCCTCGTACTCTTTTCTGGCGTTTAGATTGACTATCCAGGCCAACCGTTCAATTATTTATTTTACCCAATGGGGGCTTGGAACTAAACTTAGGATCCTTCAGTAAAACTGGGTTGGACTGCCAGTGTTGGGGAGGATCATAAATTTGTTTGTGGCCCAGAAAACAGTTGTCACGCAAAATGGCAAGAGGTACGGTAATTTGTTTCTCAGACTTTCAGACATTTCTCATACTTGCGGGGTTCCACCACTCCAAACCCTGTCCTTTAAACAACTCCTCCGTGGGACAGCCCTAATGGGTGAGCTATCTCTGCAGATATAAATTGTAAGGTCATAAGATTTACAAGGTTAATTCCCGGGATGGCGGGACTCTCATATGCTGAGAGAATGGAGCAGCTGGGCTTGTACGCTCTGGAGTTTAGAAGGATGAGAGGGGATGTCATTGAAACATATAAGATTGTTAAGGGCTTGGACACGCTAGAGGCAGGAAACATGTTCCCGATGTTGGGTAAGTCCAGAACCAGGGGCCACAGTTTAAGAATAAGGCGTAAGCCATTTAAAACGGAGATGAGGAACAGCCCTAGATAGGGCTGTTAAAAATTGCGGTCAGGGGATATGGGGAGAAGGCAGGATAAGGGTACTGATTGGGGATGATCAGCCACAATCACATTGAATGGCGGTGCTGGCTCGAAGGGCCGAATGGCCTAATCCTGCATCTATTGTCTATTGTCTATTGTCTATTGTCTATAAGATCATAAGTGATCGGAGTAGAATTAGGCCATTCATCCCATCATGTCTACTCAATCATGGCTGATCTTTTTCTCCCTCCTAACCACATTCTCCTGCCTTCTCCCCATAACCTCTGACACCCGTACTAATCAAGAATCTATCAATCCCTACCTTAAAAGTAATCCACAGACTTGGCCTCCACAGCCTTCCGTGGCAAAGAATTCCACAGATTCACCGCCCTCTGACTAAAGACGTTTCTCCTCATCTACTTCCTAAAATAACGTCCTTTAATTCTGAATCTATCTCTAATCCTAATCTCTCCCACTAGTGGAAACATCCCATCCACTCTATCGAAGCCTTTCACTATTCTGTATGTTTCAATAAGTTCCCCCCTCATTCTTCTAAACTCAGTTGTAATAGCAAATCAACCAAGTTGAGAAATTGAAGCAGAAAGCTCAGTTTGGAATAGTATTTATACCGCCTAGATGCACCTGCACTGACTAGGCAGTTTTGATTAGAGTCAAAGTACAGGACAAGATGACTTTCCCCTCATTAAATATTAAAAAAGTGCACGTAATGCTTGTTGACATATTTGCACAGGCATTAGCTCAGCCATTGGTTAAGGTGCATTTATGCCACATCTTGGTGCTAAGTTCCAAATAAATCGAGTTCATTGAGATTATATGGGAAGAATGTTGCAGCGTGACTAAATGGACAGCTCTTTCAGACAGCTGAAGCAGGCAGAGTGGGTGGCCTTTGCTTTTTGCCGGATGAATTCTTTATATGTGAATATTAAAAGTATTTGTGCTCTGGTTTTATTGTATCACGAACAATAGTATCCATATCTCGAAATTTCACAACAGGTGGATCTCCGTCACACTGACTCCAGTGAATCACGGAAAAGAATCAGCAGTGCCTTCTCAAGGGCAACAAATCCCACCCTACCCAGCAAGCAAGCTTTTAAAACGACCCTGGCCTGGGAAAGTGGTCACGCAACACCATACTTTTATGTGCCACATGGTTGAAATCTATCTCATAATCATAATCGTACTTTATTAGCCAAGTATGTTTTGCAACACACGAGGAATTTGATTTCCCATACAGTCATACCTATGAAAAGCAACACAAAACACATTTTAACATGAACATCCACCACAGTGACTCCTCCTCATTCCTCACTGTGATGGAAGTTCAATCTCTTCCTTTCTTTGTTCACCTGCGGTCGGGAGCTTCGAGCCTTCCGTTGATGGGGCGATCTTGGCTCCTGTAGCCGGCGGCGTTTAGGCCCTCATGTCGGGCGATCAAGTTCCTGCATCGGAGGAAATCTCAACTCCCCCACGCCGGGCGATCTGACCCTGGGTCGGGGCTGGTCGAAACCTTCTGTGTCGTTTGAAGTTCCAGACATCGGTCTCTACCTGAGACTGCGAGCTCCTGGATGGTGAAATCTGCAGGCCGCGGTTGCAGTGTCGATCCCAGGCAAGGGATCGGCTCCGATGGCACGTCCATGTCCCCGAGGTGGGGCTCAGTCCTGAGCAAGGCCGCCAGCTCCATGATGTTAGGCCACAGAGCGACCGGAGATACGATCCGGAAAACTATCGCATCTCCGGCAAGGTAACAGATTGAAAAAAAGTTTCCCCCGACCCCCACCCCCATCCCCCACATAAAACAAACCAGAGAACTTTAACACATATTTTTAAAACACACTAAATATAACAAATAAAAGACGAAAAGGACAGACTGTTGGCGAGACTGCCATCATGCGGCGCCCCCTGGTGGCCACAGGTACACAGGGTCTTGTCCTTGGCTGCTGCTGTGTGGCGTGCCTGCTGCCCATTCAGGTTTTCTCACCGGCTCGCTTGGTTTTATCATCAAAACTGCAGTCTTCCCTTTGTCTCCATTGATCTTCTCGCCGTCTCTCCAATCTTTCCCCACTGTGAATTTGATGCTTTTCTCCTACATGGCAGGAGGTTACAGAGACATGTACTTTATGCAAGGACCAATTTGCCAATTTGAATACTTTAGTTTAGTTTAGTTTAGAGATACAGTGCGGAAACAGGCCCTTCGGCCCACCGAGCCCACACCGTCCAGCGATACCCGCACATTAACACAAGGCTACACACGCTAGGGACAATTTACACTTATACCAAGTATACAAACCCAAGCCAATTAACTTACAAACCTGTACATCTTTGGAGTGTGGGAGGAAACTGAAGATCTCAGTGGTGACGGGGAGAATGTACAAACTCCGTAGACAGCACCCCCGTAGTCGGAATTGAACACGGGTCTCTGGCACTGCAAGCGATGTAAGGGAGCAACTTTACCGTTGCGCCACCATGCCACCCTCACAACGTTTTGTGAGGGTGGGGGGTGTTGATTGGCAATTGGGTAGAACAATGAGATGAAAAGGAAACAAAGAGGTGTCTGATAAGGATAGTCGAGTAACGAAATCTAAAACCAGAAGGAGAGGTTATAGATGGATGGGGAGGTGAGGGAAACGATGACAGGATAGTGTGAGAAATGGGTGCACACTTGGATTGTGTGGAACAGGAATGAGAGGGGGGAAGCAAGTGGGGAGGTAGGAAAGGAAATTGAAATGGTTAGCAACTGAGAGATCCAGCAGGCCAGGGCAACCGAGCTCAAGTGTCCAGGGAAATGTTCGCCTCGTCTATATTTGGTTTTAATGATGTAAAGGAGGTCACATCGGGACTACCGAATGCAATAGGTGAGTTTAGAGGAGGTGTACTCAAGAGAGAGTCAGATTTAGCTCTTAGGGCTAATGGAATCAGAGGTATGGGGAGAAAGCAGGAACGGGGTACTGATTTTAGATGATCAGCCATGATCATAATGAATGGCGGTGCTGATTCAAAGGGCCGAATGGCCTACACTTGCACCTATTTTATATGTTTCTCTGTGAACCTCTGTCGCATCTGGAAGGGCTGCCGGGGTCCATGGATGGAGGTGAGGCAGGAGTTGCAGGAACATGTGTTACATCTCCTGTACCTGGGAAGGGGCTAGATTGGGTGGGGGATGAGTCAACCAACAAGTTTAGAGGGTGTGTCCTCTAAGGAAAGAGGAACGGAGTGGGGATGATAAGATGTGACTGGTTATGGGGTCAGATTGAAGGTGGCAAAAATGTCAAAGAATAGTGTATTGGATACAAAGGCTGGTGGGATGAAAGCGTAGGACCAGGGGAACTGTATCCCTGCTCTGTCTGATGAGAGGGAGAGACAGAGTAGGACAGTAGGAGCAGAGCAGACATGGGTGAGAGATCCATTCCCAACAGCAAGGTGGAAACAATGTTTACTATAGCAAAAGTATATCTCAGAGTGGCATGTCTCATCTTGGAGGGCCCAGGAGTGGAAAAGGATGCAGAAATTTGTAACCACTGTCCAGTCCACCATCGGCCCTGACCTCCCCACCAGTGAAGGGATCTATTGCAGTCGCTGCTTCAAAAAGGCAACCAACATCATCAAGGACCCACAGCATCCTGGCCACGCACTCATCTCTCCGCTACCATCGGGCAGAAGGTACAGGAGCCTGAAATCTGTTACACCCAGGTTCAGGAACAGCTTCTTCCCCACAGCCTTCAGGCTATTAAACTCGCTAACAAACAGACTCTGAACTGCAGCAGCCTAATGCACTTTATCTGCTTATTTATGTGTATATTGAACTGAACTGTTCTGGTTTTTTTTGCTTACAATATTCTGTTGTGCTGCAGCAAGCAAGAATTTCATTGTCCTATCTGGGACACATGACAATAAACTCTCTTTATGTGACACCCCTTTATCTTCTTTTCTTCTCTAGCCTTTGTCCATCCTTCTGCCTATCCCCTCCCCTCATCGATAACTACTTGCCTGCCCCCCCCCCGACTAATTTCCAGCTTTCTTCTCCCTACAATTAGATTGAAGAAGAATCACGACCCGAAACATCACCTGTCCATGTTCACCTGAAATGTTGCCCGACCCTTTGTGCTACTCCAGCACTTTGCGTGTCTTGTTTATTGTAAATCAGCCTATGCAATTCCTTGTTTCTCCTAAATACCAACATTTCCAGCTATGCTCAACCTGCATCCACTACTCGTCTCTTGAATCTTTGCAATTCGGCTTCATGGTTGAAGATTTTCTGGTCAGTTCTGTCAATGTTCTGATTATGCAGTGATTTCTGTGGGTCAACGGTGTTGTTAAACCTCTTGCTTAAGTGCTAAGCTGTAATTACTGCAACAGTGTACCATCCGAGTATCACTGGCAGAAATGTCAGCATTTGACATTTCACATCCTGCAGCTCTCTGCCTTGGTTGAAAGTAAAGGCATTTACCTCCATGTAATTGTGTGGATAGTTCTGACAGCACAAATCAGCCTATCACTCCCTTAATTTATTTCTCTTCTCCCAAATGTCCACCTTCATCTCATGAAGGCATGGCTACATTCATTCCTGCAAAACACGAATTGGAGTAAGCCAGTCCCCCTCGCAAGACGTGTGTAAGAAAGAACTGCAGATGCTGGTTAAAATCGAAGGTAGACACAAAATGCTCAGTGGGTGTGTTAAAAATCTGGGTCATGGTCGTAGAGTCGGAGTTTTTTAAATCTGGGTTAAGACATCCTCAAGACTTCTTCACTTTCCTCAAGACTTCTTCACTTTCAGGTGAGTCAAGGCTGATTCCCTGGCAACAGAGTCAAAAAGTCATGATGTCCTAATGATGCATGCCAAGAAAAGACAAGTCACGTCACAAATCCCACTGAGAATGCCACTTTTAATTATTAATTTCAAATATGTGGAAATGACTGTCATTTTTAATACTCACCCTAACTGTCCTTAATAGAGTCACCAATAACATTTTAATATTATGCGCCCTTTAACTCATCATTAGAGGAAATTTGAGAGCCCTGGGATCTGTTGTAGTGCAGAGGGATCTAGGAGTAGAAGTACATGTAGGCATTCATAGCAAAATGTTTTGAGTACAAGAGCAGGGAGATTCTACTGCAGTTGTACAGGGTCTTGGTAAGGCCACACCTGGAGTATTGCGTTCAGTTTTGGTCTCCTAATCTGAGGAAAGACATTCTTGCCATAGAGGGAGTACAGAGAAGATTCACCAGACTGATTCCTGGGATGGCAGGACTTCCATATGAAGAAAGACTGGATAGGCTTGCTTGTACTCGCTGGAATTTAGGAGATTGAGGGGGGATCTTATAGAGGCTTACAAAATTCTTAAAGGGTTGGACAGGCTAGATGCAGGAAGATTGTTCCCGATGTTGGGGAACTCCAGAACAAGGGGTCACAGTTTAAGGATAAGGGGGAAGTCTTTTAGGACCAAGATGAGAAGATCTTTTTTCACACAGAGAGTGGCGAGTCTGTGGAATTCCCTGCCACAAAAGGTAGTTAAGGCCAGTTCATTGACTATATTTAAGAGGGAGCTAGATGTGGCCCTTGTGGCTAAAGGGATCAGGGGGTATGGAGAGAAGGCAGGTACAGGATACTGAGTTGGATGATCAGCCATGATCATATTGAATGGCGGTGCAGGCTCGAAGGGCCGAATGGCCTACTCCTGCACCTATTTTCTATGATTCTATGATACATAATTTCCTGGAAGTGGCATTGTAAGTAAATAATGTGGTGAAAAGGAGTTTTGGCATTCTAGCCTTCATCAGCTGGTCAGGGAATTGAGAATGTAAGTTGAGACGTTATGTTACAGTTGTACAAGATGTTGGTGGGTCTGCACTTGGAATATCAAGTTCAGATTGGTCACTCTGCAAGAGGAAAGATGTAATTAAGCAAGAAAGAGTCCAAGGACAGCACATTGATGCAATGGTAGAGTTGCTGTCTTACAACGCCAGAGACCCGGGTTCGATCCTGGCTACGGGCGCTGTCTGTACAGAATTTGTAAGTTTACGCCCATGACCTGCGTTGGTTTTCTTTGGGAGCTCTGATTTCCTCCCACATTCCAAGACGTACAGGTTTGTAGGTTAATTGACTTAGTAAAATTGTAAATTGTCCCTAGTGTGTGTAAGATAGTGTGCGGGAATTGCTGGTTGTCACAGACTCGGTGGACTGAAGGGCCTGTATTCGTGCTGTATCTCTAAACTAAACTAAACTAAACTATATTAAACTAAATTAAAATAAACTAAACTAAACTAAACTGATGTTTACGAGAATGTTTCCATGAACTGAGGGCCTGAGCGATAGGGAGAGAATGCGCAAATTAGGACTTTATTCCTTTGAGCATGGGAGAATGAGTTGTGATCTTATAGAGGTATATAAAATCATGAAGGGCATAGACAGAGCAAATGTACGTAGCCTTTTTCTCAGGACAGGGGAATCAAGAACTTGACGATACTGTACTACATGTGAAACCCTTGTTCTTAAATGTCTATTTATATTGCAGTCCCTTATTAGCATGCATTTATATACAGGATTCCCTTTAGTTTTGTAATTTCTGTTCTAACATTCAATAAACTGAATTGACATTTTTATAACTGACACTGACACATGATGAGCAAAATATTTTTATATGATCAAATAAAGATGATTAGTAAAGGGCCTGTCCCACTTTCACGACTTCATTCAAAGCCTCTGCCTCGTTTAAGGGACTTAAAAAAAAAAAATCAAGATCGTGGTAATCTACGAACTCGTACGACCTTCCACGACTATGTTCATGAACTCCCACGAACTTCTACGAGTATGTCTACGAATTCCCACGACTATTTCGATGCCCTCCTTATGAGTAAAAAGTTGCAATTTCTTTCATCCCGACCATTTTTTTACTCATAGACATTTTCTATCGGGCTGGAAAAAACGTCCTGACTTCCCTGATGCCACGAGTACCTACGGATAGCATAACGAGCCGCTACGATATATCTACAAACTCCTATGACCTCCTACGGGCTCGTTACGAACATTCTGCGAGTTTGAATCAAGGGGAAAACTCGGGAGAATTTGTGAATAACTCGTGAAAGTGGGACAGGCCCTTAAGTTAAAATAAAAGCCAGTAAAAAATATCCAGTTTTTAATTATTTTGCTATTCAAACCTAGTTTATAAGCAATTTCTTAAGTGGTGCATTAATTTTAAGAATAAGCCCAATGCTAACAGAGTTTATTCAATCATTAAAATCTCATTTTTTAAATTAACTAATGTATCTATATCGATGGTCCAAAATAACTTAAAGTGTGATAACTAAACAAAGTCATTTGTGCAGCTTACTCAAACATTTTATGTTAAATAACAAATAAATAATGTGTAAATCTGGATTTAGTCTAGAAATTAGTTAGTTAGTTAGTATGTTTTAGTTAGTTAGTTAATACATTTTAGTTAGTTAGTTGGTTAGTAAGTTTTAGTTAGTCAGTCAGTCAGTCAGTTAGTTGAACAATTGTAATTATAAGTATAATTGTAATTAATTTATTAGCCAAGTATGTAAACACACAAGGAATTTGATTTGCCATACAGTCATACCAAAATACCAACAAGACACACATCTACATAAAAATTAACATAAACATCCACCACAGCGCACTGTGATGGAAGGCAATAAAATTTATCTTCTTCCCTCCTTTTCTCCCGCAGTCGGGGCAGTCAAACCATCTGCAATCGAGACGATCGGAGCTCCCAGTAGTCGGCCGGTCCACAATGTTAAGTCCGCAGATTCCCACGAAGTCGATCCCTGACACGAGATCGCAAGCTCCACTATGTTAAGTCCACAGGCTCCCATGGTTGGAGCTCCTGAAGTCGATCCCCAGCAAAGGGACCGCCAGCTCCATGATGTTAGGTCACGGTGCCGACGGAGATACGACACGGAAAGGTCGCATCTCCATTCAGGAAATATATTTTTTTTTAATTATGATCTTAGCTCACAATTGGCAGTCCAGCACATTTTAATTCAAAATATGAATATAAAGTATGCCGTACACTTATCCATTCAACAATCTAACAAGGTCAGAAAATCTGAACTATTGTCAAAACTGACTAACTGACTAATTTTTGACTAACATCATTGCATTAAAATCAATAGCTTTGCCTTGTTCTCACAGATCAATGGCATTTACAACAGCATTCCTTCTGAGTTCCTGAAGACAGTTTTCAATGTTACTCAAATCAGCAGCCAATTGACGGTAGGTTGAATGGACTGAATATAAAAGCAGGCCCCTCGAGAAATCTTGAAAGAAACCAGGTGTCTTGTCTATATTTGAGCATAAGTGACATTGACTGCAGTCAGAGTAGATAACAGTCTTGGCCTGTCCTCCAGTTTTCTGTAAAGTGTTTTCACTATTCAATTGCCCGTATTTACTTCACATGTTGGCAATGACTTGTTGTGAAGTATGATGAAGTGATGGTGCATGGTTAATACTTACTACTTCTGAGAAAGTTTACAGACAATTGTGAAGAGTAAACAAGCAAAAAAACGAAATCATTTGTAAACCATAAACGTCAAATGTTTACATTAAAGCCATTGGGTGGTGCCGTACGATGGCAGCCTCGCCAACAGTCTGTCTCGTCCTTTTCTTCTTTTGTTGTTTTTAGTTTGTTGTTAAATGTTAAATGTTTTTGTGTACCTTTAGTTTTGTATTATGTGGGGGGTGGGGTTACGGTTAGGGTTGGAATTAACAGAATATTAATGCTCTGTTGAACTCTACATGGTGAGCTGTGTCATAGGCTTCAAGTAATTATTATCATTCCTTTAAGAATAGAATAGTTTCTTTATTGTCATTGTAACATGAACCATGTACAATGAAATTTTAAAAATGTCAGCCAGTCAGTGCAACATTCAAACCATAAAAGCTAACGATACATGCAAGGTAAAATATTAAAAATAACTAAATAATAGTTGATAATAAATAGATGATAAACAACTAAAATAAATATGAAATATAAAAACAGCACGCATAAACACCCAACCCTACATCCTTCTGTCGATTTCACAGTGTACCAACCACAGTCCCTTAGTCCCCACGTTCCTTGGCGGCTACATTTAGTGCCTTTATAGCAGTGGGGTAAAAACTGTTTTTAAGTCTGTTTGTCCTTGTCCTTGTAGATCTGTACCGTCTGCCTGACGGCAACAGTTCAAACAGGGAGTGTCCGGGGTGGGAAATGTCCTTTATAATATTCTGAGATTTTTTGATGCAGCGGGAACTGTGTAAGTCCTCCAAGGTAAGGAGAGGGCAGCCGACAATCCTGTGGGTGTTGTCAATGGCCCTCTGGAGCGCTTAAAGGATCGCAGCATTGCTAGCTGGGATTAACTGCCCACCTCTTACTGCACTTGAATAAATAGCTTGCTAGGCTTTTTCACAGTCAACAATCAACCACAGTGAAGCAAGCTAATGCATGTTGGCCTTCATAATGAGATGATATCAGTGTATTAGTAAAGCGGTCCTTCTGCAACTGTACAGGGCCCTGGTGAGATCACATCTGGAGTATTGTGTGTAGTTGTGGTCTCCTAATTTGAGGAAGGACATCCTTGCTATTGAGGGAGTGCAGCGTAGGTTCACAAGGTTAATCCACGGGATGGCGGGTCTGTCATATGAGGAAATATTGGAAAGACTGGGCTTGTATAAACTGAAATTTAGAAGGATGAGAGGATATCTTATAGAAACGTATAAAATTATAAAAAAGACTGGACAAGCTAGATGTAGGAAAAATGTTCCCAATGTTGGGTGAGTCCAGAACCAGGGGCCACAGTTTACGAATAAAGGGGAGGCCATTTAAAACTGAGATGAGAAAAAACTTTTTCACCAAGAGAATTGTGAATTTGTGGAATTCCCCGCCGCAGAAGGCAGTAGAGACCGGTTCACTGGTTGAATTTAAAAGAGAGTTAGATAGAGTTCTACGGGCTAGCGGAATCACGGGACATTGGGAGAAAGCAGGCATGGGTTACTGATTGCGGATGATCAGCCATGATCACAACGAATAGCGGTGCTGGCTCGAAGGGCCAAATGGCCTCCTCCTGCACCTATTTTATATATAAATATATTTTTCTGTCCATAATTGTAATTATTGAGACACAGAAAGCGTGGATGTATCCTCCCAACTCTGAAATAGTTAAAGAGGAAAAAGATAACTCTCACAGCTGTGAAAAATTATTCCACTGCAACCTTGGACTGTATGGTCTGTGTTATTGCAACCGAAGAACATTGGAATTCACAAGGGAACAGTAGACTGAGGAAATCAACAATGGCATGCGAGTGTGAGGTGTTAGTTGCTGGAGCAGGGAGCAATTCCTTGATGGATTTTCCAGAGCTGTGTTTTCTCTCACTCCCATGGCATTCTCTTCTGCAGCAGACCCTGGGGAAACACGGCAAATGCAATGGGACTTAGTAGCTTCCATTGGGAAATAGCCACCTCAGGTGTTGCCATCCTTTTCACAGATTGAACAATGGCAGCATGATATTTTATGGCTCTTGTCATCAAGTTTGAGATTTTTCAGTGTTAGGAATCCTAGTCTGACACTAAGTCTTGATGCAACTACACGTTGGTGCACCTGAAAGGGTCCAATCCATCTTCTAGCCAATAACTCCACAGACTAATGAAGTTGGACACATTTTCAACTTGGACTGTTATTTACATCATTTTTACATCAAAATAATTTTACTAGGGCAAACGAAAATCCCGCAGAAAGATCAAGTGACAATTTTTCCATGGGTGTTACAAATATGTACAAAATTGCTCTCATCTGAGTTAAAGCCAATTTTACATTGTATGTTGCAGTTATACGTGGAGTTGTGTTTTGGAATTCTGAGCTTCCCTAGTTTGCTGACTGCTTGAGAGCTTACAAGCACCTATACTCATTAAAATTAGGGCCAATTTAAATTTGCTCAATCATCCATGGATATTTAGTAAATGAGTGTTGTTCACATTTTATGAAGGGAAATGCAACTTTTGCATTTGGTTCTTAAAAACTAATGCAGGACAAATGCATAGTGGAAATAACCATAAGTTGAACTGTTAGTTTTTTTCTACTGAAATTAAAATAGTTTTTGTGGATTGTTACCTGTGTCATGTTTAGTATTGTGAATTTGTCATATGTTAAGCATTGCAACTCAAGCAGAAAATCAGCAATTAAACTAATTATTAAGGGCCAAAGTAGAGCAAGCACGTTAGTGGTTTTGCATCGTTTTGAGCTGTTTGCATATATAATTAAGGACTATTTGAAATACCGTAAGGCTTTGCTTCACTCTTTGCAGGAGAAATGTAATTATATATATGCCATTACGTGCTGCAAATGCTGTGATTCAAGGATAACTAATTAAAGCCATGGAGAACAACAAAAAATTGAGGTGACAGAGGCGAATATTCTGCCAGGTGAAAGTTGAAATTCTCTCTTAACTCCAAGCTTGGGTTACAGGCCTTGGAAATGATTGTCTCTACTGCTGTAACATTCTCCGAGCGGATCTTTTACTTCTGCCGAATTTCCCAGGTGAGTTGTCAGAATTGACGGGGATCAACCCATGGGAGGGAATCTTCAAACTTGCAGAAAATTAAAGTCAGAGATTTCTGGAAGATCAGGGGGCTGTGGTTCTGTTTCAGCATTTGACAGCGTGTTTGAATCATCTGTAATTTTCTACCGCAGAATTCCTTTCTGATTTCTAAATTATCACGTCTCACAAGAAAAGCAAGACCCTTCTCCAAGGGTCTTGACCCAAAACATCACCTTTTCCTTTCCTCCAGAGATGCTATCTCTTACACTTAGTTGCTTCAGCTTTTTGTGTCTTTCTTTGGTTTAAACCAGCAGCAGCAGTTCCTTCCAACATGCTTGCATTTATATGGTGTCTTTCCCAACACTCGCTCATTTCAAAGGGCTTTTCAACAAAATGATTAATCTTGAAATTTTGTTTCACCCTTCATGTTAATTTGGGTCAAATATGGAATGTTCATTACTTATGCCTGAACCAGACAAAGGGCTCTGGGCATGACCAAAGGCAGAAGGGTCTAATGGAAACACAAGAGACTGCAGATGCTGGAATCTTGAGCAAAAAGTGAAGTGCTGGAGGAACCAAACCCCTGTCCCACGGTACGAGTTCATTCCAAGAGTTCTCCCGAGTTTGCCCTGATTCGAACTCGGAGATTTACGGTAATGGCCACTCGTCAGTACTCGGGGCTCTCGTGGACATTTTTCATCATGTTGAAAAATCTTCATGAGTCTTCCCGTGCTTACTTGCCGTTAGCGAGTCTTCCCGAGTACCTGCCGTTAGCGCTAAGAGACGTCCCCGAGCTCCGACGCACCCTATACATTCATTCTCCGTGCTTACCACGAGTTTGATTTTTTTTAAACTCGGGAGAGCTCTTGGAATGAACTCGTACTGTGGGACAGGGCTTTTAGGGGGCCAGTTGGCATCTGTGGAGGGACTGATGATGTTCCTGATCAGAATCCTTCTTCAGAAAGAGTCTAATACCTAATTTAGCTTGTGATTGCAATGATGGTTTGCTCAGATAACCAACCTTGCAGTTTGCCCAGAAAAAAAACAATAATGAACCTACGTTAAGGAAAAGCATGGCACTGGTTGACCACTTACCACCAAATCCTTTATCCCTCCCCACTCTCTACTGATCTATTGTCCCCAAAATCATTTGTTGACTTCCTTTACATCACTAGGTATGACCCAGAGTTGGTCACAAATGGGTCACTATTAAGTATTACTTTCCATATCATTTACTGCTTCCTCTCAAGATGCCCAATTTCTCATACGAAACTTATGATCATTAATCGGATACTCACCCTTCTTCATGAGATTTTCTCTCATTCTGCACAAGGCTGGCAGCTGCCACTTGGAAGGCGGGATAGAGGGGTCAGAGAAGATTGTTACATAGAGGGAGGAATGTAATAGGGGAGAGGTGGATGATCAGGATTAAGGGACAACATTAGAAAGAAAACAGATGGAAGAGAGAAGGGTGGTCAAGACAGAGAAACTGATATGAGAGTAATCATAGAAATAGAAAATTGGTGCAGGAGTAGGCCATTCGGCACTTCGAGCCAGTACCGCCATTCAATATGATCATGGCTGATCATCCTAAATTAGTATCCCATTCCTGCTTTCTCCCCATATCCCTTGATTCCGTTTGCCCTAAGAGCTATATCTAACCCTCTTTTGAAAAACTCTCTTGAGTTTGGAAGTAAAATGGAAAATGAGGAGGCACAAACGATGTTAAGGTGACTGGGAGAAAGAGCAAGCTTTGTGGGATTGTCACCCAGCCAGGAGAACATGAAGCCACAAAGAGACTGCAGATGCTGGAATCTGAGACAAAAAAAACTAAACTGCTGGGCTGGCACAGTAGTGCAGAGGACGATTGGGACCTGGGTCCGATCCTGACTATGAGTGCTGTCGGTACAGAGTCTGGACATTTTCCCTGTGACTACGTGGGTTTTCTCCGGGTGCTCTGGTCTCCTCTCACACTCCAAAGACGTACAGGTTTGTAGGTTAATTGGCTTCTGTAAATTGTAAATTGTCCCTAGTGTGTAGGATAGTGGAAGTGTACGAGATGATCGCTGGTTGGTGCAGACTTGGTGGATGAAAGGGCCTGCTTCCGTGCTTATTCTCTAAAGAATAATTTTAATGGCCAAGTATCCACATACAAGGAATTTGCCTTGGTGCTCCGCCCGCAAGTGACAACATGATGTAAAGTCTAAACTCAATGTATCAGGCAGAATGTGTGAGGACAAAGACGCCACAGATGTGTGCTTAACCAACTGGGTTCATTCATCAGTTTGTTTGTTTTTCATTCTAGGGAAGCATGAATGTTTCTCCTAGGACTGCATTTATTTTTAAAGTTATCTTACAATGGGTCTTTAAATGATTATTGGTTAGTTCCAGTTCAAAGAACATTGCCAGCTGCATATGGGCACCCCAATTTTCCTAAGGGATCCTCAATCAGTCTGAAGAAGGGTCCTGATCCAAAACATTGTCTATCCATTTCCACCAGATATGCTGCATGACCTGCTGAGTTACTCTTGTTTAAGAAAGAACTGCAGATGCTGGAAAAATCGAAGGTTGACAAAAATGCTGGAGAAACTCAGCGGGTGAGGCAGCATCTATGGAGCAAAGGAATAGGTGACCTTTCGGGTCGAGACTGAAGAAGGGTCTCGACCTGAAACGTCACCTATTCCTTAGCTCCATAGATGCTGCCTCACCCGCTGAGTTTCTCCAACATTTTTGTCTTCCTGCTGACTTACTCTAGCACCTTTTGTTCTACACAAGATTCCAGCATCTGCAGTCCCTTAAACAGTTTCCCTGTGTACATGGTTCGGGTTCATGATCCAGACCCTTTCTACTTGCATAATAACACCTTCAACTGCTAAGTTAGTTTAAGGGAAGCAATGCAATGAAGATGCTGTTAAAGTGGCATTTCTGTAGTTTCCCCACTATTTGAAAACATCCAACAATTTGTCGTTCTTGTCTATCTTGACGATCCATAAATAGCTCCATTGTATTGGAATGCCTCACTTATTTTGGGTGTGAATAGAGATATGGCTGCCACCTAGCCTGGCTGAGAAGTACTTGAAACAGTTAAGCTTTGAGATGGAAAGATGGACTGTCCTCTTATCTCAAAATTAAGGGCCTGTCCCACTTACGCAAATTTTTCGGCGACGTGCCAACACCTGTCATAGTCGCAGCAGGTCTCCGAAAATGTGCAAAATGTTGAAAATCCAGCGGCGACCAAAAAAAAGTACGACTCTTTGGGCAACTACTCACGACCAAACAGGCGTCACCCCGCGACATCTCACTCTCTGGCTGCCACTCGTACAGACATGAGAGATAAAGGGAAATGGAGAAACAGGATATAAATCACGGTGGGGGAAGGACGGTAAATAAAGAGGGAATTTTATGGTAGAAGAAGGGTCAACTATTTTGGTTCTGGGAAATGTTCTTGTTATAGAGTGGCCCAACTGTGTTTATGCTTCAAATGGCCTTATTGCAGTCACGTTGCCATAGGGATTAGTTATCATCAGAGCTTTGTTAGCACCTAAAAAAGGATGCTGGGGCGTTAATTAAAATAAAACCAATGCCCTAGCAGAATGCCTTGAATTCACATATGGACCTTATGCTTCAGTAACAGTCAGTCCTCTTTTCACTGTGAATGAACAATGAAGAATGTAGTTATTAGTATTTTATAATAGTATAGTATTTTAATTTCAATTTGCAGGCTAGAACCATACATTGTTCACATCATTGATGGCATTGTCACAGAGATGAAATACAATGAGAAATGATGTCAACATTAAAGTGAACCTTGACAGGAATATTTCATGGTTGGCAGGAGTTGAGTGCAGAAGGAAGTGCAAACGCTTCTGAAAATGTAAAATCTTCTCAGTGTAAAATTTACACCTCAAAGATGCTGTACATTATTTTTCATTCAATCCAGTTTAGTTGCTACTTTGTTTAAGTCATTCAAAAACATACTCTGCAGTTCTCTAAGAGTAAACAGGGAGCCTTGAGGAAACCCAGACTTTCATTTTCTTAAGTTACAGAGATTTCAAGATTTGATGGAGCTATTAAATCTATTGTGACACTGATCATTTACAATCCAATGCCAGTGGCAATACTGAAACCCAAAGAACATAATGCTACTGCTTTTCAGAATACCAGCACATATCAGGTTGATCCATCAAAGGCTTTTTCAAAGAGCAAGACAAATAGGAGCTGGATGACACAGATAAATGTACTAAAAAACAATGCACATTTTATTGCTTTCCCTATCTCTACATCCCTCTCCCATCCTAGTTCTCAGAACAGTTTGACTGACCACCTGATTGAATTTTACGTCGTATGCTTCGTAGTTACCTTTCCCCAGCTAGCAATGATCTACATTTTCCTTGAGGTTAGTCCCCTTTGATCTCTCATTTTCACACCCTACCCTAAATACTAGCCTGAGTAACTCAGCTTGCTTCATGGCACTGTAACTTTCTCATGAAATACTAATCACCTGTAGTCATCTGGAAACTAAAATACGAGTGGTAGACGGAAAACCAGTACACATTCACTGGCAGCCAAGGATGAATATAAATAAGCGAGCGCAAAATGCTTTATGTTCACACAATATGTTCCTTTATCTCTCATTTCCCTCTCCCCTGACGCTCAGTCTGAAGAAGAGTCTTGACCCGAAACATCACCCATTCCTTCTCCCCAGCTGAGTTTCTCCAGCATTTTGTGTTTCTATCCTCAGTGTAAACCAGCTTTCCTTCCTCCACATTTTATTGTTCCCAGTCAATTCTTGGCACATGGGACATCTCAATCCCTGGGATTCTTTGTCCTTAAGCATTTGCCTTCTTATAACACTGGCTCAGGGGCTTCGAATTAATTGAAGCACCGGAAAAAAAGTGCTGGAAAATGGCTAATGGAAATGTAAGAATAATACCGTGTCATTGTAGCAATGCCCACATCGCAAAAATGAATTGTAAAAGTGTTAATTTATTTGCAATTTCAATAGATCTGATGGAGGGGAAACTATGTAGCTGCGCATAAGTTTTGTGGAGAACATGTGGGAGCCGCTGAATGCTCACAAGGTGACAACGTACAATTGTGCCATTTCCATTGCACCGTGCCTTCATAATAGCATTCCTGGGATCAATGGTAGACTACACTACCTTCACCACACAATGTCCCAATGGATCATGCTACTGTCATAGAAACATAGAAACATAGAAACATAGGTGCAGGAGTGGGCCATTCCGCCCTTCAAACCAGCACCACCATTCAATATGATCATGGCAGATCATCTAAAATCAGTACCCCGTTCCCGCTTTCTCCCCATATCCCTTAATTCCTTTAGCTTTGGAAGAGCTAAATCTAACTCTTGAAAACATCCAGAAAATTGGCCTCCACTGCCATCTGTGGCAGAGAATTCCACAGATTCACAATTCTCTGGGTGAAAAAGTTTTTCCTCATCTCAGTCCAAAGTGGCCTACTCCTTATTCTCACACTGCGACCCCTGGTTCTGGACTGCCCCAACATCGGGAACATCGGAACTCGGCAATCCAAGTATTTGTTGTCAGAGAATCAGGAACGTTTTGGCATCTAAAAAGTACAACATCACCAACAAGATTTACTCCCCCAGTGTCACTTCACCAATTCTATTCGTGGATCTTGGCACGACTTTTACAACGATTACCTTGGGTACATGCTGTGTTATGATGTGTGCTCAATTATAGAACAAATAGGGAACTCCTGCACGCGATGGGCTAATCATTCCATCCTGGAGGGCACTGAAAACATAGTGGCCATGATGATTTGAAGGATTGTCCAAACTTTGTTGAACCGTTGATCGTAGATGTCATAGCCAAGAATCCACTGCAACGTTTGTCTTAGGACCTTTGTCTTAGATCCCCATGAGGTTGATGTGTTTAGATTGCTTACCTAAGTGGTGCAGGAGATTCAATAATATCATAAATGACATTCCTTGCCATTTTATTCAGTGTGATCACAAACTCCTCCAAAGCCTCTCTTCCATTAAGTAGTCCGATAGCAGTTATCTTATTTAGCTTCGGTCCTATTTTACAAATCACATCCAACAAAAAGTAATATCCATTGGCTCATTCCATTGCATCACTCTCATTTCCAGAGTCAACAAGAAACAAATTCATTGATTGATTATTTAAAGGGGTAGCTGAGCTCAGCATTGTAACTCAATAAGTACCCTGGTGTAGGATTAGATGAAAAGATGTATTCTGGGATTTGTATACACATCTCTATAGATACTGTTATGTGAAATTGCTCCATTCATTGTTAAGATGTATACTTCATTTTTTTATTACATAATAATTGTTTTTTTTCTTATTTGTTTATTTTTATAATTTTTAAAAAAAAATTTTAATTATTATTTTTTCTTTATACAATCATAATCATTATTATTTAATCACCATCGTTATTGATTATAGATCTATACTTTTACTTCTTTACTTTCCAAAAAAAAACAGAAGCATACATAAATTATTCTGTAACATCTGTATAATTTTTGTAACAAGTTAAATTTGTATTTGAAGAATTGTTATACTTTAGACAATATGTATTGCTTCTAATAAAAATACTTTAAAAAAAAAGAAACTAATTTTTATAAGTCGGGTTTCTAATAGGTCATCAGAAATATTATTGCAAACACATTAAATTCCATTTGTAACAGTATCCCCATCTCACTACTGGTTCTTTAGATTATTCTCTTTATGTTATTATTAGTGTCAGTTTAACATCAAAAGAATAATTTCCTCCAATTACTGTATATTAGAAACATAGAAACATGGAAAATAGCTGCAGGAGTTGGCCAATCGGCCCTTCGAGCCAGCACCGCCATTCAATATTATCATGGCTGATATATCCCTTGATTTTGTTAACCGTAAGAACTATATCTAGAGTAACTCTCTCTTGAAAACATCCAGTGAATTGGCCTCTACTGCCTTCTGTGACAGAGAATTCCACAGATTCACAACTCTCTGGGTGAAAAAGTTTTTCCTCATCTCAGTCCTAAATGGCCTACCCCTTATTCCTAAACTGCGACCCCTGGTTCTAGACTCCCCCAGCATCAGGAACATTTTTTAGCTGCATCTTGCCTATCCAATTCCTTAAGAGTTTTATGTTTCTATAATATCCCCTCTCATCCTAAATTTCAGTGAATATGAGCCTAGTTGATCCATTCTTTCATCATATGTCAGTCCTGCCATCCCAGGAATTAGCCTGGTGAACCTAAGCTGCACTTCCTCAATAGCAATAATGCCCTTCTTCAAATTGGGAGACCGAAACTGGTACAAGTTGTGTCTTTGGTCCCTACCAAACTCCTCTTCACCGACCATCATTTCTATCTCTCTTCAACTCTTTGTAAACCTAGGCTCATCAGAAATATTGATGCCACAGGTAATTTTGTGTCGTCTCATTTTCCATTTTCCTCTATCCTTGTTGACCTACATTAGCTGCAATTGTAACTGTGGTTTCATTTTTTAAATCGGTTTCCTCTCCTAACCGTCCATGTCTTGCAATCCTTTCCTCTGTCAACTCTTGCAGCCTTATAAATCATAATTACTGCACTTCCAATTCTGTGCATTTTTGATGCAATTTACTCCACAAATGGCTGCAATGGTTTCAGCAAAGTGGAATTCTCCCCTTAAACATGTTTTGCTCTCTCTCCCTTTTCTCCTTTAAGATGCCCTTTTTAAGCACTCGCATTGACAAATTTCAGGTATCTATTGCAATATCTCTTTTTTTGACTATCGCAGTCGCTGCTTCAAAAAGGCTGGCACACACACATCTCTCCATTGCCTTCAGGTAGAAGGTACAGGAGCCTGAAATCTGCAACATCCAGGTTCAGGAACAGCTTCTTCCCCACAGCCATCAGACTATTAAACTCAACTCAAACTCAAATCTGAACTTTAATAACCTATTGCACTTTATCTGCTTATTTATGTGTGTGTATATATATTCATGGTATATGGACACTCTGATCTGTTCTGTATTTATTTATGCCTGAACTTTGCTGAAGCAAAGCAAGAATTTCATTGTCCTATCTGGGACACATGACAATAAACTAATTTGAATCTTGAATCTTGACTCGCAGTCAAAAATGTTTTTCATTGAAAAAGCTCAAATCCACTTTGTAGTGTTTCACTTGTAACCTATTGTTGTTTGTAAGTTTGTCAGCTCCAAATTACTTTCCTTACTGAGTAATCTCACTTGTCATGGCCTCAGAAGCGCAAGACATAGGCAGTTGTTACATTTTGAAACAAAGAATATCATTACTTGAAGAACATGCTTTACAGACTTGCACACCAATTTTCCACTTCATCCCCAGTCGCCAATACTATCTTCCAGCACTTCACCTCAAAAGATATTGTCAAAATAGGTTGGATTTACAGGTGAAGGAATATAACAAACAGAAAAGTCAATTTCTGACATCAATCAACATCATTTAAAATTGGACGTTTTGAAAAGCCTTGCCACAGTGAATTTAACCAGTCATTTGGAAATTAAGAGTCCAAACATAAACATTCTCCATTTTTGCACTCAAGTTATAAATCATTCGGAAAATAAACCCCCGAATGCCTGGGGCTAGCTTTTATATTTCTGTAACATTTATCTCGAGCATGCTGATATTACTGAGAAATATTTCATTGATATCTAGAACTGAAATTTGGATATTAAAACCAGGTTGGAGAAATCATTTTAATTTCATTCCGGTGATGAGTGCAAACGAGTCTGGTAATTTTCATTTTTGTCAAGTATGAGCATTGAGCATTATCATTTTGAAGACATCAGATGACAGAGAATGCTAAATGAAACAAACAGACCTATTCATCACTGAATCAAATATAGTTGTTGCCGTCAAAACTATTTTTGGTCATTACCATAGATTTTGTTTTCAATCTCTCTGGGCTCAATGTTTTATACTTACAGAATAGTTAATTGCATCATTTAAACGATTGATAGAGTTGAAACACAACTATTCCACAACTGCAGAGAGGTTACATTATTATATGAAGCGGAATGGTCACTCAGCCCCTTGAGTTTATTTTGCCACTGAAATGATATTGAAATCATTTGTCCGACAAGGATATCAGGGGCTAGGGTCAAGAGAAAATAAATGAAATAAGGTACAAATCTAATTGACTAAGTGCAAGAGAAGCAACATTAAATGTTCCAGCTTTCAAGAGTACTGTTATCTTCATATGGTACAACCTGTTCAGGCAAACGGTCATAGTAATTCCCCTACCAGTCATGACATTGCCAATAGCTCTGTACATTCACCAACTGGCAGAGGATATTAGTCAGAGAGGAAGACATCAGTTAGGCTACTGGGAAGCACTACAGATCTACTGAGAGTACTGCTTAGTCTACTGTTCTTACAACTGCTTATGTTTTGCTCCAGTTCCCAGCAGCTGCAGTTGCTCGTGTCTCCGTTACCATTTGACGTTTAGTTCTTACATGGGAAATATTGTTCAGGGATAGGCGGCTAGCACCAAGAAATAAGAAAATGAAGCAAAGAGTAGACCACTTTATCCACTGGGAGCTGGTGCCTGTTCCATGATCCAATAAGGTTATGGATGATCTTTAACTTCAACACCTGCACTCCTCGATTCCGTTAAGTTTAGTTTTGTTTATTATTGTCATGTTCAACAAGATACAATGAAGGACTTTTGTTTGTCTGCTGTTCAGTCAAATTATGCCATGCGTACGAACATGTACACATATAAGAGTGGAGTGATTATAATGGATGAGAGTAGATAATCTGGCTGACGTTTTGGGTTGAGACCCTTCTTCAGACGGATGTCAGGGGAGTGGGCAGGAATAGAATGTAGTCAGAGACTGTAAGACTGGAGGTAGAACTGTGAAGGGGGAGGGGATGGAGAGAGAGGGAAAGCAAGGGTTATTTGAAGTTAGCGAAGTCAATGTTCTTATTGCTGGGGTGTAAGCTTCCCAAGGGAAATATGGGGTGGTGTTCCTCCAATTTGCACTGGGCCTCACTCTGACAATGGAGAAGGCCCAGGACAGAAAGGTCCGATTGGGAATGAGAGGGGGAGTTAAAGTGCTGAGCAACCGGGAGATCTGGTAGATTAAGGCGGACTGAGCTGAGGTGTTCAGCAAACGATTGTCTACTTTATCCTGAACACCTCCGCTCAGTCCACCTTAACCTACCTGATTTCCCCGTTGCTCAGCACTTTAACTCCCCCTCTCATTCCCAATCAGACTTTCCTGTCCTAGGCCCCTGACACCAGTCTGAAGAAAGGTCTCGACCTTAAAAGTGACCCATTCCTTCCCTCCAGAGATGTTGCCTGTCCAGCTGAGGTACTCCAGCAATTTGTGTCTGCCTTTGATTTAAACCAGCATCTGCAGTTCTTCCCTGCACTTAGTAGATAATCTTCTGGGACAGCACGCAACGAGTTGCCATGTTCCAACACTATCTTGCAACTTTCAAGCCTTAAGTCGCAGAAATTAAATCTGATCTTGATCTCAGGATTTCTTATATTTTTCACTTTAAGGCCCTGTGTCCTGGCAGCACTGGATCGAAGTTGTAGTCAACCTATTCCATCAATGCTTTGTTAATGTTTTTCCATTATACTTTTATTTATTTTTTCATTCTTCATTCTTTCATTTCTTTCTTTCCTTCACTCGATTATTATCATTCTCTGGTACTGTATGCAACACTGCCAGTAAAATTTTATATCAAAATCATCAATTGTACAGAATGCCCACAAAGGACTGTGAGCCGTGCATTTGTTTGAATGTAACCATGCATTCCTAGATTAACTAAAATATGAAACATATACAGTTTAGGACCAAGTTCTGTCTTAAGTATTTTCTTTCTCCACATAACAAATGGCTTCTTAAATATTCAATACCCTCCTGTTTAAGTCCAAAATCAATGTTTTATATATTTGTTACAACACATTCTATTTTACAACCAATTCTTTCCTTGCTACAGAAGCAGTAATGATCATTTAATACCATTGTGGGATGCTGTACTTCTAAAGTCCCAGGTGATAATTCAACCTTGAAGAAAGCTGTCTTTTATTAGCCTCATTCTTGTGCTCCCTCCTGATGTTCGCCAGGATCCAAAGTGACTTGGCCAGGCAAGAAGTACTTGCTTCCCAGCATGTGCAGTGCCACTGGGCAGCATTCACTGAAAGCAATTGCAACCTGCCAAAAATAGCAAAGACCTTTCGAAGGAAGTTGTCCAATGTCTCCAGGACTGTATTTTATTCTCATCGCTTGAACTGTTCGAATCACACTACACTAACGATTCCAGCTTCCCATCCATCAGTATATTACCCAGTTCAGCTCATCCACAGAAATAGATATTGAAATAATCCAACCAGGGCAAGCCCTACTACTGTGCATATACAGTTGAAAAATTCCTTCTATTCCATTAGAAATAATTCTTCAACAAGTACATTTATTTCAATAGAGCCACAGTTGGCATTAAAGAAAAATGGGCGTATAATTATAGCAAAGTGACTTCCACAATGGTTGGCTGTTGTAGCAAAAGAAATCTGCTAATCATGACTGCTGGAATAACCTCCTCTGTTGCACACAGACTTCTTAGGTCTGCTCATTTGCATTCTCACTGGTGTAGATACTAAATGAAACTATTGTAAAATGAATGTAACCAGCTGAATGACCAAAAATCACCAGAGCAATCTTCAGAATGATGATTCAGAGAGAAGTCCTCAGTGGCAGACTGAGAATCAAGCTACTAAGTGAGGATTTTTCATTTCATTCTCTAATAATTACTCTGCATGTCTTAGCATTTTTATTACCTTTGTAGAGAATTATGGCTACACAGGCGCCCTCTGGATGCAGGGAAGCGCAGGTTCTGGCACCTAGCCAAACAGAGAAAGTCCAGATAGACACAAAATGCGGAACAGGCAGCAGAGAAGAAATGGGTGGAGTGCAGAGAAGGAATGGGTGACCTTTCAGGGCGAGACTTCTTCTCAAGAAGGGTCTCGACCCAAAATGTCACCCATTCCTTCTCTCCAGAGATGCTGCTGTCCCGCTGAGTTACTCCAACATTTTGTGTCTATCTGCGGTTTAAACCAGCATCTGCAGTTCCTTCTTACACAAAGAAAATGCAGAACTTCACTCATTCAGCCTTCAAGTCACCTTGAAGAAACAGAGAGGAGAAAGTGCGGACTTCATCATGTGCTACACCGAGTCGCTTGTAATTGTAGTGCTGACTTCAGTAATTCAGAGGTGTTGTTGCATTAGTTCTAACTTTAATGCAAACAAATTATGTCAGCGCCAATTGGGGTTGTAGGAAAGTTTTAAAAACTGGAATGAAACTCAGGTGCAATTCAAAATGGCATCCAAATAGGTTTGCTGATATAAAAATAAATAATGTTCACCTAGAGAGTTGTTTTCACCCAGACAGTTGTTTTCCACCCAAAGAGTAATGAATCTGTGGAATTCTCTGCCATAGAAGGCAGAGGAGGCCAATTCACTGGATGTTTTCAAGAGAAAGTTAGATTTGGCACTAAGGGCAAATGGAATCAAGGGATATGGGGAGAATGCAGGAATGGGGTACTGATTTAGGATGGTCAGCCATGATCATATTGAATGGTGGTGTTGGCTCGAAGGGCAAGAATGGCCTACTCCTGCATTTTTTTTTTTCTGTTTCTAATTCTTCATTCTTACACAGAAGGTATGACGCTGATGCAGAGATTTTACTATTTTGTGCTGCATAATAAATAACCCAATAAACCAAATTGGTGCCGGAGAATGAACAGCAAGGAAATGTGGTCCGAGAGACACAACCTGAGGTGCAGCAGAAAATAAAAAGTAGCAGGAAGAAAGAGAATGGCATGTGGAATTGTCCCTGCTCACCCTCATCTCCATGGAGGCATGGAGAAAGGATCATTTGTTGGCCTGGACTGTAATATAACTCTTGATAGCAAGATGGTTCTCCTCAAGCATGGACAAATCCAGTGACCCACCACATTCCAACCATTGCCACCAACCTGCTTTACCAATGTTAAAATGGAGAGCCAAGATGAAACACAGAATTGCTCACATCCTGGTTAAACAGAATCAGTGAGGAAAGAGAGAGTCTACATTTCAGGCCAGACTCTACACTCGAACTGGATAAGCCAACTTCCAAACAGAATGTTGATAATTGTAACAGATTTTTAAATTTGATTATTTTTGGAATGGCTTTCAAATAGAATATTCTGCGAGGGAGGGTTGTTTTTTGATCTGCTAGCTGTGTTATTAGACCTCTGAATTATTAGATTGACGCAAAATGCTGGAGTAACTCAGCAGGATAGTCAACAACCCTGGAGAGGAGGAATGGGTGACGTTTCGGGTCGAGGCCTTTCTTCACTCACGTTTTGGGTCGAGACACTTCTTCGGACTTATCTGAATTAATAGTCTAGTGACAAATGGAGATCATGAAAAACGTATCCCTCCACTGGGAAACTTCCAGGAGGACATATTTACAAATATCTATATTTTCAAATGCCTCTTCATCATATGTAATCTTGGCAGGCAGAGCCCGTTTACAGGTTTCAGACAACGGAGACAGTTGGACCTGGTCCTCAAGAAACTAATGGGTTTTATCCTCCAGCATGTAATCATTCCAAAATAATTTTCTGCCCATGCTTCAATCTATAGAACACTCACTCCCGGGAGGTAAAGAAAAAAAATCTATCCTATCAAATTGCTGTCTGAAATCAGAGAAATAACATCTCCAGACAAAAGCAACCAGCAGATGCAAATCTAAAAGATAGCACACAAGCAGATAGAGGGATCTGTAGTAACTGCAATGCACACATCCCCGACTACTCCTGCGTGGTCTCTTCCAACTTTATTTATTTGTGATATGTCCCTTTAGGTTCCACAGGCAGAAGTAGAACCCACTGTTATTAGGATTTGAACAGGTCTCGATAATGTAGAATCGGAGATCGCTCCTTGCTCTTGCAATGGGATGCATTCAAACTAATCAGTGGAAAGATTATGTCAGCATGGAAATAGTCAATCAATAGATCACGTACCTTTAGGAGATGGAGCAAGTAGCTGGTATTGATTCATTCAAAGGCAAGTAGATAGATTCCATTCACAAAATAATATTTTGAAATCTAATTTATTTCTTTCACATCCATCTGCAAAGGTCATACTGCCCTCCAGCAACAAGCATATGCTCATGCCAGCAAGACAGTCCTGATAATATCCTGTGCCGTGTTTAGTTTAGTTCAGTTTAGTTTATTGTCACATGTATCGAGGGACAGTGAAAAGCTTTTGTTGCGTGCTATCCAGCTAGCAGAAAGACATGATTACAATCGAGCCATTTACTCTGTGTAGATGCATGATAAGGGAATAGCATTTAGTGCAAGGTAAAGCCAGCAAAGTCCGATCAAGGATAGTGCATGGGTCACCAATGAGGTAGACAGTAGCTCAGCAGTGCTCTCTGGTTGTAGTAGGATGATTCAGTTGCCTGATAACAGCTGGGAAGAAACTGGCCCTGAATCCGGTGGTGTGTGTTTCCACACTTCTATACCTTTTGCCTGATGGGAGAGGGGAGAGGAGGGAGTGGCCAGGGTGTGACGTGTCCTTGATCATGCTGCTGGCATTGCTGTGGGCCTGAGGTTTCTTGTACAGTGTTGTTTTGCATGAAGCAAACAAACATAGAACAGTAGAGCACTCGTGGAGGCACTTCAACCCACGATATGTTGCCAACTATAATGAAAAATTAAACTAATCCATTGTGGCCACTCATGGTCTATGTCCTTCCATTCCCTTTGTCTTCTTGTGCCTGTTAAATGCCACATTAATGTTGCCAGTATAAGTGCTTCCAGCAGATATGTCTCTTGCTGCTCCCATGATTTTTGAGACTGGAGGAGTGCCCCGCATGTAAGTTCTTCTGTTGGATTTTGGTGGGGGTGGCATTGTGCTCACTATCTGTCATTGAAAATGGGCTGCGGCTGACCTTAGGCATTTGCCTGCTCCGTGTAACTGAGGAGAGGTTGTCTGGTGCAGGGGTGTTCTCTGTACATCACGGTTTGGTTGGCCACATTCTCTGGCGGAACTCTTCTTGTGAGTCTCAATCATAGAGTCAAAGGGAGATACGGCACAGAAACAGGCCCTTTGGCTTGCCCAGCCCACACCAGACATTGACACTAATTCTAGTCTTTATTTTCCACACTCAGATTCTACCACAAACCTATAGATTTCTGAAGAAGGGTCTCGACCCGAAACGTCGCCTATCTCCTTCGCTCCTTAGATGCTGCTGCACCCGCTGAGTTTCTCCAGCTTTTTGTGTAACCCTCGATTCTCCAGCATCTGCAGTTCCTTCTTTAACATCTCCACATCCATTCTATCCAAGCCTTTCACTATTCTGTACGTTTCAATGAGCCCCCCCTCATTCTTCGAAGGACAAAGGAGTAAAAGAAAAATAATGCTAAAACTGTCAGATGCAGAACACTACACTTTTTTTTGGAATTGTTCCTGCAAACAGCTGGTGTTTTTTTCAATCAGGCCAATTACTTTGCTGCACCACAGTCAGTAATTCCCCTATGTGTGCATCTAGGCTACACTGTGTGCAGGCTTCCCTTTGCTATACTTCCAATCCTGATCTCTATGTAGTCTCCACTTCCCCTTACGTGCTTTTGTTTTTGAGTGCTGCTGTGGCCTTTAGGTTCAGCCGCATTGCTCTAAGCATTTCATTGTGCCACTGCTTCCAGTTCTGTCTCCTAATGAGGATCTGGCTATGATTTGGACACAATGAAATTGCTTCCATAATACTACACACTTGTCCAAAACTAAACAATTCAAGGAGAGTTAGTTCACTCCAGTGTTCCCTTAGAAGCAGTATTCTTGTGATTAACGCTGGATTCTGTGGTGTGTGCCAGCTTAAGTCAGTTACTTCAGGTGCGTCACGGTAGCACAATGGTAGAGTTGCTGCTTCACACTGCTTCGAGCACCTGAGACCCGGGTTCGATCCCGACTACGGGTGCTGTCTGGACGGAGATTGTACACGCTCCCCATGACCGCGTGGTTTTCTCCGAGATCTTTGGTTTCCTCCCACACTCCAGTCGTACAGGTTTGTAGGTTAATTGGCATGGGTTTGTATACTTGGTAGAAGTGTAAACTGTCCCTAATGTGTGTAGAATAGTGTTAATGTGTGTGGATCGCTGGTCGGTGCGGACTCGGTGGGTTGAATGGCCTGTTTCCGCGCTGTATCTCTATACCAAACTTCATTTGTTCTGTCATCACCAATTGTCACTGTATTAATTCCATTGAGTCTGTTAGGACTTAAGTGTTTTCTTCAAAATTGTTCAATTTCTGTCATCTCACCATGCTTGACAAGCATTCTGCAGGTTCCCCATGAAGAGAATTTCTCTCAAGGTGCCTGTAAAGAATTCCAATTCTTTGGATATTGCCCATATAAAAGGAATCTCATGCGGAATTCTCTCCCTTTGCCCTATCTTGCTGACCGCCAACTTCCCAGGATTCAGGGTTATCTACTTTGGTTATTTTAACATTGATGTTTATGTCATTTTGTCATTATGTCATTTTCCAACCCAAGCCTGCCTTAATTGATTCTTTATTTATCATATCAACTGTCCTACAATCATACTCACACTGTATTTATAGCAGTTCTATTAAACAACTCTTGGATTCCACAATAAATATAGGCACAGCTTTTGTTGATCACAATTCTGACAGCTACAACCACAAGTCTTCTGCTCTCAAAGAACCTCTTAATACATTATTCAGATCTCTAAATCTGTTCCTAATATTCAGGTTATCATCTGCAAAGTCATACCCAAATCCTTCATAGCAAGGTCTTGCACCAAGTTGTCTGATATACAATGTGTTTATACCCTTTCTAAATTGACAGCTCATCAATCATAAAACTTAGAAACATTGAAACATAGACGAATAGGTGCAGGAGTAGTCCATTCGGCCCTTCGAGCCAGGACCACCATTCAACATGATCATGACTGATCATCTAAAATCAGTACCCCGTTCCTGATTTTTCCCCATATCCCTTGAATCCTATAGCCCTAACAGCTAAATCTAACCCTCTCTTGAACACAGCTTATTGCCAGTTGCTTTGTACACAGCCTGTTCATAACTTCACTGACTTCCTCTAACTGCCATGATTGGGCATTATTTTGTTTGTATATGTGAGGTTATTGCCATCTGTTCCACGTACACAAACTTTTCCCATTAAAGTCACAGGACTGTGGAGCACAGACACAGGCCCTGCCACACACCATGTCTATGCCAACCATTTTGTCCATCTGCCTAATCCCAGCTGCCTGCATTTGGTCTATATCTTTCAATGCCTTGCCTTTTCATGTGCCCATATACAGTACATGACTCTCAAGCAAGGAGATTATATATAACTCCATTGCTTTCTCATACAGCATATTCCCGATACCAACTACTCTCTGTACAACACAACTTTCACTTCAGGTTACCTTTAAGTCACCTTTTTCTCACCTTAAATCTATGCCTTATCCAACATTCATACCAGAGGAAAACGGTTCTGACCATCCACACTATCTGTGCCTCACTCCATTATATAAATCTCTCTCACGTCACTCCTCGGCCTTTTCCTTCTTTCCAAGAAGACAAGCCTAGTCTGTTCAATCTCTACCGATTAAAATCCTCCAACAGCCCAGTCTAATCGATGTGTTGTATAATTGTATTGTGCATTCCAACTCTTACATCCAATGCCCTGACCAATATGTTTGCTCCATGTGCCTTCTTTGCTACTCCATCTACTTCTGTTGCCGCTTCCAAGAAACTTGAACCCAAGATGCCTCTGTTCAACGCTCATCAGGGCCTGGCCATTTACTGTTTTTATACTGGCCTTATTTGTCATTATATTTATTAGGATTACATTCTCTCTGCCAATGCTCCACCCAACATTCCATCTGATTTGTATGCTGTTGTGGACTTGGAGAAGCTTCCTTAAAATGCACAACACCATCAATGTTTGTGTCATCCGCAACCCTATGAATCATATCTCCTACATTCACATAGAGCCATTAATATATGAACAAACCACAATGATCCATGCATTGTGTTAAAGAAGGAACTGCAGATGCTGGAGAATCAAGGGTTACACAAAAAGCTGGAGAAACTCAGCGGGTGCAGCAGCATCTATGGAGTGAAGGAGATAGGCGATGTTTCGGGTCGAGACATGCATTGATCCCTGCAATACACCATAGGTCTCAGGTTTGTCATCGGAAAAGCAAACTTCCACTACTGCCCTCTGCCTCCGAGCAATCAGCTAGCCCGCTGGCTTGCTGGATCACATACACCTCAACTTCTAGAACGGCCATCATGGTTTACTAATGTCCATATTGACAACGTCTACTGTTGTGTCTTAATTCATTTTCTCAAAAAGCTCAATGGAATTAGAGAGTCAGGATGTCCCCTACAAAAATTCATGTTGATTATCTCAGATCATCCCCAATCTTTCCAAGTGTACATAAATCATGTCTCTTAGGGATTTGTCCAATAATGTTATTGTCACTGACGTAAAGCTCACTGGCCTGTAGCTACCTAACTTATCCCTGCAGTCCTTCTGAAACAAAAGATTAACGTTGGTTAGCGTGCAATCTTCTGCTATCTCATCTATGGCTAACGGAGATGCAAAAACCTCTACCAGGACTCCAACTATCTCCTCCCTGATTTCCATAGCAACCCTGGTCAGATCTGATCTGGAACTGGGTCTTATCCACTCATGCATTCCAAGACATCTAACACCTCCACAATCTTGACATTGTTTAGAATATCAATGTACCTCTAACTATCTTGCAGAACCTTCTCATGGGCAAATACACGAGACAGAGACCTCACCCACAACCCCTGACACCACACATAGATGAACATTATGGCCCCTACTTTTTCCTGTCATGGCCCTCTTGCTCCTAATGTACTTGTTATTCTTTCCCATCCTTTCTCCCTTGCATTTCATGGGATACGGCTTCATTATTTCCCATTGTTTTCTGTCCCTTGCAGCTTCCCCACAGCCTCGCCTTCTATTTAAGTCCCCCGACAATTCTGATGCTTGGTAATACTACTGACGTCCCTTGTTTCCATTCACCATGCCAGAATGGTCACCTCCTGGCTTCACTTAACCCTCCTTGATCAGACATTATAATGGATGCAGAAATGCCACTCTTTGGCATTGAATTCATTTTTGAGGGAGCATGACTCTGTCCCTGCTCTGACTTCTACAAGTTTTGTTACAGCATCTGCCAACATGATGTTTCCACTTCTTGCTCTCCCCTGAGACCAGGAAGACAGACCGGTAATAGTCCTGGTCTGTCTGTTTCCATTCTACTCTGCATTGTGGATAGATAGAAAACATCCTCTCAGGTTCCTTCCTTTAATGCAGTCTAATGTAACAAGTTGACTTCTGGATTTAGTCTGCCACAGATGTCTTATCATTCCAGTGATCCATGTTTGATTCTGCCCTCTGAAGCAGTCCGTGTGGAATTGGCACGTTCTCCCGGTGACCAAATGGGTTTCTTCCCAGTACTCAGGTTTCATTGCACATCCTAAAGGTCAGTTTAGTTCAGTTTAGCCTATTGTCATGTCATAAGATGTACAGTCAAAAGCTTTTGTTGTGTGCTAACAATGAAAGAATGGATCGACTGGGCTTATATTTGCTGGAATGTAGACAGATGAGAGGGGATCTCATAGAAACATATAAAGTTCTTAAGGGATTCGACAGGATAAATGCAGGAAAAACGTTCCCGATGTTGGGGGAGTCCAGAACCAGGGGTCAGAGTTTAAGAATAAGGGGTAGGCCATTTAGGATTGAGATGAGGAAACACTTTTTCACCCAGAGAGTTGTGAATCTGTAGAATTCTCTGCCACAGAAGGCAGTGGGGGCCACGTCACTGGACATTTTCAAGAGAGAGAGAGATTGCTTTTAGAGCTAACGGAATCAAGGGATATAGGGAGAAAGTAGGAACGGGATACAGATATAGGATGATCAGCCATGATCATATTGATGGTGGTGGTAGATCGAAGAGCCAAATGGCCTCCTCCTGTACCTATTTTCTAAGTTTCTATGTTTCTAATCAGTCAGCGGAAAGACAAAACATGATTACAATTGAGGCATCCACAGTGTGCAGGCAATGTAAGAAATGTTGTTGTTGGAGCAGAAATTTAGAAGTGTGGAGCGATTGTAATGTTTGTTTGCAGCTCTGCATCTTTGACTAGCAGACAAATAATCGCCTCGGTTGGGCTCCTTCTTGAAAGATATGCAGGTAGGTTAATCAGCCGCTGTAAATTGGCTACTGGTACAGTTCTACCACACTGCTAGTATAGGTGGGTGGTTGGCCAATCATGGTGGAGTTGATGGAATGTGGGAGAGAATAGGGGACTGGGAATTAAATGGGGGAATACATTTGATAGGAATGTTCTCAGAGCCAACTCAATGAGTTGAATGGTTTCGGTCTGGGTCATAAGAACATTCCAATGGTGGCATCTCTGATACACAGTTAATGATAAGCACCATGCACCTAATTTCTAACCCTCATTCTAACTTGGTGTTCAACAGTTTCTCACATTTTATTAGCAAGACTTGTTTGAAATGACACCTGTGGGTGTCTTGCCTATTTACTGAGTGATCCGCGGGAACATCCACACTTACTACAATGCTCAGGCCATTAATTTCAATGGTAGTTGTGAACTAGCTGTATTCATTTGTCACAGTGTCACAGTTTTTTTCATGGCTCATCGTTGGATTCAATGGTATTCAGAAAACCTTTCCTGCTATTTCAGCAAATGCATTTCCTTGTCTGCAAGCAAAGGGTGGTGAATCGGTGGAATTCTTTGTCACAGAAGGCTGTGGAGGCAAAGTCAGTGGATATATTTAAGGCAGAGGTTATGGGGAGAAGGCAGCAGAATGGGGTTGGGAGGGAGAGATAGATCAGCTGTAATTGAATGGCAGAGTAGACTTGATGGACTGAATGACCTAATTCTGCTCCTATCTCTTATGACCTTATGATATTATACCATACCATTTATTGTCATTTGAACCTCATTGAGGTTCAAACAAAATTTCGTTTCTGCAGTCATACATACAAGAAAGAACCAAGACACAACACAATTTACACAAACATCCATCACAGTGAATATCCTCCTCACTGTGATGGAAGGCAAAGTCTTATCTCTCCCCTGCACTCCCCATTCTTCTCCCGATGTCAGAGTCAAAGCCCCCGGCGGGCGATGGTATATAAGTCCCGCGGCCATTCATGCCGCGCCAGGCGATGCAAGGCCTAGCTCCGGGTCTTGATGTTGGAGCCTCCGGCGGGCCCTAGCAAGTCCCGTGGCCATCAAAGCCGCGCCGGGCGATGCAAGGCCCCGCTCCAGGTCGGCTTCAACCCCGCAACTCGGGCGGGAGATGTTGCTGCTGCGGGAGCTCCGAAAAGCGGTCTCCCACCAGGGACCCGCGAGCTCCCGGTGTTACCGTCCACCGGTCTGCAGCTGGAGCCTCCGAATCTCCGGGGTCGGGCAGCAGCAGCGCGCCACCACAGCTCCTCCCGTTCTGAACTCGGCCAGCTCCACGACGGTGAGTAGTCTGCAGCTCTGCGACTGGAGCCCCAGGTCCGGTTTGAGGCCGCTCCATGGTGCTAGGCCCCAACGACATCAGAGACCCAACAGAGAAAAGGTTGGGTCCTCCATACAGGGAAAAAAATTTAAAAGTTTCCCCACCCCGTCCCCCACCCCCCACACATATCCAGCTAAAAATAAAAAACACACTAACTAACTATACTCAAACGAGACAAAAAATAAAAAAAGACAGGCGGACTACAGAGGCCGCTGCGACGAGAGTCGTGCCGCCCATGAACTGTGGTCTGTGCTTGTCTGTGTCAGCTGAATTGTGTTGGCCTCTACAAAATGGTTCAAAATCTACAAAGGCAGTAAAATGATATCAGCAGATTATCTTCCGAGGACAGACAGCAACCATGTGGATTCCTGACATAAGAATTTGGTCTCCTGCATTTTGTGATCAAGTGGTCTATGTTTTTCTCACCATGAAAGTTTCCTGGAGTTAGCAGGTTTTCCACCAAAACTGCCCATGTACCAGGTCCGAATGCGAAAAGCATGGTAGAATCTGCTATGTGTAGGAAGGAAACACAGATGCTGGTTTACACCGAAGATAGACACAAAATGCTGGAGTAACTCAGTGTCTCTGCAGAGAAGGAATGGGTTAAATCTGAAGAAGCATCTCAACCCGAAACGTCAACTATTTCTTCTATGCAGAAATGCTGCATGTCCCACTGAGTTACTCCAGCATTTTGTGTCTATCTTCGGTAGATTCTACTATTGCTGCCTCTGTAGCTCTTTGCAACAGATTCATATCTTCAGCTTGAGGTGACTAAAATGTCTTCATGCCTCGCATCGAAGATGATTCGAGTTTCGATTCGAGTTATTGCACCTATAACATTTATCACCTGGAAAAGTTTGTCCAAAAAACTCGAATCGAAACCACAATTCTTTTTGCCTTCTCAGAAATAAGGTCTTGCTAATGCGAGAGTTTGGTTTGAATTTCCTTGCAGCTTCACCCTCACATTAATCTGTCCCTCAACACATGTTGCATGAACGTTCTGAAATTGCAGTTTCATTGACAATGAAATCCTCAGTGCCTCCTCTAACATCTGTTTCCGAGTATCAAAGAAGCGAGTGTGAAATATTTGGAACAACACTGGTTGAGTTGGCAAAGATCTCAATAAATGGGGCATTTATTGCACCTCATGGTGCAAACAAGTTTACTTGTGTTGCTTAATTGGGGGGCCAATCTCTGCAAAGAAAACTGCCTTTTCCTGCTTCTTGATCATGGTATTTTGTTCTTCAGCATTGTCACCTATAACATTTATCACCTGGAAAAGTTTGTCCAAAAAACTTCAACAATACCAAAAATCTCTTTCACATCTTTATATTTCCTGAGCCTTCCGACTGTCCCATTTGAGATATTTCTACTATCTTGTCTTGAGCTAATCTTACATTGCTCAAACAGTGCAATGAATTGTGTTCTGTAGTTAAAGTTGACACAAACTCACTTGAGCAAGTTAACACAACTCTTGTTCAGTCAGTCTTCAATTGAACAGCAGTACAAAATATAACTATGTGATGCATGGTCTTAAATGAATAACTTGTGGCACCAGCTAGTGGTTAGGCCACTTACTAAACAAACCCTTGGCACTTGGGCTGACAGGGTCACGTGACTGTGTTTGGCGGGAAGAGTCATCACGTGGTTAGTGGGTGTATATAGAAAGCCCTGGGAAAATCCTCCCCAGTCACGTGTGTGCTGTTCTCTGTATTACCTCAATAGGGATCACTTTGATTCACAATGCGTGGCTCGCTATAGTGGTGACCCCGACGATCCAAAATGGTTATTTTGGATTTGCACAATGGAAGCAGCCAACGATCAACCGCTGGAACACGGCTTCACCGTTGATCCGGCCCAGCTGTATGCCATCTCGCTTAAGCTGCCTGTGTTCTGGACATCGCAGCCCCAAGTGTGGTTCCAGCAGGCTGAGGCCCAGTTCCATATTCGATGCATCATGGCCAATGACACCAAGTACTATTAGGTTGTCGCCATGCTGGATCAGGGGCAGGCCAGTTGCCTGGTCCATTACCTACACGCGCTCAGGTTGCAGACAAATACGCAGGCCTCAAAGTGCTCCACTTCCGCACCTTTGGGCTCAGCTGCCGAGACCGAGCAGCAAGGCTCATGCACATGGGCGATCTTGGCAATCGCAAGCTGTCTGTGCTGATGAGTGAAATTACCCTACTGGACGGTCATCTGCCCTGCCTCGTCTTCGAACACGCCTTCCTGGAGCAGATGTCGGACGACATCCACCTGCACCTCGCGGGTGAGAATTTCGCTGACCCCCTGCAGCTAGCAGAGCATGCGAACGAGCTGCGGCAGTCCAAGCAGCAGAGCAGCACTGTGATCGATCGGGTGTCAGCAGTGCCTTGTGCAGCCCAGTGACCGGGTCCTGTATCCACCGGAGGTTTGGCCGTGCAACCGGTCCCGGGTGATACTGGTAAAGGGAAGTGGTGTTTCCACCATCAGCACAGAGATTCCATGGCCCATCAGTGCCGCCCGCCCTGCTCATACCCGGGAAACGCTGGGGCAGGCCGCCAGTAGTCGCTGCAGCGGTCGATCAGAAGCTCCGCCTCTATGCTTGGGACCGACATTCCGGATGACGGTTCCTTGTTGACATAGGTGCGGAGGTTAGCGTTTTTCCCCCATCAGGTGGTGGGCATCTGTTCCGGCCAACGGGGGCCCTCATTAACCGCGGCAAATGGCAGCTCCATCCGGACGTATGGGGTTCGTGCAGTTCCACTAATCTATGGCCCCTGGCATTTTACCTGGACCTTTATGGTTGCCGGAATCTCCCAGCCGTTGCTGGGTGCCGATTTCCTCCTGGCTCGGTCCCTGTTGGTTGGTGTGAGGGGGCAGCGCTTTGTCCATCTGCCGTTTCAGTTTCGTGCCTCTAGTTCGGGGTGGGTCCTGTTCTGTGGGGGAGGGGGGCACCTAGTGGTTAGGCCACTTACTGAGCGAACCATCAGCACTTGGGCTGACAGGGTCATGTGACTGTGTTTGGCAGGAGGGAGTCATCACGTGGTTAGTGGGTGTGCCCTGGTATATATAAAGTGCCCTGGGAAAACCCTCCCCAGTCGTGTGTGTGCTATTCTTTTTATAGCATTAATAAAGATCATTTTGATTCACAACGCGCGACTTGCTATAAACTATCCATTGACCTTCAGGCAACACCTTTCCTCGTAGCAAACGGACATACTCTACAAGCATGGGTTTTACTCGGCAACTGTGATATTGCACAGATAACATGACTGCTGTCCATACAATTGAAGGAGAAGGGTTGGGGGATGAAGGCCGATGGGAAGTGTATTGGCAAGACATGTTGGTTGCAACGTGGCACATACAAGCAGAAATAATCTGGTGTTTACTTACCCCTTTTTGCAGACTGGCAATCTAATGCCCTTGTCAACAGCGCGGAAACTGGCCCTTCGGCCCACCGAGTCTGCACCGCCAGCGATCCCCATACACTAACGCTATTCTTCACATTCATGCCAAGCCAATTAACCCACAAACCTGTATGTCTTTGGAGTGTGGGAGGATGTAGACCTTGGAGAAATCCCACGCAGGTCACAGGGAGAACATAGAAACTCCGTACAGACAGCATCCATGATCAGGATTGAACCCGGGTCTCTGGCGCTGTGAGGCAGTAGCTCTACCACTATGCCCATGCCTCTTTCACTATTTCGCCCACGTATCGTGAATCATTTCAAATGTTATTCCATATTTTCTGGAGAGGACAGTGAGATTCAATGGTTTTATTGTTTCACAGTACTCCAGTCCAGCGTGCCTCCGTATTTTTCAGTGACTTCCCATTTTAGTTTCTGTGGAGGTAAAGAGAGGTTACGATTGCAAGCCCATGGGCCACATGCCCATGATGGGAATAGTTACTGCACTAACCAGTGTGTTGTCCCTGCATTGTACCTTGCTTTAAATATGCTGGAAGTGACAGAACTGCTAAAATCGATACAAAACATCATTTTGCATTCTGGGGTGTGTTCTCAGGCAATTCTTTACGTGAATTAATTTGAATCAACTTCAGTCACAAGAAATGGCTAACAGAATGTCCTTTAAGAATGTTTACATACATACCTAATCACAAGATGAGTAAAGATAAAATAATTCTAAACCACATAAAAGTGTTAATATATCTTTAAACTAATTATTAATATGAAGTCTCCTGCCCATTCAATCAATTCAGTTTCAACTCCCTCATGTCTATATGACAGCTCTTGCAGTTCCTTTATTCAAAGTGAGCACTAAAGCCCTTGGCCTTATTTTCCAATTCCACAATGGAACACTTCTCTGTGCAATCGCAAGGGAGAAGGTAAGCACTGAATTTATAAATATATTATATTGCTGCAGATCTCATTTTGTCATACGCTTAAACGCTTGTTCCATCCTCACCGCCGTCTTCCCAAATTGTATTTCCAAAAGGTAAATCCTCATTTAAACGGAATGCAAAGATTTAGTAAAAATGACAGTCCCCTATCGGTATGTGATGGTAACATTTTTAAGTCAAGTTTGATTACGGGGAAAAAAAACACAAGGTCATTTCAATCACGAATCTATTTGTAGTGTGAAAGCAACGTCCACTCGCAAATCTGAGTTACAATAGATTAGTGATTAAATGTAATCTGATTAGGAAAGTTATTTTCTAGCCAATGACAACACGCATCACAATGAAATAACAGATGCATTATTTTGTCACCAGGATCTTTAGCTGTCTGAAAAAATAGAAAATGACGAGCATTAATTTCTAAAACAGTCAAACCAAGGTTGGGAGCTCTTACATCACCAACAGCAAGCCCATTCCAAATGACAGAAATAGTGTTGTCGATAAATCAGACAGATTTACCCTCTAAACACAGAGGCAAGGGCAATGATTTCAGAAGCGCAACATAAGGAAGCTTATTCACTGCCAATGTGCATTGGTAATTGATGATCTTGCATTCACTATCTGCATGCACCTCCCCTAAACATTTGCCACTTCCCTCACATACTGCGGGGCATAGCCTTGATGTTAGAGTACAGATGCTACCAAAAGGTTCTCTGGGTTTAGTACAGATATGGTATGCGAGGGGTTGGAATATTAAATTAGATTTCCTGGCAGGAAAATTGTTAAGATTAAATATTTTAGTAATTACAACAACAACAACAACACGCACAATGGGCCAGGTATTGTTGGAGCTGCACTGTGTCTGAGCTTGTCTGAAATCTTTCACAGCTCTGCCGATCAAGTGGAGTTGGGGGTTTTGCTGCATCACCACAATTAGAGCGGTCCAAGGACAGCCCCGAGATCGCACGTGCAGGGTCTCCGGAAAGCGATGCCGCCTTGTCGATGTCAAACAATGTTTCCGATAAGCAAAAACATTGGAAAAGTGCTGAAAGAGATTTAAATTAAAAACTAGAAATTAAAAAAGTACTAAAAACATATGTAACTGATGTGGATAAATTAAAACATTAATATTAATTAAAATAAAGAACCTAACTCCAACCATTTTCCTTCACCTACCTGGCCATTTGTGCTACCAAACCACTTGTAGCTGACTTACTAAGTGTAACCAGACACTCAACTCAGGAGCAACGCACAAAGTGCTGAAGCAACGCAACGGGTCCGACAGCATCAATGGAGGGAATGAATCAATGACGTTTCGGGTTGGTATCTTCAAGAAGGGTCCGACCAGAATCGTCATCTATCCATTCCCTCCTCCGATGCTGCCTGACCTGTAGTGTTCAACATGCACTTTGTGTTTTGCTGGAGATTCCAGCATGTGTATAAAATCATGAGAGGAATAGATCGGCTAGACACACACTCTCTTGCTGAGAGTTCTTGAATCGGGAACCAGAGGACATAGGTTGACAGTGCATAGGAGAAGATTCAATAGGAATATGACGGATAACTCTTTAACACAAAGCCTGGTGGGTGTATGGACGAGCTGCCAGAGGAGGCAGTTGAGGTAGGGACTATCCCAAGATTTAAGAAAGAATTAGACAGGTACATGGATAGGACTGGTTTAGAGGGATATGGGCCAAACACAGGCAGGTGGGACTAGTGTAGATGATTGGTGTGGGCAAGTTGGACTGAAGAGCTTGTTTCCACACTGTATGACTCCACCTGCAGTCCTTGTGTCTCCTACCTCAGGATGAATGAGATCCGCCCACGGTGCTGAGTCTGACAGTGGAGCTCCTGGACAGACATGCTGGCACCTGACCTTCAGCACCTTGCAATGCACCATCAAAGAGGTCAGAAATGTGCTGACCCATGCAACCAAATTCTCTCGGGTCCCCCTCTGGTACGATCTGGGCTACAAGCACCTGCTAACATTTTTGAAGGATTTTAATGTAGAAACATATTTTTCACTGTCAGATGGATCAATAACAAATAACATTGATATTTGTCCCCTGTTGTAAGTGTTAATTGCATTGAGTAAAAATGCATGATTTTTTGTTAGTTTTAGTTTTAGAAATACAGAAGGGAAACAGGCCCTCCGGCCCACCGAGTCCGCGCCGACCAGCGATCCCCACATATTAACGCTATCCTGCACAAAAAGGGGACAATTTACATTTATACAAAGCCAATCAACCTACAAACCTCTATGTCTTTGGAGTGTCGGAGGAAACCAAAGATCTCGGAGAAAACCCCCACGGTCACGGAGAAAACGTACAAACTCTGTACAGACGGCACCCGTAGTTGGGGTCGACCTGGGTCTCTGGTGCTGAAAACACTGTAAGGCAGCAATTCTACCACTGCGCCACTGTGCCACCCAATGCTGTAAACCAATGGAACTGAATTCCAAAAGTGGTGATCACTACTGTACTTTATATGCTGAGCATATATAATATCAGTCAACTTTCCCACAGAATTTAGATGAGGAAGTATATCAGAGGGAGATGATGATAAATTATTTTTGAAGCATTATAATGATCTAGAAAGGGGCTACCTAAAGCATGGTGAAAGCTGCATAAAGAAAAACAGGAAATTAGGTATATACTGAAAAGCAAAGTCTTGATTGTAGAGCCTTGATGCAAGGGAAAAGATGGGATCGACTGGAAACCTTGCTGAAAAAAACAAATGCAAGTGCAATGGGCTAAATGATCTGCACTTTGCGATCCCTTTATAACTTCCTCGGCATAAATTTTCATTAACACAGCAGTGTGCAGCCTTCAGCCCACATCCCCTTTGTTATCACAGACATTTTATGATAATCTCCAGCAGGCATTTTAAGAGAAGAAATACATGAATTTGAGAAATAGCCTTTTAAGACTAGTTTTGCAAGGCAGCTTTATCTTTTATTCTGTTTCGGGGCGTTTGCATGCTGTGGACAAATATTTTCTTATAATTAGACGAAGTGATCCTTCTATTTTGGATGATGGCATAGTAACTGTGGAGACAAATGGAGCAATTTCCAGCCGTTGCCCAATGGCTTAACACTGATCGTATTAAAAGTGCTTGATAGTAGTTGACTTCGGTTCAGAGATACAGCATGAAACAGGCCCTTCGGCCCATTGCGTGCATGCCGACCATGATTACCCGTTCACAAAGTTCTTTGTTATCACACTTTCACATGGACTGCCTACACTCCAGGGCCAAATTACACAGGACCATCAACTTACTAACCCACATGTTTCAAGATGTGGCAGGAGCCGGAGGAAACCAGATGTCTGTTCTTCATTGAAAGTACATCCAATCCCATCTTGGTTTTAATTTTTCATTTATACATTAGCTCTCAAAACTGTGATTCATGGGCACCTGTCTAAAATGTATGTATAGAATCAGGCAAGCTGTTGTCAAGCACCTAAACCATCCTACCGCAACAAGAGAGCAGTCCTGAACTACTATCTACCACATTGGGGAATGTCGGGCTATCTTTGATTGGGCTTTACTGGCTTTATCGTGCACTAAACATTATTCCCTTATCATGTATCTGTACACGGTGAATAGTTCAATTGTAATCATGTATTGTCTTTCCGCTGGCTGGTTAGCACGCAACAAAAGCTTTTCACTGTACCTTGGTACACGTAACAGTAAACTAAACTGAATTTAACGGAACTGCTGACTGCTCGCAAATCCATTTTAACCATTTAATCTCAGCCAACAAATGCTGAGTTGTGACCATTAGGTCAAGCACCATTTCCAAAGTAAACTCACCTGCTCTGCTCACCTTTCTTCCTTTGTCTGAAAGTACCACTAAAATGGCTCACTGAGTTGCCATCAAATTTAGTGGCAGCATTGAGATCGAGAGCTTCATTCTACTGATGTTGTGGGGCTGATGACGGGCTACCTCTGTGGCTACCACTGTGGCTACCTCTGTGATGACTGTCTACCACTGTGGCTACCTCTGTGATGACTGTCTACCACTGTGGCTACCACTGTGGCTACCTCTGTGATGACTTTGATGACTCAGAGATAAGACTTTGCCTTCCATCATAGTGAGGAGGAAATTCACTGTGATGGATGTTTGTGTCAATTGTGTTGTGTCTTGGTTCTTTTCTTGGTTGTATGAATGTAGAAACAAAATTGGTTCAAATGACAATAAATGGTATTGTATTGTATTGTATTGTATATGATGACTGGCTACCACTGTGGCTACCACTGTGATGACTGGCTACCACTGTGGCTACCACTGTGATGTGACTGGCTACCACTGTGCTACCACTGTGATGAATGGCTACCACTGTGGGTACCACGTGTCCTCCAGGAGTAGCCACTTGTCCTCCAGGAGCAGGACAAGACTGCAGATTGTAACTGAAATTGCAAGAGTCTGCAGAAGGCGATACACATGGTGCAGGGTGAGGCTTTCACATCACCAGTCCAGTTAGAATCAGTGTGTGTGCGATGAGTCTGTGAAGTAAGCTACTGCAGCGGCATGCAAGCGATCTCACGCAAGGGAACACAGCCAAGGAAAGTCAGCCTCTGGCTCTGAAAGCGACATTAAGTTTATATCTCAGGATTAAGCCTGGTTGCGTCATTAGTCAACGAGCGGTGCATGTCTTTCGTCAACAGAAGATAGGAGGATGTGTGCGATCAAAGGTGAATAACAAAGGCAGGAGCGTGTGGGAAGGTAGGGGAGGGCAGGAGGATGTGTGAAGTCAGGGCGCAAGAAGAGCGCAGAAGGGTGCCTGAGGGCAGGGGGCCAATAATCGGAGCAGGGGAGTGTGTGGGAGCAAGGGATAGCAAAAGTGTGTGTGGGTCAGCAGTAGGGGAGTGTGGGAGCAAGGAGCAGTGATAGGGGGGCAGCAGAGTGTGTGAGGGCAAGGGCTAGTAATGGGAGCAGCAAGGCATCTGGTGGAACAGGGTGACAGTTATCAGAGGCCAGGATGGTGTCTGGGATAATAATGGAAAGGCAGACGAGTTCATGCAGATTAGAGTGTTGGGGTAGGAGCCAATGACTGGAATAGGAGCGTATTTGGGGGCACAGATGAATAACTGAGATATCTGTTTGTGTGGAGGAAGAATTACAGAATTACAGAATGTGCACAGCAATCAAGTAGGTAATTGGTCTGTGTATGCAGGTGCTAGTTTAAACCAAAGATTGACACAATATGCTGGAGTAACTCAGCGGGACAGGCAGCATTTCTGGAGAGAGAGAATGTGTGACCAGGGACACAGAAAGACAAAGTAATGGAGAGAGAAACAAAGAGGAGGGGAAGCACAAATTGTAGAAAAGAGAGTTAAAACACCCAATTCACAAGAGAGTGAAACATACCCATTTTACTTCGGAGTCACGTGAGTGATTCCGTGAAGAAGTCCCGCCAGTCCGCATGCGCGTCATTACGTCTGACGCATGGTGCACTGACAGGCTGGCAGGCGCGTAGCCCCACCAGCGGTAAGTTAAAAACCCGAGGTAAGTTTTTAAACATAGCTTAGGTCTTTTTGCGGTCTGTGAATCTTGTTTACAGGAAACAAGTCTACCATGGAAAAGATGATCAAGGGAAGATTGAGGTGGTCCGCTGTGAAAACAGCTACGGAAGACTGCGGGAGTGCGGGCAGCGGGCGGGCGGCCGTCCGTTTCCCCTGCTGAGTGGCTGGCAGCACAGCCAGTGGCTTCTGACTTTGTGCCGGTGGAAGGCACCATGGCTACTCCGGTGGGCCGGAACGCCACTAAAACGTTGGTGCGGCCCATAGACTCTGATGAGTCGGGCCAGGAGGGAAGCCCTCCTATGATGGATGCCGTTTTTGGGCGGCTGTTCAGAATGGAGCTCCTCATGGAGAGGATGCTCCATGCCAATATGTTCGAGGAAGACGAGCTTTATACCCGCGGGTCTCCTCGGGGGCCCGTGGCAGCAGTGCCTATAAAAGGGCAGCTTAATGTACTCCTCATGGAGGAGGAGAGTACAAGGAGTCAGCTTTGATCTGACTCCGAGGTCGGGGGTATAGCCAGTAAGCATACATCCAGACAAGGAGACCAGGAATCTGGGGTGCCAAGCCTGGCATCCAAATTTGCTATTCCGGCTGGAACTGGGGGACCGTTGAACGAGGATTTGACCAGGACCATTAATTACATGGTCTCTCATCAACTGCAAGACCTCACGATGGAGGACACCTCCAAGAAATATCAAACACCCACAAATTGTGCTTCCCTCAGAGTTCCAACGGTGAACCACCCAAACTGGGTGTGGGGATCAGAGCCCAAGAATTGAGGCTCCAAAAGATTCTGAAGCTGCTTGCCTCAGGAATCATGGCATTCACCAGGTCTGTTGATGATAGGGCTCTCTCTGAGGAGCAACAGGATGCACTTGCTCTCATGTGCAATGCACATTTCGTGATCAACTGTTTAAGGAAGAGTGCAATCTGCCCCCATGCTAAATCCTAAATTTGCTGCACTATGCAAGACAGGCAATGTGCATCCGCCAAATTTACTGTTCGGGGATGACCTGTCCAAACAGGTCTGTGACTTGGATGATGAGGCAAAATCGGTTGGCCTCATAAAAGCCCAACCATCCGGCTAAAATCCCCCCCGGCGGCAGCACCCCTACCAACGGTTCGCTGCAATGGCTTCAGGGCAAGGACCAAGCCGGACCCAGCCAACAATGCGCAATTGGCGTACCCCAACATTCTCCTCAAAAACACGGGGGCAGAAGTATTTACACCAACTATGGAGGTAGGTGGATCTGGTTCTTTTCAGAAATGTATGGGCCAGTCACAAGTTGGTGGGAGTTTACATTTGTTTTTCAATGAGTGGAGTTGTATAACCTCAGACTTGTTTATACTGCACAGTATACTAGGTTTCCGAATTGAATTCATTTTCAAATTATGTCCACCCACACAGCATACACCTTAATGGACATACTGTTTTTCACAACAACAGTCTTTAGATGTAGAAGCTGAAATTGAAACATTAGCTAAAAAAAGGGATAGTTGAGAAATCTTTTCATCAATCTCACCAATTTGTGTCTAATATATTCCCTAGACAAAAGAAAGATGGTGGGTGTCACATCATTATTGATCTAACTCATCTAACTCCTATGTGCAGTATAAACATTTCAAAATGGAAACTTTTGTTACTGTCAAACAACTGGTTTCCAAAGGGTGCTATATGGCATGCATAGATCTCAAAGATGCATACTATTCAGTACCCATTCATCATAATCACCTGAGATATTTGAAATTTAGCTGGATGAAGCAATTATGGCAGTTTAAGGCATTGCCTAATGGATTAACTTCAGCTCCCAGGCTATTTACAAAATTATTAAAACCAGTGTTGGGTCTACTCCGGGCTCAGAATCATATTGTCATGGCCTATTTGGATGATATCCTAATCATAGGCAAGACTAAGCAGTCAGCTGAATTATCTGTTTCAGCTACGAAACTCATGTTTGAGAGATTGGCATTTTTTATCCATCCAGTTAAATCCAAATTGATACCATCCAGAGTCATTGATTATTTGGGGTTCACCATTAATTCAACTCACATGTCTGTGACTGCCTCCAGGCAAGAGGTCAGAATTAATAGGAGCTTGTAACAACCTCGTTAATGAGCAACAATCTTCTATTCGGCATGTGGCTAGTATAATTGGCAAATTAGTGGCTGCGTTTCCAGCCACACAGTTTGGACCTTTACATTATCAAAATTTGCAACATGCAGAGGAGCAGGCACTCAAAAAGCAAGCAGGTCATTTTGATAGACCTATGCAATTACCAGCTGAAGCCGTTGCTGAGTTACAATGGTGGATAGCGAATATTTGGCACTGCTCCAGTAAAATTTCTATTGATACACCTTCAGTAATTTTACAAACTGATGTTAGTGCTCCAGGATGGGGAGCTACTAATACCATCTCCAACTGTGGCGGCAGATGGAATATGCATGAGACATTAATCCTTCAATCCCGTGGCATTAACTATTTAGAGTTGTTGGGAGCACTCTATGGTTTAAAAGCTAGTACTAGTTGTACTAGTTGTACTAGTGTACTTTATTGTACTAGTATGCATGATTTGCATGTGCAGCTTCAGATTGACAACACTACAGCAGTAGCATACGTTAATCACATGGGTGGAATCAAGTCGGTATCATGTGATAAGTTCACTAACCTTATCTGGCATTGGTGTATTACAAGAAACATCTGGATTTCAGCTACCTATTTACCAGGTAGATTTAACGTGGTGGCAGACAACAGATCACGAAAATTTAATGACAACACATAATGGATGTTGAATCATGAAATATTCAATGATATTGTCACTCGGTATGGCGTACCAGAGATCGACTTGTTTGCATCCAGATTGAATCACCAGTTACCAAAGTATGTTTCATGGGAACCAGACCCTGGTGCAGTTGTGGTAGATGCATTCTCGCTACACTGGGGTGGAATGTTTTTATATGCATTTCCCCCGTTTTGCCTCATCAGCCGGTGCTTGACTAAGATCGAGCAGGACTCGGCCTCAGGCATTTTGGTAGTTCCTGACTGGCCTACACAGCCATGATTTCCACTAGTTCTGAGACTAATAACACAGCCTTTTATGGTGATCCCCAAAAGCAGAAACCTGCTTCATCCTGTAACTGGGGAGAATCACCCACTACATGATCGTATTAATCTATTGATTTGCAGATTCTGAGGAGACCGTTCCTGGGGCTCGGACTATCAGGGCATACGGTGGATGTGATTACTGCGGCCTGGAGGGATATGTAATAAAAAACAATATATTTCTCATATCAAGAAATGGGAGGTGTTCTGCTTGCAGTCGAACATTTCATATCATACGGCAAGCGTACATGACATGCTGGAATTTCTTTCCACGCTATATTTTGATGAGCGACTTAGCTATAATGCCATCAGTAGTGCCAGAAGTGTCTTATCATCCTACCTATGGCAAGGATGGGGACAACACTCTGTTGGGTCTCACCCTTTAATATCTCGGTCATGAAGGGTATTTTTAAATGTAATCCCCCCAGGCCCAGGTACACGGAAATCTGGGATGTGAGTGTGGTTCTCATGTTGCTTCATCAATGGGCCCCAGTAACATCTCTGTCATTGCCCAGGCTCACTCTTAAAGTGGTTACGCTCATGGTGCCGGTTTCAGCACAACATGTCCAGACATTGCAGAAGCTTCAACTGGAGAGGATGGTTTCATCTGTCAACAACATAACCTTTTATGTTTATGATTTACTTAAACAGAGCAGGCCTGGGACGTCAGGGCTTAAACTTCATTTTTACCCCATACCCCATAGATCTTCGCCTATGTGTAGTTACGCACTTACGGCGGTATATTGAGGTCACCAAGTGCCTTAGAGGCCCCAAATTGGCATTATTTATCAGTCACAAAAAGCCTCATAAAAAGGTGTCGGTACAGACCATCTCAAGGTGGCTGAAACAGGTTCTGGGTTCCGCTGGAGTTGACACTGATATTTTTAAATCTCACTTCACCAGGGCGTCATTAATGTCAGCAGCAAGGGCACTGGACGTCCCTCTAGACCAAATCCACATGGCCGCTGGATGGTCCAAAGAAATGACTTTTGAAAGGTTCTATCACAAACCCCTTTCCACACCATGGGTGTATGGCTATTCTATTTTGAGTTCTGTTTTGTAGCTTCCCCCTGGGAGGGAGGGGTCGCTATTGGGTTTTCTTTTGTTAAATAAAGCATCAACGTGTTTAATTGTGTATCATGTTTGGAGGCATTATTTGTTATTACTCATCCTGTGTCAACCGAGGCAGTAAGTCGTATGGACTCGTATCCACGGCATGAAATCACAGAGCTTTGAAGTCTTCATGGAATCACTCACGTGACTCCGAAGTAAAATGGTAAATTAAACGAGAACTTACCAGTTTGATGTTTGATCTTTATTTTATGAGTTACGATGAGCGATTACGTGGAGAGACAGACAGACAGACAGACAGACAGACAGACAGACAGACAGACAGACAGACAGACAGACAGACAGACAGACAGACAGACAGACAGACCCTAACATTCCCCAATTATAGAAAAACTAGTGTTTTTGCACCTGTCCCACAAAATAGGTTTCATTTAAAATGTATATATATTTTTTAAAGAATGTAAATACAAAATAAATGAGTTAAATTCATATTGGCTGCTGGAATATCCAGGATCTCCACTCTTCAACCTTCGGGATGAAGACTGGGAACCCTGAGTTCCTAAAGTCTATAGAAGACACCGATATAATGATATTAACAGAAACATGGGACCGAAAGGATACGTTCATTCACTGCCCCTCAGGGTACCATGAAGTCATGGTGCCCTCAGTAAAAACTACTGATATACATAAGGGCAGAACCTCCGGGCGGGTCTCGGTGTGGTACTAAAATGAACTAGACAGTCACATTACATCAATAATATAGGGGAAATCACATGTATGGTTGAAACTAGATAAAAACATTGGAATAATTGGAAAAGATATATATCTATGTGCCGCCTACATACCCCCCAATCGAATCGCCATATTTGAAGAGGATATATTTGAAACCCTCCATATGGAAATCAATTATTTCCAGGCTCAGGGAAATGAGCTACTATGTGGAGACCTGAATGCAAGGACCGGATGTGTACCCGATTCCATAGACCCACAGGGCAACAACCATGTCAAACCCCGTTGTATGTCACACCAACTATCAATAACCGGAACAACCTTGACTGTGAAATAAATAAAAGTGGTAGAGAGGTAGTGCATCTCTGTCGAGCCTTGGGCCTGTACATAGTTAATGGCAGGCTCAGAGGGGACTAGCTGGAAAGGTTTACATATTCCTCAGCTCTTGGGTCTAGCGTGGTAGACTACGCAATTACTGACATAGACCCCTGCACTATCAGTGCATTCACTGTTAGGCAGCAGTTCCCTCTTTCAGACCATAGTCAAATCAACGTGTACCTAAAATTTCCTGTTCAAACTAAAGACGTATAAAAGGAACCCAGTAAGCTGTATAAACTAAATCAGACTTACAGATGGGCTTCAAATAGTGGAGATAAATTCATCATGGCCCTGAACTCACCTGATCTCAAAAATAAAATACTGTAATTCAAGACAAACCCATATGAGTCTACTAGAGATGGTGTAAACATGGCTATAAATGACATTACTATGATCTTTCACAAGGCAGCTATCAAATCTGACCTTGTGAAACAGAAGAGAAAAATTATCAAAAAACACAACCATGAAAAATGGTTCGACCATGAGTGTAAAAGTGTCAGAAAAGATCTGAGGAAAATATCGAACCAAAAACACCGTCAACCAAACAATCCGGACTTGCGTAATAGATATAATGAAACTCTTAAAAGGTATAAACACACTATTTGGAACAAAAGACAAAATTACACTCATAAAAGACTTGAAGAAATTGAAAATTCCATAAATCAAAACCAATTTTGGGATATGTGGAATAACCTGAGCACAACAAAACTACAAACATTACCAATTCAAGATGGTGATATCTGGAGAGCACATTTCAAAAATCTATATAAAGACATCCCAATAAATAAAATAAACTCAAATTATTCTCATACCAAAGAAAAACTCCAAATACTAGAAACAATAATTAAAGATTATCAAAACCCCCTTGATTCCCCAGTTACTTTGGAAGAATTGACCAAAAAAATAAAATCTCTTCGCCCAAAGAAAGCCTGTGGTCCAGACAGCATTAAAAATGAAATGCTGAAGTGCAGCACTCCGGAGATGCAGGACATAGTGCTTAGGCTGTTCAACATCACACTACGTTCAGGTTATTTCCCTGATATTTGGTGTCAAGGGCTTATTTCACCCATTTATAAGAGTGGAAACAAATTAGACCCAAATAATTATCATGGCATATGTGTCAGTAGCAGCCTAGGGAAGTTATTCTGCAGTATCATAAATAACAGAATGCAGGATTTCCTTAACAAATACAACATTCTCAGTAAAAAACAAATTGGTTTCCTCTCAAAACACCGTACAACTGACCACATTTATACCCTCCACACTCTCATTGAAAAACATGTACACCAAACAAAAAAGGGAAAATATTTGCCTGTTTTATTGACTTTGAGAAAGCATTTGACTCTATTTGGTATGAAGGGCTCTATTACAAACTCCTCTGTTGTGGTGTAGGAGGAAAGGTATATGACCTTATCAAATCAATGTACCTGAATAATAAATGTGGCGTTAAAATTGGGGACAAATGCACTGATCTCTTCGCCCAGAGAAGAGGCGCCCGGCAAGGCAGCAATCTGAGCCCGACACTGTTTAATGTATATATCAACCATTTGGCAGTAAAGTTGGACGAGAGCACAGCGCCAGGCCTCAGTCTCCTGGACGGAGAGGTAAAATCCCTGTTTTAAGCGGATTACTTGGTTCTGCTGTCCCCCACAGAACAGGGACTGCAGCAGCAACAGTCGGACCTACTTGATGAGTACTACCAAAATTGGGCCCTGGCAGTAAATCTAAAGAAAACCAACGTCATGATTTTTCAGAAAAGACCCAGATGTCAGGAAGATAAATACAAATTTACTCTCAATAGTATTATTATCGAACACACTATGAGCTATACCTACCTTGGTCTAACTGTTGCAGCCTCAGGGAGCTTCAATATGGCAGTGAATGCACTCAAAGAGAAAGCTCGAAGAGCTCTGTATGCAATAAAAAGAAGATTCTACAACATCCAAATCCCAATTAAAATCTGGTTTAAAATATTTGACAATGTAATCCAGCCTATTGCACTTTATGGTAATGAAGTATGGGGTTCACTCAGTCACCATAGTTATAGTAAATGGGAAAAACATACAACGGAGGCCCTGCATGTGGAATTTTGTCGGAACATCCTCCGTATCCAAAGGAAAACACCAACAAACGCATGTAGGGCGGAATTAGGCAGATACCCACTGATAATAAATATCCTGAAAAGAGCACTAAATTTTTGGAATCACCTAAAATCTTGCCCCCCAGACTCCCTCCAGTTTAAAGCCCTTCAAACACAAGACGGGAGCCCAGAAAACAGTTCCCTGTGTCAGTTGGTACTGAGACTATTCAGTTAAAACCTATCCAGCTAAACCCTGACCTTCCTCTGATCAATACTGATCTCCAATCACCAGTTAGAGTGAACCAAATTATCAAACAATGTAAAGAAACGTATTTGGAACATTGGGATAAAGAAACCAAAAGTCAAAGAAGATTTGAATGTTACCGTGCCCTAAAAAGAGATTATAAATTGGCAGACTATCTCAACTGTTAGAGACAAAGCAGAGACAGACCCTCACCAAATATAGGTTAAGTGACCACTATTTGGTAGTTGAAACAGGAAGACAGAAGAGATTCTGGCAGCCAAGAGAAAATAGAATATGCGGCCACTGTTTGACAGATGAGGTTGAAACAGAGGTGCACTTCCTCCAAAAATGCAAAGAAATTGACAAAACAAGGAAAACTTACTTTGACAAACTCAGTCTGGCAACCCCTGATTTTAAAGAACTAGATGATACATCAAAACTAAGAATAATCCTTGGTGAAGGAAATATGGCACATCTTGGTGCACAATACGTAACAGCATGCCATAACCTGAGAGACGGTGAATGACAAATATGCACGTACACACTAATTGACGTTAACTGACACTAAGAAATTAATATTGAATTGCTAAACTTGCTATTCTGTTGTACTGCTTACAGCTGCAAGAACGTGTAGCAATCAATAAAGGGCTATAGGCCTATTGCGAGTTTATGTACAGGGACATATCTGTCCATGCACTGTATACTTGTATTTATGCTTACGCATTTTAAATATGTATGTCATGTTTTATACTTTGGGAGAGAGAGAGAGAGATAGATAGAGAGAGAGAGAGAGAGAGAGAGAGAGAGAGAGAGAGAGGTCGTGTTTTCTTCTCAGCTCTGCAGTTGAGAAGGATTGGAGCAGCCTTTCCAGGATTTTGCCGTTGGAGAGGGCACAGACCCAGGGGGGCTTCATAGTTCAACTTATTGTTGGGCTGTTGAAGCTTTTCTCTGGTCTGGGGAGCCTCCATCTGTGTGAAGATTCCTGAGTTTCTCCACATTGTCGAGGGTGCGGTTGGCGTTGGCGGATTGCCAAGAGTGCCTGTGATCTCAGTGGGTTGAAGTTGTGCGGTGTCTTTGTCGTTTTTGGCACCGCTTCTCTGCCCTAAAGTCATTTTGCTCAGTGCGGCTGCCTGGCTTAATGTGAAGAAGGTACTTTTGCGTCCAGCACGACTGGGATCGAGTTTCCCGTAAGCTGCTCTTGGCTGTGGACGAACCTGGGGACTTTCCTGCTTCAGCTGGAGGTTTCTGTTTTCTGCTGCCTGTCTTTGACTGTGACTGTCTCTGGGACTTAACTTGGAGCTGTGCTGCTGAGGGGCTTGGAGCTGGTTTGTGCCTCTGTGAGGATGGCGATGGAAGGGGCGCGGCCGAAGGTCCGGACCTACGCAGCGACGGCATCAGTGGCGGGTGCGAGGCCATCTGAGCTTGAGCCTCATGTTGACTTGGATGGGGACAGTTTTGGTATTTCTGTTCAAACTGGGCCTATGATGTCGAGGGGGGTAATTACGAAGGCCATGAATGAACTTCTTGGGAGGGGGGCTATTGTCTCTTCTGAGCTCGAAAGGGGAAAGGTGGAGATGATACTTAAGACCCGGGAGTGTGTGGCCCGAGCGTTGGAGGAGGGGATCTCAGTGGGGGGGGTCCACGTACAGGTGGATCCGTGGGTATCCAGGGTGAGACCGGTTCTCCTGCGGAGCTGCCCCACTTATTTTTCGGATGCAGTGCTTATTCCGCACCTGTCCAAGTTCGGGGAGGTGCGGTCTAAATGTTTTCGTCTCTTGCATCCCGGGGGGGACCCGGAGGAAAAAGGGGTCTTCAGTTTCAAGAGGAGGGTGTTCATGAAGGTGGGTGAGGGGGATGGTGCCGAGGGGAGTTTTGAGGTGGTGCATAAGGGTGTACCCAGAACCGTGCGTTGGAGTTGGGGCAAGGCACGGTGTCATGCGTGCGGCGAATTTGGACATCTCCGTAGGGAGTGTCTTTTTCGCGGGGGCACTGCTAGAGGTTCTAGTGCAGTGGCCCAGGAAAGCACTGCTGGCCCATCTGGGGTGGCTTGTCAAACCTCAGCGGCGCGGGGTGGTACTGCTGACCCGGCTGAGGTTGCCAGTTCTGCCTTGGTGACCCGGGGCGGCAGTGCTAAGCCTTCTGGGTCCAGAGGTTCCGCTTTGGGGACCCTGGGCAGTGAGAGCCCAAGCCCCCCACGTCCCCTACGTCTTGCGCCTGTGGCGGTGGATGGAGGTGGGGCGCAGGAGGAGGGGAGTGTTGAGGGGGGGTTTTGGGAGAAGCAGGGGAAGCACAATAAGAAGAAGGAGAGGGATAGGGCCGCCCGAGCGAAGAAAGTGCAATCGGGTGAGTTTAGCTCCAGTGTGGTGCAGACTGCACCTGCTGGGGCCCAGGGGGGAGTTGTGGTGGCTCGGAAGGGGGTCAAGAAGCCTAAACGTGTGGGTGGCAAAGTGGTTGGGGGTAATGTGGAGGCGGATGACCCTTCCCTTATGGAGGTTACCGCACCTCCGCATGCGAGTGGGACTAAAAGGAGGCATCTGCCTGGTGAAGAGGAGGAAGGGCGTGGGTCCAGAGCGAAGGGGATGTCTTTCTCCGGGCTTTCCACCACTGAGGTGGCTGAAAGTGGTCTTGACCCGGTGTCTTCTGGGTCGGTGGTTGGGCCTTCTCTTCATGGATCTACAGCGGGTGTCACCGGACTGGGTGCTGAAGTTGATTCCGGTGGAGGTAGGTCCACTGGGCGGGAGTCTGTCCCTTCATCTCAGGGGCCCTCTGAGGGAGTTATCTCGGCGGGTGCTGTGGTTAGCTCCCTTGGGGGTGTACCCTCTGGGTCGGATGAGGTCCCCTCGTTTCAGAGGCCTACTGAGGGTGCTAGCACGTTAGGTGACGTGGTTGGCTCCTCTGGTAGTGTGCCCTCTGTGACGGGGGATGCGCAGAGTCAGGCTGAGGGGGGAGTTTCGGGGGTGTTGTCGTTCAAGTCTGTGCTCCATATCAGTGCCAGTGGAGGTGCTGGGGGGCGGGATGCCTCACCGGATGAGTTGTCTGGGGTGAGGTTAATGGCAGGTGGTGATTCTCTGGGTGATGCCTGTGGAGAGGGCACTCTGGATGATGTGGAGGTCAGGGCTGTTATGGGACGTGATCCTCTTTCAGACTCCGAGGGTGCCAGTGTTCCACAGGCCCTGGGGATGCCTCTTGTTGTTGCTTCCCCAGGCCCAGAGGAGGAGGGTGATGGTAGCGTGCAGGAGCCCAGCCATTCAGAGGGCTGCGAGTCTCAGGCAGGGGTGTTGGGACCCACCCCCAGCATTGATCCGGGTGGTCGTGTCATGGCTGTGGAGGAGGACAGCGATGCGGCCAGTGGGGGGGGCACAGAGAGTGATTTGTCAGACAGTTCTGGTCTTTCTGAGGTTGTTGATTCAGGTGCGAGCGGGTTGGCTGAGAGCCCAGACTCCAAGGCCGTGTCTGAGGCGAAGCTTATTGTTGAGGTGCGAGAGTTCTTAAAAATAAGTCGTGCTCCCAAAACATTATGGTTTGCCGCTACAAGGCGGTGGGAGGATTGTCTAGATGTGCAGGAGAGTCTCGAGGCTATCCTTAGTAACAAGGATAGTGGTCTTTCTGACTCGGATTTGGGGCAGTTTTGGGGTTTGTTGAAGGTCCTCAGAAAAGGACCTCCTGTGACTACAGGGAGTGTGAGGGTCACAATCTAATGTGTCTACACATTCACAGTAGCTACATTAAATTTAAATGGGAGTAGAGCGAGTTTTCGAAGATTTCAGCTCTTATCAGCCCTAAGGGAGGGGAGATTTGCAGTTTGTTATCTGCAAGAGACACATACCGTTGCTAGTGATGAACCTACCTGGCAACTGGAGTGGGAAGGGAGGGTTTATATGAGCCATCTCAGCTCAAATTCGATTGGGGTGGCTTTTCTGTTGGCCCCAAATTTTCTGCCAAGCATTTTAAAAGTGCAGGAAGTGGTGCCAGGACGTTTGCTCCATCTGGCCGTGAGCCTGGATGGCATGCCGTTGCATTTCATTAACGTGTATGCCCCTAGCTCCGGCACGATGCAGGCCGGCCTGCTTCGGGAGGTGAATGCTCTGTTGGGCACTATTGATAGGGGAGAGTGTGTCTTCCTTGGTGGGGACTTTAATTGCACACTTGAGGTGCGGGACCGTTCTGGTACTCAGTGTGCGCCTGCTGTAGCGAAGAAGCTGAGAGGCTTGATTGACTCCTTTGAGTTGGTTGATGTTTGGAGGGACCTTCACCCTGATTCCACTGCTTTTTCGCGGAGGTCTGAGGGCGGTGGTTCCCGCATTGATCGGTTTTATATTTCCCGAGCGTTTGTTTCCCGTGTCTCAGCGGCCTCAATGCGGCTGGTGCCGTGCTCGGACCATTGTCTGGTGCGTGTGGATTTCAATCCAGCGTGCGCTCGGGCTGGGTCCGCGTACTGGCACTTTAACAACAGGCTGCTGGAGGATCGGTGTTTCCGGGAGTCATTCACTCGGTTTTGGGTGAAGTGGAGAGAGAGGCAGAGGTGCTTCTCTTCCCTTAGGCAGTGGTGGGATGTGGGTAAAGCTCACATCCGTCTCTTTTGTAAGGAATATACATGGGGGTCGACTGGGAGGCGGGACTCAGCGGTCGAGAAGCTGGAGAGGGAGATACAGGACGCTGAGTCTCGCCTGGGTCAGTTTGGTGAAGACTCCAGCGAATGGGGAGAGTTTCAGAGGAAGAAGGAGGTTTTGAGGAGTCTGCTGCTTGAGCGATCTCGAGGCGCTTATGTGAGGTCTCGGGTCCAGATGCTGCACGAGCTGGACCGAGCGTCGCCTTTCTTTTTCTCTTTGGAGAAGGGGCGGGGAGCTCGAAAACAGCTCGTGGAGTTGCTTGCAGATGACGGCTCCTCTGTCACTGATCCAGAGAGGATCAATGCCTTGGTTAGGTCCTTTTATGGGTCCCTGTTCTCTGCGGAAGGATTCAGTGTGGAGGCTCAGCAAGATCTGTGGGAGGGTCTACCGACCGTAGATAGGGGGGAGGCTGATCTTCTTGATGGCCCCTTATCTTTGGAGGAGTTGACTCGCGCCTTGCATCAGCTCAGGAGGGGTAAGTCCCCCGGGCTGGATGGGTTGACGGTGGAGTTTGTTAGAGCATTCTGGGACGTCCTAGGGGGTGACTATATGTTGGTTCTGGGGGAGAGCCTGGCGACTGGAGTGATGCCTCTCTCGTGGCGTAGGACGGTTGTTGTCTTGCTGCCTAAGAAGGGCGAACTCCGTTTGTTGAAGAACTGGCGTCCAGTCTCTCTCCTTTGCACAGAATATAAAATTTTTGCACGGGCAATGGCAAATCGCCTGGGCTCCGTGCTGCATCAAGTGATTCATCCTGATCAATCTTATACAGTCCCTGGCCGGTCCATCCAGGATAACATCCACCTGGTTAGGGACCTGATTCATTTAGTCCAGGGTACTGGTGAGTCAGCTGCTTTTCTGTCTCTTGATCAGGAGAAGGCTTTTGATAGGGTAGAGCATGAATACCTATTTGGGACGTTGCAAGCGTTTGGGTTTGGACCACACTTCGTGGCCCGGGTCCGGCTTTTGTACGCTGCTGCGGAGTGTCTTGTAAAGGTTAATGGCGCGGTGCTATCTCCTTTTCATTTTGGGAGGGGGGTCCGCCAGGGGTGCCCTATGTCGGGCCAGTTGTATTCGGTCTGTGTGGAGCCGTTCCTGTGTCTTCTTCGGAGGAGGTTGACAGGCCTGGCCCTACCTGGCCCGCGGGTTGAGGTGATTCTATCGGCGTATGCCGATGACGTACTTCTTATGTTCACTGATCCTGGTGACCTGCGGAGGATGCGTGACTGCCAGGAGATATTCTCGGCTGCATCTTCTGCTAGGATTAACTGGAGTAAGTGCTCTGGACTTTTGGTGGGTCAGTGGCGGGTAGACTCCCTGCCGGAGGAGATGGCATTGTATGCGTGGAGTACCACGCACCTCCTCTATCTGGGGGTGTACCTGAGTCCCACTGAGGATGTTTGGCCGGCAAACTGGCAAGAGTTGGAGACGAAGGTGGTTGCTCGGCTGGGGCGCTGGTCAGGCCTGCTTGGAGTTCTCTCCTTTCGGGGGAGGGTGCTGGTCATAAACCAGCTGGTGGCCTCTATGTTATGGTACCGGCTGGCTACTCTTGTCCCGCCCTCTATATTTGTAACTGCTATACAGAAGAAGCTGGTGGATTTCTTTTGGGGAAATAGGAAGCATTGGATTTCCGCGGCGGTCCTGAGTCTTCCGTTAGAGGAGGGCGGCCAGTCCTTGGTGTGCGTGCGCACCCAGGTGGCGGCTCTCCGTCTCAGGACTCTGCGGAGATACATGTATGTAGAGAACCCTCCCAGATGGCACGCTCTGGCCACGTATTTTTTTCGTCAGGGTCGTTGCCTAAGGGGGGTCTCGCGGCTCCCGGTGGCGGGTGTCAGTCGACCCGCTCTAAGGGGCTTGCCTGTTTTCTATAGGGATGTGTTAAGAGTGAGGAATTTGGTGGTGTTCAGCCAGAGTGTTGTTCCACGAGGAGAGGGGGATGTTGTGGCTGCGGGTGTGGCTGGTCCTCATCCTGTCATGGTGGTTGTCGAGGAGAGGCGCGAGCCTAGAGTGGTTCAGATAGAGCTTACCCCTGCTCCGTCAGATCTGCTCATCGGGCCTAGGCTTCGGGATATTTCTCGGCCTCCGGCTCCGCATAATCTGAGCTGCCTTTCTGAGATGACCAGCATGCCATTTTGTGATGCAAGGAGACGCGCACTGTACAGGATGTTCCTGCACATTCTGAACCACCGTGCCTTCGTCTCCCGTCCTGACTCACCATGGAGGACGGTGTTACCATCCGAAGGCGGCGGGGGGCCCCAGTGGGGGTCCTTCTATAAGGGAGTTGTACCCCTTTATATTGGGGACCTGGGGTGGAGAGTGCTGCATGGAGCGGTGGTTTGTAATAAACTTTTGAGTCGGTTCACGGGCTCGTCTGCCGCATGTATTTTCTGCGGAGAGGAGGAGACCGTATTCCATGTGTATATGGAGTGTGTGAGGTTACTGCCCCTGTACCAATATCTGAAGGGGCTGTTCCTCAAGTTCTGGCTGCATTTTAGCCCCACAATCCTGGTGTTTGGACACAAGGCGGGGAGTGGGGAGAGCCGAGTGTGGGGGGGGGACTTACCTGTCGGTTTGCTCCTTGGCCTGGCCAAGATGGCCATTCGTGGGTCCAGGCAGCGGGCTGTCGACGGTCAGGCGAGAGTCGGCTGCCTGCCCCTCTTTCGGGCCTACGTCCGTGCACGTGTGTCCCTGGAGAGGGAACACGCGGTGTTCACGGGGACTCTGGAGGCCTTCCGTCAGCGCTGGTCGCCGCGTGGGGTTGAGGCGATTATAAATGAATGTACTGCTGTACTACAATGATCTGTTCATTATAGTGTGATTTTTGATTGTGTTTGGATGTGTTGTATTTTATGATTTGTGTTGAATAAAGTTTTTGAAATGAAAAAAAAAAAAAAAAAAAAGAGTGAACACGCGGTGTTCACGGGGACTCTGGGGGCCTTCCGTCAGCGCTGGTCGCCGCGTGGGGTTGAGGCGATTATAAATGAATGTACTGTTGTACTACAATGATCTGTTCATTATAGTGTGATTTTTGATTGTGTTTTGATGTGTTGTATTTTATGATTTGTGTTGAATAAAGTTTTTGAAATGAAAAAAAAAAAAAAAAAAAAAAGAGACTGTGGCGAACATGTGGTGACAGCCTAGTCGCCTGTAGTCATCTAAAAAATCACCTAAGTGAGACAGGGGCATCTCCTTGTGCTCTGTGGTGCTGCTGCAAGTAAGAATTTCATTGCTCTATCTTGGACATGACAATAAAACACTATTGACTCCTTAACCAGTGAAACCAGGACATGTAACAGGGATAGAGGAATTTTTCGAGCAGAGGTTAGAGCAGGGGACTGTCGAGTGTGTGGGAATAGGATCAATACTGGGGACAAGAATTTGTGAATGGAGACAAGAGTCAGTAATTTGGGACAAATAAATGGGCAGGGAAATAGGGCGGCAATGGCCCGTAACAGTTATGCACAAGCTAAGGGTGAGTTTATTTCATAAGGTCACAAGTGATAGGAGCAGAATTAGGCCATTCCGCACATAAAGTCTGAAATATTTAAATCTCATTTAACATCACTGAATTATCTGACTCACTGATTCAGATACATTGCTCTTCGTAAAACCTTGTGCAGGCCGTTGTGTTCCTTCCTAAACAAAATGATTACATCTTAAATATTAGGTCATATGGGGTCATAAGGCCATTCGGCCCATGAAGTCTACTCTGCCATTCAATCATGGCTGATCTATCTCTCCTTCCTAACCCCATTCTCCTGCCTTCTCCCCATAACCCCTGACACCCGTACTAATAAAGAATCTATCTATTTCAATTAAAAACATCCATTAACTTGGCCTCCACAGCCTTCTGAGGCAAAGAATTTCACAGATTCACCGCCCTCATTTCTCTCTTGGTGTGTTTGGAGACAGCAAGGTTTGGGAGGGGCTTTTGACTGCAGCCGCTGTGAATTGGCAGTGCAACTCTGCAAATGCAGTGAGCTTTATGAGTGGTGAATTTAACACAAATCGGGTCAAATTGCTGGACTGAACATAGCTAATGGACAACAGTCTTTCCTCTTTGACTCCCCAATAGCATGTTTTCATTTTTGAAAAAAGTGCTTCACTCATTCAGCCATGCTCTTAGTCCTCGGCTGCACTTGATTTGCAGTGTGAGATCCGGGCTGGCGCACCAGCATAGGGAACCCACTCACATCTACCTTCACATCTACCCAGTTCCAGTATTCTTGGACCAACGCGAAGGCTAAGGATATGCATGAGGGTAGAGGGTTGCACTGAAGTTTAGTTTAGTAGAGATACAACAAGGAAACAGGCCCTTCGGCCCACCGAGTCCGTGCCAACCAGCAATCCCCACACATTAACGCTATCCTACGCACACTAAGGACAATTTACACTTATACCAAGCCAATTAGCCTACAAACCTGTACGCGTTTGGCGTGTAGGAGGAAACTGAAGATCTCGGAGAAAACCCATGCAGTCATGGGGAGAACGTACAAACTCTGTACAGACAGCACCCAGAGTCGGGATCAAACCCGGGCCTCTGGCGCTGCAAGCGCTGTAAGCCAGCAATTCTACCGCCGCGCCACCGTGCCGCCCTGTTGCCTTGGCAAAACATAGTATATAGCAGCATTAAAGCATTGTGCAGTAGTCTGCCACTAAATTTCAGTTTGTTGGAGCTCACTGGAGTTGAACTTTGTATGGAATGTAACATCGATACACCATTATGCGGAACATTTAACACATACGATCAGATTTCTACCTTGATGGACTGGAACTTCACAAAGGAGGAGAAGAAGAGAGAAGGATGAAGGGAGGAGGAAGATGAGAAGTGCGGAAGAAGAAGCAGTGAGTTAGAAAATCGTTACAGTGAGCCGAGGGGAAAGTGCAGTGCAGTGCCATGGAATGCGTGATGCAGTGTTTGGGAATACGGTCGTGCCCCTGATTATCTACATGCCAGCTGTTCAAATTAATAGAAAAACACAGCAATCTGAAATCAATACCTAAAATGCTGAAAATACACAACAGATCCATCAGCCTTGGTGAGGAGCAAAGACAGGTTAATGTTCCAGGTCAGAGTTCCCGGAGGAAGCAATAAAAAGATGGAAATATTGCCTTGAAAATCGTTGCAGCTCTCTTTCATTTCCTCACCTGAATACAGTCGACTCTGACACGTTAGAAAGTGGTTAATTGCTGCTCCTACATTTGCACGCCGGTGGGTTAATGTTCTGTAGTCTTGGTGAGAGTGGGGACAGCTAGTCAGCAAAACTGGAGAGTGTCTGAAATTCCTGATGAATTAGTTGCTCGATTCAGTTTCCTTACTTTTCAGTTCAGTCTGTGTCTGAATTCCCAAGTGTTCTGCTCAAGTGAGGAATACAAAGAATTTATATGCAGGCTCTGCTCTCCCAGGTAATTGAAAAGACATTCTCATCCCCATCATCTATCATCGGGGAATTGCAACCAACACAAAAGAGCTTAGTTGATCTTTACCATAATAAAACACCAGAGACTTACAGTATTACACTGGGTATGTTGCATCCAGAAATATGAGCAAAAATGCCCCATTGTGTGCATTTACACTCACTAAATAGAAGAATTTAAAACTTTTTTTATATCTGGTTAAGAAAATATCTGCACCATTTATATTGCTTTCACTTATTTCAGATAGCCTCTTGTATCAGACAAAGAGTACAGACCATTTATTTTCACCCTTGCCATCAACTACAATGCTGCTGCGTAAAATTTATTAAGCACACCAGCCATTTTGTGTAGTTCAGTGCTTAATGATATTTTAAAGGCATAGTTTTTTCCATTAAGCTGCATTCAATCAGCATCTCATCAATCAAAATAAATAGAGAAGCAAGCAGATTCAAGAAATAGCAGCCGAGTTTGGCCCCGACCTTGCAGTAAACTGATCAGCTGATTGATCCAACCCAAACTCTCCGCTGATCCTTATCGGCACTTGAGTCTCGAGGACCAAGTCCTGAGGTCGGAGGTGAGAGTCCCGAGGTCGGAGGTCGCAGAGGGGAGCCGCCGAGGACAAAGGGGGACCGGAGTGGATGGTCGTCAAGAACAAGGGGCGGGGTAGTGGGGCTGTTGGGTACTACGGAGAGGGGTGGGGCGTCAAGAACCAAGCGTGGGGAGTATGGGTGGTGTCTAAAACTAAGGGTGGGGAAGGGGAGTATCAAGAACTAAGGGGAAGAGGGGAAGGGAGAGGGGGAGGGGGGAAGGGGAGGGGGAGGGGAAGGGGGTAGGGGGAACCATTGGGGCAAAAAAAAGTGGGTACTTTGTAACTTTGTCAGCGGCCTTTATGTGGCGACTCTTTGTTATGCCCGGGTATGCAAAACAAACCATCTCACTGTGACTTGTCACATGTGACAATAAAAATACCTAATCTAAAAGTATCTAGTCTAATCTCAGCACAGCTGATCATGACTGCAGTCAGCTTCAACCAACTCATCACATTTTGAGCAACGATGGGAGATAAATGTACAGCCCCTCAGCTTCAGTCACCCCCACCAGTCTTTTACATGAATCAAACACTAATGCCAATAGACAATAGGTGCAGGAGTAGGCCATTCGGTCCTTCAAGCCAGCACCGCCATTCACTGTGATCATGGCTGATCATCCACATTCAGTGCCCCTGTTCCTGCCTTCTCCCCATGAATGAATGATGATTGACCTGAAGTATTAATTCTGTTTCTCCCTCCACAGATGCTGACTAACTCAACGGGACAGGCAGCATCTCTGGAGAGAAGGAATGGGTGATGTTTTGGGTTGACACCCTTCTTTAGTCTGAAGAAGGGTCTCAACCCGAAGTGTCACCCATTCCCTCTCTCCACAGATGCTGCCTGTAACGTTGAGTTACTGCAGCTTTTTGTGTCTATCTTCGGTTTAAACCAGCATCTACAGTTCCGTCCTACACATTTTGTTTGGGCAAGGATTGACCAGCAGATAATATCAGCATAGCCCTCACCACTGAATGTAACTGTGGCACATAATCAAACACTTACTGCATCTTAGTCTCTAGGCAAGGTCCTGTCATGTTCTGGCATTTAACTGAACCTGTCCCCCTCAATATGGCAGACTATAATGACTTCTGAAATGGCTGTCAGTTATATAAGAGCAACAATATATATATGAGTGGCACAGTGATGCAGCTGATAGAGCAGCTATCTCACAGCACCAGGTTAGATTCTGACCTTTGGTGTCATCTGTGTGGAGTTTACATATATTCCCTGTGACCGCATGGGTTTCCTCCATACATTGGCTTGCAAAAGTGTTCATACCCCTTAAACTTCTCCACATTTTGTCACGTTACAACCACAAACGTAAATGTATTTTATTGGGATATTATGTGATAGACCAACACAAAGTGGTGCATAATTGTGAAGTGGAAGGAAAATGATACATGGTTTTCACATTTTTTTACAAATAAAAAACTGAAAAGTGTGGCGTGCAAAAGTATTCAGCCCCCTTTACTCTGATACCCCTAAATAAAATCCAGTGCAACCAATTGCCTTCAGAAGTCACCTAATTAGTAAATAGAGTCCACTTGTGTGTAATCTAATCTCAGTATAAATAGAGCTGTTCTGTGAAGGCCTCAGAGGTTTGTTGGAGAACATTAGTGAACAAACAGCATCACGAAGCACAAGGAACACACCAGACAGGTCAGGGAGAAAGTTGTGGAGAAGTTTAAAGCAGGGTTAGGTTATAAAAAAATATCCCAAGCTTTGAGCATCTCATGGAGCACTGTTCAATCCATCATCCAAAAATGGAAAGAGTATGGCACAACTGCAAACCTACCAAGACATGGCTGTCCACCTAAACTGACAGGCCAGGCAAGGAGAGCATTGATCATAGAAGCAGCCAAGAGGGCCATGGTAACTCTGGAGGAGCTGCAGAGATCCACAGCTGAGGTGGGAGAATCAGTCCACAGGACAACTATTAGTCGTGCACTCCACAAATCGGGCCTTTATGGAAGAGTGGCAAGAAGAAAGCCATTGTTGAAACAAAGCCATAAGAAGTCTCATTTGCAGTTTGCCACAATCCATGTGGGGGACACAGCAAACATGTGGAGGAAGGTGCTCTGGTCCGAGAGACCAAAATTGAAGTTTTTGGCCTAAATGCAAAACGCTATGTGTGGCGGAAAACTAACACTGCACATCACCTTGAACACACCATCCCCACTGTGAAACATGGTGGTGGCAACATCATGCTGTGTGGATGCTTTTCTTCAGCAGGGACAGGGAAGCTGGTCAGAGTTGATGAGAAGATGGATGGAGCCAAATACAGGGCAATCTTGGAAGAAAACCTGTTAGAGTCTGCAAAAGACTTGAGACTGGGGCGGAGGTTCACCTTCCAGCAGGGCAACAACCCTAAACATACAGCCAGAGCTACAATGGTATGGTTTAGATCAAAGCATATTTATGTGTTAGAATGGCCCAGTCAAAGTCCAGATCTAAATCCAATTGAGAATCTCTGGCATGACTTGAAAATTGCTGTTCACAGACGCTCTCCATCCAATCTGACTGAGCTTGAGTTATTTTGCAAAGAAGAATGGGCCAAAAAGTTCAGTCTCTAGATGTGCAAAGCTGGTAGAGACATACCCCAAAAGACTTGCAGCTGTAATTGCAGCAAAAGGTGGTTCTACAAAGTATTGACTCAGGGGGGCTGAATACTTTTGCACGCCACACTTTTCAGTTTTTTATTTGCAATAAAATTTGGAAACCATGTATCATTTTCCTTCCACTTCACAATTATGTACCACTTTGTGTTGGTCTATCACATAAAATCCCAATAAAATACATTTACGTTTGTGGTTGTAACGTGACAAAATGTGGAAAAGGTCAAGGGGTATGAATACTTTTGCAAGCCACTGTATGTTCCAGTTTCCTCGCAGATTCCAAAGACATGTGGGTTTATTGTTTAGTTTAGTTTAGTTTAGTTTAGTTTAGAGACACAGCATGGAAACAGTCCCCTCGGCCCATCGAGTCTGCATCAACCAGTGATTCCTGCACACAAACACTATCATACACAAACTAGGGACAATCTACAATTTTACCAAAGCCAATTAACCGACAAACCTGTACGTCATTGGAATGTGGGAGGAAACTGGTGATCCCGGGGAAACCCCATGCAGGTCATGGGGAGAACGTACATAATCCGTACAGACAGAACACGTAGTCAGGATCGAACCCGGACCTCTGGCGCTGTAAGGCAGCAACGCTACTGCTGTTGATTGGCCTCACTTAATTTCCCCCTTGTGTGGAGGGATTGAATGAGTTGTGAAAGATAGAGAACTAACATGAATGGGAGATCAATGGTTGTTGTGGACTTGGTGGGCTGAAGGGCCTGTTTCCAGGCAATATCTCTCAACTATGCTAAATGCTGGCCTTGCTATCCATGGCAGCACCCTGAGAGTAAGTAATAAAATGAAGTGATAGCCCAAAATCTTATCATGAACAAGATTGTCACTTGTCACTGATGGTACCCTCTTCACTTTTGCTGCATTGGTTTCATTGCAATGGTGACCACATTGAGATTATGACGGGTGCCATCTTAAAAAGCAATGGCACAACATTAAAAGTTGAGTTGGCACATGAACAATCAATCTGCAGTGGGCCATCAAACCTTTTGTTTGATTGTGTGCCACAGGTACATTCAGTGGTAAGGGCTATGCTGCTATTAACTGCTTGCCAATCCTTGCCCAAACAAAATGTGTAGGAAGGAACTGCAGACGCTGGTTTAAACCAAAGATAGATGCAAAAAGCTGGAGTAACTCAGCGGGTCAAACAGCATCCCTGGAGAGAAGGAATGGGTTGTAGGAAGGAACTAAAGATGCTGGTTTAAATCACAGAGATGCTGTCTGACCCGCTGAGTTACTCCAGCTTTTTGTGTCCATCTTGCCCAAACAAAGACCGTCTCAACACATGTTTGTTATTTTGTACACAATCAAAAAACAGTTGTCCAGACTTCCCATTGGATCGCCAAAAGCTGAATAACAGAACTAAATTACTCAAAACACTAACTTTCACCATCCCGTGGTGTTTCATTACAACCAACGAAGTAAGTTTACAACGACTGCACAGTAATACGTTGTGAAGCTCTTCTGCTTCCTGCTATTTTTAATGTTTGCTTTGACTTACTTCACTTACTGATCCATTCCTGACATGGCAGAATAACTTGGAAAGCTGCAGTGTGTGCCTCTGCTACCTTGAAGTTTGGATGTTATGCTTCATTGTTCTAATCACATTTGCTTTATCACTGTCATGAGGTAGTAAAGAGCAAGCCAGAGTTATAGACAAAGCACGGATGCATTGTCACTTTTTGATGCCAATTATAATTGAGAAATGGTAGGTGCTAGTTTTAATTTGACCCATAAAGAGTTGATAACATTTCTAAAGCTGTGCGATGCATTCTTTCAAATGCAAACTTCACAGTACATCCTTCTTACTTAAGAATGTTGTATATTTAGCCAACAGATAAATTATCTTGGTGAGAAGCTCTATATCAGATTTCAATATTGACTTTTTTATAATTAATCATTTTTAACGAAATAAAGCAATATAGATTACAGGCTAATAATGAACAAACAACATCAGAGAGCCTCAAAGCATTTTAATCAATGGGAGACTCCAGGATTAGAGGTCATAGCCTTAGAATTAAAGGACGCTCCTTTAGGAAGGAGATGATGATGAATTTCTTTAGTAAGAGGGTGGTGAATCTGTGCACTTCTTTGCCAAAGAAGGCTATAGATACTGTAAATGGATATTTTTAAGGTAGAGGTAGATAGATTCTTGATTAATACAGGCATCAGGAGTTATGGGGATAAGGCAGGAGAATGGGGTTAGGAGGGAGAGGTATATCAGCCATGATTGAATGGCGGAGTAGACTTGATGGGCCGAATGGCCTTATGACCTTATGACCTAATATTTAAAATGTAATCATTTTGTTTAGCAAGGAACACAACAGCCAACACAAGGTTTTAGGAAGAGCAATTTATATGAATCAGTCAGATAATTCAGTGATGTTAAATGAGATTTAAATATTTCATCAAAGGAAGGGTGGGACTTACCTTGCATTTCTTCAAAATGGTCACAAAGGAATTTTATGCTTGCCACACTTGTCCACACCTTCCAACATGTTCCAGCTACACTTGTTCCACCTGCCAGAATTTGGTCCATATCCCCCCAAACCTGTCCTATCCATGTACCTGTCTAACTGTTTCTTAAACGTTGGGATAGTTTCTGCCTCAACTACCTTCTCTGGCAGCTTTTCCATACACCTACCAGCCTTTGTGTGAAAAAATGACCCCTCAGATTCCTGTTGAATCTTTTCCCCTTCACCTTAAACTGGTATCCTCTGGTACTCGATTCACCTAATCTGGGAAAGAGACACTGTGCATCAATACCCGATCTATTCCTTTCATGATTTTATACATCACTATAAGATCACCCCTCATCCTCCTGTGCTCCAGGACAATAGAGTCCCAGATGACCCAAACTCTCCCAATAGCTCACACCCTCCAGTCCTGGCAACATCCTTGTAAACCCCTGTCAAGGGTTGCAGATCTTAACCAAAATATATTAACTGCAAATGTTCAGTGCTTGGTGGAAGTTTCAAGCCCATATCTCATGCTGGGAACTCAACTTGAAATTCTGAGGTTTAATGGCCTTGGGTGGGCTCCATCAGCGATGGCAGCCTCGCCTACAGTCTGCCTGTCTTTTCGTTTTTTGGGAATTTTTAGTGTGTTTTAAAAAGTGTGTGTTAATGTTCTTTAGTTAGTTTTATGTGGGGGCTGGGGGGGGGGGGGGGTGTTGGGGGAAACTTTTCTTCAATCCCTTTCCTCGCCGGAGATGCAATTTTTTTCCGGATCGTATATCCAGTCGCTCTGCGGCCTAACATCATGGAGCTTTTTCGAGACTGACTGAGCTCCACCGCTGGGCCGTGGACATACCATCGGAGTCTGAGACCCCTTGCCTGTGATCGCCTGCTGATTTCAACATCGAGTAGCTCACAGTCTCAGGTAGAGACTGATGTCGGGCAGCTCCAAGCCGCAGGAGGATCGACCAGCCCCGACTCAGGGTACGATCGCCCAGTGCGGGGAGCTGAGATCCCCTCGATGCGGGAGCTCAATCGCCCCGACATGAGGGCTCGACCGCCGGTTGCGGGAGCCAAGATCACCCCGACAATGGAAGATTCGAGTGCCCCGACTGCAGGAGAACAAAGAAGCGAAGAAGATTGAACTTTTTCGCCTTCCATTACAGTGAGGAATGTGGGGGAGTTGCTGTGGTGGATGTTCGTGTTAAAAATGTATTGGGTGTCTTGTTGCTCTTTATTGGTATGACTGTATGGCAATCTGGATTTCACCGTACCTTAATTAGTACACGTGACAATAAACTCACCTTGAACCTTGAAACCTTGAATTGTCTTGAGTTCACAACTTTAGTCTCAGAGACCAGGATACGAATAGTGACCAGGACTTATAAAATGCCGCATGCGTTCGACCTTTAATTTCATCCTTCACGCAGTGCTGCAATATACGACCTGTACAAATTAAATTCTGCTATCCATAATTGTCCTTCAAAATTTGCAATGCTGAAGAGATTCTGGAAACATTACCAGGCAGAACACAAGCAACAAATGTGATGAGGTTGGCAAATCCTACGAGAACCAATCAAATTTGTCATTGATATTCCCCACCACAATGTTCTAAGCCGTGCCTTGTATTTGTAAAATGCAATTAAATCCATCAGTTTCTTCCACAATGTCCCACTGAATGTGATGGGCAGAATTCAACGTGCAAGCATAAAACACAAGAGTAAAACTGAAGGGGAAAGCTGGGCAGAGAAATGAGCTGAGAACGTTGTAGCCTCATACTCAACCTGCGATCTCATGCAGAACAATAATAGAAGGCGGGAGTTTACCTGTGAAGGTTAGATATCATTTGATAATTACGTAAAAATAAGCATTAGTTTGTGCAATTTTTTTTTCTCTCTGCTTTGAAGTAATCATTGCAAATTAATCACACGGGTGCACTATAAACATTCAGTGCACCCCTTATGGAGCAGTAAATGGTACAGCAGCAGGGTGCCCATGACCTCAATATATGTCATCAGTCCAGTGGAAAAATTCCATTGCACCTTCAGTTATACTAAGTCATCACATGAAAGGCTGAACTCAGGACATCAACAAGTTTCAATTCAATGAGGCCACAGGTGAGCAGTAGCCATCAGACCACAACATCAGGATCTTGGTGAACTGGATTCAGGCAGGGCTTATGTCAATTCATACTTGGGAAATTGTGCAGACGAGAATTAAGAGCCAACAAAAAGAGTCCAAAAGCTTTAGGCACAATGGCGTTCAACAGTCAGAGTATTGAGTATAGAAGTTGGGAGGTCATGTTGCAGATATATAAGATGTTGGTGAGGCCGCATTTATAGTATTGTGTTCAGTTCTGGGCACTATGTTATGGGAAAGATTGTGTCAAGTCGTTGTCCAGTTGGAAAGGGTACAGAGATGATTTACGAGGATGGTGCCAGGACTCGAAGGTCTGAGCTATAGGGAGAGGTTAAGCAGGCTGGGACTACATTGCTTGGAGCGCAGGTGGATGAGGGGTGATCTTATAGAGGTGTACAAAATCATGAGAGGAATGAATTGAGTAGACACACAGAGTCACTTGCCCAGAGTAGGGGAATTGAGAACCAGAGGACGTAGGTTTAAGCTGCAGGGGGAAATATTTAATAGGAATCTGAGGGGTAGTTTTTCATGCAAAGGGTGGTGGGTGTATGGAACAAGCTGCCAGAGGAGATAGTTGAGGCAGGAACTATTGCAACATTTAAGAAACAGTTAGACAGGTACATGGATAGAACAGGTTTAGAGGGATCTGGGCCAAACACAGGCAGATGTAGATGGGACATGTTGGTCGGAGTGGGCAAGTTGGGCTGAAGGGCCTGTTTCCACGTTGTGTGGCTCTATGACTCCATCAGTTATCAATTTTATGAAGTGGGAGTGTATGGGAGAATTGGCAAGCTGTTTAATGTGGGGGATGAGGAGTGCAAGAGCGACAGTTTGCAAAAGCATGAGGTGTGGGTTTCCTGGCACCTTTTGTTGAGGGGAATCTGATTTAAGAGTGGGATATTGGGGCCAGCAGGATAAGGGAATAATGGATCAGGTATGTCGTTCTGTTTGGACTGAGGACCAAGGTAAATGTAATTCCAATGTTGTGAGGAGGGCCCAAATGTGCAGCTAAGTAACTTCCACTCCAGTCTTGGTGTTGAGCTAGTCAGGCAACTGTTTCATCATTGTATCATTCAATAACAGGCACTGAGGGGTAGCCTGGTCCAGGGTTTCCTCCAAAAGGAGCATTGCATGGGTATTGATGACATCTATGAGACATTCTGTTGTCAAAATCACCATGTGGTTGCGAAATTGCACAGAAGAGCTTCCTGACTGGCAGAATTCCAACCAGAAATGATTGAATTGTGACACATTCAATATATTCTAAAAACAAGTCACTGAAAGCCAACAGTGCAATGCAAATTGAAGGACCCACACTGGCCTTTCTGTCCCAGACCTCCTTCGCTGTCAGAGTGAGGCCCAAAGCAAATTGGAGAAACAGCACCTCATATTTTGCTTGGGCAGCTTACACCCCAGCGGTATGAATATTAACATCTCTAACTTCAAGTAACCCTTCATTTCCATCTCTCTCCATCCTAGATCACTGACCGATTTCACTGTCTTCCTGAGTAGATTACACTGAATGCATGCCTCGTTGTCACCTTCCCCTTAGCTAACAATGACCCACTCTACTGTTTCCTTGATCCTTGTTCCCTTTGTTCTTTCATTTTCACACCTTACACTTCCAAATCTCTATGTCTCCCTCTCCCCTGACTCCCGGTCCAAGGAAGGGTCTCATCCCGAAACGTCCCCCTTTCCTTCTCTCCAGAAATACTGCCTATCTCGCTGAGTTACTCCAGCACTTTGTGTCTACCTTCAGTGTAATCTAGTTTTTGGTTAAAGTGAAGTATAAGAAAAAAATGTGGTGCTCTCTTTTAGCTGTTAAACCGTTCATCTGCAGGAGATGGAAGATCTCACTTTTTTAATACTTTCTACTTTTTCCAATATAGTAGGGAAGTGCTCCAAAAAATCCAGACATTGATAATCATTCAACCACAGCTATCAAACCAGGTCATTTGGATTTTCTTACATTACTGTTTGTAAGTTTGTGATGTGCAGACTTATGGGCCTGTCCCACTTAGGTGATTTTTTAGGTGACTACAGGCGACTAGGCGACTGCCACATGGTCGCCGGGTGTCGCCTGTATGATCGTGAGTAGTCTCCTCAGTCACCCAAAGAGTTGTAGCGTCTTTCTGGTCGCCGCTGGATTTTCAACGTTGAAAATCTTTCGGCGACCATGGGTTTGATGCCAATGAGCGCCAATGACATAGGTGCTGTCATAGGTTGTCACCAGGTTAACGTAGGTAGGTTGTCGCCAGTGCTGACTTTGGTGAATTCCATTGTCATATTCGCTAGCAGTTGCCTAAAAAATCGCCTAAGTGGGACAGGCCCATTAGTCCAGACACCGTTTTTTTGGCGACCTGCTACGACTATGACAGTCGCCAGCAGTCATCTAAAAATCGCCTAAGTGGGTGGCACGGTGGCGGCAGCGATAGAGTTGTTGCCTTACAGCTGGAGATCAGGGTTCGATCCCCACTACAGGTGCTGTCTGTACGGAGTTTGTACGTTCTCCCCATGACCTTTGTGGATTTTCTCCAAGATCTATGGTTTCCTCCCACATTACAAAGACGTACAGGTTTGTAGGTTAATTGGCTTGGTATAAATGAAAATTGTCACTAGTGTGTGTAGGATAGTGTTAATAGAATATAATAGAATAGAATAGAATAGAATAGAATAGAATAGAATAAAATAGTAAGATTAAATGAGAACTTACCAGTTTTAAGTTTGATCTTTATTTTATGAGGCGTTACGATGAGGGATTACGTGAAGAACCCCCTGCCAGTGTGCATGCTCGTCAATCTTCAAAGCAGCGGCATGAAATCACAGTAACTACAGTCAAAGTGATATAGTAAGACTCAGAAGACTAGAACTACCAGATGATCTTTGCGATTATGAGGGTCGGGAGCGGAGGGCACGTAATCCCTCATCGTAACTCCTCATCAAATAAAGATCAAACTGCAAACTGGTAAGTTCTTGTTTAATCTTACTATTTTACTTCGGAGTCACGTGAGTGACTACGTGAAGATTTCAAAGCTCTGCGATTTCATGCCGTAGATACAGTTCCATACGACACACTGCCTTGGTTGACACAGGATAACCAAATAATGTATCAAACATTGTTTAAATTATACAATGAACATCTTAAACAATAAAAGAACAGTAACAACCCCTCTTTCGCAGGGAAAATTACAAAGGAGAACTCAAACAGAACCCAAAACAGCATGCCCAAATCTTTGCATTGCGAGGACAGGTTTATCATAACCCTAAAAGGTTCCTTAACTGGACTATCCTGCGGTGAGGATTTGGTCCAATGGCACATCCTGTGTATTCTCTGCGTTTGTTGACGCCGCCTTTGTGGAGTGATTTAAACACATCAGTGTCTACTCCAGCATAACATCCATAAAATTTTATCATTTTACATAACATCCCGTGGCACTGTTGCTAGCTGCCTCCGCCTTCAGTCCGGTATCTTTTTGTTTTTTTGTTATGTTTGAAGAGTGGACTCCGGTGGGAGGTGGCTGATCTGGATGTCCGGGCCACTGAGGATGTTCTCCGTCGGGGTTCCATCGTTCCCGGTGAGAGGGCCTGAGCATTGGGCCGTCCGTGGCGGTGACTGCGGGTGCCCGGAAGGCCTGACCACGGGTGAACATCTGGGAAGATCGGCGTTGAGGCAGGCTGGACTATGATACCTTCCTTAACTCTGGTGCCGCTGTGGGGTTATGTTGTGTGGACTTCTGTGTTTGTGCTTTTTTTTAAATATGTTTATTTATTAATTATTTATTTTTATGTTACTCACTGTAAGGAAAATCCATTTTGTTGTCTCTAAAATGAGATAATGACAATAAATTGAATACAATAATGCAAACCTGTTTCAGTCATCTAGAAATAGCTTGTACTGACACCTTTGTATGAGGTTTTATGTGGCCGATGACCATCGCTGTTTCAGAGCCTCTGAGACTCTTGATGACCTTGATATATTGCCTCAGATGCGTAATTACACATAGTCTTAGATCAATGGGTATATTTTAAGATTATTTTAGTTCCAGCCATCCCTGGCCTGCTCTGTTTGATTAGATCATATGCATAAAACATAATATCATCCAGAGAAGAATGCATGCTGTTCAGTCATAACTTTTGCAATATTTGGACCCACAGTGCTGCTACTAGCACCATGAACATGACCACTTTGAGCGTTAACTTCCGGAAAGGCAGAGATGTAATTGGAGCCCATTGCCAAAGCAGTGTGAGAACTATGCTCACATCCCAGATTTCTGAATATGTGCATCTGGGAGGGTTTTGTTAAAAATACCTCCAATTAATCGGGCCACCAATAGATGAGATCCGACAGAGTGTTGTCCGGACCCTTGCCCTAAGTAGGAGCACAAAGTAGTTTGAGCCCTATAAATGGCACTATAGCTTAACTGCTCATCAAAATGCAATGTAGCCAGGAACTCCAATACATCCGGTATGCCTGCAACTTATGATAAGATATATTTGACTGTAAACAGGACATCTCCCATTTCTTAATATGAGATACATATCGTTTTTACTAGTACTATCTCTCCAGGCCATCGTAATCACCGATGGTCCTACTCGATAGTCCGAGTCGCTGGAACAGTCTGTTTCTGCACTCCTTCTCTAAACAAAACTAGACTCAACACTGCACCTAGGTACATGTGACAATAAAATACCATGTATTCCTTCACTCCATTGATGCTGCCTCACCCGCTGAGTTTCTCCAGCATTTTTCTCTACCTTCGATTTTTCCAGCATCCGCAGATCTTTCTTAAACATTGAGCCATTGAAGGTAATTTTAGGATTTTGGAAACAACATTATGAAAATGAATAATTGATATGTGTTACAGACGTCCAGATGGAGTATTAAAAGCAAAAGATTGAAACCATTCATCTAATTAATAAATGGTGCAGTTTTAGATAGGTTTTTGGATTGTACTGGATGGATCATTTAAAATGGGATGGGTTACAAATTAAATCTTGGGTTTATGCTTCTTCACAATTTGGCTTCATTGTGGGAGGGCAGGATCGTTGAGTCAGAATGATATTATCCTTGTATGGTGGAAGCTAAGCATATTTATGGAGACAGCAACATAGTAAATTCTCGTTGGGATAGGATTTACTCACATTTGGAAGAAAATTGGCTAATTGGGGACAGTCAGCATGGTATTGAGGGTAGGCGAGTGGATGTTATCAGATTTCAGATTTTAGTTGGGCATTTGATACAGTCCCTCATAGAAACATAGAAACTTAGAAACATAGAAAATAGGTGCAGGAGTAGGCCACTCAGCCCTTCGAGCCAGCCATTCAATATGATCATAGCTGATCATCCAACTCAGTATCCTGTACCTGCCTTCCCTCCATACCTCCTGATCCCTTTAGCCACAAGGGCCACATCTCACTCCCTCTTAAATATAGCCAATGAACTGTCCTCAACTACCTTCTGTGGCAGAGAATTCCAGAGACTCACCACTCTCTGTGTGAAAAATGTTTTTATCTCGGTCCTAAAAGATTTCCCCCTTATCGTTAAACTGTGACCCCTTGTTCTGGACCTCCCCAACGTCGGGAACAATCTTCCTGCATCTAGTCTGTCCAACCCCTTATGAATTTTGAAAGTTTCTATAAGATCCCCCTTCAATCTTCTAAATTCTAGCGAGTACAACCTGAGTCAATCCAGTCTTTCTTCATATGAAAGTCCCGCCATCCCGGGAATTAACCCGGTGACCCTACGCTGCACACCCTCAATAACAAGAATGTCCTTCCTCAAATTAGGAGACCATAACTGCACACAATACTCCAGGTGTGGTCTAACTAGGGCCCTGTACAACTGCAGAAGAACCTCTTTCTATCAACTATCAACCAGTGGCACTAACATCGGTGGTGATGAAGTGCTTTGAGAGGTTGATCATAGCGCAAATCAACTCCTACTTCGACAATAACCTGGACCCACTGCAGTTCGCTTACCACCACAACAGATCAACGGTGGATGCGATCTCGCTGGCTCTCCACTCTGCTCTGGACCACTTGGACAACAAAAACTCATATGTCAGGCTGTTATTCATTGATTACAGCTCGGCATTTAATACAATCATCCCCTCCAAGCTGGTTACCAAACTCACAGAACTGGGTCTCTGCGCATCTCTCTGCAATTGGATCCTCGACTTCCTCATTCACAGACCACAGACTGTTCAAATTGGTGGAAAGGTGTCAGCTTCGATAACAATCTGCACGGGAGCACCTCAAGGCTGCGTGCTCAGCCCCCTGCTGTACTCACTCTATACTCATGACTGCGTAGCTGGTCATTGTGCAAACTCCATCATCAAGTTCGCTGACGACACCACTGTTGTGGGACGTATCACTGATGGGGAAGAGTCAGAGTATAGAAGAGAGATCGACCGACTGACCAAATGGTGCCAGCACAATAACCTGGCCCTCAACACCAGCAAAACCAAGGAACTGATTGTAGACTTTGGAAGAGGTAGGATGGGGACCCATACTCCCATTTATATCAACGGGTCAATGGCGGAAAGGGTCAAGAGCTTTAAATTCCTGGGCATGCACATCTTTGAAGATGTTCCTGGTCCGAGAACATTGATGCAATTATAAAGAAAGCACATCAGCGCCTCTACTTCCTGAGAAGATTACGGAGAGTCGATCTGTCAAGGAGGACTCTCTCTAACTTCTACATGTGCACAGTAGAGAGCATGCTGACCAGTTGCATCGTGGCTTGTTTCGGCAACTTGAGCGCCCAGGAGCGGAAAAAACTACAAAAAGTAGTAAACACTGCCCAGTCCATCATCAGCTCTGACCTCCCTACCATCGAGGGGATCTATCGCAGTCGCTGCCTCAAAAAGGCTGGCAGCATCATCAAGTCCCACACCATCCTGGCCACACACTCATCTCCCCACTACCTTCAGGTAGAAGGTACAGGAGCCTGAAGACTGCAAAGTCCAGGTTCAGAAACAGCTACTTCCCCACAGCCATCAGGCTATTAAACTCAACTCAAACAAAACTCTGAACATTAAAACCCCTGTCTCACGGTGCGAGTTGGCCCACGAGTGACCCCGAGTTTTCACTCGTGGTGATCACGTACAGCCAACGTAGCGGGAACGTCGGAACTTGCGCAATCAACTTGTCCACTCGTGGCGCTAACGGCAGGTACCTGTGAAACTTGTGAACTCGTGAAAAAAGTCAAACATGTTTGACTTTTTCCACGAGTCAAATTTCGTGGTCAAGTTTAAAATTGAAACATGTAAACTCAGAGTTATATCGTAGTGGCCCGTGCGGTAAGTTTAGTGATTCGTGCGTCTACCGTGGGAACTCTTTAATAGACACAAAATGCTGGAGTAGCTCAGCGGACCAGGCAGCATCTCTGGAGAGAAGGAATGGAGTCGAGACCCTTCTTCAGACTTACCCAAAACGCCACCCATTCCTTCTCTCCAGATATGCGGCCTGTCCCGCCGAGTTACTCAAGCATTTTGTGTCTATCTATACTTTAGTTTCGGATATGATCAAGTGTAAGAAACGCAAACCAGACTACCTTCACATCAGAGAATCCTAATGTTCCTAATTTGGCCGAGGCACTTCACTGTCCGTGTGTAGGAAGGAACTGCAGACACTGGTTTACACCGACGATAGACACAAACATGCTGGAGTATCTCAGCGGGACAGGCTTCGCCTCTGGAGAGAAGGAATGGGTGATGTTTCGGGTCGGGACCCTTCTTCAGACTCCCCGCTCATTCTTCCCTCGTCGATGTGAACTTGTGGGGGTGCGAGGAATCGGGCGTCGCTGGGTAAGGGAAAGAGAGGTTTTACTGCTGAATTATGCGCAACAGTAGCATGAAGTGGGGGTAAGGTCCGTTTAAACTGTCTTGTTGTCCCCCCCCCCATGTTGGGAGAGAGAGGGAAGAGAGTTGTGCAAACAAACCACGGGAGACTGCATCTTTGGAGGAAAATCATAAAATGTATAGGGATGTTTCGGGCCGAGACCCTAAAGGTTGACTACCCGTTTCGCAGATGCCATTCCTAGACCCCCCCTCTCACTCCTCCCCACCCATAGTCTTTGCCTTCTCCCAATTCCACCATCCCTCGCCCCCCCCCCCCCCCCCCAAACCTGTCCTCGCCTGAACTGCTGAAGATAACCGAGTGCTTTAAATGCGAATCCCGGACTGCAGCAACAACACACGCCGTGAGCGGGAGAGGAACTTGGTAACTCAAGAGCAAACGGGAGGGGAACTTGGTAACTCTGGAGACGATCTCGGAACATCGCAGATTACCATACCCGTGGGAACTCGCCACAAACACTTGCACATCAACTTGGAATATCGTACACAACCACGAGTCTGTCACTCTGGGTCACTCATGCGTCAACTCGCACCGTGAGACAGGGCCTTAATAGCCCATTATCTGTTTATTTGCACTTTATCTGTTTTATTAATTCATGTGTGTATATATTTATATAATGGTATATGGACACACTGATCTGTTCTGTTTTCATGCCTTCTATATTCTGTTGTGCTGATGCAAAGCAAGAATTTCATTGTCCTATCCGGGGCACATGATAATCAACTCTCTTGTGTACTCAACTCCTCTTGCTATAAAGGCCAACATGCCATACGCTTCTTCACTGCCTGCTGTACCTGCATGCTTACTTTCAGTGACTGATGAACAAGGACCCCCAGATCCCATTGAACCTCCTCTTTCCCCAACATTTACATAACAATCTGCCTTCCAGATTTTGCCACCAAAGCGGATAACCTCACATTTATCCACATTAAACTGCATCTGCCGTGCATCTGGCTACTCACCCAACCTGTCTAAGTCGCCCTGCATCCTCATAGTATCCTCCTCACAGTTCACATGTCCACCCAGCTTTGTGCCATCTGCAAATTTGCCAATGTTACTTCTAATCCCTTCATTTAGATCATTGATGTGTATGTGAGCTGTCGCAGTTTGGCAGTTGAATGTAAGCAGAATGTTTACAGTTAATGGCAAGACGCTTTGCAGCAGTGATATACTGAGGGATCTTGGGGTCCAAATCCTAGCTCACTGAAAGTGGGAACACGTTGGCACGGTGGCGCAGCAGTAGATTTGCTGCCTTACAGTGCTGGAGACCCAGGTTCGATCCTGACTCTGGGTGCTGTCTGTACGGCGTTTGTAAGTTTTCCCTGTGACCTGCGTGGATTTTCTCCGGGATCTCTGGTTTCCTCCCACACTCCAAAGATGTACAGGCTTGTAGGTTAACTGGCTTGGTATAATTGTATATTGTCCCTAGTACGTGTAGGATCGTGTTAGTGTGCAGGGATCATTGTCGGACTTGGTGGGCCGAAGGGCCTGATTCTTCACTGTATTTATAAACTAAACAAAAAAAACTAAATGAGGAGACAGAATGGAAAATAAGGCCTATATGTTTCCCTTCATTGACTGGGGCATTAAGCCATGGTGCAACTTTCTAGGACTTGGTTTTGGCTACACTTGGACTATTCTGTGCAGTTGTGGTTGCCTCTTTACAGAAAGGATCTGGCGGCTTCAGAAAAGGTGCAGAAGAGGTTTACTAGAATGCTGCATGGATCAGAAGGTATTAGCTGTGAAGTGAGGTTAGACAAACTAAGATTGTTTTTTCTGGAACATCAGGGGCTGAGGAGAAACCTCATAGAAATATATAAAATGAACTGTGGCATTGATAGGGTAGACAGTCTGAACTTTTTCCCAGGGAGGAAGTGTCAAAGATTAGAGGATTAAGGTGAGAGGGACAAAATTTAAAGGAGATGTACTGAGCAAGTTGTTATACCGAAAGTGGTAGATGCCTGGAACACACTGCCAGGGGTGGTGATGGAGGCAGTTATAGCAGTGTAATTTTAGAGACTTATAGTTAGGCGTGTGAGTTGCAGGGAATGAAGGGATGCACATCATGTACCAGCAGAGGAGATCAGTTTAACTTGACATTGTGCTCAGCATGAACATTGTGGGCCCGTGCTGTACTTTTCCATGTTCTATAATGTAACCAAATCTATAGATGGCCACAACAATAATATACCACGCAGTTAATTTCTGAACGATAGAATAATGACAATTTTAAAATAACTTTAAAATAAAAGAACTGCAGATGCTGGTTTTCAAAAAAAATGACGCAAAGTGCTGGAATAACAGCAGGTTAGGCAGCATCGCTGGAGAATACAGATAGTTTGTCCCAGTTGAAAAAGGAACGAGCCAGCCTAATGTATCATTTTCCAGCACTTGGTACAACACTGCTGGTCACAGGTTTTTACTGCAGTCTGAAGTACTGATTAAGAGTTTCTGTCTCTAATATTATTGCAGGAAGTGAATGTAAAAACATCTTCCTATTCATTTATTAAACTTTTCCTCGTTGCTAAAATTTTCCAATCTCGAAAAACCCTGATAAATCTCTACATTCTCACCAGTGGAATTGCATCTTTCTCGCAATGAGTTAACCAGAACTGCATATCGTACTCAAGCTGTGGTCTTTCAAGTATTATATATATTTCCAGCATAACCTTTCTGCTCCCGTACTTCCTGGCTCAGCTAAAAAGGGAAAACATCCATATCTTTGTTTAATCATTTTACCGAACTATATTTCTACCTTCAAGGATCTATGAATCCAAGGTTCATTTCTTCCTCCACACTTCTCAATATTCTGCCACTTTGTCTTGTTGCACTTCCCCAAATGCATTACTTCGCTTTTCTCCAGATTAGATTCGATTTGTCATTTTTCCACCCGAATGACAAGGCTATCTACATCATCATGGCTTCTGAAGCTTTCTCCCTCACTGTCAGTCACAGGGCGATTATCTGCATCACTTGTAAACTTTTTTATAATGTTCCCTGACATTTAATTGTAAATCATTAATGTATAATTATACATTACAAAGAGCAGAGTACTGACCCAATGAAACCTAATGGCCTTGCATTTTCTATAATATTAAGTTTTCAGAATATGCCATCACTTACAAGCATAGTATTTATTGTCCATTCCTAATTGCTCTTGAGAAGGTGGTGTTGAGCTGCTAAGTGAGCTGTGGAAGCGCTTCAAGTGAAGTTACTCCCAGGATTTCACAGTGACAGTGAACTAGAGGCAATACATACCAAACTATTACCATTACAAAGAAACATAGAAAACCGGTGCAGGAGTAGGCCATTCGGCCCTTTGAGCCAGCACTGCCTTTCAATATGATCATGGCTAATCATCCCGTTCCTACTTTCTCCCCATATCGCTTGATTCCTAAGAGCCACATCCAACTCTTTCTTGAATACATCCAGTGAATTGGCCACCACTGCCTTCAGATGCAGAGAATTCCACTGGTTCACAACTCTCTGGATGAAAAGGTTTTTTGCTCATCTCAGTCCTAAATGGCCGACCCCTTATTCTTAAACTGTGATCCCTGGTTCTGGACTCCCCCACCAAAGTGGATAACCTCACATAAGTGGATAACCTCATGTATTACTTTCTGCTCTCTCCCATTAAGTTCATTTCAGGTCTGATTATCCACTCTAGCATGGATTTCAGAATATTTTACTTTTATTTTTACCAGACTGTCATGTACGCCTTTGGCAAAAGCCTTGCTAAATCCATGTCAGCCACATTATATGCATTGCCCTACCCTAAATGTAGAAAAACAATTTGATGTAGTTCCACAAAGTGCAGAATTAAAATGGATATTGAGCAAAAGAATGGGTTATTGGAGCATGGCAGAATCCATGTTCTAGAAGGGAAGTGTGGAGGGATTTGAGCTTGATGTTGACAAAATTTTAATCAAGGTACTACTGAACATTGTGCCAATGTGCAGAAGTATATGGGAACTTGGGGAGATTTCAAATATCTATCTATCTATTTATCTATCTCTCTATCTATCTATCTATCTATCTATCTATCTATCTATCTATCTATCTATCTATCTATCTATCTATCTATCTATCTATCTATCTATCTATCTATCTATCTATCTATCTATCTATCTATCTATCTATCTATCTATCTATCTATCTATCTATCTATCTATCTATCTATCTATCCTTTTACTAAAACTCTCATCTTGACCACTTCCGGCGTGCGTTGTATTTAAATGTGCACAAAAACCGTACCGTATAGTGCTAGGATTTTTGGGCCACCTTACTCAACGTTTTCCTCTGCTCACAAAGCACCAAGTTTTGTTCCGATGGGTGGAATATTACAAAAGTTATGAAGGTTTAGAAAATAGTGAGATGAGCAGATTGGTCTTCTCGCCTGTCTGTCACCATGAAGGTAACGCCCCTTCTGGCACCTGCTGTCCGGCGGGGAGAATAAAGCTCAAGTGGACTACAGGCGGGGGCTGGGTTCTGTGAGCGAGGGGCTGTGCTCTGCAAGCGAGGGCTGATCTCAGCGAGCAAGAGGCTGTGCTCTGCGAGCGGGTGCTGTGTTCTGCGAGCGGGGGCTGTGTTCTGCTGTGAGTCAGGAGCCGGTAAGTGTGCTCGGAGCCGGGGCTAGGAGCCACTGAGCCTACACACCCCTCTCCCCCCACACACATCCCTCCCCCTCCCACACCACCCACTCCCTCACCCACACCACCCCCCTACACCACCCCTCCCCTACATCACCCCTCCCATACAGCCCCCCTCCCCCCCTACACCCCCCCATCCCCTACACCCTCCCCACTCCCACCCTCCCCTCCCCCACACTCCCCCCTAAAACACACACCCCTACCCCCCTCCCGCACACACACCTCCCTCCTCCCACACACGCCCCTCCCCCACAGCCCCCCCTCCACTAGCCGCGAGTCAATGAACTGTGAGTCCACCAGCCGTGAGTGAGTGAACTGTGAGAATGAGACCCAATGGGTCCCACTTAGTCTAGTAGTCAATAATAGTAAGATTAAACGAGAACTTACCAGTTCGAAGGTTGATCTTTATTTTATGAGGAGTTGCGATGAGGGATTTCGTGAAAAACCCGCCAGCACGCATGCGCGACATACTTCAAAGTAGCGGTGTGGAATCACAGAACCAACAACAGAGAAATGACTTGTTATGGTAAGATTGAAGAGACTCTAATTACCAGTTGATTTATGATCGAGGGTTGGGAGCGGAGGGCACGAAAATTTAACATCCACTCGATGTTGTGATTGAATTTGCATGACCTGGTGTCCACCACTGTATTGAGCTTACCTGGTAAATAGGTAGCTGAAATCCAAATATTCCGTCGAATACACCAGAGCCAAATTGTGTTTGCCAATTCATCACATGAAACTGACCTGGTACCGCCCATATGATTTAGATATGCCACCGCAGTGGTATTATCTATTTGGAGACGGACATGAGCGTCAGTAAGATTAGAACAATAAGCTCGAAGTCCGTGAAATGCTCCTAGCATCTCCAAATAGTTTATCCCTTGTGACAACAACAGGGTAGATTCAAGGGTGTCCCATCTGCCTCCACAACTAGAGTAGTTGTCCGTGGCTCCCCAGCCATGGGAGCTTGCGTCTGTTTGTAAATATACCATCGGATTGTCAAAATGATGGGTTTAAATGAGTCACAAATATTGTCAATCCACCATTGTAACTCAATTTTTGCCTTTAGAGGCAGCTGCATTGGTCTATCGAAATGTCCAGCGTTCAGTTTTAACGCTGAGATCTTGGCTCTCTGCAGATTTTGATAATGCAAAGGTCCATATTGGGCAGCTGGAAAAACTGCTACGATCTTGCCAATCACCTTAGCAGTTTGTCTAATTGATGGTATACTGGCGCAGACTAGATTCTTGCATACTTGGATGACATCCCCAACTTTGTTAGTTGGTATGGTGGCCCTCATGCGATTGGAATCCACCGTGAACCCTAGATAATCCATGACCTGTGAAGGGCAGAACTTTGATTTATCTGGATGGATAATGAACCCCATTTTCTGAAAAATTTCCATGGTGGCTGAAACTGCCAGTTCCGCTGACTCCAGGGTGTTCCCAATAATTAGGATATCATCTAGATAGCCATCACTATATGATTTTGTCTCCTTAGTGTAGCCAGTATTGGTTTGAGTAATTTAGTAAATAATCTAGGGGCTGTGGTAAACCCATTTGGCAAAGCTCTGTATTGCCAGAGCTGATCAATCCAGGTAAATTTCAAGAACTTCCTGTGGTGTTTCTGAATGGATACTGAATAGTATGCATCTTTTAAATCAATGCATGCCATGAAGCAGCCCTCAGAAACCAGTAACTTGGCTGTTTCGAACGTGTCCATTTTGAAATGGGTATATTTTACAAAAGTATTCAAATGGGTCAGATCAATAATAACCCGACATCCTCCATCCTTCTTGGTTTTTGTAAATACGTTGGATACAAATTCAATTGGTTCGTGTATAGTTCTTTCTATCACGCCTTTTTCTTGTAGCCTTAAGATTTCAGCATAGCCTACTGCCGTTTCTTTGCTGGACAGTGTAAATTTCCGATCTGGCATATGCTGGGATGGAGGGATTTTACCATTGATGAATTAAATCTCATGGCCTTGAATACTTTGTAAGATAAACTCATCAGAAGTGATGGTTCCCCATGCCTCCGTAAAGAACCGTAGTCTCCCACCAACATGTGAAGTTAAGCATGCAGGTGCATGAAATCCAGACTGCCTTACCTCCATGGTTATCGGCGGTCCCTGATATGTTTGGCGGGACGTGGAGGTGCTGGGTTGAGCTGATGATGCGGCGTCCGTATCTTCCATGGTGGCCCCTGGGGGCCTAGCCCTAAAAAAGGCCTAGGTTGTTGAGGTTGCTGAAATTGAGGCGGTGCTGGAGCGTAGGTCCTTGCTGGTCTAACGACAGGGCCTCGTGGCCTGAAAAATGGCACTTTCCTGGCCGGCTGCCTGGTCGAGATATGTGACCGCATGAGTCCCACCGTCTTAGCGTGGTCATCCAGTTCCTTGACCCGTTTCGGGAGGTCCTCCCCGAACAACTGTCTGGGTGGCGGCATAGGAGGTGCTTTGCATAGTCCCGCAAATTTCGGGTTCAGTGTGGGTTTAATAATGCTCTTTCTAAATGCGTTTATTTCGTACTGTGTGTTGCACAGTAGCGCTAGAGCATCCTCCTGCTCGGTGTTCAGATCCACCCCATCCACCGACCGTGCAAATGTGGTAATCCCAGCAGTAAGCAACTTCAGGATCCGTTGGAGCTTCTCCTCCTGAGTTCTGATCCCTGGGCTGATGTTGCCCCAAATCGGCGTATTGACGATGGGCACGTTGAGGGAGTTGCAATTTGCTGGGGCCTTGTGCCTATTCATGGCCTCCAAAAGGACCTCCTCCTGAAGCTGATGGTTGGTCAGGAAGTCCACGGTGGCAGCCAGTTTTGAGTTGAGGGGTTGTCCTGATGACTCCGACAGTGCAAATTTAGCTGCCACATCCAAGAGCTCCTCCTGAGGGGTCTCAGATGTAGATGGTGCATGGACCAAGATGTCCTCACCCTCCGGCTGTCCCAGGCTTCCCGTTGACGATGGGGATAAATCCATGTGCCCTCTGGACCTAGATGTTTCCCGCCTCTGGCTCTGTTGCAGGAGGAGTTCCAACATCCGCTCCATCCTGTCAATACGCCCTTCGCCCTTTGAACCCGGGCGGTCGGAGTCCTCATGTCCAACGGAACTGCTGAGGCTCCTGTCATCGGCCCGTACCTCGTCGAGGTAATCTCGGTGCTGGAAGGAACTGTCGCTACCAGCCGCCTCGGCGAAGCTGAGCGATTCCCGCGCGGATCTGCTCAAATGCCTCCTTTTGGCGGAGCTCGATCCCGCTGCCTCGGAGGGCAAATGCGGTGAGAGGTCGGCACCCGACGCCTCGGCGTGGTGACCCGACATCCGCGCGGGCTTGACGACTGCCCTGATCCTGGGCCTAGACGGCGTACGGTCCCGTCCTCCCATCCACGGGGGACTCGGTGACCGTGGCGGGACTCCACCTGAATGACTCTTCCTGGTCTTGAAGGTTGGTGAGTCCATAATGGCCCTTTCAGGTCTACCAGTGGACTTGAGTCCCGCCATTTCACCAGTCCGCAATCTAGCGGCAGGTGATACCTTCGCCCGCGAAGGGCTAGGTTGATGGGCTCTATCCCTGCCTCTCCTACGAGGGCTCAGGGAGAAGGGCCGTGCGGCAGCACGTGAACCCTGTTTGCCCTGGTCGACCAACGAGCCCGTTGGCGACAGCGATATGGAGTCAGGGTCAGCCTGCTCCGGTGGCACACCAAAGTCCTGCTCTGCGGGATCCTCGCTAGAGCTGCGGTGTATCGGCGGGTTGGGTCCTGTGACGACAGGGCTCCCCAACTTCCTCGCCTTTTTCCCGGCCTGACTCGCAGGTGTAGCCGTTGATGAGGGCTCCGGGATGGGTGGCCGGCGACTCCGTGCGGACGTCCTACGGCCCTTATTCTTCCTATCCATGTTTCTGTTGGGTGAAAAAACACTCACACAACAAAAACCAACCAACTCAAGGTTAGTTACACTTACCTGAGCGGCCCTTATGAAGGGCTGGTGGTGAGCCGCGCTCCACCTCCAGCCGTCGACTGCAATGCGTTGCGACGATATGTCGCGCATGCGTGCTGGCGGGTTCTTCACGAAGTCACTCACGTGACTCCGAAATGAAATGTTAAGTGAGCCTTAGTCATGAAGGATTGAACATGGACATAATCCAGAAGAGATTTAAAATAGCTGAGCCTAAGGATAGCACAAATATATAAGGAGTTTCAGCAGCTGGTCAAAAACTGAGTTGAGCCAGATGTGGCTGATGTTATAGAGCGGAAAATATTCATTGTTATTTTGCAAATTTGTTTAGAAGAAAATGGTGGTTAATTGTTTTAGATATTGCACATTGGATCTTGTGTCATAGTTTTCTGGACAACTATACTGCAGAGGCTGGGTACAAACTGTTCTTAGTACTGCAGGTGCTAACCTTGTTTGAAATTGTTGGGTATAATTTTCAGTGCATTTCACTAATGGCAAATTGTGAAATATGCATGGTTCTGGGATTATACAATGAGATGTATGAATCATTCACATCCATTATAAAGGGCTAATTATTTCATGGTTAATTAAATCCTGAATTTGAAATTGTGTAGGCACAGAATATTGCAATCAGGGAATGCAAAAAAACACACATGGTCATACGGTCAGAAGGAATAGGAGTAGAATTAGGCCTTTCGGCCCATCAAGTCTACGCCATTCAATCATGGCTGATCCATCTCTCCCTCCTAACCCCATTCTCCTGCCTTCTCTCCATAACCTCTGACACCTGTAATTACCAAGAATCTACCTAACTCTGCCTTAAAATATCCACTGCCTGGGCATCTACAGACTTCTATGGCAAAGAATTCCACAGATTCAGACTACGGGTGCTGTCTGTATGGAGTTTGTACGTTCTCCCCGTGACCGCGTCGGATTTCTCGGAGATCTTTGTTTTCCTCCCACTAAAGACATTTCTCCTTATCTCCTTCCTGAAAGAATATCCTTTCATTCTGAGGCTATGACTTCTATGAGATCCCCCCTCATTCTTCTAAACTCCAGTGAGTACAGGCCCTGACCCGACAAACACTCGTCATAGGTTAACGTCAGAAAATACTAGAAATATTTAACAGGTCAAGAAGAACCCACAGAGACCTAACCTGACCTGCTGAGTTTTTCTTGATTTTCTGCTTTTAATCAGGTTTTCAGCATCTACAGTTTTTTTCCTTTTCAATCTCAGAATGCAATATTATTTAAGGGGTTTCACACACTCACTGTCAAAGTAAATGAGAATAACAACAAACTGCAAAAGCTGAAGGTCTGAAATATAAACAGAAAATGGTGTCAACTCTCAAGCAGTTCAGGCAGCATGTGTGGAAAGAGAAACAGTTAACATCTCAGGTTGAAGATCCTTCATAAGAACTAAAGGTGAGAGCAGAGCTAGGTAATGATTGGCAAAAAATCCCATCAAATGCCAGCGATACATATAGCTGTGTCCTATAGTCAATCACCAGAATCCAGAATCAAGGGATATGGGGAGAAAGCAGGACCGGGGTACTGATTTTGAATGATCAGCCATGATCATATTGAATAGCGGTGCTGGCTTGAATGGTCAAATGGCTCTCTTGCACCTATTTTCTGTGTTTCTATGCTTCTAGTCAAAGGACCCTGGAACAGGTGTACTCCGGTGCTGAGAACTTGTCCCTGAAACTGGTGAGGGCAGCACGGTGGTGCAGCGGTAGAGTTGATGACTTACAGCGAATGCAGCGCCGGAGACCCGGGTTCGATCCTGACCATGGGTGCTGTCAGTACGGAGTTTGTGCATTCTCCCCATGACCGAGTGGGTTTTCTTGCAGATCTTGCAATTTCCTCCCACACTCCAAAGATGTACAGGTATGTTGGTTAAGTGGCTGGGTAAATGTAAAAATGGTCCCTCATGTGTGTAGGATAATGTTAATATGCAGGGATCGCTGGTCAGCATGGATCCGGTGGGCCGAAGGGCCTGATTCCACTCTGTATCTCTAATCCAAATACTGAGAAATATCTTCTGAACTCTCTATCTTCGCCTTTGCTCTTTCTCTTGTACCTTGGGTTTGGCTTGCTTGTATTTATATATAGTACTATCTCATTTGATTGGATAACATACAAAAGAAAAGCTTTTCACTGTACTCGATGTGAATGCACATGGTGGTAGGGTATTAACATGGATAGAGAACTGGTTGGCAGACAGGAAGCAAAGAGTAGGAATTTACGGGTTATTTTCAGAATGGCAGACAGTGACTAGTGAGTTGCCGCAAGGCTTGGCTGAGACCCCTGTTATTTACAATATATATTAACGATTTAGGCGAAGGAATTAAATGTTACATCTCCAATGTTTGCGGATGACACAAAACTTGGTGGCAGTGTGCGCTGCGAGGAGGATGCTATGAGGCTGCAGGGTGACTTGAATAGGATGGGTGAGTGGGCAGATGCACTTTAATGTGGTTAATGTGAGGTTATCCATTTTGGTGGCAAGAACAGGAAAGCAGATCATTATCTGAATGGTGTCAAGTTGGGGAAAAATGGGAAGTACAACAAGATCTGGGGGTCTTCGTTGGAGGTGCAGCGAGACCTGGGTGTGCTTGTACATCAGTCTCTGAAAGTAGGCATGCAGGTACAGCAGGCAGTGAAGAAAGCTAATGGCATGTTGGCCTTCATTTGAGAGGATTTGAGTTTAGGAGCAAGGAGGTCCAACTGCAGTTATACAGGGCCCTGGTGAGACTGCACCTGGAGTATTTTGTGTAACTATTGTGTGTTAATTTGAGGAAGGACATTATTGCTACTGTGGTAGTGCAGCGTAGGTTTACCAGGTTAATTCCCAGCATGGCGGGACTGACATATGATGAAAGAATGGGCCGACTGGGCTTGTATTCACTGGAATTTAGAAGGATAAGAGGGGATCTTATAGAAACATATAAAATTCTTAAAGGATTGGACAGGCTAGATGCAGGAGAAATGTTCCCGATGTTGGGGGAGTCCAGACCAGAGTTCAGAGATTAAGAATAAGGGGCAGGCCATTTAGGACTGAGATGAGGAAAAACGTTTTCACCCAGAGGGTTGTGAATCTGTGGAATTCTCTACCACAGAAAGCAGTGGAGGCCAATTCACTGGATGTTTTCAAGAGAGAGATTTAGCTCTTGGGCTAAAGGAATCAAGGGATATGGGGATAAAGCGGGAACGGGGTACTGATTTTAGATGATCAGCTATGATCATATTGAATGGTGTTGCTGGCTCGAAGGGCCAAATGGCTGACTCCTGCACCTATTTTTCAATGTTTTCCAAACCTGAACTTAAATCTGCACCCAAAGCTAAATCCCAATGCATTTCCCCAGAATAAAGGACATGAACACATGACTGCGAGTGGCATGAGTCAATGTTACAGATATTGTTCAGCTTCTTAGGTGGACCCTTGGGGCCAGAAGATGATTTAGTTACAGATGTACTGGCAGTCTTTCCCTGAGCAACTGTTCTCTTAAAGAGTTTATGTGCGGCTTGTGTCAGAAGATAGGAAACATGGCTTGTAAGATGAAACACAGGGCAACAGGCAGGAGTGTAGTCTTGAATTCAACATCAGCATGAAGGCAGTGAGTTTCCCTTAACATAGCACATAAAAGGCGATTGCAACAACTTTACAATCTCCACAGATGCCAGAATTTATTTTGAATAGCGTTAGCAGTACACGCAACCACAATGAGAGACAATGGGGCATTAAGGTCATGGTCCTGATTGAAAGAAAGTTATTAGAGATGCAGATTGATGCAGCTACAAACTCTTCCATTGGAGTGAAGGACACTTATGACAATCAGTTTAGTCATCCACCCTTCATAAGGAACACAATTATCTCCAGACTTACTCAGCGGAAGGTTTATAAATTCTAAGGCAGAAGTAATGCATGCATTGTTATGATCGTCGTGTTATCTAGTCTTGTAGTGGACTACAGTGGGCAATTAATAATAATAGGCAAAGATGTATTAACCAGATTGGAAATTCATTGAGCAGAAGTTTCACAAGTTAAGCTGATATTTCATGAACATCATTGCAGGGACCCACTGAGTTACTCCAGCACTTCGTCTTTTCTTGTAAGCCAGCACCTGCAGTTGCTTGTACCCATTTATTGCAGTGATTGTCCGATACTGGTACGGAAAACTTGATTTTCTCACTGCAATTATTAAATGAAGTTTGTCCCAACATTTATTTTGACACAGACATACTAATGCAGACTTCAAGCTAACTTAAAGAGGATACTCTTCTGAGCAATGTGTTAATGAAGCTTTACAGCCCTTCTATAATGGTAGTAATCCAGCAAACGTCACCCATTCTTTCTTTCCACAGATCCTGCCTGTCCCACTGAGTTACTCCAGCATTTTGTGTCTATCTTTGGTTTAACCCAGCATCTGAAGTTCCTTTCTGCACATTCTGTGCCATGTTTAGTTTAGTTTAGTTTATTGTTCCGTGGTACAGTGAAAAGCTTTTGTTGCATGCTATCCAGTCAGCAGAAAGACAATACATGATTACAATCAAGCCATTTACTGTGTATTGATACATGATTAGAGAATAAAGTAAAACCAGCAAAGTCCGATCAAGGATTGTCCCAGAGACACCAAAGAGGTAGATAGTTGTTCAGCACTGCTCTCTGGTTGTGGAACGATGATTCAGTTTTAAATAGTCTTCTGATTATGATTATATACAGGGATGAACACACAAGGACATCAACATGACAACAATTTTCAGGAAATGTATGTATTGAAAGAACATTGATAAAATAATTGAAAAAAGTTGTGTCCCTGTGTACGATTTGCCAGTAATGCAGACCAATGCAACCTAAAATGCCACTACAGCCAAAGGAATGACCAATGTCACTGCTCCAACAAGTTGAAACATAGAAACATAAAAAATAGGAGGAGGCCATTTGGCCCTTTGAGCCAAGTTAATGCCAATAAAATCTGTCCATATTCTTATCGACTGACAGTCAAAATTAAGTCATGTGCCTAAAATATTAGTAGAATTAATGCTGAATAAAGAACCACTTTTCTATTTATTTGAGAATTCTATGCCCAATTGGTGACATCAAACATTTATTGACCCCTGTGCATCATTCTACATCCAATAAGGCAGGAGAGAGAAACTATTTTAAAAGACGCCTTGAAGAAGAGAGTGTTCTAAGTGTACTGTAGCTTCACTGGGAAAAATCAATCAGCTAAACCTCTCTGTTACTATTTTTTTGCTCCAGCACTGTTGACCAGTGTTATTTTCACACAAGATCGGCTTGATAGAGCCTGATCCTAAAGCAGAGCGCAGAGTGGCAGCAATGTTCACTGGTGGTCTCTGGTGAGTCTCCTTCATGGTCGCGAGGAGTTCCCGCATTTTGGGAACTAGTCGCGGCCTCAGTATGGTCGCCGCAAATTTTTCAACATGTTGGTCGCCATGGAGAAAATCGATAATCCTGTAGTCGTAGGTACAGTTGTAGTGGGATCCCTATGTAGTTACGGGTAGTCGAGGAAGTCGTAGGTAGTTTTAGTTAATCACCTTTGCTGGCCGAGCATTTTCATTGGCTCATTGGGGGGAAAAAGCGTAAGCACGAGTTTTCAGAGCCAAGGATAACTGACTGGTAATGTTAAATACCCGCCGAACTTCACAGCTGTGTATCTCTGACTTATTAAAAGTTGTCTGGTTTCTTAAAAGTGTCTCCACTCCTTCTTCATGCCATTATCTTTCCACGCCATTATCTTTCTTTACTGCCATTATCACTGCCATTATTCACTTTCTTCACATGCCATTATCTTTCTTCACTGCCTGCTGTACCTGCAAGCCTACTTTCAGTGAGTGATATACAAGGACACCCAGATCTCATTGTACATCCCCTTTCCCTAACTTGACACCATTCAGATAATAATCTGCCTTCCTGTTCTTGCCACCAAAGTGGATAACCTCATATTTATCCCCATTAAACTGCATCTGCCATGCATCTGCCCACCCAACCTGCATCGTCAGAGCATCCACCTCACAGTTCACACTGCCACCCAGCCTTGTGTCATCTGCAAATTTGCTAATGTTACTTTTTATCCCTTCACCTAAAGCATTAATGGATATTGTAAATAGCTGTGGTCCCAGCACCGAGCCTCGCTGTACCCCACTTGTCACTGACTGCCCTTCAGAAAGGGACCCGTTAATCCCTACTCTTTGTTTCCTGTCTGCCAACCAATTTTCTATCCATGTCAGTTCCCGACTCCCAATACAATGTGCTCGAATTTTGCCCATTAATCTCCCATGCGGAACCTTATCAAAGGCTTTCTGAAAGTCCAGGTACATTACATCCACTGGCACTCCCTTGTCCATTTTCCTAGTCACATCCTCAAAAAATTCCAGAAGATTAGTCAAGCATGAATTCGCCTTCGTAAATCCATGCTGACTCGGACCGATCCTGTTACTGCTATCCAAATGTGTTGCTATTTCTTCTTTTATAATTGACTCCAGCATCTTCCCCACCGCCGATGCCAGGCTAACTGGTCTATAATTCCATGTTTTCTCTCTCACTCCTTTCTTAAAAAGTGGGATAACATTAGCCACCCTCCAATCCACTGGAACTGATCCTGAATCTATAGAACATTAGAACTTACCAATATGTTCAGCCGTATCCAAGATCTATTTTAGGATTCATTACACTCTTTTCTATTCTCCAACATTCGTGCCCATTTCCTGGCATGCATAGTCCAGATTACTATTGTTGACAGTGGTGATTTTTGCTGCTACTTACATTCAAAAGGTGTAAGTAGTTTGACTTAATGCAGTAAATTACGATTGAGACTCATTCCACTTTGCAGGATATGCTCCACAGCCTTGTAGATTATGGCACATCAAGGGCTCATCTGCCACTTCTTAAATATGAAGAGCTATTGCCTCCAGCATCCTTCCAGGCAGTTGTTTGTAGACACCTGCCATTCTCTCTCATGGCATAGCATGCACTCAAGTGGAGAATCTGTATTTATATATAAAGTATATCAATCTGTTGATTCCTAAGCATAGGTTTCAATGGATAAATCTGGAAAGTGCAGGAAACCGTGGGACGGCATGGTGGAGTAGCGGTAGAGTTGCTACCTTATAGCACCGGAAGCCCGGGTTCGATCCTGACTATGGGTGCTGTCTGTACGGAGTTTGTACGTTCTCCCCGTGACCATGTGGGGTTTCTGTGTTTTCTTCAGTTTCCTCCCTCACTCCAAAGATTACAAGTTTGTAGGTTAATTGGCTTGGTATAAATGTAAATTGTCCCTAGTGTGTGATGGATAGTGTTAATGTGTGGGGATCACTGGTCGGTGCAGACTCAATGGGCCGTAGGGCCTGTTTCCGTGCTGTATCTCTAAACTAAACTAAACTAAATTTGCAGGAAGTCTGCCAGTAACTATCAAGAGAGAAACTCACTTTCCAAATCATGTGGCAGTGTCTTAGTTTTGTTTTCTTGCAGATACAATCCTTCCTTAAATTTAATCAATTCCTCTTTACACTTTTGTGGTTTATTTTTGCACTATAGTTAGTTTATACACTCTACTTCAAAATGATTCGCTTAATTGTTAAAGAAGGAACTGCAGATGCTGGAGAATCGAGGGTTACACAAAAAGCTGGAGAAACTCAGCGGGTGCAGCAGCATCTAAGGAGCGAAGGAGATAGGCAATGTTTCGGGTCGAGACCCTTCTTCGATTCAGTTAATTGATTTGTTTCTCCACAAATGATCAAAGAGTGGATAGTTGAAATCAGTAAAAGATGAATCAAAACCCAGCTTTAGACCACAAAACTATTCCCTCTCCGCTTAGACAGTGGCAAGCAGGAAAACTTTGGGAAGATCCTATCTTATGCATTTTTTTATACATCTTGAAACAGAACGAGCAGCATTTTCATTCATAATGATGGCATTATCAAAGCAGGAGGACCAAAATCACTGTCAAGTCAAGTCAAAAGAGTTTATTGTCATGTGTCCCTGACAGGACAATGAAAATCTTTCTTTGCATAGCACAACAGAACATAGAAGGCATTGACTACAATTCTATACATAAATACACCCATGACTTAATAAATTAATAAAGTGCAAATAACAGATGGAGGGATATTAATGTTCAGAGTTCTGAGCCAGGTTTAATAGCCTGATGGCTGTGGGGAAGTAGCTATTCCTAAACCGGGCTGTTGCAGTCTTCAGGCTCCTGTACCTTCTACCCGAAGGTAGCAGGGAGATGAGTGTGTGGCTAGGGTGGTGTGGGTCCTTGATGATGCTGCCAGCCTTTTTGAGGCAGCGACTGTGATAAATCCCCTCGATGGAAGGAAGGTCAGAGCCGATGATGGACTGGGCAGTGTTTACTACATTTTGGAGTCTTTTCCTCTCCAGGGCGCTCAAGTTGCCGAACCAAGCCACGATGCAACCAGTCAGCAAGCTCTCTACTGTACACCTGTAGAAGTTAGAGAGAGCCCTCCTTGACAGACCAACTCTCCGTAATCTTCTCAGGAAGTAGAGGCGCTGATGAGCTTTCTTAATAATTGCATCTGTGTTCTTCGACCAGGAAAGATCTTCACAGATGCGCACTGGATTCACTGCCTTCAGCACAATTTAATTATGCACAAGGTTTGAAAGGCATGTTCCATTCTGAGATCTGCATTCGGCGTGAAGCTGTTAATGGGCACAGAGTGGAGAAGAGGAAAGAGTAATGGCACGACTGGTCAGAGGAACAGAGCTGTGCCAATGTGCAAGTCCAAGCCTACACTAACCACCACACCTCCCCCCTCCCCCTGCCCCCATCACTCTCAAAATCCACCTTCACAGTAACAGCCTATCTGCCTGAGGCCATGCACAATCGTTTCAAGACCTTCAGGCCAGGAGCCAAGTATGTCAGAGCGCTCTGTCTCTGCACTTCTGTGCACCCGAGGCAAGTTTCTTTCCGATGTCAAAGTGGAGGAGAGATATTTGCTGCAGGGATTCCAGGGGGCAGAATCCAAAGCTTCCAACCTGTTCAGCTGCATAGAGGGAAACATGTGAGACCCTGACAATCTTGCGCCTCACATAAATTCAATTGGCCAGGGTTTACCAGCAAAAACTGGTTTGCAGTATTTTTGTTATCCATGCTAATTTTTCAACAGCCATAGAATTTCAGAGATCTGGTTTTTATACAGGCTAATGGCATACAACTTTCAACTCCTTCCTGTTCTGGGTATTTCATTGTTTATGATCAATCCATTGCTAGTGTATTTTTCCAAACAATGACTATATTGATGGGCGAGGTGGTGGACAGGGCAGGAAGTTAATCTTCAACAGACTACAATCACTTACCCCTTGGATGAAGTACCTGATCCACATGCTTTTGTATGGTTGCGGATTTGCATGCCCAGGCTCCTTTGTGGTATATATGGGGCAACAGTCGGGAGGATGGCAGGAAATTGGTGGTGATGCTTTCTCATTTCTACCAGCTACATCTTCTCCTGCCCACCGCTTTCCACCTTCTGTAGGGACCGCGCCCACTGTAATCTCCTGGTAGCTCATGCCTCCCCACCCACCCCTCCCCGACCCCTGGCACCTTCCCCAGCAAAGGTAGGAGCTATCACCTTATACACATCAGATTCCAGAGGAGGTCTCACATTTGTACAGTAAAGCTCAATGAATTTCTCACACCTCTTGCCTGTAGGCTTTTTTAATGATATAAGAAAATATAATATAACATATGTATTTTTATTTGAATCAGCTGCTTTCTGTTGGAAGGGATTACTGCTGGGGGGAACTTGACTGCAAGGTCCTGACGTTCTGGCATATCCCCAAGTTCATTGTTCCAAATGATCTATTTTAAGAACGCGTAGCATTTAATGTAAAGCCTATAAACTGTACTTAGTGGTGGTGAGCTGGGGGGACAAGAGATGAGGGCACCCGCTTGGAAGAATATAATGCACCCATGCGCCTGATCAGAGCGTGAAGTGTTAACAGGTTTGAAATGAGAGGGCTTTCTTGTAATCAGGAAGATAGTTTAGTTTAGTTTAGTTTAGTTTAGTTTATGGTCACATGTAATGAGGAACAGTGCAAAGCTTTTGTTGTGTTCTAACCAGTCAGCGGAAAGGCAACACATGATTACTATCGAGCCATTCACAGTGTACAGATACACGATAAAGGGACGAATGTGACCAATGTGAATAACATTTAGTGCAAGATAAGGCCAGTAAAGTCCGATCAAAGATAGTCCGAGGGTCTTCAATAAGGTAGATAGTAGTTCAGGACTGCTCTTTAGTTGTGGTCGGATGGTTCAGTTGCCTGATAACAGCTGGGAAGTACCTTTTCCTGAACCTGGAGGTGTGAGTTTTCACACCTCTAACACCTGCAGCTTTGCGCTATAATTTTGCAGATACCTTGAGCTCATTATGCTTGCTTCAGATTTAATATAAAATACTAGCTATTTGGGGAATTTATTTGCTACTAGAAGACCTGTGGACCCATTGGGTCCCCATCACATGGAAGTATTACATCAAAAAGGTGATCTGAAAATGGCGATCTCATCCCATCAGCCACGCCTGCGCAGTTGGGGGATGATGGCTGGGCCCCATATTCGCTCGTGCGCAGTTGGGGGATGGTTGGCGGGCTGGTGCGACATTTTCAATTGTGGCGTGGCTGACGGGCCCGGCAAGTGGTTAATTAAAGTTTATCACATACAAGATGAGACTTTTTGTTATCTATATAATTAAAACTCTGATCTTGCCCACTTCCTGTTGCACTGCATATTGATTTTAGAAAAAACACTACCACTTATGGCTGTGATTTTTGGCCATCTTACTCAGAGGATTTTTCCCATAGATGACAAATAAAATACATAAATGTTTTAAAAATGTTGCAATTCTCTCCCCCTTTAATCACGCCATGAAGGCCACGCCCCTTCTGGAGGGACTATAAGCACTGGAAGTGTGGAACTCTTGCTCCCCCATCAGTTCTCTGCAAGATGGGGGAGCAAGAGGCCGCAACTCTCAGTCTGAGCTGTGAATAACACTGAACACATGTCTACTACACTGTGAGAGGTTTTAGTGACCTGTGAGGGCCCTTAATGTGGTTTGAAAATGTAGTTTGAAAATACAAAAGTGTCTTTTGGTTTGAAAATACAAACGTGCGTTTGGATTGAAAACACAAAAATTGTCTTTGGTTTGAAAATGCTAAAGTTGCCTTTGGTTTGAAAATGCTACAATTGCCTTTGGTTGGTTTGAAAATCCTAAAGTTGCTTTTGGTTGGTTTGAAAATGCTACAGTTGCCTTTGGTTGGTTTGGAAATACTACAGTTGCATTTGTTTGGTTTGAAAATGTTAACATTGCCTTTTGCTGGTTTGAAAATGCTACATTTGCCTTTGGTTGGTTTGAAAATGCTACAGTTGCCTTTGGTTAGTTTGAAAAGCTACAGTTGCCTTTGGTTGGTTTGAAAATGCTAAAGTTGCCTTTGGTTGCTTTGAAAATGCTAAAGTTGCCTTGCCTTATTGAAAAGTGGTGTTGCTTTCTATATAATTAAAAGTCTAATCTTGACCAATTCCTGTTTGTGCTGTATATTGATTTTAGAAAAAAACACTACCATATACTGCTGTGATTTGTTGGCCATCTTAGAGTCCCCCTCCGCTCATGAGGTGTCAAAGATTTTTCCCATCGATGAAAAATAAAAGAGTTATTAGTATTTAAAAAATGATGAGATTCTCTCCCCTGTCAAGCAGGCCATGAAGGCCACGCCCCTTCTGGTGGGAGGGGGAGGGAGTATAGAACCCAGAAGTGTGGTCTTGGCTCAGCCTCTGCAAGATGGGGGAGGGAGAGGTCTGTCTTTGGTGGGCTTGCACCCTGCTTGAAGCGGTAGGAAACTTCACTTGAGTTTGGTGGCCTTCCACCCTGCTTGAAGTGGTTGGACACTGCACTTGAATTTGGTGGCCTTGCACCCTGCTTGAAGTGGTAGTGCACTGCATTTGAATTTGGTGGCCTTGCACCCAGCTTGAAGTGTTATGACGCTGCATTTGAATTTGGTGGCCTTGCACCCTGCTTGAAGTGGTATGACACTGCACTTGAATTTGGTGGCCTTGCACCCTGCTTGAAGTGGAAGGAAACTGCACTTGAATTTGGTGGCGTTACACCCTGCTTGAAGTGGCAGGAAACTGCACTTGAATTTGGTGGCCCTGCACCCTGCTTGAAGTGGAATTTCAAAGCACTGCTGTGGGTCAACTGCCAGCCCACCAGCAATGAGTGAGTGAGTGCCCGCACAATTGAGTGACTGAGCCGCCAGCCCAAGAATCTATGCAGCCCACAATGTCTACACTAGCCTTCTAGAAACCAGTCCCTTCAGCCCACAAAACCCATACGCGCTCCAGAAAGCCCCCCCCCTCACTGGCCACCAATATTGGAATTGGTGGAGAGGTGGAATAGTGCGTTGGGGTCCAGCCTGCACCGTGAGAAGCTGGGACACAACGGTATATAAGTTGTATATAAATTGATGATGGTAAGGGGCACAGATCACTTTGCATCGTGCACTCCAGTGGGCTTTGTAGTATAGTGAGTCTGAAAATACTTTAATTGTGGAGAGGGCGGCACGTTGGACCAGAGACCCAGGTTCAGTCCTGACTACAGGTGTTGTCTTTATGCATTTTGTTCTCCCCGTGACCTACGTGTGTTTTCTCGAGAAGTTCTGGTTCCCTCTCACACTCCAAAGACGTACAGGTTTGTAGGCTAATTGGCTTGGTAAAATTGTAAATTGGTGTGTGTAGGATAGTGTTAATGTATGGGGATCGCTGGTCGCCATGGACTCTGTTGACCGAAATACCTGTTTCTGTACTGTACCTCTAAACTAAACTAAACTAATTTAGCTAAATCTGCACAACTCACCACAGAGCTGCCCATAGTTCTGTTCTTGCTGATATTTGAAGTTGCGTTCTCAAATCATTCTTGCAACAATGATCTGCAATTTACGTCTCAAGAATTTAAAATCTAATCTGATAATTATGGTCTTTTTGAAATAAAAATCATATATATTTTAACTGAATCTCTTTCCAGAGATGCTGTGTGATCTGGGGAGTATTTCCAGCCTCAAATCCTGTGGCCTAAATCCTGCCAGAGGAGAGTGTGGGAGACCATTAACACTGACCTTGTCCATCTTCTGGAAGGATTGAAGGGATGTGTGAAAAGAAAACTGGAGAAGATGGGAGACACCATATACAACTATGGGGCGGAGAGATTTGGGGTGAAAGTCATGAAACAGAGGACACAGAAGGAACCAGCACTCCAGTACAAGTCCAGGAGGCAGCAGGAGATCAAAAGACTGGTGAAAGAAAGGAGGGAGCTGAGAACACAGTGGAGGAAGGCCACAGAGGCCTTCTTCCACAGAGGCAGAAAGGAAAGGACTCGAGGCACTGCAGGCAGAAATAAAGCAGCGCCTGGCAATCCTACGAAGAGCAGAATGCCTGAGAAAGCAACAGAAGAAGAAAGAACGGGCGAGGACAAGTGTCTAAAGCCTCTTTGTCAAGGAGAAGAGCGGGTTCCTGAGAGTACCTGTAAGGGAACTGGAGGAGCACCTGAGGAAGACGTACTCTGACAACCAGAGGCATGAGCTAGTCACCATTCCAGATGACATGTCACCTATCCACCCACCTGAGCACCAGATGGACATAAGGCCTCCTACATGGGAGGAGGTGGAGAACACAGTCAAACGGGCAAGAACAGCATCAGCCCCAGGGCCCAATAGCATTCCACACAGGCTCTATAAGAACACCCCTGGTGCCCTGAAATACCTTTGGAAGTTAATGAAAGTGGCATGGGGAAAGGAATCATACCTAAGGCATGGCGAGGGGCAGGAGGGATCTTAATTCCCAAAGAAAAGAACTCCTCAACCATTAGCCAATTCCGCCAGATCGGCCTTCTGAACGTGGAGGAAAGATCTTCTTTGGTGTTTTGGCCCAAAGACTCTCAGCATTTTTCCAGAGCAATAACTTCATTGACACATCAGTGCAGAAAGCAGGGGTATGTGGTTTCTCAGGATATCTGGAACATGCAAACGTCATCTGACACCAGATACAAACTGCCAAGAAGGAAAAGAGAGATCTGCATGTGGTTTTCTTAGACCTTGGCAATGCCTTTGGTTCGGTGCACCATGAGACTCTTTGGGCAGCTTTTAATTTCTTCCAGGTCCCAGTGGTCATCACAAAGCTGGTAAAAGCTTACTTCCAGGACCTTGAGTTCTGCGTCACAACACAACCGCCTGGCAGCACCTTGAGGTCAGCATAATGGCAGGCTGTACCATTTCTCCTCTGGTTTTCACCATGGCAATGGAGCTCATCATTCGAGCATCACGATGGGTGGTCGGAGGGGAACACTTGAAGAGTGGGCTGCGTCTTCCTCCAATCAGGGCGTACATGGATGACATGACCACAATAACAACAACTAAAGCATGCACCAAACGCCTGCTAGATAAACTCCAGGAAAACATCAAATGGGCACGAATGGAGATTAACCCAGCAAATCCTGCAGTATTTCCATCGTCAATGGCCGGCTCACTGACGAAAGGTTCCACATCAATAACGAGACAATACCAACTGTTCTGGAGAAGCCTGTCAAAAGCCTCGGGCGATGGTACACCGCATACCTCAAGGATGCAGAGCAGGTGGAACAACTCGGGCAGGATACAATCAGTGGCCTCAAGTAAATCAACAACACTGCTCTCCCAGGGAAGTTGAAGCTTTGGTGCCTGCAATTCGGTCTACTGCCCCGACTCATGTGGCCAGTTACCATCTACGAGGTCACTTTATCCCATGCCAACCAGCTGGAGAGACTGGTGAACTCACAAGTGAGGAAGTGGCTTGGGCTACCGAGATGCCTCAGCAGCATAGGGCTCTATGGGAATGGAGCCCTCTCACTGCCAGTCTCAAGCCTGGTGGAGGAGTGCAAATGTGCCAAAGTGAGGCTGGACATGACACTAACAGAATCCTGGGACCCAATAATAAGAGATGTCTCTCCAACCCTAGCAACAGGGAGGAAATGGACTCCAGCAGCAGTGGTACTGGACGCAAAATCCGCCCTCCAACATCGGGCCATAGTGGGCCATGTCCAACAAGGCCGAGGGGGCTTTGGCCTGGGAGCAATGAAACCTACCTGGCAAAAGGCTACTCCAGCTGAATGTCGGCACTTGGTGGTGGAGGAGGTGCGCCACCAGGAAGAAGCAGCCAGGTGTGCCAAAGCCATATCCCAAGCCAAACAAGGCCGCTGGATGACGTGGGATGGCGTTGAGAGGAGGAAGATCACATGGAGGGAGCTGTGGACCATGGAGTCAAATAAGTTGAGCTTCATTATCAGAGCCACATATGACATCCTTCCCTCTCCCATAAACCTAAATCTTTGGCTGGGAGAGGATCCAGCCTGCCCCGTGTGTGCAGTTCCAGCAAACTTCAAGCACATCCTGGTCGGTTGTAAGACCAGCCTAACACAAGGCAGATACACCTGGTGACACAACCAGGTGCTGAGGTGTTTGGCAGCTGAACTCGAGTGCAAGAGAGTTACCACCAACGCCATGCCTATCAATGCCCAGATAACATTCCCGCAAATAACGTCCTTCATCCGGGAAGAAGAGAAACGGAGGACTAACCCCTCGCCTCTCTACACATGCCCACTGAACGCAGCCAGGGACTGGGAAATGCGTGTTGACCTAGACCAGAGGCTTTCGTTCCCAGTTGAAATCACAGTTACCAACCTGCGATCAGACCTCTTTCTCTGGTCCAACTCCTGTCGGCATGTTTTCGTCATTGAGCTGACGGTCCCATGGGAGGAGGCTGTGGACGAGGCTTATGAAAGGAAAAAGATTTGATATTCAAACCTTGCAGCAGGGGCAGAGGAGAGAGGTTGGAGGGTAAGGGTGTGTCCAGTGGAGGTGGGGTGCAGGGGCTTTGTAGCCAGTTCCACCGCAAGGCTCCAGAGGGAAGTAGGAGTCAAAGGGCAGCCACAAAGGAGGACAATAAAATAACTTGCCAATGCCGCCGAACGGAGCAGTCACTGGCTGTGGCTGAAGAGGAAAGATGCTGTCTGGGCTGCCACGTGACCATCTAGAGGCTAGCAATAAGACACACACCCAGATCTGGTCAACCTGTGGTAGGCCTGCCTCGACTGAGGGGGTCTTGTGATAAAAGGCTCAAACACCCAGTGACGTTGAGGTACACAACTGAAGATGTGTCTGATTGTTAGCAAAATTCACCTGGTGGTCATACCCAAGAATGTCAATTGTAGTGAAATTTTAGGGATTGTAACACCCAGTCCTACTAATCAATCCAGCCATTTGTGCTTTTATTTCACATTTATAGAACCCATGACATTTCTTTTGTAGGATAGAAGTGAAATACGTTAGTGATTCTATTTGTACATTGTACTGTAATAACATTGAAACCCACCTATTGAAAACACCCTATTGAAACCTATTGATAGAGGGAGCATGTATTTAGTGAGTAAGTTCAATTGGTTTTAAATTTACAGAGGACTTCAAGGCCAAATTACTTAATAAATAACACTGCATACATCTCAGTCAATTTATCTTTGACATTAACAGTTTGTACTATTATGCTGGAATTTTGAGTTGTCTTTAGACAGCTGTCCTTCACCCATACAATAGTAAGATTGAACGAGAACTTACCAGTTCGAAGGTTGATCTTTATTTCATGAGGAGTTGCGGTGAGGGATTTCGTGAAGAGCCCGCCGGCACGCATGCGCGACATTCTTCAAAGCAGCGGTGTGGAATCACAGAAAACAACACAGAAATGATTTGGCATAGTAAGATTTAAAGAGACTCTAATTACCAGCTGAGGATGATCGAGGGTTGGGAGCGGAGGGCACGAAATCCCTCACCGCAGCTCCTCATGAAATAAAGATCAACCTTCGAACTGGTAAGTTCTCGTTCAATCTTACTATTTCATTTCGGAGTCACGTGAGTGACTTCGTGAAGACTTCAAAGCTTCTGTGATTACACGCCCTGGACCACGTCCATGCTGACACACCACTAGCAAGGATGGATTGGAGTAAACAAGTTGATGAAACGAAGTTATACTGAAACAAAAGAAGATTTATTAATAACACAGCAAAAAATCCCCTTTAAACGGGGACATCCCCACGTTCTCATCCGGCGTTCAGCACGGCCTCCGCGAACTGTAGGGGAGCAGCAACAGGCTTGTTATAGAACCGCTGGAACACAGCTTTGTTCGCCCATCCTGCTGTGGCGAGGATATGGTCCATGGGCACCTCCACGACCCTCGCCGCCGACGTAGATGCAGCCCTGGTGGAGTGAGATTTAAACACATTAGTGTCAATACCTGCCTTATCCAAGACGATCCGGAGCCACCTGGATATCGTCTGGACTGTCACTCGATGGTGAGGTCTTTTGTGAGTGACAAGCAGGTACAACTCCATTCCTCTGATGCTCCTCGTCACCTTGACGTAGTAACGGATATGAGTGGCTAAACATAGCCGAGCATCTGCGGGGTATGCCGGGAACTTCAGCTGCAGCCCTGTGCACCCAGGTCTATGCTGCTTAAGTAGCTCATCAATGAAAAAGACTACTTCTCCAGGGGTAGACGTCATCCTGTCAATACGGAGTTTGTGGAGCGTCTGAACCCGCTGTGCTGAAGTCAGCGCTAGTAACATCACCAATTTCATAGTGAGTTTGTCCAGCTGTAACCCTTCCATGGGTGACCACGACCTGAGCAGGTTTAGTACATCCCTGACATCCCAGGTGATGTTATAGCGTGGTGTAGGCGGATTCAGATTGAATATTCCCCGCATAAGCCTGGACACTAGCCTGTTTGATCCTACCTCGATGTTGAGGTAGAATGACAGCGCACTCCTGGCGCTGTTGATGGCACTGTAACTCAAGTGCTCATCGTGGTGCAACCCCGCGAGGAATTCCAGGACGTCGGCTATGGAGACATCATCATAGGTGATGCGAGAGCGGCTGCAGTAGGCTTCCCACTTGGTGATGTGGGAGAGATATCTTCGCCTGGTTGACTCTCGACATGATGCTCCAATGGTGTTCATGGTCCGGGTGGAAAGGCCATACTGCATCCATGGCCTGGTCAGAACCTGCAAGCCAGTAATTTTAAATAGGCATGGCAGGGGTGTAACTCCCCTGAAACAGGGTGAGAAACCAAATGCGGGCAACCCTCTAAAGGGACCCAAGGTTGACTAATCATGTCAAAGACCACCGGATACCAAGGCTGTGTGGGCCAGTCGGGTATGACAAGAATACCTCTGGCAGAATCCATCTTGATTTTTTGTAATACCCGACTGATGAGGCAAAACGGGGGGAATGCATAGAAAAACCAATTCCCCCAGTCTAGCGAGAATGCATCCATCGCTAATGCCCCAGGGTCTGGTTCCCATGAAACATATGCCGGTACCTGATGGTTCAACCGGGACGCAAAAAGGTCTATATCCGGTTGACCAAATTTGGCTGTAATTTGGGCAAATATTTGAGGATGCAACATCCACTCAATACTATCATTGAATTTGCGTGACCTGGTGTCTGCCACAGTATTAAGCCTACCTGGCACATAGGTGGCTGAAATCCAAATATGCCGATCAATACACCAGAGCCAAATAGTATTAGCCAATTTGTCACAAGAGACTGACCTGGTACCGCCCATATGGTTTAAATATGCCACCGCCGTAGTGTTGTCTATTTGGAGACAGACATGAGTTCCACTGAGATTGGAACAATAAGCCCGCAGTCCGTGAAATGCTGCAAGCAGCTCCAAATAGTTAATCCCTTGCACTAGCAACATGCTAGCTTCAAGGGCATCCCACCTGCCCCCACAACTCGAAGAGCTGTCCGTAACTCCCCAGCCTTGGGAGCTTGCGTCAGTTTGCAAATATACCACCGGATTGGGTACAACAATGGGTTTGAATGCCCTGCCAATATTGGACACCCACCATTGTAGCTCAACCTCAGCATCAGAAGGCAGTCGCATAGGTCTGTCGAAATGACCAGCGTTCTTTTCCAACGCGGCAATCTTGGCTCTTTGCAGATTTTGATAATGCAAAGGCCCAAACTGGGCTGCTGGAAACAAAGCTACGATTTTCCCAATCACCTTAGCTGTTTGCCGAATAGATGGTATACTGGCGAGTGCAAGATCCTGACATGCAAGGGTGACATCCTCAACCTTGTTAAATGGTATGGTGGCCCTCATTCGAATAGAATCCACCGTGAAACCCAGATAATCCATAACCTGGGATGGGCAGAACTTGGATTTGTCTGGATGGACTATAAACCCCAGCCGCTGAAATATAGTGACAGTGGCCGAAACTGCCCTTTCAGCTGCTTCCAGGGTGTTGCCAATCATCAGGATATCATCCAAATAGGCCATTACAACATGGTGTTGTATACGTAATTGGGCCATAATAGGTTTAAGCAACTTAGTAAAGAGCCTAGGGGCGGTAGTAAGCCCATTTGGCAAGGCCCTGTATTGCCAGAGCTGATCCATCCAGACAAATTTCAGAAACTTTCGGTGATGTTTCCGAATGCATACTGAATAGTATGCATCTTTCAAATCAATGCATGCCATAAAGCAACCTTGTGAAATCAGTGATTTGGCTGTCTCGAAAGTGTCCATTTTAAAATGGGTGTATGTTACAAAAGTATTCAGCTGGGTCAAGTCAATAATCACCCGACAACCTCCATCCTTTTTTGGTCTGGTAAAAATATTAGAGACGAATTCAATGGGTTGGTGCATAGTTTTCTCTATCACGCCTTTTTGTTCCAAACGAAAAATTTCAGCTGTGCCTGCTGCCTGCTCAACGGCAGACAGCGTAAACTTCCGTTTAGGCATATGCTGGGATGGAGGGATGTCCCCGTGAATAAATTCAATAGAATGACCCCGAATATTTTGTAAAATAAACTCATCTGAAGTAACAGTCTTCCATGCTTCAGAAAAGAACCGGAGTCGCCCTCCAACATGTGATGTTAAAGGGACAGGGGAAAGAAACCCAGACCGCCTTACCTCCATGGTCACCGGCGGTCCTTGACATCCTTGGGTGGCCGTGGAGGTGCTGGGTTGGTTTGACGGTGAGGTGGCTTCATCTTCCACTGGGGTCGTTGTGGGCCTGACCCCAAAAAAGACCGCTGCTGCTGGTCCTGTTGATAATAGTGATGCGTAGCAGCATATGGTCTGGTTGCTGAAGTGACCGAGCCTCGCGGTCGAGCAGGTGGAGCTTTTGGCACCGTCGGTCTGGGGGCGATCTTAGATCGCATAAGTCCCACCGTCTTGGCTACCTCATCAAGCTCTTTGACTCTCTTCGGAAGATCCTCTCCGAAGAGTTGTCGGGGCGGCGGTGACGGTGGTGGTTTGCACAACCCAGCGAATTTTGGGTTGATAGAAGGACGGATGCTGTTTTTCCGAAAATCATTAATTTCGTGTTGGGTAGCACATGACAGTGCCAATGCATCCTCTTGGTCCAATGAAAGGTCACCACCATCGACCGACGGCGGTAATACCGGCCGTAAGGAGTTTTAGAATCCGCTGGAGCTTCACCTCCTGATGGCGGATAGCCACACCGATGTTGCCCCATATGGGCGTATTGACCACTGGCACGTTGAGGGCATTGCAGTTGGAAGGAGGCTTGTGGCGATGAATGGCCTGCGAAAGGACTTCCTCCTGGAGCCGGTGGTTCGTAAGAAAATCTACCGTGGCTGCCAGTTTGGGTTGAAGCGGAAGTCCAGTTGTGACTGGAGCAGCGAATTTTGCCACTACATCCAGTAGCTCTTCTGTCGGTGGCTCCGATAGAGCTGGTGTAGGGTCAAACCCTTCTTCCTCCTGTGGCTCGCTGATGATAGAGGCTGTCGAGGCGGCCCTGTGCCTGTCGATGTTCGTGGATGCGAGCTGCTGTTGATTATGGAGCAACAGCTCCAGCAGCCGCTCCATACGGTCAATACGCCCACCACCCTGAACACTCGGGTGGTCGGAGTCCTCCGGCTCAGAAAACATGCCGGGGCTCCTTTCATCGGCCCGCACCTCTGAGAAGTGATCTCGGCGCCGGAAATTGTCGCTTTCGGCCGCCGCAGCGAAACCGTGCGATTCCCGCGCGGGCGAGGTGTTCAACCGCCTCCGTTTAGCGGGAGCGGAAGCCGTTGCCACAAAGGGCCCTGACGGCTTGGGGTCGACTCCAGCAAAAGCATGGAGCGATGCCCGCGCGGGCTTGTCGGCTGTCCACATATTGGACGGTGCCGACGCATGGTCTCGCCCACCCATCCATGGGGGACTCGGCGACTGAGGCGGGACCGTACCCAAGCCCCCCATCCCGGCGGCGGGGGTTGGGAGTTGGGTAGCAGACCTTACAGACCCAGGTCCCGCCGTTGCACCAGACCGCACCATGGCGGCTAGTGGAGCCTTGGCCCGAACCGGGTTAGGCTTACGGGCTCCTCCCCTGCCCTTCAACGAAGGGCTAGCGGAGGGGGGTCGGGCCGCAGCACGAGACCCCTTCCCCGTGGTCGCCACTAGCGAACTTGTGGCAGGGTCCACCCTTTCGGGAGGCACCCCGTTGTCGTCCTCCACGAACTCCTCCTCGGAGCTGTGGCGATTCAGCGGGTCCCGACCTGCAGAAGCAGACGCCAACGGTTTCTCCGCCTTTTTCCCGGCCCCAGGTGTAAACGATGATGAGGGCGCCGGGCCGGTCGAACGACGACTTCGACCAGACATTCTGAACTCCAATCCACACCCTTGCTGAAAGACAAAACAGACAGCAAGGGCCAACCAACTTAAGGTTAGTTTAATTTACCTAAGCGGTTCCTTATGAAGGGCTGGCGGGGAGCGCGCCCCACCGCCAGCTGTCGGCAGCAATGCGTTGCGACGATATGTCGCGCATGCGTGCCGGCGGGCTCTTCACGAAGTCACTCACGTGACTCCGAAATGAAATTATAGAGAGATCAGGTCACATCCTTCCTCACAGACCACCCATTAATAATCATCCTCATGACGCAGCAGTAGAGTTGCTGCCTTACAGCATCAGCATTCCGGGTTTGATCCTGACTATGGGTGCTTATCTGCACAGAGTTTGTACATTCTCCCCGTGTTTACACGGGTTTTCTCTGGGTGCTCTAGTTTCCAACCATACTCCAAAGATGTACACGTTTGCAGATTAATTTGCTTGGCAAAATTGTAAATTGTCCCCAGGGTGTGCAGGATTGTGTTAGTGTGCGGGGATCGCTGGTCGACGCGGACTCGGTGGGCCGAAAGGCCTGTTTCCGCGCTGCATCTAAACTAAACTAATCTAATTTTCTGTCCTTCGGTGGGCCTGTGTCCGTGCTGTATCTCTAAACTAAACTAATCTCATTTTTTATTCTCCCAGTCTCATCCATTCTCCAGAGACTCTAACACTCACCTGCACACTACGGGCAATTTACAGTGACCAATTAAGTAACCTGCAGCATTTCCCTATTCTCCCTGTGTACCCAGGGGAAATCACACACAGGTGTAGGGGGAGTATGCGAACAATGGGGCACCCAGCATGGGGGGGGTGGGGGGGAAGAGAGCCGGCGTACTTTGAACATTGTCAGTGCCAAAGTTGCCCGCTATTTGTATACATTGGGTATCCAAGCAATGAATTTCACTGTGCCTTGTGACATGTGGCAATAAAGTATTCCATTCCAACATGAATTTCTAGCAAGTCCATTTTTCACTGCCATCAGACATGATGCCTATAAGGATCCAGTTGTACAGTTGTTGAGGATAGAAGGTTACACAAACTGTCATGTTTGTGTTGAACAATAGAGCCTAAAATTTACAATCACTCTCCATTTAATCTGCCTGTGTAGCACAACACTTTTGATTACCTTTTGAACTGTCATTTTGTTTCTGCTCCACTATTTTCAGCAGCAAGGAGGCCAACTGTTCTAAATCAAGGACAGATGGTGAAGAAATGAAGACCATGTTGGCATCTCACTTATCCTAACAAATCTTCCCACTTCATTGACTACTGCAATTCTATGAGCAGCAGTCTGAAGAGACTGGCCAAGGCAAGAAAGCACCATCAAAATTGTTTCAGTTCATCTGGAAAGATCGGCAGCCTCACTTACTGAGGGCAACGGCACCAGCAATTGAAGTCAAGACAAAATTATTATCTCACCGCTAACTTTCAGATGTCCCCATCAGGGATTTCATTATGCTGACTTTTGAAATACATCCACACCCTTTCAAATCTGTTTCAAAATCTTGTAGCAACTGACTGAATATCAGCATTGAGAAACCGTCACTACACAAACTTCTCCCCATTGCTGCCTGTTCCACTGAGTTACTCTAGCATTTTATGTCTAACTACAAGATCTATATTATTCAAGAATGCATTTCACCACCATGTTCTTGATAATGTTTAAAATTACCTTAAGAGGCAAAGATCTACCTCTTTGGTGTCCCTCAGACAACCCTTGGCCGGACTTCGCGGGCTTTAATTGCACTAAATGTTATTCCCTTATCATATATCTACATACTGTAAATGGATTGATTGTAATCATGTGGTGTCTTTCTGCTGACTGGTTAGCATGTAAAAAAAAGCTTTTCAATGTACCTCGGTACACGTGACAATAAACTAAACTGAACTGGACTGAACTGAAGAAGGGCCTCGACTCGAAATGTCACCCATCCCTTCTATCCAGAGTTGCTGCCTGTCCAGCTGAGTTACTCCAGCATTTTCAAGTCAAGTCAAGTCACATTTATTTATATAGCACATTTAAAAAACAACTCTCGTTGGCCAAATTGCTTTACATTTGTATCAGAATAGTATAACAAACAAACTATATACATATAGCCCTCGCTCAGAGGACGTCAAGAAAGGCTTGGGAGTACAGATGGGTTTTTCGTCTCGACTTAAAGGAGTCGATGGAGGGGGCAGTTCTGATGGGAAGAGGGATGCTGTTCCACAGTCTAGGAGCTGCAACCTCAAAGGCGCGGTCGCCCCTGAGATGCCTAAACCGCGGGATATTCAGCAACCCCGAGTCGGCCGATCTGAGGGACCTGGAGGTGGTGTGGTGGGTGAGCAGAGCTTTAATGTAGGTGGGGGCAAGCCCATTGAGGGCTTTGTAGACATGAAGGAGGATCTTGAAATTTATTCGGAACCGCACAGGGAGCCAGTGGAGAGAGGCCAGGATCGGGGTGATGTGGTCCCATTTTTGGGTGCCCGTCAGGAGTCTCGCTGCGGCGTTTTGGACCAGTTGCAGGCGGGACAGGGAAGATTGGCTGATGCCAGTGTAAAGGGAGTTGCAGTAATCTAGGCGGGAGCAGATAAATGTGTGGATGATCTTTTCGAAGTCATCAAATTGGAGGAATTGTTTTATTTTAGCTATCATCCGAAGCTGAAAGAAGCTAGCTTTTACCACGGCATTGACTTGTTTGTCAAATTTCAGTGCTGAGTCAAATATCACGCCAATGTTTTTGATGTGAGGTTTGAGTAGTGGGGTAAGGCTTCCAAGGCTGCCTGCTATCATTTTAATTGAGTCCAAGGGGCCGAGAAGGATGACCTCAGACTTACTCTCGTTTAGTTGGAGGAAGTTCTGGGCCATCCAACACTTTATATTCTCGAGGCAGCGGGTAAGGTTCAGCAGATTTGATTGTTTTTTGGGCTTTAGGGGGAGATAGAGTTGTGTATTGTCTGCGTAGCAATGGAAGGAAATGCCGTGCCTTTCAATGACTTGGCCTAAGGGGAGCATGTACAGGAAGAAGAGAATGGGGCCAAGGATGGAACCTTGTGGAACCCCACAACAGAGATTAGCTGGGGAGGAGAAAGCGTTGCCTATGTTAGTAGAGAAACTCCTACCTTTGAGGTAGGAGATGACCCAGCTCAGGGCAGGGCCATCAATACCAACCCCGTACCGGAGACGGTCAATTAGGATGGTGTGGTCGACATTATCAAATGCTGCGCTGAGATCGAGAAGGAGCAGGATTGCACAGTTGCCGGAGTCAACGGTGAGCAGTAAGTCATTATGTACCTTCAACAAGGCAGACTCTGTGTTGTGGTGAGCCCTGAAACCTGATTGGAAAGTTTCCAAGATATTATTTTGGTGAAGGTAAGGCATATGTTGACTTAAAATGACCTTTTCAAGGGCTTTTGAGAGGAAAGGCAGTTTAGCAATGGGTCTGTAGTTGCTTGGCAAGGTGGGGTCGAGGTTTAGGTTTTTTCAGGAGTGGCTGGACCACCGCATGCTTGAAGCAGGTAGGAAGAGTGCCAGTGGCCAGAGAACTGTTGAAGATGGCGAGGATGCTGGGACCGGCTGTTATGATGACGTCCTTTAGGAAGGCAGAGGGGACAGTGTCGAGGGGCAGGTAGTAGGTTTCATGGTGGTGATCAGTTTTACAAGGGAGGGTTGAGTAACGGGTTGGAAACAATCTAATTTTGAAGAACAGACCAATGAGACAGCCGGGTCACGGGTGGGAGGGGAGATATTCGTTCTTATGTTCTTTACCTTGGTGGTGAAAAATGTAGTAAATTCCTCGCACTTGGCAGGGGACTCAGTTAAGCTGGTGCTGGGGGCAGGACAAATGATGGAGGTGATGGTGCTAAAAAGGACCTTGGAGTTATGAGCGTTTTTGGAGATAAGGGTGGAAAAGTATTTTGTTCTTGCAGATTTTTCCACTTCCTGGTATTTGTGAAGGTTGTTTTTCAGGAGTTCAAAGGAAATTTGAAGCTTATCAGATTTGTACTTCCGTTCTGATTTTCTGCATTCTCTTCTTAGTGAGCCAGGGCTCGCCTTTAGGCTTAGGCTTTTTCATTTTAAGAGGAGCAACAGAATCCAGGATGGAAGAGCAAGTAGTATTGAATAGAGAAATTAGGTAATCGGTGCTGAGATGGAGGGTAGACGCCTCAGTAGTGCAGATGTCGGGGGCAGCTATGAGAGCCTCAGAGAACTTACTGACCATCGTGGAGTTAACGTAGCGGGAGTAGCGAGCAGGGAGATGGGATTTTGAGGGAGAGAAAGGCAGAGATCTATTGAATATAATAGCACAGTGATCAGACAGACAGACATCAATAGTATCTGCGTTACAAATTGGGAGACCTGACGAAAGCACTAAGTCTAGTGTATGGCCAAGCTTGTGCGTGGGTTGAGAGGTGAGTCTATTTTGAGTCTATTTTCAGTTTAAATCAGCATCTGCTGTTCCTTCCTACAACATTTGAACTGAACTGAAGATTAGGTAGTAAATGTTGAACAATAATGCCATAAACTGAATGATGAATTGAAAAGGGGTTAATTCTACAGCCTCTGCTCACATCAAGGTCCTTGCTGCAAAAACAATTTAAGTGAATTTGTGATATGTTTGAGTTTTTAATCCAGGGAAGTGACTTCAACCTGTTGGTCATACATACCATCTTTATCAATATTGTGGAAGTATTACATTGTACAGTCATAGCTAACACTCAGGCAACTCTAAAAAGAGTCTCTATTTCTACATGAAATAATTGTGTGACATCTTTAACTTATCCAGAACAGGATGTAATGAATTTTGGATATCATGTTAATTTTAATTGCTTCTGCTTAACCATGTGGAGGTAGGGAGATTAATTCAATCTAATTCATTAGCTAATGCTTCAGTGAACACTTACAGCAAAACTTCAACCACCAAGCAACTTCTGTTCCATGGACAGAACACCCCCATATGGTTTAATCCCTGCCAAGGATTAATGTTTATCATTTCATCTTCCCAGTAAAAGCACACCTTGAAGTACATAATTACCGTTTACAGAAGACAGCCATTGATTATTAATGGAAAGATCATTAGCAAATGCTAAGCTTGTTCCTATCTGACATTGCATGGAAATTCAGTTCAGAGCGTATGTTTGACTTTCCACTTTCATCGCAGTGCAGCAGATCCATTAGTGAACAGAGAGTGCATCTCCTTGCAATCACCAGTCAAAGGCTGTTTTTTATGAAATCTCTTAATTGAAAAAGCACACTCCTGCTAATACTTACAAACTCCAAATATACTTTCACTCTCAGTGGGAAGCAGCACGACATCACCACCAGGTTACAAACGGATGTAAATGATTTCTCCAGAGCAGCAAGTCAGTTCTCAGTCAGACTGATACAAATATTGAAACATTCTGTTTTCTAAGCAGACACAATGATAAATAAGGCCCATCTCTGAAACTTATGACACTGAGCTTAAGCCCAAATCATGCTTGTAAAATTCAATTTGCTCCGTGATGCCAAATTCACCCTTCTTTTTGATTTTCTTGCTTGATTTCTTGAAGATCTCACTAAATTCCTCCAAATCTTTCTCGAGCAGTAAAATGCAGAAATGATGCATGTCTGAAATAACAACAGAGGAAGTTGGAAATATTCAGCACATCAGGCAGCATTTGTAGAAAAAGCAATGGAGTTAATGTTTCAGTTCCTATCAGCGATCATTGACCTGAAACTTTAACTGTTTCTTTCTCCACAGATGTTGCCTGATATGCTGATTGTTTATTATAATATGTTATTGTCATATTTCCTTATGATATAAAAGAAGGCAATTTGGACCACTATGTGAATGCCAGTTTTCAGAGTTCATAAGTTCACAAGGCATAGGAGCAAAAGTAGGCCATTCAGCCTATCAAGTCTACTCTGCCATTCGTTCATGCCTGATCTATCATTCCTTCTCAACCCCATTCACCTGCTGTCTCTCATAACCTTTGACACCCTTACTAATCAAAGAGTAATCCCATCAATTGAATTCCTCTACTTATTTAACTGTAATGATTCTTGCACTTATCAGTTAACACCTTCCCGATTTTCCCAACAATTCCAAAGGCAACTTATAGGAGATCATTCACTTACCAAACACCACATTTCTGGGATGTGGAAGGAAACCTAGCACTTGAGGGAAACTCATGTGATTACTGGGAGAACTCCATGCAGACTGCACCAGAGGTCAGGATTGAAACTGGTTTGAGCCATCTGTTCTACGTGCAGCATTACTGGGTGATCCATAGTATTTCCTATTTTTAGTGTGCCTCCCAAACTTGTTTTCCCCCCCCCTCTTTCTCTCTCAAGTACCCAATCCATTACTACCCCAAATTTGATCCTCCAAATTTGTCTCCAAGATTTATTCTTCCTCTTTGTACTTTCTACTGCCTATATTTCCAAGAATCCTTTTCTCAATCATTCAGATCAACATATATGATACTGAGTGGCTGCTCCAGAAAATTACCATGCCCCTTCTACCAGTATACTTTTTTTACAGTTTTAACAGGGTCAGAAAATAGGTGATAGCAAATTGTTATTCCAGCATATGCCCCTGCAACATTGGTTGTCCATTCATGGGCAGATGACAGTCAACTCATTACTTCATGAAAGGTGTGCTACACTTTCACTGTAGTCTTAAGATATTATTGACCTTGAGCACCATCTGCCTTCTCATAAGATATGATTTTGAATGTTAGTGGCGTTAGTAAGGGAACTGTTGTGACTTTGATTGGTATGGATGTCAGGGGTTATAGGGAGAAGGCAGGAGAATGGGGTTAGGAGAGAGAGAGATAGATCAGCCTTGATTGAATGGTGGAGTACACTTGATGGGCCGAATGACTTAATTCTACTCCTACCACTTATAATCTCATGACCTTACGAGACATGGGTTCAATCCTAACCTCAGCTGTTCTCAGTGCGGAATTTACATCTTCTTCCTGTGGGCTCCCTATGGTAATTCCTGTCATCTCCCACATACTTTTTTTTTAAAGTAATATTTTTTTATTAGAAGTAATGTACAATAGTATAAACCAAAAATAACATCATACATTTCATGTACCACTTCTTGTTTTAAACTTTAATAATATAAAAGTAACAGAAGGAAGAAAAAGAGAAATAGAGAAAGTTAGATAAGATAGTGATATTAATAGTACGTAAAAAAGTGGAAAGAAAGAGCCCATAAAGACGAAGAAACATAGAAACATAGAAATTAGGTGCATTCAGCCCTTCGAGCCTGCACTGCCATTCAATATGATCATGGCTGATCATCCAACTCAGTATCCCGTACCTGCCTTCTCTCCATACCCTCTGATCCCCTTAGCCACAAGGGCCACATTTAACTCCCTTTTAAATATAGCCAATGAACTGGCCTCAACTACCCTCTGTGGCAGAGAGTTCCAGAGACCCACCACTCTCTGTGTGAAAAAAGTCCTTCTCATCTCAGTCCTAAAGGATTTCCCCCTTATCCTTAAGCTGTGACCCCTTGTCCTGGACCTCCCCAACATCGGGAACAATCTTCCTGCATCTAGCCTGTCCAGCCCCTTAAGAATTTTGTAAGTTTCTATAAGATCCCCTCTCAATCTCCTAAATTCTAGAGAGTATAAACCGAGTCTATCCAGTCTTTCTTCATAAGACAGTCCTTACATCCCAGGAATCAGTCTGGTGAATCTTCTCTGCACTCCCTCTATGGCAATAATGTCCTTCCTCAGATTTGGAGACCAGAACTGTACGCAATACTCCAGGTGTGGTCCCACCAAGACCCTATACAACTGAAGTAGAACCTCCCTGCTCCTATACTCAAATCCTTTTGCTATGAAAGCTAACATACCATTCGCTTTCTTCACCGCCTGCTGCACCTGCATGCTTACTTTCAATGACTGGTGTACCATGACACCCAGGTCGCGCTGCATCTCCCCTTTTCCTAATCGACCACCATTTAGATAATAGTCTGCTTTCCTATTTTTGCCACCAAAGTGGATAACCTCACATTTATCCACATTATACTGCATCTGCCAAACATTTGCCCACTCACCCAGCCTATCCAAGTCACCTTGCAGTCTCCTAGCATCCTCCTCACAGCTAACACTGCCCCCCAGCTTAGTGTCATCCGCAAACTTGGAGATATTGCCTTCAATTCCCTCATCCAGATCATTAATGTATATTGTAAATAGCTGGGGTCCCAGCACTGAGCCTTGCGGTACCCTACAAGTCACTGCCTGCCATTGTGAAAAGGACCCGTTTACTCCTACTCTTTGCAGAGCACGAGGAAGAGTAAAGTAAAGAAAAAGAAAAATAAAAATAGGAAAATATAAAGAAAATAAGATAAAAGGGATGTAACTGCTTTGTCTCTTTACACACCCCTCACCAGGTCCTGAAACAGTTGATTTCCAGAGTTATGTTGCACCTTATGCTTGTAATAAATCGATAAATAGAGACCAAATCTTTAAGAATTGGTCTGATTTGCCTGCTGGGATGAATCTCATGTCTTCGAGGTGTAACATTTTGGACATATTTGAAATCCACATTTTTACCGTTGGTGTCGGTGCGTTTTTCCAAAATTTAAGTTTACACTTTTTTTGCCGTTATTAAGCCATAATTAAGGAAACTCTTTTGGAACAAAGTCAGATCAAAACCGACTTCCATTGTTCCAGAAATAATCAAATCTGCGTTAGGTTTCAATTTTATTTTAAATAATTTTGTAAAAATTTCAAAAATGTCATTCCAACATTTTTGGATTTTTATGCAAAAAACAAAGGATTAGTTGCATCTTGAGATAAACATTTATCACGAAAGGGGGAAACATTTGGAAAGATTTTATTTAGTTTAGTTTTCAAATAATATAATCTATGTAGGATTTTGAATTGGATTAAAATATGTTTTACATTGATCGAGCATTTATGCACATATAGCAAGTATTTATCCCAACTCTCTTTCCATATTTTTTTAGATAGTTCTTGATCCCAATCTCTTCTAATTCTATCAGATGATGGTATTTCTACATTTAGGATGATATTATACAAGTATGATATCAAGTTAGTTGAGTCCGCCTTTCTGTAGCAATGTTACAATATTTTGAGATTTAAAAAATCAAGTCTGCAATTTATCCCATCAGATAAAGCATAAAAATAAGTTTAATTTGACACCTAATTCACTTTCATATCTTCAGTATTAAAAAAATTATGGCCATTTTCATACTCGGAAATTAGCAACTTGTTCCCTATTGCTTTTCTATTGACTGAACACAAAAGTTGTGATCGAGGACAGTCAAAAGCCCATAACTTTCTTAAAAATTAAGAGAACTGAAAGAAATTTTCCGTTATTATAGATTGAAGTATTTTGAAACAAATATGACACAATCTTACTTGGATGACCTGAAATTAAAGCATATAATTAGTTAGTTACCCAATTGTAGCTAATTACAAAATTCAATTACTAGATCAAAACATCTATCCATTTCTTAAGAATTTTTTTTTTTTAAATGTAAAGCCTAAGTGTCCAATTAACATTCACACAATAATTGAAGGAATTTAGTGTTTAATGCCCATAAATTAATGGGCATTTTAAACAGCTTGCGAGTGGGATTTTCTGAAACGCGATGGATTAGAACGTTGCAGTTGCAGTGAATTTAAACCCCGTGTCGGCAGGAAAAATTCTGCCGGTTCATATGGGGACTAAATCACCGTTTCGCAACATGAAATGTTGATTAAGGTCATCTAAAAAAGCAAGTTTATATGTAAAAATAAACAGCTTTCACTTACCTGTCCCCTACGTAAAATCGGTCACGGCATTAGGAGCTAATTTTTATTTTACTCCAGCGCTGAAATAGTCGGGCTATTTATTAAAAAAAATTAACTTACCGGCAGTCGGAACGAATCTACAGAAATAGATCGCACTCCGACAACAGAAAGCTCCGGATGGCAAGGGAAAAAACGCATTTTAACCCCGACCCCCCCCCCCCTTCAAGGCGCCAAAGTCGCGCACACGGCCAGCGGCAGAACTGCAGCACCGCTAAAGGTATGTTTTGTAACATACCTACTTTCTGTTCATAGCTTCATCTAATAGGTCTGTAGTCAAAGTTTGGTATTCTTGTGTATGCTTTTTCAGATAATCACAGATTTGAAGATATTTAAAATATTGATTACTTCTCAGGTTGTATTTGAGTTGTAGTTGTTGGAATGATAAAAAAATTCTCGTTTCATACATGTCTCCAAACATTTTAATTCCTATCCTTTCCCAATGGGTAAATGATTTATCAATAATGGATGGTTTAAATGACGGATTATTAACTATAGGAGAGAGAAGCGATAGGTTTCTTAATTTGAGGGTTAATTTTAATCTCCCACATCCTAAAGGCACACAAGATAGTCACAAAAAGCTGGAGTAACTCAACGGGACAGGCAGCATCTCTGGGGAGAAGGAATGGGTGACGTTTTGGGTCCAAACCCTTCTTAAGACACACAGGTTAATAAATTAATTGGCCACTATAAATTGTCCTTAGTGTCCAGGTAATTGTTAGAATCTGGTTGGAGTTGTTAAAAAAAGTGAAGGGAAATAAAAAATAACATTATTGTAAGAATAGTGTAAGTGGGCGGTTGATGGTTGGAACAGACTAGGCGGACTGAAGGGCCTGTTTCTATGCTGTATCTCTATGACAGAAATCTCTTGTACTAACTAAAGAAGGATATCTGAAATGACACAGAGGATTGCAAGTTTCTGTGGAAGTAAGATAAGGGAGGCAATCACAAATGGTGGAAGATGTGTGTAACAATACCAACACCCCACCCACCTGCCTGCTAAAACTCTCGTATTCAATTCCGCCAGTCTACCAACACTGCATAGCATTTTTTAGACTCCTCAGTACTCACCGTGGAAACAGGTCATCCTCAACCCAATGAAGAGGTTGAATACAAGCAGGGGTTGAAGTTTGATGACCTCTTGATCAAATATAAAACAAATAGGTGCAGGAGTAGGCCCTTCAGCCCTTCGAGCCAATCAATATGATCATGGCTGATCATCCAAAATTAGTACCCCATTCCTGCTTTCTGCCCTTATCCCCTGATTCCCTTAGCCCCAAGAGCTAAATCTAACTCTCTCTTGAAAACATCCAGTGAATTGGCCTAGCTGGCACAAAATGCTGGAGTAACTCAGTGGGTGAGGCAGCATCTATGGAGAGAAGGAATTGGTGACGTTTCGGGTCGAGACCCTTCTTCAGACTGATGTCAGGGGATGGGGTAGGATAAAGGTAGAATGTAGGTGGAGGCAACAAGATATGGGAGGGAGAGTTGAATTGCTGGACAACCGGAAGATCAGCTTGGATAAGACGGACTGAGCGGAGGTGTTCAGCGACACGATCGTCGAGCCTGCGCTTGGTCTCGCCGATGTAGGGAAGTTGACACCTGGATCAGCGGATGCAGCAGATACGGTTGGAGGAGGTGCAAGTGAACCTCTGCCTCACCTGGAAAGACTGTTTGGGTCCTTGGATGGAGTCAAGGAGGGAGATAAAGGAATCTCCTGTGGTTCCAATGGAAAGTACCTGGAGAGGGAGTGGTTTGGGAAGGAAGGGATGGGTTGACCAGGGAATTACTGAGGAAACAGTCTCTGTGGAAAGCAGAAAGGGGTGGAGATGGGAAGATGTGGCCAGTATTGGGATCACTTTGGAGGTGGCGAAAATGTTGGAGGATTATATGTTTTCTACAAATGGCCTCCACTGCCTTCTGTGGCAGATAATTCCACAGATTCACAACTGTCTGGGTGAAAAAGCTGTTCCTCATCTCAGTCCTAAATGGCAACCCTTATTCTTAAATTGTGACCCCTGGTTCTGGACTCCTAAGAATTGTATATGTTTCTATAAGATCCCCTCTCATCCTTCTAAATTCAAGCGAATTTAAGCCCAGTCGATCCATTCTTTCATCACCCCAGTCAATCCATTCTTTCCTCTATAGTAAAAATACTATATACAATGTATTTTGACTTACTTTCTACATTGGGTTTAAAATACTCCATGTTGCCCAAGCCATTATGAAATCAGGAGGCATCTTGCCTGATTGGAAGAATTGTCAATCTTTGTGACGTATTAGCTTGAGCTCAATGAATCACTCTAATAGAGTCATAGAGTAATACAGTGTGGAAACAGGCCCTTTGGCCCAACTTGCCCACACCAGCCAACAATGTCCCAGCTACCCTAGTCCCACTTGCCTGCACTTGGTCCATAACCCTCCAAACCTGTCCTATCTATGTACCTGCCAACTGTTGCTTAAACAATGGGATAGTCCCAGCCTCAACTACCTCCTCTGGCAGCTTGTTCCATACACCAACTACCCTCTGTTTGAAAAGGTTGCCCCTCGGATTCCTATTAAATCTTTTCCCCTTTACCTTGAACCTATGTGCTCTGGTCCTCAAATTCCCTGCTCAGGGTAGAAGACTCTGTGCATCTACCCAATCTATTCTTCTCATGATGTTATATACCGCTATAAGATCTCCCCTCATCCTCCTACACTCCATGGAATAGAAACCCAGCCCCCTCAACCTCTCCCTATAGCTCAAACCCTCTAGTCTTGGCAACATCCTTGTACATCTTTTCTGAACCCTTTCAAGCTTGACAATATCTTACCTATAACATGGTTCTCAGAACTGAACACAATATTCTAAATGCGGTCTTTCCAACTTCTTATACAATTGCAATGAAATTTGTTAAGTTTTTTATCATTAATTTAAGCAAATCATCTCAGCTGACGAAAATGGTACTTATATGAACAAATGAAGAGAAATATTGTCAGATGCAGTCAATTGGATGGAATGCTCCAACACACTTTGATACCATGTTGCGACACAGGAACACTCTGAACTTTTCACCTCACAGGAGGGGGAGGGAAAATTGCTATTGCAACACGCAGGGCAAGTGCAATTGGAATTTTTTTAAAAGCCCACTGCTGAGGGAGGCAGGAGAGTGCTGGAATCTTACGTTCAGGAACGGCTTGATTTGGAGGACCACACCTCCCGTGCGGGCTACAGGTAGAGAACGGGTGCATTGGGGGAGCAGACAGCAATTGGTCTTGTTAATCAATAAAACTAAAGCAAATTATTTCATTATTCCCTTTCTTCTTTTGTTGAAACTTACAGAGCACAAATTGGCTGCCACCTTACTAACACTACAACAGTATCCCAACTGCAGAAGTACTAAATTTGTTATGAAGCTGTTTGCGAAATTGTGATAAGTCCATATTTCCTTTTCTAAGATGCCATGATACTTTTCTTTTAAGATGAGCAAGGGGGTCCTACCATCATTCACGCAAAGACCATAATCCAAAACAAATTATCTGATCATTTGTTCCTTTGTTGCTTGTTGGATTATGTCTGCAAATTGCCTGTCACTTTGGCCACATTATAACAGAAATCATTCTTGAAACATGTGCTCCAAACATGTGTTGGTAAGCATTTTAAGATAGCTCGAGTTCAAGAAATGTTTTTTCTTTTTCCTGGGCTCTTCACTCCAATCTGTGATGCAACTCAGTGAATAATGGACAGTGTGGGGTTCCAACACTCTCACTTACTCACAAATTCTAAGGATATGTTGGAAAATAAACCCATTGGAGACCCAGTCATCTATAGAATTTACAAGCCTGAACTTGACCACTTCCTGTTTGTGTTGTTGTTTGATTTTAGAAAAAACGCTACCACTTACGGCTGTGATTTTGACCATCTTACTCAGAGTCCCCCTCCGCTTATCAGGTGCCAAGGATTTTTCCCATCGATCAAAAATAAAAGAGTTATTAATGTTTTAAAAATGTTGAGATTCTCCCTCCTGTCAATCACCACCATGAAGGTCACACCCCTTCTGGGGGTGGGGGAAGGAGCTATAAAACCCGGAAGTGTGAACGTGGCTCAGTCGCTGCAAGATTGCAAGGGAGAGGTCACGATTCAGTCTGACCTGGAATGCTGCAGAACACTTAGCACTTAGTGTCTACTGACCTGTGAGTGCCCATTATGTGGTTTTTAATGTGATTTTAAAATGTGTTTTAAAAATTTATTTATAGCCACATTGTAAAAACACATGGCTATAAAAATGTGGCTATAAGAATGTGGCTATAAGACTGTGGCTATTAAAATGTGACTATTAAATGCCTCATCTTGACCATTTCCTGGTTGTGTTGTTGTTTGATTTTAGAAAAAACACTACAACTTACGGCTGTGATTTTTGGCCAGCTTACTCAGAGTCCCGCTACGCTCAAGAGGTGGTGAGGATTTTTCCCATCGCTGAAAAATAAAAGAGTTATTAGTGTTCAAAAAATGTTGAGATTCTCTCTCCTGCCAATCATGACAAGAAGACCACGCCCCTTCTGGGGATGGGGGAGGGGGTATAAAACACGGCAGTCTGGACATGGCTCAGTCGTTGCAAGATGGCGAGGGAGAGGCCACGACTCTCAGTCTGAGCTGGGAATCTACAGAACACAGAGTATCTACTGACCTGAGAGTGACCTTTATGTGTTTTTAAACTGTGGCATTTGAAATGTGTCTTTTGCAATTGTGGCTTTTCAACTGTGGCTTTTAAATGTGGCTTTTGCAACTGTGGTTTTTTCAACTGTGGCTTTTGCGACTGTGGCTTTTGCAACTGTGGCTCTTGTAACTGTGGCTCTTGCAACTGTAGCTTTTGCAACTGTGACTTTAGCAACTGTGGCTTTTGCAACTGTGGCTTTTGCAACTGTGGCTGGAAGGAATAAACACTTTATTAGGTCCGACCGTGTTTACTACAAAAGTCCCGCTCATTTCGTGATTTCCGCTTAGTGGACAGGCCACACTGATTGCGTCATTTTCGGTGAGTGCAGAGGTCATGCTGAATGTGGAAGTGTTGCTGACTGTGGAAGGCCAAAAATGGAGACGCCATGCTCAGCTGTTTGAGTATTCAAAAAAAGTTCACTGCCATATATATCGTGTGTGTGTGTGTGTGTGTGTGTGTGTGTGTGTGTGTGTGTGTGTGTGTGTGTGTGTGTGTGTGTGTGTGTGTGTGTTTGTCTTTGTGTCTGTGTGTATGTGTGTATGAGTGTGTCTTTGTGTGTGTGTGTGTGAGTGTATGTGTGTGTCTGTCTGTGTGTGTGTCTCTCTGTGCATGTGTATGTCTGCGTGTGTCTCTCTGTGCATGTTTGTCTGTGCGTTTGTCTGTCTGAGCGTGTGTCTGTTTGTGTGTGTATCTGTCTGTGTGTGTGGCTGCCTGTGCATCTGTCTGTGCATCTATCTGTGTGTGTGTCTGTCTGTGTGTCTGTCTGTGTGAGTGTCTGTGAGTGTATGTGTGAGTGTCTGTGTGTGTGTCTGTGTGTGTGTGTCTGTCTGTGTGTCTGTTTGTGTGTTTGTCTGTGTCTGTGAGTGTGTGTTTGTGTGAGTGTGTGTGTGTTGGTCTGTGTGCGTGTGTCTGTGTGTGTGAGTGTCTGTGTGAGTGTGTGAGTGTCTGTGTGAGTGTGTACATGTTTGTGAGTGTGTGTATTTGTGTTTGTGTGTATGATTGTGTCTTTGTGTGTGTGTGAGTGTGTGTGTGTATGTGTTTGTGTGTATGTGTGTGTGTCTGTGTGTGTCTGTGTGTGAGTGTGAGTGTCTGTGTGTGTTAGTGTCTGTGTGTGAGTGTATGTGTGTGCACTCTGCTTGAAATGCTGTGAAATTGATTTGCAGGCCTGCACCCTGCTTGGAGTGCTGTGAGGTTGGACTTGTGGCCTGCACTCCGCTTCAAGTGCTGTAAGACCGGATTTGCAGGCCTCTTTGTTAAAATTTGACCGCTCGATATCTCTATATTAAAATTGTCTTGTTTTAATCAACAGCATAGAGTCGTCAAGGGGCAATGAGCAGCAGAACACAACAAGAGACACAACAAGAAAGAACTTAATAAATCTCATAGTTAACATTTAAATTGTTGTTATATTTTAAGGGTCATTCACATTTTAAACTTTAATAAATCCTTTTTCCACTTGCCATGCCTGCATGTTCTTCATCACAATGGGAACCTAATAGGCAGGAATGGCTGCACTGTTGGGGAGCCACTGAGAGTGCGTGGGGGGGAGGTTGAGGGGAGATGAACTGAATGCGTGGGGGGGGAGTGGAATGGCAAGGAGCTGAGTGGGGGGGGGGGTGTTGAAGGGAGGAGGGGTGACTGAGTGAACTGCCACCACACCAGCTGTGAATGACTGGGCTGCCAGTCCACCAGCCATGAGTAAGTGAACTGCCAGCCCACCAGCTGTAAGCGACTGAAGTGCCAGCCCACCAGCCATAACTCACTGAACTGCAAGTCCAAGAATCCATTCAGTCCACAATGTCCATACTAGCCCTCTGGAAACCAGTCGCTTCAGCGCACAACACCCATTCTAGCGCTCCAGAGATCCACGCAAGGGTAGACTTTCCTCCTTCATTGCGGTGATCTGTAAAAAAAGATGAAAATGTCTAAAATTGATTCTCCACCCTCTTCCCCTCTTCTCTCACGCAGTCTGTCACCTGTTTTCGGCAGAATTTTTGGCAGTTTCTCGGCTGCCAGGCCACCTGGCCTCAGTGACTGAGCTGCCTGGCCTCAGTGACTGAGTTGCCAAGCCTGAGTGACTGAGCTGCCAGCTCAAGAATCCATTTGGCCCACAATGTCCATACTAGCCCTCTGGAAACCAGTCCCTTCAACCCACAACACCCATACAAGCGCTCCAGAAAGCCCCCCCTCCACTGGCCAACAATATTGGAATTGGTGGGGAGGTGGAATATTGCATTGGGGAACCAGCCCTCCTGTGTGAAGCTGGTACCCAACGGGTTCCACTTAGTCTACTAACATATATAACCTTGCAGATAGACATAAAATGCTAGAGTCATTCAGTGGGACCAGCAGCATCCCTGGAGAAAAGGAATGGGTGTCATTTTGGGTCGAGACCTTTCTTCAGACCTTGGGTCTCAATGCAATACATCACCTCTTCCTTTTCTCCAGAGATGCAGTCCGACCTGCTGAGTTACTCCATCATTTTGTGTCTATCGGTGTAAACCACCTTCTGCAGTTCCTCCCTACACATACAAAATCTCAACTTTGAATTGCCTATGAATATTTTAATTATTAGACCTCGGTCATTTTCTGAAATAAAAAAAACTATTTCATACCCAAGTTCCCGTATCACTACATTGACAGATTACAGCTATTATTTGGTTCTGCTTTTGATATTGTGTGGTAAAATTGTTTTCTTTAAGAATACACAGAGGAATATCGACATTCATTTATAAAAAGGCAATCTTGGGACAGTATTAGATTGTTCTCTGACTGTAGAGAGTTGATTCAAAAGCGAAAGTGCAAAGTACTTAGCAAAGAACATTTTTTTTGTAAATGCTCTCTGTATAGCGTATTAAAACAATGTAATTTCCCCTCCTGCCGAGACCTGTCTCTGCATTTAGTAAAAATTGCATATTCTGTGTCAATTATGGTAAGCAGCTCCACAGGACCAAACAGATTATCATTATTTGCAGCCTGGACATGCATTAGGAACATAAGACACTAATCAGATATAAAACAGGTATGGAAAACAGGTATAAGGAATAAGAAGGTTTTCTGAGGTAAACCTTCTCATCTTGAGTTCCTATGATCCTCATTGTGTTTTGCAGTCAGTTTTAATGTATTTTGGAAATTATTCACATGCTCCTCTATTTACTTTAGCCCCAACATTCTGTTTATTTTCCTCTCCAGATCCACTGTTTATATAATTAACAGAGGGAGTATCTTGAATTTCCCAATTTTTTTCATTTGTGAAGTACAAGCATTGCCTTAACTTTTGCCAAGGAAGTCACAACAGTTTCCTCACTGCAGCAACAAGTGTATTATCATTTGGTTGAGGCAGAAAGTAAATAGTAGCCAAGTCAGACCAAAGGTAACTGTACCGACAGAAGGTGTTTTAATATTGCACATGCCCAAAAAAAGTTAAATCGGAAAAAGACTATGATCAACTGCAGTTGGAAATGTGGAGCCTAAAACATGTTGCAAATACACTGTAAAGGAGATAAAGGACCTACGTGAAGAAATAAAAAACAATGAACTTGTATGCACTTTAATTAACTTTAATGTAAGTTCTCACCCTCTCTGATCTCAAAGCATTTTACAGATAACAACATAGTTTTGAAGTATGATCATTATTTAAATAAGGAAAGCAAAATGGCTGATTCAGGCAGAGAAATATCACATGGACAGCCAAGAAGTAATAATATGTTTAATTACATTGGGTAAAGAATAAATCTTGAGGATGCCAGAAGGAACGCATTACGTCATAAGGTCATATGTCCACTAAGCTTTTGTTTTTATCCTCCTGGATTTCTGTTGCTAACACAGAAAGCATGTTCACCTGCATGTTTCAGGAGATTTAATTTAGGCATGCGGATCATGTGCCATTCATTGGATCAGGCTGATCATGACCAGAGCGTTAGTGGTGGGCATATTAGTGTGGGAGATGGTGCTGACAATGGTAGACCTATGTTGCCAACATATCTGAAAGAAACATCTGAAGAAGGGTCTCGCCCTAAACGTTTCAGGTCGAGACCTTTCTTCAGTCTGAAGGTCTCAACCCAAAACATCACCTATTCCTTTTCTCCACAGATGATGGCTGACCCACTGAGTTACTCCAGCTTTTTGTGTCTATGATTGGTTTAAACCAGCATTTGCAGTTCCTTCCTACACATATCAGAAAGATTTCCAGAGAGATGCCATCAGTGCTACGTCTCCAGTGCTATGATGTACTATTTTAGATTGCCTATGTCTATGAAACTTACAGGTGAGTAAGGAGCATTATTGACTGAAATGTCTTGTGTTGAAGTCTTCTCTTTCTTAAGATCTTATCCATTCTAAAGACAAAAAAGCAAACCTCTGAATTTGTATCCACCAATGTAGGAGATAACGTGAGGTTAAGAAGGGATTCTATAAATTGAAAGAGGAAAGTGAGCAAGCAACATTAGCTTTTTAATTGATACTGAAACAAAAGAAACATGTAAGATGTGAACTATGCAGATGATGTAAGTGCGGAACAAATTGATGGTTTGCTTACATGCTTAGCAAGAACTGAAGTTGTTACATTTTCCTGTGACTAAAGCAACTATTAGTGCATAACAGTCAATGAAAGACTGCAGATGGCTTAGACATGTCCAAACAGATGTTGCCGTAACAATAATGAGACAGAGGGTATTGAATCCTCAGGACAGTGTAAATAATACTGAAGAAACTTTTGCCAGAAACGTCTAATTATCAATTGAATATGTACATCTCAGTAATGAATACCGCACACGATGCACACACCATCAATCCAAAAATTAACTAAAATATGGTCAGTATTCAATTATGGTTTGACTGTATCCAAAATTATATTTGACATAAGGATCTGCACGGAATTGGGTAGCCTTGGAAAAATATTGCAGTCAACTCTGATGAAAGGCAACAGATTGATCATAAAGATGCATCCTTTCAGCCCTCAGATAGATCAGTAGTTGGCGTGAAGAGCTGTTCATCACCAATGGTCAAAGCAAGAAACAGCTGAAGATGGAAACTGTAAATGTCCTGCTGGTATTTTGATGCCAAGTGTTTTGTTCAAAGGCATTGGTGGAAGTATTCTCTCACCGTGAGGTACCCGTGCTGTTTTCACCGTGATCCTAAGAATATCCCAGAGATGCTCAGGCAGATAAGCTACCTTCCGTCAATTGCATGGTTATCAAAAAGGTTTTGCAAAATATATCATTTCAGGATTACATTCACAGCTTGTGGGTTGCGAGAGAACACAAAGTATGCACAGTATGGCGGATTTTCCAGGTCCTTGTATATGACAAGATTCCTCGCAAACCCTGAGTGTCGAGTTGCAAATCACAGGTTCACAGTGCCCAATTTTATATCTGTGGATGGAAGATTGGAACGAGAATACTTAGAATTTTCTGGTGTGCCTGCTGCGTGAGAGGCATTCTACTGTCACAGCTGACTCAGCAAAAGCATGAAAGACAAATCTAATGCATTTGCCTTTATCATTATCCTCACTTGTACTTCCTCTAATACCTGCATTTTTGATTATGCACAGAGCAAGAGCAAGGTTATGTAATGGGAATGGTGGCTAGTGGAATTAAAAGTGACATGACTGATGAATTATCCTGTATTTGTAATGAAAATGTCTGCATAATGTTCTCTTTGGATCCTAGCTCCCTTTGATGGATGAGAATGTGTGCCCTGGCGCTGTAGATTGCCTGAGCTGAAATGGGTGGCAATTAGATTTTTAGAAACCGTCTGTTCAATCCCTTCTTCAACTGCAAGGATAAAGGCAGCACAGTTAGCAAAAGAGTTCAGGCTTCCTGCAGCAGACTTTGAAGAACATTTCAGTATCACAGCCAACTGAGTTCAGTCTATACAACAATAACTTTACATATGCATGTGCAGACTCCATTTTGAGACACGTATCAGTTTTTCAGTGAGACAGGCTGGATCTCTAGATAGAAGGAATTGGTGATGTTTCAGGCCGAGACCCTTTTTCAGACTGAGAGTCAGGGGAGAGGTAGACATAGAGATATGCAGTGTGAAAACAATACATCAAAAGGGATGAAGTTCAATGAAAATGCAGAATAGATTTGTTAACGTTTTCACACATTACCCTTGCGTATCTCTGTGTCTCCCCCTCTGCTGACTCTAAGTCTGAAGAAGGGTCTCAACCTGAAAGGTCACCTCCAGAGATGCTGCCTGTCCCACTGAGTTACTCCAGTATTTTGTTTCTCTCTTCGGCATGTAAACCAACATCTGAAGAAGGGTTGCGACCCGAAACATCACCAAATTCCTTCTCTCCAGAGATGCTGCCTGTTCCTTCCTACACAGGTGCCAGTTCCTTCCTACACAGGTGCCATTTTTTGTTTGGTGGCACCCTCTCACCTCTGAGACAGAGGATACAAGTCCTGGTCTCAAAGTCTGTGAATGTTGGATCCGAGGCTGCTGCTTCTGTACAGTTACAAGCTCATGTTGTACTGAGGTGCGTTATTTCAGTTGAGACATTAGACCAAAGTTCCACAAACAATAACAAACCCTTTATCTTTTGAAATTCCATGAAGGCAAGGCTGTCTGCAGGATAAATGTTGGTCAGGGCAGAGTTGGGATCAACCTACTGTTCCTGATGTAGTGCCATGAGATTATTTTCACCTATCTGAGAGAGCAGGGTGAGCATCAATGCATCCAAAATCTAATTTGCCAAAGGTGTAGCAGTATCTCAGAAAAACATCAGCATGGATTTGATGCTCATGCCTCTTGATTCACAAACCTTTCCTTGGTAAATATGCTGCTGCTAGTGATGCTGCTACACCATGGCTAACAAATTGAATCACTATATGCTGAACAGCATGTAAGCAGATTAATATCTCACCAAGTAACCTGCAACCTAGAATACAATGGAGGCACAAAAGGCTGCAGATGCTGGAATCTTGAGCAAAGAAACAAACTGATGGATGAACTCAGCTGGTCAGGCAGGACGTTCCTTTAGGAAGGAGATGAGGAGGAATTTATTTCGTCAGTGGGTGGTGAATCTGTGGAATTATTTGCCACAGAAGGCTGCGGATGCCAAGTCAATGGATATTTTAAGGCCAGAGATAGATAGATTCTTGATTGGTACGCATGTCAGGGGTTATGGGGAGAAGGCAGGAGAATGGGTTTAGGAGGGAGAGATAGATCAGCCATGATTGAATTGCAGAGTAGTCTTGATGGGCTGAATGACCTAAATCTGCTACTATCACTTATGGACTTATGAACTATCTATGGGGGGAAATGGACTGATGATGTTCTCCCAACATGACCCAACACAAAATGTCATCTATTGATGCTACTTGGCCCACTGGGTTCCTCCAGCAATTTGATTTTTGCCGAACCTAGAATGCAAGTTACCTTGAGAAAACAATGACTGTTGACATAGAGGGATGCCCTATTTGAACAAGCTGTAAATAAAAATTATAATCTAAAATATAACTTTTGTTGATCATGCGTCTTTTCAATTCACCCATGGAATTTTCATTTTTACATGGGTCGTAGGCATCGCTGACATAACGTTCTTAGGCCCTCTTCGGTCATGGCTGACCATGGGTATTTCCAGGGTGCTATTCACAATATAGAGTGCATGACTTTATGTAATGTGGGGAGACTGTTGCACAGACAGTCACCCCAATGTCCTTGACAGATCTGGTTCAGGATCCAGTGGCATGGAGTGCAAGACAAGTAGAGACCCTTTTCTGCTGCGGCCTTCATCCGTCTTCCCAGCCATTGTGACTCTCCACTAAGGTCAGCCAATGTCCTCCGCCTGTTCCACCGTTGAGGTCGTGGTTGGATTGCTCTTTGTCAGAGACTGCCCCTCGACCTTATTGCCATGGGTGGCCCTACCAGGAGCATAGCTCCAGACGGCATAACTTATTTTAATGTTTATCAACAAAATACAAACTGCTGGAGGAAATCAGTGGGTCAGACATCATCTGTGGAGGCACAGCAATAATCAAAGATTCAGTTCAAGACCTTTCATCTGGATTGAATGAGTAGAGGGGAAATAACCAATACAAAGAGGTGAAGGGAGATAAGTTCAGCTCGAAACTACCCTCACCAACATTTACATATGAGCCATGGAAATCATCTTATTAGGTTGCATCGCAGCCTGGTTTGTAAACAGTAACATTCAAGATCACAAGAAATTGCAGAGTTGTGGAAGGAGCCCAGACCATCACACAAACCAGCCTCCCTTCCATTGGCTCCATCTGCACTTCACACTGCCTTGGCAAAGCCACCTGCATAATCAAGGACCAGTCTCCCCCCAGTCACTCCCCTCTCCCATCAGGCAAGAGGTACAGAAATTTGAAAACTCATATCTCCAGATTCAGGTACAGTTTCTTCGCAGCTTTTTACAGGCAACTGAACAGTCCTCTCATCAGTTTGAGTGCAGTCCTGATCTCCCATCTACCTCATTGGAGACCTGTGAACTATCTTTAATTGGTCTTTAATGGACTTCAATATTATATCTTTGCTAAATGTTGTACCCTCTATTCTTTATCTGTTCAGCTTGATATTATTCATGTATATACTTAATTTTATTTGACTGTATAGGATGTAAACAAAAGCTTTTCATGGCACCTGATAATAACACATGAGGATAATAATAAACTAAACTAAACTCCATTATCAATTGACATGTTTGAATAAGTTCGGCTTCAACCATCTCACCTCCTAAGAATCCATCTGACTAATTAGCCATTTGTAATAGAGAAACCATGTAATCTCTTGAATTAGTCCAGTGAATTTCCTGATCTAAATACAATCCTAGCACAGCCTTTCTTAAATAAGGGAATAAAAACTATATACATTACTCCAGATGCACCCTTCCCAATGCCCGGCACAATTGTAACAATACCTCTATTTTTAAAATTCATTTCCCTAACGATAAAGGCTATTGTGCCAATTGCATTCTTAATTACTTGCTGTATCTGCCTGTTAACTTTTGTGCGATTGATTGATTTTCCCTTCTGTTGTTTCTCTGACTACCTGCTGCAGGCCCAAGCTTGTAAAGCCTGTTCGAACAGTGTTGATACCACTGAGCCATTCACTGTAAAGGAGTTGATTGCATTTATGTACGGTGTTATCTGATCTGTTTGGGTAATATGCAAACCAAGATATTCACTGTACGTTGGTACACATGACAATAAACTGCAAACCTAAACTTAAGGCTACGGTGGGGCAGTGGTAGAGTTGCTGCCTTATGGCATTTGCAGTGCCGGAGACCCAGGTTCAATCCCGACTACGGTGCTGTCTGTACGGAGTTTGTATGTTCTCCCCGTGACCTGTGTGGGTTTTCACTCACACTCCAAACACGTACAGGTATGTAGGTTAATTGGCTTGGTATGTAGGTAAATTGTCCCTATTGTGTGCAGGATAGTGTTAATGTGTGGAGATCGCTGGTCGCTGCAGACTCGGTGGGCAAAATGGCCTGTTTCCACGCTGTATTTCCAAACTGAACTCAACTAAAGGATGTTGCAGTCACCATCCACAGTACAGTTTGTATCTTTGTTCCATCAGTGCCTTTTTTAAAAGCTGTTCAATCTGGAAGAGCACTAACTCAGCTGCTGAAGCAGGATATGGTGGGTACTAATTAGCCGATTTCCTTGCCGGTTAAACTGATGTCAGATTTCATTGGATTTGAGTCAATGCTGAAGACTTTCACAGACATTGGCTTCCAACTGTACAGCACTGTGCCATCACTACTGACAGGCCTCTCTTCCACTGAGGTCAGTCAGTCCCGGAGAGTTAGAGAATGTTAGAATCATGCAATACAGAAACAGGCACTTCAGCCCAACTTGTCCACGCTGACCATTGTGCCTCATCCAAGCCTTGTCGCATTTTGGCCTCACCTGGCCAATAGCCCTCTAAACCATGTGCCTGTCCAGATGTCTTTTAAATGGTTTTATTGTTCCTGCCTCAGCTATTTCCCCTGGCAGTTTATTTTATGTACCCTTCATTCTTTGCGAAAAAATTTCCCCTCAGGTTTCTATCAATCCTCAACTTACTTCATTGCCCACGAGTTCTTGTTTTCCCTACAGAATCAGAATCAGTGCATTTATCCTATCTATTCTCCTCATGATTTTATGCACCCCTACAGAATCACCCCTCAGCCTCCTGCCCTACAAGCCCTACAAAGAATGCTGACCTAGTCTTCCCAACCTCTCCCTTTCGCCCAAGCCCATAAATCTTGTCAGCATCCTCATATATTTTGTTACACTCTTCCCAACTTGATGGCGTCCTTCCTCTTGCAGGGTTTTCAGAACTAAACACAATACTTTGGTGTGGACCCACCAATGTTTTGTACAGCTGGTATTATATTGGAAGATTCTGAGACATGAGCTAAATTTTAATTCTGCATATGTAACTGTGCCAACCTGTTGCTTGTTTAAACTGTGGAACATTTCTGCCATTAAGGGTCTTGAACCGAAACGTCACCCATTCCTTCTCTCCAGAGATGCTGCCTGTCCCACTGAGTTACTCCAGCTTTTTGTGTCTATCTGCCATTGTAGTTGTGCATGATGGGAATTTTTGCGACATTGACATGAATACATTTGTCTTTGTTGTGCCCAAATCAAGAGTCAAGAGAGTTTTATTGTCATGTGTCCCAGATAGGACAATGAAATTCTTACTTGCTGCAGCACAACAGAATATGTAAACATAATACAAAACGGAAGAAAAAGTTCAGTGTGTATATAGATCATAGACCATATATATACAATAAATAAACAGATTTAGTGCATTAATAAATAATAGACTGTTATTGTTCGGAGCTTATTTGATGTTGTGTTTAATAGCCTGATGGCTGTGGGGAAAAGATGTTCCTGAACCTGGATGTTACAGTTTTCACCATCGTCCCGTTGATATAAACGGGATTGTGGGTCCCTCTCCTACCCCTTCCAAAGTCCACAATCAGTTCCTTGGTTTCTCTGGTGTTGAGAGTCAGGTTGTTGTGCTGGCACCATTTGGTCAATCGGTCGATCTCGGTATTAATAATCGGTATTTAATAATATTTATATTAATAATAATCGGTATTTAATAATCTGTATTAAACATCGAGCTGTAGTCTATGAACAGCAGCCTGACATACGTGTTTTTGTTGTCCAAGTGATTCAGAGCATAGTGGAGAGCCAGTGAGATTGCGTCCACCGTTGACCTGAAGAAGGGTCTCGACCTGAAACGTCGCCCATCTCCTTCGCTCCTTAGATGCTGCTGCACCCGCTGAGTTTCTCCAGCCTTTTGTGTACCCTCCACTGTTGACCTGTTGTGGCGGTAAGCAAACTGCAGTGGGTCGAGGTGCTTGTCGAGGTTGGAGTTGATATGTGCCATAATCAACCTCTCAAAGCACTTAATCACCGCAGACGTTAATGCCACTGGTCGATAGTCATTAAGGCATGTCACCTTGCTCTTCTTGGGCACTGGCATTATTGATGCCCTTTTAAAGCCGGTGGGAACCTCAGACCTCAGAAGTGAGAGGTTGAAAATGTCCATAAAAACTCCAGCCAGTTGGTCTGCACAGGTTCTGAGAACATGACCGGGCATACCATCAGGTCCAGGATCTTTCTGAGGGGTCACCTCTCTGAAGGATCTTCTGACGTTGGCCTATGTAACAGTGACCATAATACCATCAGGGCGTATGGGGGCTCGGGAAGGCACATCAGTGTTCTCCCTATCAAAGCGTGCGTAGAACGGGGTTAATGTTGGATGGTCCTTTCCGTTTCATTCCATTATGCTTTTTGTCCGGGCTGTTTGTTAGAACTGAGCAGTTTACTAGGCATTTCAGAGATAGTTAAGTCAATCGCATATAGATTGAAACCTCAAATATGTCAGAATCAATAAGAATCACTGATATCATTTACTTAAATGTCAAGAGTGAGATTTTACAACAATCCAGTAGTCCATTGCCAACATAACTGATACCTATTTATTATTCCAGATTAGTTAATTAACAAGATTTGGATTATCTTGTTGTTTTGATGTGATTTGTATTAATTCCTCTGGACTATTAAATTATAATTATAGATTACCATTACAGTATTATAGTCATTCTGCTTCCACACCTTCATAAATAACTGCAAGCTGATTGCATTAATTACTAAAACTTATCTACCAACCTAGCTTGACAGTCGCTATCTGACAAAGATACCATAATCAACAGTGGGACTCAATTGAATCCAGCCGCTTCCCTGTTAACTGCTGCAGTGTTTCCATGTTAACTGGTTCTTTTCCTTCAAGATTATCGGTAAGAAGAGTCTGTTTCTAATTAGGAACACATAATGTTCCTTGTTTAATGTTCCAAAGATGTGATTCAAATGCCGTCAACCTAAAATGAAATCACAGAGCGGAGGCATATGTTCACCATTTGGCATTGCTTATTGATTAGGATTGGTTCCTGTTGTTTACTGGTCAGTATCTTGGACAACAAATATTAACAACATCAATACATATCAATATTATACTTACATGGATAATAAATACGAACAACATTAATACTTAAGCAATAGAGTCATAGAGTCATAGAGTGATACAATGTGCAAACAGGCCATTTGGCCCAACTTGTCCATGCCAGCCAACATGTCCCAGCAACACTCGTCCCACATGCCTGCTTTTGGTCCCTATCTCCACAAACCGGTCGAAGCCATGTACCTGTCTAACTGTTTCTTAAATCAGTGGATAGTCCCAGCCTCAACTACCTCCTCTGGCAGCTTGTTCCATACACCCACCACCTTTTGTGTGAAAATTTTACCTCTCAGATTCCTATTAAGTCTTTTCCCCTTCACCTTGAACCTATGTACTCTGGTCCTTGATTCCCCTACTCTGGGCAAGAGACTCTGTGCATCTACCCGATCTATTCCTCTCGTGATTTTGAACGGTACCCATACGTGGCGTCAAAGGATGACAAGCCGAAGCAAAGAAGTGGAAGCCAAATAACCAAACAGAAACAAAGCCGAAACGCAAAATAACCGAAAGTGTACAAAGCCGAAACGCCAACTAACCGAAAAGGTGGGATGCCTAAATGCAAACTAACTGAAAGGCCGCTCTGCCGAAATGCCAACTAACCAAAAGTCTGCATCGCCTACAAGCCAACTAACCGAATGACCGCTCAGCCAAAAAGTCAAATAACGGACATGACGTCGCTGGGGGGGCGGGACTTGTCAGCGATTGGTCCAGACCCCCGCGCCCACCCAGAGACACTGACCCACACACACACACACCAGGGTGTTTCAACCCCCAGATCCCGACGCACACACGGGGTGATTTACCCCCCTGACACCCACACCAGGTGATTCACCCCCACCCCGGCCACGGGGACAGACGGCTCGGGGTATTGGCAGCCCTAGTAAATCGCTTTTAAAACATGGGGGAACACACAAATTCTCTGGCAGGCCAATGACAAGTCTGCATGACAGTGAACAATCGCAAACTCCCCGGTTCCTCCGACTATCACCACCATAACGTGACCGCCGAACCTCGTCGCCCCACCGGGGCCTTCTCACCTTGCCACTTTACTGGGCCCGTCGAACATCGCGCCTCACCGGGCCCACCAAACCTTGCAGCCTCACTGACCATCCGCCCACCGGGACCTCCCACGCTCCGCCTGCTGACCTGGACTCCACTCCCCGCGGGCCTCCACCATCGAATCCACCGACCCTCGCTACTCCACCGCTCTCCAGCGCACCGTAGCTGACGCCTTACCTGAGTCCTAGGCTCAGCATCGGGCCTGAAGTCTCCACGCTGCAGACTCCAACTCCTCGGGGTTTGACTAAGCTGGGTCCTAGTGCTAGTCCCCCAAACCGGGGAACCTGCGTGGTTGTTCCACTGGGTCTTCCCCGTCCCCCTTAACCATGTGACCCCAGGTCTTCCCCACCAACACTATAGCCCTCATACCCCCTCCCTCCCTGACCATCCACCACCCCCGCACCGGACATCGCCTTGGCCCCAGTCCACTCACCTGCCTTCCTCCGGCCCCAACCCCCATCCTTGTCCTGTGTTCACCACCCCCGCTGCCCTCCCCCTGAACACTAAACAGTCTGTCCTCAGCAGAGGCCTCATCTTTGTCCCCCTCTGTCTCCACCTCAATGAGCTCTGAGCCCGCCACGATGTGGAGCTCTTCTTCCGTCGCCTCCACCTCAAAGTGTTCTTCCATGGGAAGGAGTCCTTGACCCCATTGATGACCCTCTCCTCTTGGACCCCCCCCCCCCCCCCCATTTCCATCTTCCGGCTTTAGACTTTTTTATTTTAAACTGCCGGCGGGACATCAATTGCATCAACTTCTCCACTCCCCTGTCTCACTGTAACCTCTCCCCCCCTGAACGTACAGCCCTCGACCCACTCTGTAACAACCCAGACTGGGTGATCAAACCCGCCGACAAGGGAGGTCCCGTGGTAGTCTGGCGCGCTGATCTCTACAAGGCTGAGGCCACGCGCCAACTCTCAGACACCTCTTCCTACTGATCCTTGACCATGACCCCACAGACGAGCACCAGGCCTCTATCTCTAGCACCATCACTGACTTCATCAACTCCGGCTCCCAACCCCCACGAGCCTGCAACCTCATCGTTCCCCAGCCCCGCACAGCCAAATTTTACCTTCTCCCCAAAATCCACAAATCTGACTGTCCAGGCAGAACCATTGTTTCTGCCTGTTCGTGTCCTACCGAACTTATTTCCACATACCTCGACTCCATCCTATCCACCCAGGTTAAATCCCTCCCCACCTGTGTTCAAGACACCTCACACGCTCTTCGTCGACTCCAGGACTTCCATTTTCTAGGCCCCCATTCCCTCCTCTTCACCATGGATGTCCAATCACTCTATACCTCCATCCCCCACCAGGAGGGTCTCAAACCCCTCCGTTTCTTCCTAGACCGGAGAACCAACCAATCCCTGTCTACTGATACTCTCCTCTGCATAGCAAAGCTGGTCCTTACCCTTAATAACATTTTGTTTGACTCCTTCCATTTCCTCCAAATACAAGGCGTCGCTATGGGCTCCTGCATGGGTCCTAGCTATGCCTGCCTCTTTGTGGGGTACGTCGAACAATCCTTGTTTGAGATGTACCGTGGCCCTATCCCCGACCTCTACCTCCGCTACATCGATGACTGCATTGGTGCTACCTCCTGCACCCACACACAACTCACCGACTTCATCCATTTCACCACTAACTTCCATTCGGCACTCAAATACAGCTGGACCATTTCCGACATTTGCCTACCATTTCATGACCTCACTATCTCCGTCGCAGGTGATAGACTTCTGACCGAAATCCACTATAAACCCACTGACTCCCACGGCTACACATATTCCCACCCTGCTTCCTGTAAGGACTCCCTTCCCTACTCCCAATTCCTCCTGCTACGCCCCATCTGCACCCAGGATGAGGTGTTCCACACCAGGGCATCACAAGATGTCCTCATTCTTCAAGGAACGGGGGTTCCCCTCTTCTACCAGAGATGAGGCTCTCACCAGGGTCTCTTCTATACCCCGTGACTCTACTCTCACTCCCCATCCCCCACTCGTAACAAGGGCAGAGTCCCCCTTTTCCTCACCTTCCACCCTACCAGCCGTCACGTACAACAAATAATCCTCCGTTATTTTTGCCACCTCCAACATGACCCCACCACATGCCACATCTTCCCATCTCCTCCACTGTCTGCTTTCCGCAGAGACCACTCCCTCCATAACTCCCTGGTCAATTTGTCCCTTCCCACCTGAACCACCCCCTCTCCGGGTACTTTCCCTTGTAACCGCAAGAAATGCTACACTTGTCACTTTACCTCCCCCCTTGACTCCATTCAAGGACCCAAGCAGTCTTTCCAGGTGTGGCAGAGATTCACCTGCACCTCTTCCAACTTCTTCTATTCCATCCGCTCCCATTATAGTCCTTGAATATTCAGGTGCCCAATTTTCTATTTGGTGAAGATCTGGCGAAGCAGGTTAAAGATCTCGAGGAGGAGGCAAAAACCATCAGCCTCATTAAGACCTATACAACCTTGGCCAGGATACCGCCTCGCAAGCCTTTTTCCTTCAGGCGGGCTACAGATGTTGGAGCAGGTCCAAGCAGAGGGTTTCCAGCTACACGCCATTTACACGCACCTCTGTACAACCCCAACATGGCCAGGAGGTTGAGAAATCCGAGATCAGCTATGGAGGTACAAGTAACTGATTCAGCCTAGGATATATCCTCTGGGGAACAGCCTCCGGTCGGGGGAATGTTGCAATTGTTTTATGATGAATGGTGCTGCATAACTCTAGTCCTGAAAAATGATGAATGATGAAATAGGTGTTTTATTCCAAAAGGGGGTTATTGAAAGGACGACATATCATCCTCAACAATTTGTGTCCAACATAATCCACAGGCAGAAAAAGGATGGTGGGTGTCGAGTCATTCTGGACCTAACCCGACTAAATTCTTATGTCCAGTATAGACATTTTAAAATGTATACTTTCAGTACCGCTAAGCAGCTGATATCAAAAGGTTGTCATATGGCAACCATAGATCTGAAAGATGCATATTATTCAGTACCAATTCATTATCAGTACCGTAGATACTTGAAATTTAGTTGGATGGGACAGCTGTGGCAATTTAAAGTGTTGCCCAATGGATTAACCTCAGCTCCTAGGTTACTTACAAAGTTATTGAAACCAGTTCTGGCGCTACTCCATGCCCAGAATCACATAGTGATGGCTTATCTAGATGATATTTTAATTGTAAACGACACTCAGGAGGCAGCTGAGGAGTCGGTTTCAGTGACCAAACACCTGTTTGAGAGGTTAGGTTTCCTCATCCATCTAACTAAATCCAAGCTAATACCGTCCTGAATAATTGACTATTTGGGGTTCGTCATTGATTCAATTGATATGTCAGTGACATTGCCTACGGCCAAGGCTGTTGAAATCATGGAGGCCTGTAGCAATCTGTTACAGGAACAACAACCCTCTATCCGGCAAGCAGCCAGTGTCATTGGTAAATTAGTGGTGGCTTTTCCTGCAGTGCAGATCAGACCTCTGCACTATCAGAGTTTGCAACGAGCAAGAGAACAAGCATTTAAAGAACATGCAGGTCATTTCAACAGACCAATGCAGTTGCCAACAAAAGCCATCACCGAGTTGCAATGGTGGATAATTAATGTCTCACGAAGTACTAAAAACATTTTGACTCAATGACCTTCAGTTATTTAACAAACAGATGTCAGTGCATCGGGATGGGGAGCCACGGATACCGAGTCTAGCTGTGGTGGTAGATGGAGTGTGCAAGGGGAATTAATCATGCAGAGGCATGGGATAAATTACTTAGAATTACTGGGTGCATTCTATGGGCTAAAACCATATTGTTCAACAATGAATGATTTACAAGTTCAGCTCCAGATTGACAATACCAAGGCTGTTGCTTATATCAAACACATGGGAGGAATTAGGTCAGTATCATGTGATAATCTGGCTAACCTCATTTGGGACTGGTGCATTCCCAGAAATATCTGGGTCTCAGCTATTTATCTACCAGGCAGAGATAATGTGGTGGCAGACACCAGATCACGCAAATTTAATGACAACACAGAATGGATGCTGAATCCAAACATTTTAAAATGATTGTCAGCCGGTATGGCTTGCCACTCCATCTAGACAACTCAGCATGTTGGAAATGGAACATGTAGATGGTTTTGCATGCAACCAATAACATAGTTACCTCAGTACCATTAACCCCGTCTAGTTAACATCAATCATAACGCCTTCCCCTTCCTGGATACGGTTCACTAGAAGAATGTAGCCAGTATTTGAGGATGTATGTAATACCTTGTGCTATCATTAAAATGTGTTGAACACTTTTAGAGTTTGTAAATTGCTTATTTACATGGTGTCGGAGCTGGAAGATACTTGCGCCTACCTGTCCATCGGGTTTTATTTCTTTTATTTGATTTGTGCCTTTTGTGCTTTATCTCTCTGACCATGGCATCCTCGTGCAGAAAGCCCGCGCAGCTTGTCTTTGATGCTGATATTTCTGAGCGCTGGGCTACGTTTGAAATTGATTTCACCCACTTTGTCAACGTCGCTCACCGCAATGATCCAGACTCCCTCAAAGCCTCCCTCCTACTTAACCTTGTCGGACCTGATGCCATGAAGAGAGCCAGAACTTTCGTCTATGCTCCAGCGGTCCTGGACGACAACAACGTGGTGGTTACCCCTGCAGAATCTGCCAGTGACCCTGCTTGCCTGCTACGTAAGTTCAGGGAGATTTGTGACCTGCCCTCGAACCGCATTCTAGAGAGGGCACGGTTCTTTACAAGGAGACAGCTGCCGGAGGAACCTGTTGAATGTTTTATTGCCGATTTGCGTTATCTCGCCCAGCGGTGCCGTTTCGGTGACATGACAGACCAGCTCACTAGAGACATTTTAGTAACTGGCATGCGTGACCAGAAGCTGCGATGTGAGCTTCTTAGGGATCCGGATCTAACGTTAGAAATAGCCATGCATGCCTGCAGATTGTCTGAGGTCGTTGTATTGCCAGATGATCACCGGGACTTGGGAGATAAGTCTGTTCACCAGGCTGGATTTAGTAGGGCCCTGCCTCAGAGGGGAAACAATGCTTTTCTGCCGCGTGCCAACCCTGGTCCTGCTGATGTGCCCCCAAAAAGGTGCCCTAACTGTAACTACATGCACCACAGACGGTCGACGTGCCCTGCCTATGGCAAGGCTTGTAATTTTTGTAACAAACTGAATCATTTTGTTTCTGCCTGCCGCTTATTCCGTTCTCGTGGGAGACAGGTACAGATTTCCAGACCCAGTCTAAACATGCTTAAACAATCTGATAGCTGTTCCAACCCACAGCCCGATGTTGCTGAATCCTATGATGCGAGTCGCCCCATCACCGTCACATGTGACGCTTCTAAGTTCGGCCTGGGCGCAGCATGCCTCCAATCTGTCGATGGATCGTTACATCCTGTCTCCTATGCCTCCCGCACCATGACGGACACCGAGCAGCGGTACGCTCAGATCGAGAAGGAGCTGCTTGCGGTGGTGTTTGCCTGCTCCAAGTTCAGAGACTTCCTGTTTGGCAGCAGATTTACAGTCGAAACCGACCACCAGCCACTGGTGACAATCCTGAACAAGCCGATTCATGCTGCCCCTGCCAGGCTGCAGCGTATGATGCTGCAGCTCCAGCACTTTGATTTCGACATCGTCTACAAGAAAGGCACCGAGATGCACATCGCGGACACGTTATCGCGCGCCCCGCGGGCCTCCTGTGCTCGCCACCCCTACGAAACAGAGGACTTGCTCGTACTGGGCGTCAATTTTATTCCCACCAAGCAGCTGCAGCTTTTGGCCGAGCACACCGCTGCCGATCCAGTTTTGCAACGGCTTGCGTCTGTGATTAAATCAGGGTGGCCAACAAAGCGCTCCGCTGCACCGCCTGAAACACAGCCCTTCTTCCTGGTCCGTGACGAACTGGTGCTCCAGAATGGCGTTATCGTTAAGGGACATAAAGTGGTGGTCCCGTCCTCCCTGTTCGATTCTTACTACTGCGCAGCCCACAGCGGACACCCCGGGGTCGATGCAACACTCGCCCACGCTCAGTGCCAATTCTACTGGCCTGGAATGGCCAAATATATTCGAGACCGTGTTTCTGCCTGCTCCACGTGCAACACTCTTGCTCCACATCAGCAGCGACAGCCCCTGCTGCAACAGCCCGCTCCTGCCTTGGCCTGGTCCTCGCTGGCTGCCGACATCTTCGAGTGGCGTGGTAACCACTACCTTGTCCTGGTCGACTTGTACTCAAACTGGTTCGAGGTGGATTTGCTGACATCCCTCACGTCGGAGGTGGTGATCCGGAAGCTGCGGAAACACTTCTCCACGTTTGGGTCCCCTGTCAGGCTGCAGACTGACAATGGCAGGCAGTTTACCAGCCATGAGTTCAAACGTTTTGCTGACAAATGGAATTTTGTGCATTTCACCAGCAGCCCGGAGTACCCACAGAGCAACGGCCTTGCTGAACGGGCCGTCCGCAGCGCCAAGCTTCTGATGGAACAAGCGAGACTGTCTAACTCTGATTTGTATTTGGATCTCCTGAACCTCAGGAATGTTTCCAGAGATCCGGCCATGGGGTCCCCTGCTCAGCGTCTGATGTCCAGAACAACCCGATCTACCATCCCGATTGCCCAGCGCCAGCTGAAACCTCGGGTGCTGGAGCCTGCCTCTGTGCAGAGGCGCATTCAAGAGAAACATGACAGCCAGCGGCGTTCCCACGATCGGTCGTGCAGACCGCTCGATCCTCTGTTGCCTGGACAGGTTGTTCGATTGCAAACCGCCAGTGGTCACTCCCGTCTGGCTACTGTGGTTGGGGTGGCCGACTCACCTCGTTCGTATCTGGTCGACTATGAGGGAACCATCTACCGTAGAAGCCGACAACACCTGCTTGCGGTTAATGAGCCGAAGCCGCAGGCCCCGGGCCCCTATGCCCCGCCGCTCTCATACCAGCAGCCGGCTCCTGTCCCAGCCAGCGTTCCCTGCATGCCTCGGTCCCCATATCGAGCGCCCGGTTCCCCTCTGCGCGGGTCACCTGTTGGCGGTCGCGGTTCTCCCTCTCCTGTTCCTCCAACCCCACCGCCCTTCCCTGGTTCCCCTGCTGTCTCGGGTCCCCCTGTTTTTTCTGCTCCTCCGGGGGAAGGGGGAGGCATCCGTACGCGCTCGGGCCGGATCAGCAAGCCACCTGTTCGTTATGGCGATTCTGTTTAATTCTGTTTAATTCTGTTGTAGTGACAACGGTCTGTTTCTTTTAAATTTTCTAAGGGGAAGGATGTAGATGGTTTTGCATGCAACCAATAACGTAGTTACCTCAGTACCATTAACCCCGCCTAGTTAACATCAATCATAACGCCTTCCCCTTCCTGGATACGGTTCACTAGAAGAATGTAGCCAGTATTTGAGGATGTATGTAATACCTTGTGCTATCATTAAAATGTGTTGAACACTTTTAGAGTTTGTAAATTGCTTATTTACAGAACAGTCCTTGAAATTTGCCGTTTGTCACTTTCTCCTTCAAGAGAGGGGAAAGAACATTAATGAAGGAGGTAATATGTGCTTATGTGTGTGTGTGTGTGTGATACGCCTATTGTTTTCATATTGTAATTAAATAACTGGAAGTGCGTTTGTGGTGTGAGATATATGTGGACTTATGTGAGCAAATAATGGTGAGATGTAACTGTGCCAGCGCAGCTCTTAATAGATGGTTTTGATGGTTCCACTGACTTTTCATGATGGCTGTGATATTGTTGAACTCTTTCTGATACTGAAACTATGTGTTTGCTAAAGCACTTGTGGTTTCATGCTCCCTGGCCACCCCTTAAGCCCCTGTCCCACTGTACGAGGTAATTCAAGTAATTCTCCCGAGTTTTCCCCGATTCGAACTCGGGGAATGTCCATAGCGGGTCCGTAGGAGTTTATGGATGTCTCGTAGCAGCTCGTACGAGTAAAAAGTAACCATTTTTTTCATCACGAGCATTTTTTTACTCGTGGACATTTTTTACATGGATGAAAAAACCTAATGAGTTTACCGGATGTCCCGCGTACCTACCGTTGGCATTACGAGCCGCTACGAGACATCCACAAACTCCTACGGACCCGCTACGGATATTTTCCGAGTTCGAATCAGGGGAAAACACGGGAGAACTCTTGAATTACCTTGTACAATGAGACAGGGGCTTTACTGGTGGTGCTTTACCTCATCTATTGGTAGCTTTTTGATCCCTGACCATGCATATCTTTACTGCCATCTACTTCTTACAACTGGATGTTGTGGTTTGTGATGAAGTGCTGGATCCCTAGTCTATACCATCATTTAAATAATATTCCCCTAATGAGACGACAACTCCTTGCAGTGCCTGGATGCACATACCCTTTCACTTAGTACATGCATGGCATCAAATTAGGGTGGCATGGTGGCACAGTGGTAGAGTTGTTGCCTTACAGAACTTGCAGCAACCTGACACCTGGGCTTATCCCGACTACAGCGCTGTCTGTACGGAGTTCGTATGTTCTCCCCCGTGACCACATGGGTTTTTCCAAGATCTTCGGTTTCCTCCCACACTCCGAAGACGTACAGGTTTGTAGGTTAATTGGCTTGGTAAATTAGCTCACAATTGATACCGCATAACAATAATGTAAAATATTGTAGTGTATAGTATATATAATAAATTGCTAGGCTCTTTACATGATTTATTAGAAGGTCATTGCTGAAGCAGTAATTTAACAGAAAGGTAGGCTAAGCATCCACTTTGGTTTATATGCTTGCAACATTGAAATTCAAAGATAAATTGTTAGAAATAAATATATAACTGATTCTATTACATCCATGTGTAATAAAAACAACAAAATGCAGTAATACAATTTAACAGTGGCTTGTTTACAACAAATCTAATATAATCCTGAAATGTTTTAATACTTTATGTCTTATGTTTGAGGCTAAAAGTGTTCCGCCAAGTCTCTCATGAATCCTCCCAAACAAAATCAGGACTATCAATGCAATGTATTCCTCTCATAAAATATTAGGATATTATTCTTATAAATATTTTTAAGAGCAATACTTTTAAGAGCATTTTAAGTTCTGTATCTCAATCCTTATCAGGCACCTTGTTCAAATCATTAAGGGAATTAAAACTATTTTAATCACGTAAGAAACACATCTAGGAACATACTGCAGGATATCTTGTAGGATTTGTGTGATCCGGATTCTTGTATTCAATTTTATTGTCATTATCTCATTTTAGAGACAACAAAATGGATTTTCCTTACAGTCAAGTAACTTAAAAATAAATAATAAATAAATAAACTTTTTTTTAAAGCACAAACACAGGTCCACGACACAACATAACCCCTCAGTGGCACCAAAGTCAAGGAAGGTAGTCCAGTCAGCCTCTCCACCCATCTTTGAGACTTCCTTATTTCTTTGATCCTGAGCGATTGCTGCCAGTATTTGCCATTAAGTACTGAATGGAAATTAAAAATGCAGTTTGAATGAAAAAGGGATTGGTTCCAAGGTAAAGCAAGACATTTGTGTAAGATACTGTCTTTTGTGGTATTATCTCCTATTGTCAAGGCTTTTTTCCAAGAACCCTGAAATCTCTGCCGGGCTTGAATTTGATTTTATTTGTGGATCACAGGCACGGATGAGAGGAATACATTGCTTTGACAGTCCTGATTTTGTTTGGGAGGATTCATGAGATACTTGACCCAATCTTAAATATCCAGCTCCAAAATTGAGAAATTATGCCAGTTCCTCTATTTAAAACAGATGTTTGTGTTCAAGAATGGCTGTCTCCTCGCCAGTTCTCTGGGTTCTGAGGCAACTGATATAATCAATATGGTAGGAAAGAACTGCAGTTGCTGTTTTAAATCAAAGGTAGACACAAAATGCTGGAGTAACTCAGCGGGACAGGCAGCATCTCTGGAGAGAAGGAATGGGTGACGTTTAAATAATGTTCCCCTATAAATGCTGCCTGTCCCACTGAGTTACTCCAGCATTTTGTGTCCAATCAATATGGTGCCTGCAAAACCTGCCACAGAAGGTGCTTGATGGGACAGGGGGGAAGAGGGGTTGGAGCCAAGGGTGGCAAGTAGTTTAGAAGGTGGTGCATTCCGTCCATTGTTCACAGAAAGTTTATGTGGTCCCAACACATAGGCTCAAGGTTTTCAATAACATCCCCAACACATGTTTCAGATGAATGAATCAGCAACATCGGGGCCCTTTTCAGACAGGAAGACTGGACCAAGTCTGAAATGACCAAAAATGCTGCCTGCAAATATTTATTCTTCTTAGGATTACTATTTAAAATCAAAATTAATTGTGTTGAATATACACTGCTCTAAATTGGAAATGAACACATTACAATTTGACAGGGCAGCCGCAAGGAACTGCAGGTGCTGGTTTACAAAAAAAGATACAAAGTGGCAGATTAACCCAGCGGATCAGGCAGCATCACTGGAGAACATGGAGAGGTGACGCTCTGAGGCAGAACCTTTCTTCATATATTACAATTTGACTATCTTTCAGCTCGAGATGAAAAATAAACCAACAGTAATGCTCTGATGAACACTTGGATTCACAGTCATAGTTTGGTACCATGCACTGGTTGCTATGCAATAGTTAGTTCCTAGATTAATGGGCCAGAATATTTGTTCCAAATATTTTCTCCCAGACAGATCTATTTGCTCTTAGGTATCACGCTACATTGCCTTAGGGCTGCTGGAATACTGTTCACCATTGATAACCCACACTGGCTTCATTTACTTATAATTTGCTTTCAGCTAGAATCTGCCTTTCAACTGGTGACTGCAACAGTATAATCTTCACCTATCCTCATAATAAGTGCCCGGTATTCTGGTTTGCTCTTTGCCTGTGGTAGTTGATAACACTATTGTTTTCATTTATTCTATGCCAGCTCACACACCACATGATTAATGAATGTCTCTTGACATTGTGTTCGAAACTGTGGATTAATAAAACAAATCATTCCTTGATGCAATCCTTCGTCCTGCTTCACAGATGGCAAAAGAAATGCATGAGCAGACTGCATTGATAATCAGTCTTCAAGTTAACCGAATTCTGCTGCTCAAGACATCGGGAGCAACTTTCAACTTACCACTGGAAAATAAAAACTTTTTTTTCTCCCATGTTGGATGCTCATAATTGTAATCAATGATTAGGAAAGCGTTGCAGTTTTTAAAGGGTGTCTAGTCACAAAGCAGCAATCGAAACATAGAAACATAAAAAAATAGGTGCAGGAGTAGGCCATTCAGCCTTTCGAGCCAGCACCGCCATTCAATATGATCACGGCTGATCATCGAAAATCAGTAGCCCATTCCTGCTTTTTCCCCATATCCCTTGATTCATTTAGCCCCAAGAGCTAAATCTAACTCTCTCTTGAAAATGCCACACACTCCAGCAATAAATTGTAAATCAACCTCTCTGTTTCATGTGATTTGTTGTTATTCTCAATTCATCTTCACAAGTTTTAGAAATCCACATTGAGATATTTCCGTGAGCACTGCCAGACATTTGTGCATTGACGAGCATTCTACTTATCTCACCGCTCCTCATGGACCCATAATGGGCTTAAGTTTCTATTTTCTATTACTTCATATTTGTGACAGTAGCCATACTTCAAAAATGACATTTGTCTGCATGTCTGCATCTTGCATCCTGCCCACTCAGGGTTGGAACGCAGGTTCTTTCCTCTTTTCAGATAGAAAAGTAAACATTGAACAATGTTAACTTTAAAAACTGGGAACAATAAATGGAAACTCAACCAAGAAGCAGCAGGAGGCACACTGCAGACCAATTAGCATTTGGGTTTTAGAACGCAAACGATGCTGTGCTTGAAGTCCTAACTCCTCACATCTGAGGACATGTCCCACACTTGATGATCAATTTCACTTTCTCTACTTGTCCTCTTATTTTGATGCTACGCTTGTCTTCAGCTTTACAAGATGAGTAACAAGGCAAGAAAATCCTGACAAGAAGCTGCTTGGCAAAAACCTAACCAGACAAAAATATTTTGTTTTTCTATAAGGTTTGTTGAAATAGAAAAAGATACTGCATGAAATATGAGCTTGTAGAATAAAATATAATCGATTTACATGGATTGAGGAGTGACTAAAGGATTAAACAGTACAGAGATTATTAATAATCCGGACTTTATTTTGAAATTGGCAGCCGGCTTCTTATTGGGTAACATCTATAGATCCTATATGGGCTCAGATTTCTCATGAGCTCTTTCCACCACTTCACCCACTGTATATCAGTGGAAGCAAGTCACTTTCAAACATGACAGAGTGTCGCTGAAGAAAAAGTAAAACAAGGGATATGGGTTTGAACAGGGAAATAAAAAATGTGATTCGATAAGATCCCAACCATGAACATAACAATTTATAGACCGTTCAAAAGAGTCACGTTCCTATAACTTCTATATTTCAATCCTCAAAAAATATAGAGTTGATAAATCAAAACACTAATCACCAACTGCTGTGGAGAGAAATAGTTCTTAAAATGAATCACACAATGACTGAGAAAGCCAACAATTATTTAAGGCAAAAAAAGAAAAGTATTGTTCTACTTTTTTTTCACCAGCTCACTTCAGTACATTGCTAAGGAGAGCTGGTGTAGGAGGGTGCACTTCAGATATCGTGGGCTCTCTCCAAGGGCATGTGGTATCCATGCAAAAGGGATGGGTTGCACCTGAACTGGGGGGTTCCCAGTTCCTCAGAAGGGGAGGTTAGCTAGTACCACACAGAAGGGTTTAAACTAGAGTGGCTAGGGAGGGGGGGCAGATAGACAAGGGGAGAAGATGATGGGGAGGTAGAGGTTTCAACAAATAAGTCTGAAACGAAGGACAGGGGGGGATGGGTTAATGAACATAGTGAGAATGATGAGCTGAAGTGTTATTTCAATGCAAGCATTCTGAGCAAAATAGATGAACGTAGAGCCTGGATCAGTGCATGAAAGGTGGATAAGTCCCCAGGGCATGATGACATCTATCCCAGGTGATGGTGAGAAGTAGAAAAAAAGATAGCAGAGGCCTTGACAAAGATCTCTGTATTTTCTCTTGCCACAGGTAATGTCCTGGAGGACATGAAAGTAGCAAATTGAGTTATTTTGTTGAAGAAGAGAAATAAGAATTATCCAGGAAATTATAGGCCAGTGTGCATTATGACCAGAGCAGGTCATGTCTTGCAAACCTGATTGAGTCTTTTGAGGTGAAGAAGATGATTGATGAAAGTATGGCAGTCATGTTGTCTACTTGGACTGTTGGGCAGGCATTTGACAAGGTCTGTCATTGTAGTCTGATCTAGAGGATTAAAATGTATGAGATCCATGGTGGAAGGTTGTCATCTGGCTGGATGTCAGTGACTAGTGATGTTCTGCAGCGATCAGTGCTGTTTTACCAGGATGTGGCCTGGACTAGAAGGTATTAACTATAAGCAGAGCTTGGACAAATTTGTCTTGTTTTCGCTAGAGGTGTCAGAGGCTGAGCAGAGATATGATAGCAGTTTATAAAATGATAAGAGGCAAAGACAGGTTAGACAGCCAGACTATTTTCCTCAAGTTGGAAATCTTAAATATTAGAAGGCATCACTTTAAGATGAGAAGGGAAAGTTGAAAGGAGATATACGGAACAAGTTTTGCTAATCAAAGAATAGTAAGTGCCTGGAAAGTGCCAGGGGTGGAGGTAAAAAAGACAGATGGTAGTGGCATTTAAGACACTTCATAGCTAGCCACATGGATATGTAGGAAATGGAGGGACATAGATCATGCGTAAATTAAATTAGTTGAATTTGGCATCATGTCCAGCAGAGGCATTGTGGGCCAAGGGCATGTCCTGGTCCTGTACTGTTCTCTGTTTATGCACGTTCCACATTAAACATTTTAGAAAATAAATAAAAACTCAGTAAAAGCTGATTTGCTCAAGGGATTCGCCAGCAAGAGCTCTGGTAATACAATTGCGTCTGGTAACTCTCCATGCAAGCATACGGCAGCCAGAGCTAGCAGCCAGTCCGGACTGTCCGCCGCGGACAGAATACCAAGTTCTGGCCCGGAATGTCCAGCTCGCCCACCACGAGGACCGCATGGAAAGATCGGCTCCCCTGCCGGAGATCAGGGATGGAGGACCCACCCGGTGGGCCAGACTCGCCAACTGCAGACAGAGGACCCATGTTGCATACCAAAACCTGCCCAGCTTGCCCACCTCAGACCGTAGACGCAACCGCCGCGGATCGAGGGACCGTGGAGTGGGCTGGGAACCCACCTGGAAGGCCTGGCTCGCCTGCCTAGAGTGTTAGGAGTCGGATGGAGGCCGGTAAGGAGGCTGTCTGTAGGTATGTTACAATACCTACCTTTAGCAGCGCTGCAGTTCTGCCACTCCCCGTGTGCGTCTCTTTGGCACCTTTCAGAGGGGGGCGGGTTTAAAATGCCATTTTTCCCTAGACAGTCCAAATCGATCTAGCTCAGGCGATTTCGTTGCTAAAGAGAAATCGCTCTGACATTTCATTCATGAAGGTATTTTTAAACTACGCTAGATCATTTATAAGCTAGAGTAGTTTAAAAATCATCTTCTAAAGCCGTGAACGCCGACAGCGGAACGGACCTAACGTAGGCGATAAAAGAAGCTACACAGTTTATTTTTACATAAAAACGTGCTTGATAGGAAGCCTTTAATCAAATTTTCATCATGTGAAAAGGGGACAAAAAAATATATGAACCGGCTGTATTTTTCCTGCCGACTGGGGGTTAAATTCACCGCAAACCGCAACGTTCCAATCCACCGCATTCTACTAAAACCCACTCGCAAGTTGATTTAAATCGCCATTAATTTACAGGAATTAAACACTAAATTCCTTCAATTTGGCCTATAAATTCATGAAAATGAGATTTAAAAATCATGTTATATTGTGGATTATTGTGTGAATGTTATTTGGACACTTAGGCAATTTAAAAATGTTTATCATTTCTTAAGAAATGGATAAATGTTTAGATCTAGTAATTGAATTTTGTAATTAGCTACAATTAGGTAACTAACTAATTATATGCTTTAATTTCAGGTCATCCAAGTAAGATTGTTTCATATTTGTTTGAGAATGCTTCAATCTATAATAACTGAAAATTTCATTGAGTTCTATTAATTTTTAAGAAAGTTATGGGCTTTTGACTGTCCTAGATCACAGCTTTTGAGTTAAGTCAATGGAAAGGCAATGGGGAACAAGATGCTAATTTCCGAGTATGAAAATGGCCATAACTTTTTTAATACTGCAGATATGAAAGTGAATTAGGTGTCAAATTAAATTTCCTTTTATGCTTTATCTGATGGGATAAATTGCAGACTTGATTTTTAAAATCTCAAAATTTTGTAACATTGCTACTGTCTGTGGGAGGCGGTGCACTGCCTCGACCGTGGAGTAGGCCGCTGGAGGCCCTGCGGCAACTGGGGCTCGGCTGGACCTAAGAAGACATGTGTGTCGAACCCACGCGGCTTACAGTGGTGGAGCAGCAATGGGGGACAGCATGGCCACGCTTGGCCAGGCCAACCCTGCAACGCTGACAGGACAGCAGACCTTCATGGTCAGGCCAATATCCATACACTTACAACAACTGGGACTTGAAAATGGTGTCAAACTGGTGACTGGGTATACTGTTTCTGTGTACTACTGCTGTACACTTGTACTGTATCTGAGATGCTTTTCTAAGATGTATCTAAGTGCTTATGTATAGTGATACTTGTACTGAACTGTGTACAAAAATAAATTTCATTACACCTCGGTGTACTCGACAAATAAAGTACCATAACATAGCATAATGTACCATGTCAAGCAAAAGACTTATGCCTAGCTTGGTCAATTCTAAACTGTTTAAGACTGATCGAAACTTCATCCAAAAGATCAATTGTCCCTTAGGAACTTCCTGATTCCCATCTTAACTTTGCTGGAAAATTGGCAATAAGCCTTGAGAAACGGTGTAAACAATTTGATTTTCAAAGTGCAATACCACAATATAACTGTGAGCACTGGATACATCAAAGAATGTAACCCATATAAACTTCTAGCTAGTACTGAAAGCTTTGCCTTAAACATCCAGAGTTGTTTTGCGTTAAACATCCAGGAGTTTAGAAGGATGAGAGTGGATCTTATTGAAACGTATAAGATTATTAAGGGTTTGGACACGCTAGAGGCAGGAAACATGTTCTCGATATTGGTGGAGTCCAGAACCAGGGGCCACAGTTTAAGAATAAGGGGTAAACCATTTAGAATGGAGATAAGGAAACACTTTTTCACACAGAGAGCTGTGAGTATGTGGAATTATCTGTCTCAGAGGACGGTGGAGGCCGTTTCTCTGGATACTTAAAAGAGAGAGCTAGATAGGGCTCTTAAAGATAGCGGAGTCAGGGGATATGGGGAGAAGGCAGGAACGGGGTACTGATTGGGGATGATCAGCCATGATCACATTAAATGGCTCGAAGGGCCAAATGGCCTACTCTTGCACCTATTGTCTATCTTCTATATCCACAACACAAAGATCTCCCCCCAACATTCCCTCATTGACAAAAACTGTTCCCTGATCCACTGTGAGACCCTGGAAATCATGGCTTGGGAACACTGCTCATTAAAGCCAGATATTGATGGTGAAATTCACCATTGCCTCCAATATGCCAGAGTGGTCTTCAGCCTCCTGAAGAATAGAGTGTCAATGCATCATAGCCTAAAACTCTGCACAAAACTCACTGCCTGCCTGGGATTCATGTCTTCCTCTATGCTACTGAGTGATGGATTGCCTACAGCAGGCATCTCAGACCTCTTTATCAGCAGGAAAACATTCCGCTCCTTCAGTCTGCAGCTTTATTGTGAATCATGAGTAGAATCTCCTCTTGTTGAATGGCATATTTCCAGGAAGAAATCTTCACTCCTTCAATCTCAGGGAGACAGCATCCTGTATTTTCAACAGCCAGCTCTGCTCGGAGGCATGGGTCCTGGCCCCACCACACTGTGAGACTATTGAAGAAGAGCAATCGGTGCAAATGGAATGGTGAAGCAGCTTCTGTTGGATTTTTGTACATCATCTGGTCTTGATTTGCAGGCAAATGCTTTGCAGGCTCGATACGGGAAGCATCTCTCGATCAGCAGGCACATTATATCGCCTGTAAAGATACATCACCTAATCCCATCTGGGAGATGAATTCTGGTTGTTCAACACATATACCTTCTGATAGCCTTTTGTTTCATTCTGCTCTGCCTCCTAGCCCTTAGGCATTTGTGCTCCTTGGCACTGGCTGCTGCCTTTACTTTGCTAGATTGTACAGGAATGAAATTTCTTCACCCACAGAGCTGTTTTACTTCGGAGTCACGTGAGTGATTCCATGAAGAACCCCGCCAGTCGGCATGCACGTCATTACGTCTGACGTATGGCGCAGCGACCGGCTGGGAGGAGCAGCGCTTCTCCAGCGGTAAGTATAAAAAGCCTCAGCTAAGTGTTAAACTTGTTCGAGGTCTCTGCGTTTGGTAATTCTTGTTGCAGGAGGGCAAGTCCAAACATGAAGAAATCAGGAGTAGCAAGGAGAGCCGTGCCAAAAACATCACAAGCCCGCAGGAGTGCGGGTAGCTGGCGGCCGCCTAGCTCATCCACAGAGTCGTCAGTTGTAAAACCAGCGACTACAGACTTGGTGTCTGAGAACACTGTGCCTAGTCACCTAAAAGTCTGTCCAGCCGATAGACTCAGACGAGTCCGGTCGAGAGGGTTCGCCCTTAAGCATGGATACCGCGGTACGGTTATCCAGGATGAAGCACCTTATAGAGAGGATGCTCCATCAAGAGCATCGGCCTCTCCAAGAACCCGGGTCAGAGTGAATCTGACACTGATTCAGAGGGCTTAGCGTTGGAGGCTGCCCCACGGGACGAGGGGCAAGCGCCAGAGGTCCCATTCCCGGCAGCCAGATTTGCCGTCCCTAGCGACTCTGGCGAGCCGCTTGGAGAAGAGCTGGCTGCCAGCATAAATTATCTGGCCTCGCACCAGCTTCAGGAGCTGGCCATGGACACAATGGCCAAAAAATATGATACTCCAGAGAACTGTATCCTGCTGAAGGTACCGACAGTCAACCATGCCATTTGGGGCCACATGGGGGTAGGCATCTGAGCGCCAGAGATTAAACTGCAACGGGTGGAGTATGGTGGAGTATTCTGGAGTATGGTGTACAATTTTGGTCGCCTAATTATAGGAAGGATGTCAACAAAATAGAGAGAGTACAGAGGAGATTTACTAGAATGTTGCCTGGGTTCCAGCAACTAAGTTACAGAGAAAGGTTGAACAAGTTAGGTCTTTATTCTTTGGAGCGCAGAAGGGTTAAGGGGGGACTTGATTAAGGTCTTTAAAATGATGAAAGGGATAGACAGAGTTGACGTGGATAAGCTTTTCCCATTGAGGATAGGGAAGATTCAAACAAGAGGGCATGACATGAGAATTAAGGGACAGAAATTTAGGGGTAACATGAGGGGGAACTTCTTTACTCAGAGAGTGGTGGCTGTGTGGAATGATCTTCCAGCAGAAGTGGTGGAGGCAGGATCGATTTTAACATTAAAAAGTATATGGATGGGAATGGAATGGAGGGGTATGGTCTGAGTGCAGGTAGATTGGACTAGGGGAAAATAAATGGTCGGCACGGACTGGAAGGGCCGAGAAGGCCTGTTTCCGTGCTGTAATTGTTATATGGTTATATGGTTATATGGGTGATGAAGCTGCTGGTATCAGGAATAACGGCTTTTGATAGGTCGGTGGATGGTGGGACCCTGACTGAAGTTCAGCAGGATGCCCTGGTCTCATGTGCAATTTGAGATTAACTGCCTCCGAAAGAGCGCCATCCGCCCCACCATTAACTCCAGGTTTACTACCCTATGTAAGTCTGGCAACATCCAGCCGCCTAACCTATTATTCAGAGAAGGCATGGCTAAAAGAGTGAAGGAGCTGGGCGATGAGGCCAAAACTGTCCGGCTCATCAAGACGCCAGTGACCAGCAGAACCTTTCAACGGCAGTATCCCTATAAGGGGTTCGCTGAAACCGGGACTGGGCAAGAACCAAGCCGACCGTTTAATGTGCGCAGCTGGCACACTCCAGTAGCAGCACAAGGAAACATGCCTTTACCACCCAGAACCAGGTGAAGAGCTCTACTGATAACCATGGAGGTAGGTGGGTCTGGCTCTTGTCAAAACATATTGAAAGAGAATTACCTACTAACCTGGGGGGAGGTTACACAGGTTTCTGGATGAATGGTATAAAATAACATCAAATGTGTTTATACTGCAGAGTATTCAAGGTTTGAAATTGAACTTATTTCCTACTTGTGTCCACCCACCCAACACAAACCAAAATGGGTACTCATCTTCTCACAAACAGAGAATTTGATGATCCAAGCTGAAATAGCAAAATTGTGCCTCAAGGGAGTAATTGAGAAGACAATTTATCAAACTCATCAATTTGTCTCTAATGTGTTTCCTAAACCTAAGAAGAATGGTGGGTGTCGGATTATTTTAGACCTAACAGGACTTAATCCGTTTGTGCAGTATCAGCATTTTAAAATGGAAACCTTTGCTACTGCCAAGCAATTGATTTCCAGGGGGTGTTATATGGTATGTATAGATCTCCAGGATGCATATTATTCAGTGCCTGTCCATAAAGACCATCGCAAATATTTGAAATTTAGCTGGATGGGACAATTGTGGCAATTTCGAGCTCTACCTAATGGATTAACCTCAGCCCCTCGCCTATTTACAAAGCTGCTAAAACCAGTTATTGTGTTATTACTGTCACAATGCCATATTATCATGGCCTATTTGGATGACATTCTAATCATTGGAAACACCTTTGACGCAGCCAAGAACAGTTTCAGCTCTTCAACTCATGGTGCAGAAGCTAGGATTCATTGTCCACCCAGTTAAATCAAAATTGGTGCCAGTTAACCTAATTGAGTATCTGGGATTCACAGTTAATTCCAATCACACGTCTGTGACACTGCCCCAGGGCAAGAGAGTAGATTTAATTGAAGGATGTATCAAGCTCTTGAGGGAGCAATCACCCTCAATTAAACAGTTTTTTAGTTTAATTGGTAAATTGGTAGCAGCTTTTCCAGCAGCCCAACATGGATCTTTGCACTACCAACATTTATGGAGGGCAAAGGTACAGGCACTGAGAATACATGTAAGTCACTACAATCAGCCCATGCACTTACCATCTGAAGCCATTGCAGAAGTACAGTGGTGGATTAGAAACATATTAAATTGTTATGGCACAATTTTGACCGAAGCACCCACACTTATTTTACAGACTGATGTTAGTGCCCTAGGTTTGGGTGCTACTGATACCAGGTCTAGCTGTGGAGGCAGATGGGATATGCATGAGGCACAGATTCTCCAATCACATGGAATAAATTATTTAGAACTTTTAGGCGCATTTTATGTGCTCAAAGCTTATATTACCACCAAGCATCACTTACATGTTCAGCTGCAGATTGACAACACCACGGCAGTGGCGTATGTCAATCACATGGGTGGAATCAAGTCGAAATCTTGTGACGGATTGACTAACATTATTTGGCACTGGTGCATTAAAAATAATATTTGGATTTCAGCTGTCTACTTGCCAGGCAGACTCAATATGGTGGCAGACACCAGGTCACGCAAATTCAACAAAAACACCGAGTGGATATTGAATCGTGAAGTATTTGGTGAAATTGTCCTTCGGTATGAGATGCCAGATATCGATTTGTTTGCATCCAGGCTTAATCACCAGGTACCGAAGTATGTTTCATGAGAACCAGACCCAGGGGCAGTGGCGGTGAATGCATTCTCACTGCATTGGGGTGGAATGTTTTTATATGCTTTTCCACCCTTCTGCCTCATCAGTCGGTGCCTGACTAAGATCAAGCAGGACTTCGCTACAGGGGTTTTGGTGGTACCTGACTGGCCTGCATAGCCATGGTTCCCGCTCATTTCGGACATAATAACGCACCCTATTATGGAGGTTCCAAAACGCAAACATTTATTGGTGCACCCTGTCACTGGGGATCCACACCCATTGAATGATCGAGTAAATGTGTTGATTTACAGATTTTAAGGCCATACCTGAGTCTGGGACTATCCAATCAGACTGTGGATATCATCACATTATCCTGGAGGGATAGTACAAAAAGGCAATACATCTCCCATATGAGGAGATGGGAGGAATTTTCCTTCCATAGGAACATTACTTACCACACAGCCTCCATCCCAGATGTGTTAGAATTTCTATCCCACTTACATTTCAATGCAGGGTTGAGTTATAGTGCCATCTACAGTGCCAGGAGTGCCCTGTCATTGTACCTATGCTGAGGGTCAGGACTCCAGCTGCTAGGATCTCACCCGTTAATCTCAAGATTCATGAAGGGTGTGTTTAATTCTAATCCTCCTTGGCCTAGGTACTCTGAAATCTGGGATGTGAGTATGGTACTCACGGTGCTCCGTCAATGGGGAACAGCCACATCTTTGTCCTTACCAAAGATCACCCTCAAGTTGGTTATGCTCATGGTGCTTACATCAGCGCAAAGGGTTCAGACTCTCCACAAACTGCATCTGGACAGGAAGGTGTCATCACAGAATGACGTTACATTTCATATCTATGGGTTACTCACTCAGAGCAGACCAGGGGTGTCAGGATACAAGCTTGTATTGTCAGCTTATCCCACAGATTCACGGCTGTGTGTAGTGGAGCACTTGAAGCGTTATATTGAAGTCATGAAGAGCCTCAGAGGCTCTGAGGTAGCACTATTTATAAGCCACAAAAAGCCACATATGCAAGTGTCATCTCAGACCATCTCATGATGGCTGAAGCAAGTCCAGGGGTGTGCAGGAGTTAATACTGAAATTTTTAAATCTCACTCCACCAGGGCAGCATCAACGTCAGCAGCGAGGGCAATGGACATCCCTCTAGACCATATCCTCACGGCCACAGGATGGTCAAATGAATCGACTTTTCAGAGGTTCTACAAGAAGCCGCTTGTTGAAACCGGGGTGTTTGCCCACTCCCTGGGAGAGAGGAGTTGCTAGTGTATTATTTTTCGTTATTTGTGAATTAAAGCATTAACATATTAATCAGTATCACGATTCAATGTTGTTACTAATTCACTCCTCCTGAGTCAACTGCTTGCAGTGTGAAACGCCTGGATTTGGATCGGCGTGAAATCACAGACCTTTAAAATCTTCACGGAATCACTCACATGACTCCGAAGTAAAATAGTAAGATTAAATGGGAACTTACCAGTTTGAAGTTTAATCTTTATTTTATGAGGAGTTACGATGAGCGATTATGTGCCCACCGCTCCCAACCCTCATATCATGAAGCTCATCTGGTAGTTCTAGGGTTATAATAGAAACATAGAAACATAGAAAATAGGTGCAGGAGTAGGCCATTCGGCCCTTCGAGCCTGCACCGCCATTTAATGTGATCATGGCTGATCATCCAACTCAGTATCCCGTACCTGCCTTCTCTCCATACCCCCTGATCCCTTTAGCCACAAGTGCCACATCTAACGCCCTCTTAAATATAGCCAATGAACTGGCCTCAACTACCTTCTGTGGCAGAGAATTCCAGAGACTCACCACTCTCTGTGTAAAGAATGTTTTCCTCATTTCGGTCCTAAAGGAATTCCCCCTTATCCTTAGACTGTGACCCATTGTTCTGGACTCCCCCAACATCGGGAACAATCTTCCAGCATCTAGCTTGTCCAACCCCTTAAGAATTTTGTAAGTTTCTATAAGATCCCCCCTCAATCTTCTAAATTCCAGCGAGTACAAGCCGAGTCTATCCAATCTTTCCTCATATGAAAGTCCTGACATCCCAGGAATCAGTCTGGTGAATCTTCTCTGTACCCCCTCTATGGCAAGGATGTCTTTCCTCAGATTTGGAGACCAAAACTGTACGCAATACTCCAGGTGTGGCCTCACCAAAACCCTGTACAACTGCAGTAGAACCTCCCTGCTCCTATACTCAAATCCTTTCGCTATGAATGCTAACATACCATTTGCTTTCTTCACTGCCTGCTGCACCTGCATGCCTACTTTCAATGACTGGTGTACCATGACACCCAGGTCTCGTTGCATGTCCCCCTTTCCTAATCTGCCGCCATTCAGATAATATTAAGATATTATAGTAGGATAATTATTATACTATATATTATTATATAGTAAGATAATAATCTTACTATAATACTTCAATTGGTGTTTTTCTGTGATTTCACACCGCTGCTTTGAAGATTGACGCGCATGCTGACTGGCGGGGTTCTTCACGTAATCGCTCATCGTTACCTCATAAAATAAAGATCAAACTTCAAACTGGTAAGTTCTCGTTTAATCTTACTATTAATATTTGGTATTATCTCCCAAAGAGAAGGCTCATTGGGGACTCAGAGGCTGAGTCTGAAGATCAAACGATGTGGAAAGCAGTGCTGGAAAACGGCACAATACAATACGACATAACTTTTTTATGCCAGGAGAGAAATTGGTCTGCCTGAAATTAAACTATAGTGATGAGTGGGAAGTTCAGGATTGGGGATGTGCAAAGATTGGGGCGGGGGGAGGGGTTCAGTTTTCCCCACGACATAAGGGAGAGGAGTTGTACAGTTTGATAGCCACAGGAAAAAAGGATTCCCTGTGGTGTTCTGTCCTGCATCTTGGTGGAACCAGCCTGTTGCTGACAAGTGTGTCATGGAGGGGGTGAGTTGTATTGTCCAGGCTGCTCCACAGTTTGAGGAGCATCCACCCATCCAAGACCACCTCCCATGGATCCAACTCCGCCCCCAGGACAGAGCCAGCCTTCCTGATGAGCTTGATAATTTTGTTGGCGTCCGTGGCCTTCACACTGCTGGCCCAGCACACGACAATGAAGAAGATGGCCAGTGCCATCTGTGTATGGCATGGATTTTCTTTGTTTGCTTAGGACACAATTGAGTACAGAAGTTGGGGGGTCATGTTGCAGTTGTATAAGACGTTAATGAGGCCACATTGAGGGTATTGTGTTCAGTTCTGGCACCATGTTATAGGAAAAACATTGTCAAGCTGGAAAGGGTACAGAGAAGGATTTGCAAGGATGTTGTCAGTATAGAGGATATGTGCTATAGGGAGAGGTTGAGTAGGCTGGAACTCTATTGCTTGGAGCACATGAGAAGAAGGGGTAATTGTATAGAGGTGTATAAAATCATGAGAGGAATAGATCGAGTCTTTTGCCCAGAGTAGGAGAATAGAGGACCAGAGTACATAGGTTTAAGGTGAAGGGAAAAAGATTCAATAGGAACCTGAGAGGTTGGTTTTTCACACAAAGGGTGGTGGATGTATGGAATGTGCTGCCAGTGGAGGTAGTTGAGGCAGGGACTATCGCAACATTTAAGAAAAAGTTAGACAGGCACTCGGATAGGATAGGTTTGGAGGGATATGGACCAAATGCAGGCAGGTGGGACTAATGTGGCTGGGACATGTTGGCCAGTGTGGGCTTTAGGCTGAACGGCTTGTTTCCACACTGTATCACTCTATGACTATGACCTCCTGACCTGGGACAGAGGGTACAGTCTTATTTGAAGAGACCAATAGCATTCACTAATACATCCTTGAATATAGATGGCGCTTGTGTCTGTAATCAGTTGCTGTTTTTGTGGGGTGTGCTTGTTGTAAGAAGCCAGGAACTAGAGGGTAGATGGCCCCAGGATCTACACCTTCATCCTGCACTGTACTTCCTGGAAACATGGGATAAATCTTGAGGAAATTCTTCTCATGATCCACATAAAAAACTGCAGACCTTAAGACTGAGGACCTTTGCTACTCACGGAATAATGGAAAAACACGATAAAATAGAAGAGGATTAGGCCACCTGTTCCACCACTGTGGAAGAAATTAATTTAGAGGAAAATAAAAGGAAAAAAGAAAAGTTACAGACTTCACAACATTGCTTCAAGAGACTTTATTGCATGATATCATGGAGAGATGGCGGCAGAAAACTGCTTACCAGTTCTCTGACTTCACAGCAGCATTATCCAACAGTTATACTGTGTAGTAAACGACCTTTGTTTTTTGTTAGATACAACTATACGAAAATATACTATTTACTATATGGGTACCAATTATTTCATTAGTCATAACTTACTCGTCACTTATGTTAATCTTATTCAACAACAGATGGTTAATCCAAGTCAAACACAATACAAAGGCATTGTGACATTATTCTATCTCACCTATCAGGTGGCCCACGCTCCCCTCCCCTCTCTGAGCCAATTATAATAATAATAAATAATAATATTAAATACTTTATTCATCCCCTCAGGGAAATTCAGATGTCCAGAAGCCCCCAACCAACAAACCCACACATTCAAAACGAACGCAGACAGAAAATACATAAAATACAATGTGAACACTACCTGAGAGCAATAAACACTTAAAAAGACCAATAATGAACAATTAAAAATTAAAAATTGCAAAAATGCCTCCCATTTACAGTAACATTTCTATGCCACAAGCGGTGGGGAGTGCGGGTGATCTACTGTAACTCCTCACAGACGAATAAACAAGCTTTGTTATCTCCTTTACTATTTCATGTTTACATCCATCATCCACCCTTCAACACATTCCCAGACAAGAGTTAATACATCTAATCTTACTTTGCCAATTCCCATGAACTTCCCCTGCACCTCATCAAGCGAGAGCTGCCAATTGTAAGATCCAAAGCACCCTTTTGTTACATTGTTCAATTCCAATCAAAATTAAATAAGGAAGGATATTAATTTTTCTTCCACAACCACTCAATATAATCATTACTGATCTGTCCCTGTCTCTTCTCCTTGTCTAGACTCGTTCCATATAGCCCTAATTACCCCATATTTCAAAAATGGGTCGACTTCTTTGAAAACCTCCTGTGCTGTAACCTCAACAACAGGTTATGTTGGATAATTCCACAGCTTCACTAGCTTTTGTGTGAAAAGGATGTTCTTGAAGAGGGAATCACTTAGAGATAATGTTCTGAAGCAGCAAGTAATTAGGAAGACAAATTGCATGCTGGCCCTTGCTACAAAAGGATTTGTGTTTTTATAATACTTTCACAAGACAACACCTGGCATTTTGTGTTCTGACCTGTTTTCCCCATCTAAGGAAGTGCAAGAGAGTCCAACAAAAGTTTACCGGATGCATGTGTGGGAAGGAACTGCATATGCCGGTTTAAACCAAAGATAGACACAAAAAACTGGAGTAACTCAGCAGGTCAGGTGACAGGTGACGTTTCAGGTCAAGAAGCCCAAAACATCACCCATTCCTTCTCTCCAGAGATGTTGCCTGTCGTCCATCATCAGAGACATTTCTGTGATCGGACGATGTGAGGGAGGGAAGGTTAGCTCATGAGAAGGCTTTTCTTGCTTGAGTTTAGAAGAATGAGAGTGCATCTCATTTTGACATACAAAATTCTATTAAGGCTTGACATATTAGATGCAAGATTAACACATCCCCCAGCAGGGGTGTCTAGAACTAAGTTTCAAAGTAACGGTTCAGTCATTTAGAACAGTGATGAGAAGTAATTTTTTCACCCACTGTGTATCAATCTTTGAAATTATCTACCTAGGAGCCTCATTCGCTAAGTATGTTCAAGCTGGACATTGATAGATTTCTGAACACGAAAACAATCAAAGGATATGGAAAGTAGCACTGAGATAATGAATCAGCCGTGATATTATTGAATGAAGAGGCACAAAAGGACAATTGGCATCAATGTCTCATGTTTAATGCTCTTTTCATTTTTCTATAATCCACTGGATTTAAGCACAACTTTTCCTCATAAAACAGTTCATTCATCTCCTGTATCAACACACTGGACCTTCTCTGAACTTCTTCCCATGCAAGTAAATACTTCCTTAAACATGCAGACTAAAACTGTTCCCTAACTGGTCTCAGCAATGTACTACACAAATGTTGTCATACCTCTCAGTTTCAATTATCCATTTACAGTAATAGACAACATTCCCAATGGCTTCCAAATTACTTACTGTTCTTGAATGCAAACGTTCTCTGATTTGTCTACTGAGAATCACATTCTCTTTGTAAATAGCATTCTTTATTCTCACTCCATTTAAACAAAATGTTGTTTCTCTTCCAAGAATGAGCTGCAGTCTTCAGAATGTTTTAGAAATCCAGCATGTCAGCTAGTCTGGAATGCTTTCAAGGCCCCTTGAAAAGTTTCCACTTCTGATTCCATCTGCCTAAAACGGCACTAGACTCCTAAAACGAATAGAGAAGTATCAGTCTCAGTGTGTTGTGTTTCGGGCTATGTCGCTAATCAAACCAATGCTAGCCTAGAAAGTTTGGAAGTGTAGAGATGAATTGCCATTTTGAGCATTACTCAAAACTGAAGCAAAAACATTTCTCCACAGAAATATTTCCTGCAGATGGACACAAAATGCTGGAGTAACTCAGCATGGCAGACAGCATCCATGGAGAGAAGGACAGACGAGTCTTTAAACAAAAAGTTGACATTGAGGAAAATGTGATGAAATGGAACATCGAGACACTGGGGAGTAGCATATGCACATACGCTTGCATAGCTTAATATGAAAACATGTAGTTAAATCAAAATGTTTTCATTTGGACAATCTAGATAAAAGGAACGCAAAGCTCAGTGCTGGGACCCCAGTTATTTTCAATATATATTAATGATTTAGCTGAGAGAATTAAAAGTAACATCTCCAAGTTTGCGAATGACACAAAGCTGGATCTATGAGGCTGCAGGATGACTTGGATAGGTTAGGTGAGTGGGCAGATGCATGGCAGATGCAGTAGAATGTGGATAAATGTGAAGTTATCCACTTTAGTGGCAAGGAGGTCCAACTGCAGTTGTACAGGGCCCTAGTGAGACCACACCTGGAGTATTGTGTGCAGGTTTGTCTCCTAATTTGAGGAAGGACATTCTTGCTATTGAGGGACTGCAGCATAGGTTCACCAGGTTAATTCCCAGGATGGCAGGACTGACATATGGGGAAAGGATGGGTCAACTGGGCTTGTATTCACTGGAATTTAGAATGAGAGGGGATCCTATAGAAACATATAAAATTTGTAAGGGGTTGGACAGGTTAGATGCAGGAAAAATGTTCCCAATGTTTGGGGAGTCCAGAACCAGGCATCCCAGTTTAACAATAAGGGGTAGGCCATTTAGGACTGAGATGAGGAAAAACATTTTCATCAAGAAAGTTGTGAATCTGTGGAATTTCATTTCGGAGTCACATGAGTGACTTCGTGAAGAGCCAACCGGCGCGCATGCTCGACATATCGTCGTATCGCGTTGCTGCGACGGCTGGCGGTGGAGCGCGCTCCTCGCCAGCCCTTCATAAGGGAACCACTGAGGTAAGTATCCTACCTTAAGTTGGTGGTCCTTGTTGTGTTACTTTGTGTTTTGCAGCAAGGACATGGATGGGAGTTCTAAGGGCCGGAGAACGTCTGGACGAGGTCGCCGGTCGGCAGTCCCGGAGCCATTGATATCGGCGGTACCTGCAGCGCAGGCCGGGACACGGGCGGGAATGTCGGTAAGCCCTGTGTTTACAGGTCCGGATCCGCCAGCACACCACAGTTCGGAGGAGTTCGACGAAGAGGAGTGTGGTGTGCCGCCAGAGCAGGAGGACCCTGCCATGGCAGTCAGGTCGTCAGCAGGCTTGCTGGCGACCTCGAGCAGAAGGGTACGTGCAGCGGCACGGCCCTTTTCACTCAGCCCTCCGAGTAGGGGAAGGGCAGGAGCCCAGAAGTCTAAACCTGTCGGGGCTAAGGCTTTGCCTGCCGCCGGGGAGCGGTCAGGTTCCAGGGCGGGACCCGGGGAGGCTGTGAGGTCCAGTCGACGCCCCCCAACTCTCAACGCCGGGACGGGTCGGTTGGGTCGGGTCTCGTCACGGTCGCCGAGCCTCCCATGGATGGGTGGGCGAGACCATGCGTCGGCGAGGTCCACGACGTGGGCTGCCGGCAAGCCCGCGCGGGCATCAGGTATCCATGCTGCGGCTGGTGCAGACACCACGCCGCAAGTGCCCTTAGTGGCAGCGGCTTCAGCTCCCGCTAAACGGAGGCGGTTGAACACGCCCGCGCGGGAATCGCGCAGTTTCGCTTCGGCGGCTGTTAGCGACGACTACCGGCACCGGGTGGGCCTCGATGAGGTGCGGGCCAATGATAGGGGCCCCGGCAATTTTTCAGAGCCGGAGGACTCCGACCACCTGAGTGTTCAGGGTGAAGGGCGTATTGACCGTATGGAGCGGCTGCTGGAGCTCCTGCTTCATGGTCAACAGCAGCAAGCATCCAGCAGCGACAGGCACAGGGCTGTTTCACCAACTTCCACCTTCAGTCTGGAGCAGCAGGATGAGGAGGTTTTGGTCGATCCCATACCACCTCCGTCAGATTTACCAGCGGAGGAACTTCTCGATGTGGCTGCTAAGTTCGCGGCCCCACACTCATCTGGGCTTCCCCTGAACTCGAAATTGGCAGCCACAGTGGACTTCCTCAACAACCATCAGCTCCAAGAAGAAGTTCTCATTCAGGCCATGAGCCGTCACAAGGCTCCATCCAACTGCAACTCCCTCAACGTGCCTGTGGTCAATACGCCGATATGGGGCAACATCAGTGCGGCTATCCGTCAACAGGAGCTGAAAATTCAGCGGATCCTGAAGCTCCTCACGGCCGGTATTACCGCCTTTGTGCGGTCGGTTCATGGGGATGAATTAAATTTGGACCAGGAGGATGCTCTGGCTCTATTGTGCGCAACTCAACATGAGATCAATGGGTTCCGCAAAAGCAGCATCCGCCCGGCGCTCAACCCTACGTTTGCAGGGTTGTGCAAACCACCACCGCCGCCGCCGCCCCGTCAGCTCTTTGGAGAAGACCTCTCGAAGAGGGTCAAAGAGCTTGACGAACAAGCCAAAACGGTGGGAATCATGCGCTCTCACAGTGCCCCCAGGCCGAAAGCTCTGCTTGTTCCTCCACGAGGGTCTGCCAGCACCTCTACAAGGACCTACCCTCCAGCTCCACCCCGTTACCAACAGCCCCAGCAGCAGGGGGCTTTTTTAGGACAAGGTCGGCAGAAACCCTGGTGGAAGATGAGGACGCCGCGCCCTCAAGCCAACCCAGCACCTCCACGTCCACCCACACGCGTCAAGGACCGCCGGTAACCACGGAGGTGAGGCGGTCTGGTTCTCTCTTTTCTCTTTGTCTAACCTCACATGTTGGTGGGCGCCTTCGGTTCTTTTTGGGTGCATGGGGTGATATTACTGGTGATGAGTATGTGTTACAAAATATTCAGGGTCATAAAATTGAGTTTCTTAATGGGGACATTCCTCCATCCCAGCATAGGCCTGGTCGAACATTTAAATTGTCTGCTGCAGAGCAGGCAGCAGGCTATAAGGAAATTTTGAGGCTAGAACAGAAGGGAGTGATAGAGAAAACGGTTCATGAGCCAGTTGAATTTGTTTCTAATATATTCACTCGACCCAAGAAGGATGGAGGCTGTCGAGTCATCATTGACCTGACTCGTTTAAATACTTTTGTAACATATACTCATTTCAAAATGGACACTTTTGAAACCGCCAAATCATTGATTTCACATGGTTGCTTTATGGCATGCATTGATTTACAAGATGCGTACTATACTGTATACATTCAAAAATGTTATAGGAGGTTTCTGAAATTTATCTGGATGGGTCAACTCTGGCAATATAGGGCTTTGCCAAACGGGCTTACCACAGCCCCTAGATTATTCACTAAATTGGTGAAGCCAATTATGGCTTATTTACGACAACGACATCATATAGTAATGGCCTATTTAGATGATATCTTAATTGTCGGCCACACCCTGGAATTGGCTCAACAGGGTGTTGCAGCTGCTGTCAATATATTTCAGCAGCTGGGGTTCATTGTCCATCCAGCCAAATCAAAGTTCTGCCCCTCCCAGGTAATTCATTATCTGGGGTTTACGGTGGACTCTATTCACATGAGGGTCACCATACCAACTAATAAGGTTGAGGAGGTCACCCAGGTGTGTCAAGGTTTAATCAGCGCTAGTATACCATCGATTCGACATACAGCTACAGTAATTGGCATGCTTGTAGCATTGTTTCCGGCAGCCCGATATGGGCCTTTGCATTATCAGAATTTGCAAAGGGCCAAGATCGCTGCGTTAAGACAGCACGCTGGTCATTATGATCGACCAATGCAGCTGCCGCCCGAAGCGAAGGATGAGTTACGATGGTGGGTGCGTCACATTAGTAACTCATTTAAGCCTATTATTGAGGCTAATCCGGTGGTATACTTGCAAACTGATGCGAGCTCTTCTGGCTGGGGAGCTACGGATCATTACTCTAGATGCGGGGGCAGATGGGATACCCTTGAGGCTACTATGTTGTTGTCTCAAGGGATAAACTATTTGGAGCTACTTGCAGCATTCCACGGACTTCGTGCTTATTGTTCCAAGGTTTTTGGAGCACATGTCCTTCTCCAAATAGACAACACCACTGCGGTGGCTTATTTAAACCATATGGGCGGTACCAGGTCAGTTTCATGTGATAAATTGGCTAACTCTATTTGGCTCTATTTGGAACACCAGTGTTCAAAGAGACATTTGGATTTCAGCTACCTATTTGCCAGGTGAGCTTAATATTGTGGCGGACACCAGGTCACGCAAGTTTAATGACAATATTGAATGGATGTTGCATCCTGAAATTTTTGCCAAAGTTACAGCCAAATTTGGGAAACCGGATATTGACCTTTTTGCGTCACGGTTGAACCATCAGGTACCAACATACGTCTTGTGGGAACCAGATCCTGGGGCTATGGCGCTAGATGCATTCTCGCTGGACTGGGGGAATTGCTTTTTCTATGCATTCCCCCCGTTTTGCCTCATCAGTCGGGTATTACGAAAGATTCAGATGGATGCAGCCAAGGGCATCCTTATTATACCCGACTGGCCTACACAGCCGTGGTATCCGGTGGTCTTTGACATGCTCAGTGAGCCTTGGGTCCTTTTGAAGGGTTGCCCAGAATTGGTTACTCACCCTGTGTCAGGGGAGCCACATCCCTGCCATGGCTATTTAAATTTGTTGGCTTGCAGGTTTTGAACAGGCCGTTGGTCCAATACGGCCTCTCAACTCGGACCATGGATACCATTGGGGCGTCGTGTCGAGAGTCCACAAGGCGAAGATACCGCTCACATATCAAGAAGGGGGAAGCCTACTGCAGCCGCTCTCGCATCACGTACGATGACGTGACTATAACCGACATCCTGGAATTCCTCGCGGGGTTGCACCATGATGAACACTTAAGTTACAGTGCCATCAACAGTGCCAGGAGCGCGCTGTCATTCTACCTCAAGATTGAGGTGGGATCCAACAGGCTAGTGTCCAGACTCATGAGGGGTATATTCAATATGAATCCGCCTACACCACGCTACAATATCACCTGGGATGTCAGGGACGTATTAACCCTGCTCAGGACGTGGTCTCCCATGGAAGGGCTCCAGCTGGACAAACTCACCATGAAGCTGGTGATGTTACTAGCGCTGACTTCAGCACAGAGGGTACAGACACTGCATAAACTACGTGTCGACAGAATGATGTCTCCCCCTACAGAAGTAGTCTTCTTTGTTGATGAGCTACTAAAGCAGCATAGACCTGGGTGCACAGGGCTGCAGCTGAAGTTCCCGGCATACCCCGCAGATGCTAGGCTGTGTTTAGCCTCACATATCCGTCACTATGTCAAGGTGACGGCATGCATCAGAGGAATGGAGAGATACCTGCTTGTCACTCATAAGAGACCTCATCATCGAGTGACAGTCCAGACGATATCCAGGTGGCTCCGGGTCGTCTTGGGTAAGTCAGGTATTGACACTAATGTGTTCAAGTCTCATTCCACCAGGGCTGCATCGACGTCAGCGGCGAGGATTATGGAGGTGCCTATGGACCATATTCTCGCCACAGCAGGATGGGCTAATGAAGCTGTGTTTCAGCGATTTTATAACAAGCCTGTTGCTGCTCCTCTACAGTTTGCGGAAGCCGTGCTGAATGCAGGTCAAGAACGTGGAGGTGTCCCCGCATGAGTGGTTTTTGATTTGTTGTTAATAAATATGCTCTTGTTTTGCAGTATGAACTATTTGAGCAAGTTTGTTCCTCCCATCCATCCCTGCTAGTGGTGTGTCAGCATGGACGTGGTCCAGGGCGTGTAATCACAGAAGCTTTGAAGTCTTCACGAAGTCACTCACGTGACTCCGAAATGAAATAGTAAGATTGAACGAGAACTTACCAGTTCGAAGGTTGATCGTTATTTCATGAGGAGTCGCGGTGAGGGATTTCGTGCCCTCCACGCCCAACCCTCAATCACCTTCACCTGGTAATTTGAGTCTCTTTCATCTTACTATGCCAAGTCATTTCTGTTACTGGTTTCTGTGATTCCACACCGCTACTTTGAAGAATGTCGAGCATGCGCGCCGGCGGGCTCTTTACGAAATCCCTCACCGCGACTCCTCATGAAATAACGATCAACCTTCGAACTGGTAAGTTCTCGTTCAATCTTACTATTCTCTGCCACAGAAGGCAGTTCATGGGCCGAATGGCCTATTCCTGCACCTATTTTCTACATTTACTGTGTCTATGTTTTTCAAGTTCAAGTTCAAGTTCAAATTACATTTATTGTCACATGCACCAATTGGTACAGTGAGATTTGAGTTACCATCCTGCCATACGAATAAAAAAGAACACGATACATGATAGAGTTTAACACGAACATCCCCACACAGCGGAATCAATGATTGTCACTGTAGGGAAGGCAATAAATTTGCCTTCCCTCGCTGTTCTGACACAAACATTAGGCTGCTGTTCATTGACTATAATTAACTATTCAACATTATCATTCCCTTTAAACTCATCACTAAACTCCAAGGCCTTGTCCTCTGTACCTCCCTTTGCAATGGATTTTTGACATCGTCATTGGCAGACCCCAATCGGCGCGGAACGGTAACAGCACCTCCTCCTCACTGACCATCCTCACAGATGCACCTCAAGGCTGTGATCTTAGCCCTCTGATCTACTCTCTTTACACAGATGAATGTGTGGCTAAGCACCGTTCCAATGTAATTTATGCAATAGCCTACGACACCTCTGTGGTCAGCTGAATCCCATTGCAGTGAAAGATGGCGCCCAACGCAGGTGACTATTTGCATGCTAGCCCCAGCAACCGTTCTACAATTGCTCCACACTCTTAAATCTATATTCCTGCAGCAACTTTTCTTACTTTACCTATGAAATCGGACTTTGCTGGCTTTACCTTGCACTAATTATTCCCTTACCATGTATGTATACACTGTAAATAGCTCGATTGTAATCATGTATGCTGACTGGATAGCACACAACAAAAGTTGTTCACTGTCCATTGGTACACATGGCAATTAACTAAACTGAAACGGAAACGGAAACGGAAACATTGCTGACATTTCAGTGTGCAGGAGAAAGATGGAACGCCTGGCCGTGTGGTGCCAAAACTACAACTCCCGCCCACTGTCATTTAGACCAAGGTATTAATTGTTGACTTCAGAAAGGGGAAGTCGGGAGTCCAAGTACTGGTTTTCATTTGGGGGTCAGCAGTGGGGAGATTTAGCAGCTTGAAATTGTTTGGAACTAACATTTCGGATGACCTGCCTTCCCCAGCATATGGAAGACAGACACAAAAGGGTGATATAACTCAGCGGGTCAGGCAGCATCTCTGGAGAAAAGGAATAGGTGACATTTCAGATCAAGACCCTTCTTCAGATATTCTTCCCAGCATATACATGGAAACATGAAGTCACGTTATACCTCTATTTTTTTTAGAAGTTTAAAGAGATTTGGCATGTCATCGCTTACTCAAACAAACTTCAGCAGATGCACTGTAAAACGTATCCTGACTGATTGCACCATGGTATGGCAATTCTAAAGCATGAGGCTGCAGGGAATGATGGACATAGCCGATCCATCATGGGCAGGGCCCTCCCCATCAGTGAAAGCATCTATATTGCGTACAGTTTTGGTCTCCTAATCTGAGGAAAGACATTCATGCCATAGAGGGAGTACAGAGAAGGTTCACCAGACTGATTCCTGGGATGGCAGGACCTCCATATGAAGAAAGACTCGGCTTGTACTCGCTGGAATTTAGAAGATTGAGGGGGGATCTTATAGAGACTTACAAAATTCTTAAAGGGTTGGACAGGCTAGATGCAGGAAGATTGTTCCTGATGTTGGGGAAGTCCAGAACAAGGGGTCACAGTTTAAGGATAAGGAGGAAGTCATTTAGGACCGAGATGAGAAAATAAATTTTCACACAGAGAGTGGTGAATCTGTGGAATTCTCTGCCACAGAAGGTAGTTGAGGCCAGTTCATTGGCTATATTTAAGAGGGAGTTAGATGTGGTCCTTGTGGCTAAAGGGATCAGGGGGTATGGTGAGAAGGCAGGTACAGGATACTGAGTTGGATGATCAGCCATGATCATATTGAATGGCGGTGCAGGCTCGAAGGGCCAAATGGCCTCCTCCTGCACCTATTTTCTGTGTAATATTTTTTTATTTGAAGTAAACCGTTTACAATATAAAGCTTACTCTATAAACTAACACCTTAATTCAATATTACTACAAATAACATATCAATACTTAATATCTTCTATTTTTTTGGAAATAAAGAAAAAGATATATAAAAGAGAAAAGAAAAAAGAGTAAATAAAAAGGATCCGATGCGAATAACTTACTTATATTTGATATTATTGTGCATTTATTAGAGATATTTCTGAATGAAATAGTATTTCGTATAATGATTTTAGTTTTTGTTTATATATATGTAATATTTTTGTTTTTCAAATTTTCCCTTTTTATTTTCTTTTTATTTACGATTGAAGTATGTGGGAAGAACCTATTTTCTATGTTTCTATGTTTCCATGAGGCACTACCCCAAGAGGGAATCATCTTCAAAGATACTCCCTTCCCATCCACATTGTGGCCTTGTCTCCCTGTTACCATCAGGCAGCAGCTACAGCAGCCTGAAGTCCCATACCACCAGGCTCAGAACAGGTACTTTCCTACAAATGTCAGGATTTTGAACCCACCTGCCCACCCCTAATCCTACCTTGACAACAGAAGGTGATGGACCACTCTTGCATGACCACATGCACTTGTTTTCCTTTTGTATTTGTGTTTTGCTCTGATGACTGTTTTTTTCTTTCACGGCATTTTTTTTACTGCTTTTCAGATTTTATATTTAACGAATGTATAATTTATGTAGATTTTTTTTTTTGAGGCAATGTGTCTGCGATGCCGCTGCGAGCAAGATTTTCATTGTACCTTGGACTCACCATTTGTGTGCATCTACCAATAAACTCGACTTGACTTGAGTTGGAAGGAATTGCAGATGTTTGTTTCAGTCTGAAGAAGGGTCTTGGCCTGAAACGTCACCCATTCCTTCCCTCCAGAGATGCTGCCTGTCCCACTGAGTTACTCCAGCTTTTTGTGTCTATCTTTGACTTGACTTGGGTTGAGGGGTCTTGACTAGGTGCTTCTGGCCCACAAACGCTAGTTTAAAAAAAAAGATGAGCTAGAAAGCTAAGCAGTACAAAAAAAACCTTCCACTGAAATGTCACTTAAAGACAACCTCTTTTCACTAGAGGTCACATAATTGTTGCAGGCTTTGTAGCAATCCCATGGCCATTAGAGGCTTGGGTTACCACAAGAATATTTAGGGAAACACAGATGAATGTATGACATTTGGTGGCGCAGTGGTAGAGTTGCTGCCTTACAGCGAATGCAGCGCCTGAGACCCGGGTTCGATCCTGACTACGGGTGCTGCCTGTACGGAGTTTGTACGTTCTCCCCGTGACCTACGTGGGATTTCTCCAAGATCTTCGGTTGCCTCCCACACTCCAAAGACGTACAGGTATGTAGGTTAATTGGCTTGGTAAATGTAAAAATTGTGCCAAGTGGGTATAGGATACTGTTACTGTGCAGGGATCGCTGGTTCCCGTGTAGATAGTAGATCTCGCATGTAGATAGGGTGGTAAAGAACGCTTTTGGTGTGCTGGCCTTTATAAATCAGAGCATTGAATATAGGAGTAGGGAAATAATGTTAAAATTGTACAAGGCATTGGTGAGACCAATTCTGGACTATGGTGTACAATTTTGGTCGCCTAATTATAGAAAGGATGTCAACAAAATAGAGAGAGTACAGAGGAGATTTACTAGAATGTTGCCTGGGTTCCAGCAACTAAGTTACAGAGAAAGGTTGAACAAGTTAGGTCTTTATTCTTTGGAGCGCAGAAGGTTAATGGGGGACTTGATTGAGGTCTTTAAAATGATGAAAGGGATAGACAGAGTTGACGTGGATAAGCTTTTCCCATTGAGGGTAGGGAAGATTCAAACAAGAGGGCATGACATGAGAATTAAGGGACAGAAGTTTAGGGGTAACACGAGGGGGAACTTCTTTACTCAGAGAGTGGTGGCTGTGTGGAATGAGCTTCCAGCAGAAATGGTGGAAGCAGGATCGATTTTAACATTTAAAAGTAAAGTGGATAGGTATATGGACGGGAAGGGAATGGAGGGGTATGGTCTGAGTGCAGGTAGATGGGACTAGGGGAAAATAAATGTTCGGCATGGACTGGAAGGGCCGAGAGGGCCTGTTTCCATGCTGTAATTGTTATATGGTTATATGGTTATATGGTGGGCCGAAAGGGCCTGGTTTCCGCACTGTATCTCTAAACTAAACTAAACATATGGTGAAGACTTTATTGCCACATTCAGAGTTAGCTACATATAACACTGTTGGATGAGAATGACAAACATAACATTTAAGTGGATGGTATTGTAGATAGTGAAGATGGTTGTCAAAAAATGCAGCAGGGTCTTGAACAGCTAGGCAGATGGGCTAAGGAATGGTTGATGGAATTCAAAACAGAGGAACTTGATTTGTTGCATTTTGGAAAGACAAACATGGGCAGGACGTACACAGTGAACGGTAGGGCACTGCGTAGTGTTGTAGAGCAGAGGGATCTAGGAGTGCAGGTACATAGGTCCTTGAAGGTGGAGTCGCACGTAGCAGGGTGGTCAAAACGGCTTTTGGCACATTGGCCTTCATCAGTCTGAGTATTGAGTATAGAGGTTAGGAGGTCATGTTGCAGTTATATAAGACGTTGGTGAGTCCGCATTTAGAATATTGTGTTGTTCTGGGCACCATGTTATAGGAAAGATGTCAAGCTGGAAAGGGTACAGAGAAGATTTACGATGATGTTGCCAGGACATGACGGTCTGAGTTATAGGGAGAGGTTGAGCAGGCTAGGACTCCTTGGACCGCAGGAGGATGAGGGGTGTACAAAATCATGAGAGGAATAGAACAGGTAGACATACAGTCTTTTGCCAAGAGTAATTAGCCGCAAGAGATCAAATAAGGGATCAAATAAGAATTGAGAACCAGAGGACATAGGTTTAAGGTGAGGGGGGAAAGATTTAATCGCAATGTGAGGGATAACTTTTCCATACAAAAGGGTGGTGAATGTATGGAGGGAACTGTTTGAGAAGGTAGTTGAGGCTGGTACTATCGTAACATTTAAGAAACATTTAGACAGGTACATAGATAGGACAGGTTTGGAGGGATATGGGCCAAACACAGGTAGGTGGGACTGGTGTAGGTAGATAGGACATGTTGGTTGGTGCGGTGTTGGTGTTGACAGGACATGTTAGTTAGGCTGAAGGGCCTGTTTCCAACACTGTGTGACAATAACATGTATTCTCAGTACACATACAGTAAGTCTTGGTATGATCGGTCTATCCCCAGGTTAGAATATGGGGAGGAGATAATAGGGTTCTGTCAGATACAGCCCTTGTGGGGAGAATAATGGAGACAAAGGCTTTATCTTGAGACAATTAGTGTCTGTATGACTACAGAGGGAAGAGATACCTGTTGTGAACAAATAATCACCATATGGAATGTGAATAGGGATAATGTACTGCCAAGCAAAAATGATTTCTGGAAAGAATAGTTAATAATCAAATTTTAATGAATTAATTCAAAGGAAGGTTTTTTTCTAATCAGATGTTGACCAGAGATACGTAGTCTCCAATAGTTGATTATACATCTTCATTTTTTCAGATTGGTTTAATGATGAGAAAAACTAAACCACTGTAAATTGGCAAAATTGTTACACATGTCCAGAAAGTGCATTGAAATCCCATGCTTTGTACCAACAGAAATTGATCACAATCATAAGCAATCACAATCACAATAATACTTTATTAGCCAAGTATGTTTTGCAACATAAGAGGAATTTCATTTGCCAAGTCAGTCATACAAATAAAAAGCAACGGAACACACAAAATACATTTTAACATAAACATCCACCACAGTGACTCCTCCACATTCCTCACTGTGATGGAAGTCAAAAAAAAAGTTCATATCTCGTCCCTTATTTGATCTCTTGCGGCCAGGGACCTCAAGCCCTCCGTTGACGGGACGATCTTGACTCCCGTAGCCAGTGGCGTTTGGGCCCTCCGCATCAGGGCAATCAGCTCCTGCATCAGGGGACTGTCATCTCCCCCGCGCCGGCAATCGAACCACACGTCGGGACTGGTCGAGCCTCTGTATCGTTGGAGCTCCAGACTAGCCTCTACCGAGACTGCGAGGCCGCGGTTGGAGCGATCCCAGGCAAGGGATCGATTCCAATTTTAAGTCAGTCCGCGGAGGCCTCCAGCTCCATCGATGGTAGGTCGCAGAGCGACATGAGATGGGATCTGGAAAACAAATCGCATCTCCGGCAAGGTAAGAAACTGAAAAAAAGTTTTCCCCAACCTCTTCCCCCGACCCCCACATAAAAAAAAACGGAGAATATTTACACAAACTTTTAAATCACACTAAAAATTTAAAAAAGATGAAAAAACTCTTGGTGGTGCTGCCAATCATGCGGCGTCCCTGGTGATGAACTGGACATACAAGGTGATCTGGATCATTGTTTTTGTATAGAGAAGAATAGTAAGATTGAACGAGAACTTACCAGTTCGAAGGTTGATCATTATTTCATGAGGAGTCGAAGTGAGGGATTTCGTGAAGAGCCCGCCGGCGCGCATGCTCGACATACTTCAAAGTAGAGGCGTGGAATCACAGAAACCAACAAAAGAAATGACTTCGGATAGTAAGATTGAAGTGACTAAGATTACCAGATGAAGGTGATTGAGGGTGGGCGAGGAGGGCACGAAATCCCTCACTTCGACTCCTCATGAAATAATGATCAACCTTCGAACTGGTAAGTTCTCGTTCAATCTTACTATTTCATTTCGGAGTCACGTGAGTGACTTCGTGAAGACTTCAAAGCTTCTGTGATTACACGCCCTGGACCACGTCCATGCAGACACACCACTACCAGGGATGGATGGGAGGAACAAACTTGCTCAAATAGATCATACTGCAAAACAAGAGCATATTTGTTAATAACAAATCAAATCCCCTCATGCGGGGACATCTCCGCGTTCTTGACCTGCATTCAGCACGGCTTCTGCGAACTGTAGAGGAGCAGCAACAGGCTTGTTATAAAATCGCTGACACACAGCTTCATTAGCCCATCCTGCTATGGCGAGGATCTGGCCCATAGGCACCTTCATAATCCTTGCCATTGATGTCAATGCAGCCCTGGTGGAGTAAAACTTGAACACATTAGTGTCGATACCTGACTTACCCAAGACGACTCGAAGCCACCTGGATATCGTCTGGACTGTCACTTGATGATGAGACAAGCCGGTATCTCTCCATTCCTCTGATGCATGCCGTCACCTTGACATAGTGACGAATACGTGAGGCTGAACACAGCCTAGCATCTGCGGGGTATGCCGGGAACTTCAGCTGCAGCCCTGTGCACCCAGGTCTATGCTGCTTTAGTAGCTCATCAACGACGAAGACTACTTCCATAGGGGTAGATATCATCCTGTCAACACATCGTTTGTGTAGTGTTTGTACCCTCTGCTGAAGTCAGCGCTAGTAACATCACCAGTTTCATGATGAGTTTGTCCAGTTGGATCCCTTCCATGGGAGACCACGTCCTGAGCAGGTTTAATACGTCCCTGACATCCCAGGTGATATCATAGCGTGGTGTAGGCGGATTCATATTGAATATACCCCGCATGAGTCTGGACACTAGCCTGTTGGATCCTACCTCAATCTTGAGATAGAATGATAGCGCGCTCCTGGCGCTGTTGATGGCACTGTAACTTAAGTGTTGATCATGGTACAACCCCGCGAGGAATTCCAGGACGTCAGTTATTGTCACGTCATCGTACATGATGCGAGAGCGGCTGCAGTAGGCTCCCACTTCTTAATCTGCGAGCGGTATCTTCGCCTTGTTGACTCTCGACATGACGCCCTGATGGTATCCAATGGTCCGAGTTGAGAGGCCGTATTGGACTAACGGCCTGTTCAGAACCTGCAAGCCAACAAATTAAATAGCCATGGCAGGGATGCGGCTCCCCTGAGACAGGGTGAGTAACCAATTCTGGGCAACCCTTCAAAAGGACCCAAGGTTCGATTGAGCATGTCAAAGACCACCGGACACCAAGGCCGTGTAGGCCAGTCGGGTATAATAAGGATGCCCTTGGCAGCATCTGCCTGAATCTTTCGCAGTACCCGACTGATGAGGCAAAACGAGGGGAATGCATAGAAAAACCAATTCCCCCAGTCCAGCGAGAATGCATCTAGCGCTATTGCCCCAGGATCTGGTTCCCATGAAACGTATGTTGATACCTGATGGTTCAACCGTGACGCAAAAGGTCAATGTCCGGTTTACCAAATTTGGCTGTGACTTCAGCAAAAATTTCAGGATGCAACATCCATTGAATATTGTCATTGAATTTGCGTGACCTGGTGTCCGCCACAGTATTAAGCTCACCTGGCAAATAGGTAGCTGAAATCCAAAATCTCTTTGAATACACCAGAGCCAAATTGAGTTAGCCAATTTGTCACATGAAACTGACCTGGTACCACCCATATGGTTTAAATATGCCACAGCTGTGATGTTGTCTATTTGGAAACGGACGTGTGTTCCAACAAGCTTGGAACAATACACACGAAGTCCGTGGAATGCTGCCAGCAACTCCAAATAGTTAAACCCTTGAGTCAAGAACATCGTTGACTCAAGTGTGTCCCATCTGCCCCCACAACGAGAGCAATTATCTGTAGCTCCCCAGCCATTGGAGCTTGCATCAGTCTGCAAATATACCACCGGATTAGCCTCCCTGATGGGCTTGAATGAGCTGCTAATGTGACACACCCACCATTGCAACTCATTTATTGCTTTGGACGGCAGCTGCATTGATCGATCATAATGACCAGCGTTCCATTTTAACGCAGTAATTTTAGCTCTTTGCAAATTCTGATAATGCAAAGGTCCATATCGTGCTGCCGGAAACAAAGCCACTAGCTTGCCAATTACTGTGGCTGTATGCCGAATCGATGGTATATTGGTGCCAATTAAATCTCTGCACACCTGAGTGACCTCCTCAATTTTGTTAATTGGTATGGTTTCCCTCATGCTCATTGAGTTCACCGTGAACCCTAGGTAATTAATTACCTGGGCAGGGCAGAACTTCGATTTCTCTGGATGGACAATGAATCCCAATTGTTGAAATATATTGACAGCAGCTGCAACACCCTGTTCAGCCAATTCCAGGGTGTGGCCCACAATAAAGATATCATCTAAATAGGCCATTACTATATGATGTCGTTGTCTCAAATAAGCCATGATTGGCTTCACCAATTTAGTGAACAATCTAGGGGCTGTAGTGAGCCCATTAGGCAAAGCCTTATACTGCCAAAGTTGCCCCATCCAGATAAATTTCAAAAACCTTCTATCATATTTCTGGATGGATACTGAATAATATGCATCCCTCAAATCGATGCATGCCATAAAGCAACCATGAGAAACCAATGATTTGGCTGTTTCAAACGTATCCATTTTAAAATGAGTATATGTTACAAACGTATTCAAACGGGTTAGATCAATAATAACACGACAGCCTCCATCCTCCTTAGGTCTAGTGAATATCTTCGAAACAAATTCAACTGGCTCATGCACCATTTTCTCAATCCTTAAAATTTCCTTGTAACCTGCTACCTGTTCTGCAGCATATAATTTAAACATTCGACCGGGCATGTGCTGGGATGGAGGAATGTCGCCATTAATAAACTCAATTTTATGCCCCTGAATATTCTGCAACACACACTCGTCACCAGTAAATTTACCCATGCACCCAAAAACAACCGAAGGTGACCACCAACATGTGAAGTTAAACAAAGAGAAAAGAGAAAACCAGACCCCCTCACCTCCGTGGTTACCGGCGGTCCTTGACATGTGTGGGTGGCCGTGGAGGTGCTGGGTTGGCTTGAGGGCGCGGCGTCTTCGTTTCCCACCAAGGTCTCTGCCGACCCTGTCCTAAAAAAGACCCTTGGTGCTGGTCTGGTGTTGTTGTCGTTGTGGAGCTAGAGGGTGGGTCCTCCTCGAGGTTCTGGCAAACCCTCATGAGCGAATGTATGGAGCTTTTGAGCCTGACGGTGTGGGGCACTCTGAGAGCGCATGATCCCCACCGTCTTGGCTTGTTAGTCAAGCTCTTTGACTCTCTTCGAGAGGTCTCACCAAAGAGCTGACAGGGCGGCGGCGGCGGCGGTGGTTTGCACAATCCTGCAAACTTCGGGTTGAGCGCTGGGCGGATGCTGTTCTTGCGGAACCCGTTGATTTCGTGCTGGGTCGCGCACAGAAGGGCCAGAGCATCTTCCTGGTCCAAATTCAGTTCGTCCCCGTCCACCGACCGCGCAAAGGCGGTAATACCGGCCGTGAGGAGTTTCAGGATCCGCTGCAATTCTAGCTCCTGTTGACGGATAGCCGCACTGATGTTGCCCCATATTGGCGTATTGACCACAGGCACGTTGAGGGAGTTGCAGTGTGATGGAGCCTTGTGACGGCTCATAGCGTGGATGAGGACTTCTTCCTGCAGCACCTGATTATTAAGAAAGTCCACTATGGCTGCCAGTTTTGTATTTAGAGGAAGTCCAGATGAATGTGGAGCCACGAATTTGGTCGCCACATCCAAGGGTTGCTCCGCTGGCACCTCCAACGGAGGTGGTACGGGATCCACCAGAATCTCCTCGTCCTGCTGCTCCAGGCTGATAGTGGATGTTGGTGAAGACGCCCTGTGCCTGTTGCTGCCCTGCTGTTGTTGACGTTGAAGCAGGAGCTCCAGCAGCCGCTCCATACGGTCAATACGCCCTTCACCCTGAACACTCTGGTGGTCTGAGTCCTCCGGCTCTGAAAAGAAACCGGGCTCCTATCATCGGCCCGCACCTCGTCGAGGCCCTGCCGGTGCCGGTAGTTGTCGCTGACAGCCGCCGAGGCGAACTGCGCGATTCCTGCGCGGGCGTGTTCAACCGCCTCCGTTTAGCGGGAGCTGAAGCCGCTGCCACTAAGGACACTTGCGGCGTGGTGTCGGCACCAGCCGAAGCATGGCTGCCTGGGGCCCGCGCAGTCTTGCCGGCTGCCCACATCGTGGACCTTGCCAGCGCATGGTCTCGCCCACCCATCCATGGGGGGCTCGGCGACCGTGACGAGACCCGACTCAACCGACCCGTACCGGCGTCGAGAGTCGGGGTGTGCCGGCTGGACCTCACAGCCGCCCCGGGTCTCGCCCTGGAACCTGACCGCTCCTCCGTGTCAGGCAATGCCTTAGCCCTAACAGTGTTAGGCTTCTGGGCTCCTGCCCTCCCCCTTCTCGGAGGGCTGAGTAGAACGGGCCGTGCAGCCGCACGCACCCTGCTCCAGGTCGCCAGCGAGCCCGCTGACGACCTGACTGCCATGGCAGGGTCCCCCTGCTCTGGTGGCACACCACACTCCTCCTCTGGAACTCCTCCAAGCTGTGGTGTGTGGGCGGGTCCGGACCTGAAAAAACAGAGCTCACCGACATCTCCGCCCTCGTTCCGTTCTGCGTTGCAGGTACCCCCGACAACTCTCGCTCCGGAACTGCTGGCCGGCGACTTCTCCCCGATCTCCGGCCTCTTAAACTCCCATCCATGTTCTTGCTGTGAAGCAAACACAACAAGAACCACCAACTTAAGGTAGCATACTTACCTGCGTGGTTCCCTTATGAAGGGCTGGCGAGGAGCACGCTCCTCCGTCAGCCGTCGCAGCAACGCGGTACGACGATATGTCGAGCATGCGCGCCGGCGGGCTCTTCACAAAGTCACTCACGTGACTCCGAAATGAAATTGGTTGAACAAGTGCTCTCCATGTGAGCCAAGAATGGGTCAGAATGATTCTTTCACACCACGTGTGAGAATCCACATTCTTAAGATTTATAGCATTTACTTCATTTTACCATGAGCTACGTCTTAGATCCACGGAATTGTCATGCAAGAAAAAGATCCTGATTAGAGGAAAACTTTGGTTTATTGGAGCAATTTAATGCATTGCTGACATGTTCCTGTTACACATAGCACAAAAGTTCTGACTTCCACTATCAAAATCCTCTGAGCAATCAGGATGATAACATTTTGAGCATCAGAAACTACTGCAACTGCAACAACTTTTATGCCATTCATTTCATCAAGTGTTTTGTGAGATCATGGTGGGTTATTATCCAATCAGTTTTTCTTGGAAATTATATGGAACATTTCAAAAGGGTGGGTGAGGTGATTTAAATCATTAAAAATATAAAAAGCGTAAGACTATCATCTTTTCTTTCACATTCCTTGTCATATCTGTATATCAACGTTTCAATGGAAAAGCTTACAATAAGAGATTAGAGTGAAAAATCCAATTTCTCAGTTTGTCACTGTATACAAAATGTTATTATAGTGAAGTATTTCAAAAGCAGTCACAAAAGCAAAAGTATAAGTTAAGATTCAAACAGTGGGGGCAGATAAGGATTTTAAACATTCATAAATCAGTGCCTGGCCATGGAATTGTGCAGTCCCATTTAAGCAATTCTAACCCAGATTGTAATGATGTAATTGGAGATCTTATGTGCCTCAAAAGCAATTTGCAGTAACAATTGAAAACATTCCCCCTGTATCCATGCGATGTAATGTTATTTATCACACATTCATGGCTGAACAATTGTTCCCTACAGTCACAGGGTGTAGTGTAAGGGTTATCGAACACAACACAGGGATAATGGCATCTTTTATTTTGCTTTTACATCTGCTGAATCTGTACATTTTTGCCAGACAGCAGTGTAACGTTTGGCGTTCTTGAGTCCATTCATTATCTCCCATTATGTCAGCAGCAGGTAATTCTTCCATTCTGTGTCTTTGTACTATCGATGTTGGATTTGTTTGATTTGGTTGGACTTTTAAAGGATTCACGCGCTGTCTTAGCAGAAGCTGGATCAGGTTTTAAACTCGGCATTTTAAATGGGTGAGGAGCTCCTTCAGGTCCATTGACACTAGATGTCGAAGCATCAGTAATTGAGTTCATTATGAAAACAGAGCGTTTTAACCCATTCCATTTCTAGTTCCAGTTGAGGAGACATTGTTGATCAAGAGTGCAAATGTCCTTCAAAGTTGCATAACAAACTGAAAAATGACATGATTAGTACGGGTGTCAGAGATTGTGGGGAGAAGGCAGGAGAATGGGGTTAAGGGGGAGAGATAGATCAGCCATGATTGAATGGCAGAGTAGACTTGATGGGCCGAATGGCCTAATTCTACTCCTATCACATAACATTATGACTACTATTTAATTGGTATTGGTATTGGCTTATTATTATCATGTGTACCAAGGTACAGTGAAAAGGTTAATTTGTCTCGTATCCAGTCAAATGATACTCTACAACCAAGCCGTACACTAGTACAACAGGTAGTGTGAAGAGAAAAATACCTGAGTACAGAAACTGTTAAAAACTCCTCTTAATGCTCATTAAAGAAGTCATCAACTATCTCCTACCCCTCGACATAAAGGACAAGTTTATCATAATGTTCACCATCTTCACCATAAAGGACATTTATCCTACTGAGAGAGCTACATAGACTCTAAATATTTTTTTATTCTATTTCATTCCCACTACTTCTATCTTGAGGCCAATTCTTATCATTGCATATCACAGTATCATAATCTGTTAAATGTTCAGGTTTAAGAGTCTTTGTCAGAAATGTGAAAGCAAGAAAATATGTTTGTTTTACATTATAAAGATTGGACATTGGACAAAAGGAATATTTCTGAAATAAATAATTAAACACAGGTTAATGAGGCCAGAGGGAGAGAGAAAGTACTGGTATGAAGAAGTGTGAAATACAGAGCTGGACAATAGGTCCAGTTGGTGATGCTGCGCCATTCAAAAGAGGAAGCGTGAGCCGATATCACATGTGGATGACCAGTAGTTAGAAATGCCAAGTTCTGAAACAGACAGAATTCTGAGCTGCCAAGGATTGTAAAGGGCCTGTCCCACCAGCATCCGACTCCATGCGATGAGCGCGATCAAACTAGAAGTGGGGGCCGCACGGAGGTCGGGTGATCCCTGTACAGGGCCGTTCCCACCAGCATGTGCCTGCATGCGGCAAGCGCAACCAAACCGGCAGTGAGGGCCGCGCGGAGGTCGGGTGAGTGGCGTAACGCGGCGCAAAGTGAGGCGAACTTGGAGCGAAGTCTTAAAGGTAAGTTCGCCAGGACAGAGAGGGGTACACAGAGAGCGGCACAGAGGCATACACACAGAGGGCCAAGGAGCCACACACATAGATGGTCACGGAGGCACCTACAGAGAGGGTCACGGAGGCACGACGTCGAGACGGTGTGTAATGCGTCGAGGCGACTGCGAGCCGACAAGCCGTTGCCGCGCGGAATTTTTGAACATGGTCAGTTTTTCGGAGCCCCGCGCGATGTCGGGACGAACTCCGCACAATTCTGCATGGCTCCGGCGATCGAAGTGGGACCGGCCCCGCAACGCCGGACCACGTTAGGTCGCGCTCATCGCATAGAGTTGCATGCTGGTGGGACAGGCCCTTAAGACTCAATATTGAATCTGGAACCCCAGAACACTGCTTTTCACTGTGCCTCGGCACACACGATAATAAACTAAACTCAAACTCAAAGAACAAGGTATTTTCTTAAAGCTTGATGTTCAGCATCTCTCAGACAGTTCAGGAGGCAACAGACAGATAGGCCAGTGTGTGTGAGTAAGATATATAATTAAAATGTCAGATAAGAGGTAGGAGTAGAATTAGGCCATTCAGCCCATCAAGACTACAGAACTGGGTCACCCAGTGGACCGATTGCTGGTGCTCCACAAAACCGCTGACCCATTCTACCCCTGAATTCTTCTATATGAAGAACGGCATTGCAGAGTACCTGTGTTCAGTCCGCAGAGAAAATTTGAGCTCTTGGTAGCTGCCATTTTAATCCTCTTCACTATACCCCATTAAACGTTGAACCCCCTATCAGGACATTCCCCTTGTCCTATCTATCCTTCCCCCATCTTCTGCACACCTTAACATTAACTAGTTGCCTCTCTCAGTCCTGAAGGAGGATCTTGTACTTGAAATGTTAACTGTTTCTCTTTCAACGGACACCATCCGACCTGCTTGGTGTATCCAGCATTTTCTGTTTTCACTTCAGGTTTCTAGTAACTGCTTCTTTTATTTTCATTTTTTGACCAATCAACTGGCTTGACCAGCCATTCAATTCAGACGTCCATCATGAATGGACGATTAATGTCAGACTTGCACCTGATATACACACAGTCTGAACAAACCAAGAAGAAAGAATCATATTTTGAACCAAAACTATCTTTTTACAACATTTGATTGCAGTATACATGTGCTCGGGCCAACAATCCCATTGTAAACTGAAGGCTTAGCATGGATGAAACAATGGTTGGATTTTTTCAAGAAAATTGTGGCCTCACTAACTCACTTTCTTCAGAACAAATTGATCCTTCTGAAACCAAACAAAGAAACAATGAAAGCAAGTTTGGAGCCCGGGCCAAAGAAGTGCAAGAGAAAATAAAAGAAATAAGAAAAGAGAAGGTGGAGATAATGGTTTGTTAGACATACAAAAATAAGTTATTTTTGAACATAATTACCAAAAGGTTCCCCACCCGAAACATCACCCATTTATCCTTTTTTTCCAGAGATGCTGCCTGACCCGCTGAGTCACTGCAACGTTTTGTAATTATCTTTGGTATAAACCCTGTATCTGCATTGCTTTGTTTCTACATTGGTGTGAGATGCCCTGCTGTTCTCGGAACATTCCCTGGGATGGGAGCTGGACATGCAGCCGCCTGAGCAAAGATCAACTAACTTATGAATTTGGTAGATGAGCTTTATCACACACACATACTGTTCCCCTTTAACACTGATTACCAAAGATCGTAGAAGGGGCTTATGCCTTCTAATTATATTATTTATCCAGCTCGATCTCTCCTATAGCTCAGATAGTCGAGCCCTGGCAACGACTACCTGACATGCTCTGCTCTATGATCTTTACTATGATCTTTGCTCCACTATGATCTTTGCTGATTACACAGCGAGAGGCATAACAGAGGTTGGGTCGGGTTTCCCAAAATGGCGTACGTTCCGCTCCGTTGCGTACTACATATCAGTCCATTGGATTTTGTGGAAGTGGTTTATCTTAGTCCCTTCTATGATCTTTCCTCCTGAGTGTACTCCATTATATAATTAGAACACATTTGTCAATTTAAATGCCCTTGAACAATTCCCTTCTAAAATTCTAAAATTCACCAGTCAAAAAGCAAATGGCATAGCTGTAATTCCATGAGAAGATTCATGATATAGATCTTCTCCCTCACTTCTGGCCTTTCTCAACTGGCATATTGCCCTTCCTACCTACATTAATAACAATTGAATTAGACCCAACTGTGAAGACTTTCTGACTGGCAATTTTACAAAATAAGAAAAGAATGGAATACCGTATTCTGTGATGAAATGCCTTTACTTAAGGCTGAGGGAGAACAATAGCCATAATATGACAGCTGACACTGTGATACCATGCCATTTCCCTCTATGCTGAGAAATGAGCCCTGCTTATGGTTACAACTGTCTGAGGGACCAGCTCACTGATAATCAATGAGGTTTGTGCTGCTGTGTCACCATTTCCCAACTGCAGTTAATATACTGTAAACATCACTATCTCTCAGTTCTTTCAGGAAGGAGATGAGGATGGATTTCTTTAGTCAGAAGGCGGTGAATCTGTGGAAGACTTTGCCACAGAAGGCTATGGAGGCCAAGTCAGTGGATGTATTTAAGGCAGATATAGATAGATTATTGATAGTACGGGTGTCAGATGTTACGGGGAGAAGGCAGGAGAAAGGGGTTAGGAAGGAGAGACAGATCAGCCATGGCAGAGTAGAATTGATGGGCCGAATGGCCAACTTCTACTCATATCTCTTATGATCTTACAATCTTATGATTTCTCAGCAGCTGAAATGTTATCTTTCCCTCTGATCCAACACTAAATGTACCATTCTCTGTCACCCTTCCTCACCATCCTCTGTCCTCCTCCCTAGTCTTATATCTGTGATGGTTGTTTGATACAATTTCTAACATGTTGAGAGGTCACAATTATGAATGCATTCCAGTTGCTAAGAATCACACTTTACGCACCAATGAGAATCAAGACGAAGTGAGAAGTACATTTTAATGGAATTATTTATTCACAATGGAGATACATTTCAAGTGTGAAAACATGAGCTACCTGCATCCTTTCATTCAAACCCTTCACTGCACATTAAATCAAATATCATACATTAAATAGGTAAATCCTTCAACACATAGTAAGCTCCAGTTGAATCCTCTGTTTGATTGGACAAATGGAGTAATCCTAATACTTTTTTTATTAACAGTTTTTATCTAGTTAAGGACAAGTAAAGAGTTCTTAAGGCAACTCGGATTCATGGAGCATATTTATGACGGTTCTGGATATTACTGGAGGCTTTTGACCAGTCAAAAATCAAAGGTAGGTCAGAGAAGAAAAAGAGCAGTTAAGTTTCAGGAAATCCGCAGCTCCATTATAGTTTTTCCTCGGTTTCCGGCACCACCGTTTCCCAACTATGTCCTCATAGATCTAGTATACATTTGTAGATCTATAGATTGTTTCACAGCGTGCAGGAATATTGGGATTTTAATTATTTTCTGGATATGCGACCCATAAACTAATGTTGTTCAGCCAGCCAGCCTTGTTGTTGTAGCGACAGTTACATACACTGAGAGTCATAGAGTCATACAGTGTGGAAACAGGCCCTTCTGCCCAACTCGCCCACACCGGCCACCAATGTCCCAGTTACCCTAGTACCACTTGCCTGCACTCGGTCCAGAACCCTCCAAACATGTCCTATTCATGTACCTGTCCAAATGTTTCTTAAACAATGGGATAGTCCCAGCCTCAACCACCTCTTCTGGCAGCTTGTTCCATACAACCACCACCCACTGTATGAAAAAGTCACCCCTCGGATTCCTATTAAATCTTTTCCCCTTCATATTGAACCTCTGTTCTCTGGTCCGTGATTCCCCTACTCTGGGTAACCGACTCTGTGCATTCACCGTGCATTCTCTGAGCTTTCTGATGATATGACTACCGCCTTCAAAACTCCCTGTTTCTTTTGGACAAATTCGGTAGGGGTAACCGTTATACGGCACTCCAAAATGTAGTCACACTGAAGTTAAAAGAACCACGTTTCCTAACAAGGTACAGCAAGCAATACTATCACAGTGAACTTGATTGAAAGATACAGCGTGGAAATGGGTCTGTCACCCCATTGAGTCCACACCAATCATCAATCACTCATTCATACTAGCTTTACATTATCCCACTTACTCACCCACTCTCTACATATCAGGGGCAATTTACAGAGGTCAATAAACCTGCAAATCCCTACGTCTTTGGGATGTGCAAGGAAACCCACATGGTCACAGGGAGAGTGTGCAAACTCCATACTGACAGCACCTGAGCTCAGGATCAAACCCGATTCTCTGGTGCTGTGAGGCAGCAGCTCTGCCAGCTACAAATGTTACAAATGGGTACAAATGTGTACATGGCTTAGTGCAAATTCATCATTTTCCATCATTAAGACATATGCTAGTTTCTATGTTTTTGTCAAAACTACTGTAATAGCGCCTAATGTGTGCTGGTCAAATGGTCAAAAATCCTCCCTGTATTTTCCTTCCTCCCCCCCCCCCCCCCCCCTCCCCTGCTCATTGTCTTCCTCTCTCTTCCCTTCTTCAGCTCCCTGTCTTCCCCCCACTCTCTATCCCCTCTCTACACTCCCCCCCCCCCGCTCTCTAACTCTCTCTGCCATCCTATCTCTCCCTCTCACTTTCCCTCTCCCTCTCCCCTATCCACCTCTGCTCTCTCTCTCACACCTTCCTCCTCTCCATCTCACTGTCTTATCTTCTCCCTCTATCGCCATCGATTGTTGCTGTAATGTCAATTCAACTGTTAAATCATTAGACCCACAATATTTTAGCCTGAAAAACAGCTCACATCAATGGCACTGCACATTACAAAGGATCCCGGAACGAATCCAAATCAAACAACTCTTTCTAGCAACATTTTGGATAGAATAGACAATAGACAATAGACAATAGATGCAGGAGTAGGCCATTCGGTCCTTCGAGCCAGCCATGCCTTTCACTGTGATCATGGCTGATCATCCACAATCAGAACCCCGTTCCTGCCTTCTCCCCATATCCCTTGACTCCGCTATCTTTAAGAGCTCTATCTAACGGAATCTATCTAATGGAAATTGCATGTGTGTGCGTGTGCGTGTATGTGTGCGTGTGTGTATGCATGTATGCATGTGTGTGTGTGTGTGTGTGTGTGTGTGTGTGTGCGTGTATGTGTGTGTGTCGGCATGTGTTTGTGTGTGTGCGTCCCCGCGTGAGTGTGTGTGGGTGTGTGTGTGAGTGTGTGTGTGCGCACTTGTCTCCATAGCTGATAAACCAGAGAAGTTTTAGGGAAAAATTGCATATGTTTATCTTTGAGTCTGTAAAATCCTTGACATCACCTGTGGCAAGAGCTACATGAGCATCGATGGCCTTGAAATAAGCAAACATTTTAAGATTATTCCGCCTTGACCACTTCCCTATGATGGGCAGATCGTCCTAATTTGTCCTGCAGGAACTCAGCGTGATAGAGGCTAAGAGTCACATTTGAGAAGCATGTTAGAAACATAGAAACATAGAAAATACGTGTAGGAGTAGGCCATTTGGCCCTTCAAGCCATTCAATATGATCATGGCTGATCATCCAAAATCAGTATCCCATTCCTGCTTTCTCCCCACATCCTTTGAATCCGTTAGCCCTGAGAGCTATTTCTAACTCTCTCTTGAAAACATCCAGTGAATTGGCCTCCACTGCCTTCTGTAGCAGAGAATTCCACAGATTCACAATTCTCTGGGTGAAAAGGTTTTTCCTCATCACAGTCCTAAATGGCCTAACCCGTATTCTTAAACTGTGACCCCTGGTTGTGGACTCCCCCAACACTGGGAACATTTTTCCTGCATTTAGCCTCTCCAATCCCTTAAGAATGTATATAGTATGTTTCTATAACACCCTGTAAGATGTTGCAAGTGGAATGGGAAAGATTGAACTGAGTTTAAAGAAGTTGGAGATTTGAAACTTCAACAGTGAAAGTAGACATTCGTCAGGCTGTGGCATTTAAATACCTGCCACAATAAAAGTTATCTTCTGTTATTGTCATAAGCTACACTAAATGTGCCATAATTGTTAAAATGTGAAACATCCTGGTGGTCAAGGTGGTGAAGAAAGAAGGGAGCGAAATACTCAGTATTTCTAGTTAGAGTTATAGATTCATAGAGGCCTTTGAGTCCAGGTAACAGCCCAGTAAACCTCTGCACTCTTTCCAGCTTAATGACATATTTCCTACAGCAAGATGACCAAACCGGAACACAATACTCCAAATACGGCCTCACCGAAGTCTTGTACAACTGTAAAATTAACATCCTAACTTCTAAACTGAGTATAAAAGAAGGAACTGCAGATGCTGGAGAATCGAGGGTATACAAAAGGCTGGAGAAACTCAGCGGGTGCAGCAGCATCTAAGGAGCGAAGGAGAGGCGACGTTTCGGGTCGAGATCCTTCTTCGGACTGAAGAAGGGTCTGAAGAAGGGTCTCGACCCGAAACATTGCCTATCTCCTTCGCTCCTTAGATGCTGCTACACCCGCTGAGTTTCTCCAGCCTTTTGTGTACTTTCTAAACTGAGTACCCTGACTGATAAAAGCCAGTGTACCAAAAACTTTCTTTACAACCCTACCTATCTGACACAATTTTCAGAGAACTCTGTACCTATACTCCTCGATCCTTCTGCTCTATAACTCTCTAGGGCCCTACCATTCACTTTGAAGATCCTACCCTGGTTTGACTTCCGGAAATGGAACACCTTGCACTTATTACATTAAATGGGAATTATTGATTAGAACGTGTGTCAAGTGGTATGGGGAGAAGGCAGGAAAATGGGATTAGGAGGCTGAGATCAGCCGTGATTGAATGGCGGAGTAGAATCGATGGGCCGAATGGTCTAATTCTACTCCTATAACTTGTGAAATTCCATGAACCATTCCTCAATTCACTTGCTGTAATTTTTGATAACCATCTTCACTGTCTGTGATACCACCAACGTTAGTTCCATCTGCAAACTTATTGTAATTGTAATTGTAATTAATTTATTGGCCAAGTATGTAAAAACATGCCATAGTCAAACCAAAAAACCTATTAATGAAGCCTTACACGTTCTCATTCAAATTGTTGATATAAACTACAAACAGCAATGGGCCCAGTACCAATTCCTGCGGCACACCTTTAATCATAATCCTGCAGTCTGAAGAACAACTTTCCCCTCACACACTTTGCTTCCTTCCATGTAGCCAATTCTATCTCCAGTCTTTATCCATTCCTGGATCCCATGCGATCTAACCCACAGCAACCTACCATGTGGAACCTTATCAAAGGCTGTGCTGAAGGCAATAAAGACAATCTCTACAGCCTGGCACTTGTCAACCTACTAGGTTAGGTGTCAGGTTATCTTGTATCATTCTTTTGAAGGATGAGTGAAGAAGTTGGCATTCAATACCATATCCTCCCAGGCATCATGAGTGTTATCTCTAGGTGATGATGTGGCACCTAACCAGCAATGTATAAATCTTAACAGATTAGTTGGAGGAAAACTTCAGGCTCTAAAAGAGTGACTCATTTGGATTGTTGTTAGGCTCTGCTGGCCTGTGAATCCAAATGTTCGCTGAATAGTTATAATATATACATATGATAAAAAATATTGGTAAGATATGCTATTGATGCTATATGCTATATAAGCAATAAATATTGGTAAGATATACTATTGAAGAGTGGATTCAAAGTGCCAACTTATGATGCCTTAGCTACAACTGAAGAGCTCAGGGAGAATTATCTTTGGAAAGGCTGCACTGGTTCCTTGGCTCTGAACTACTTACATGGGTTCTATACCAGTGGGGTACAACAAATCTCTGCTTAGCATCCTTTAGAGGGCAAGATTAAAAGTTTTTGAAGAGAAGCAACAGTGATGTGATTTATTTGATACAATTTCCATCTATTATTCACGAATAGTAGCTGTGGTCATTTTGAGAATAAAATGTGCAACTGAGGAATTCTTTCCACCTCACTGAGTGATGTGCACAGCGGTAGGTCTAGCACATGTTGACTTTGTTAATGCTTATTGCAAGATTTGAGCTCCACACAGCTCCAGGAAATCCATGTCACTCAACAAATTAGTGCGATTTACTTTATTTCTCAACCCTTTCTCTCTCAGTACAGAGGTTTTTGAAATCAATATTTTTCCTGAAGTAGTAAACTGTGTTTTTAGGTGCATTTTCTTTGGCCTCTAACACCTGGTATGACAGGACAGGCTAAAGGGCCTGTCCCACTTAGCTGGCATCATTGACTGACATATCAGGTCACCGAAAAATACGCAGCATGATGCAACATGACGAGGCGTGATGACCTATCATGCGGCAGTGACGCGGCGTGATGACGTATGACACGCGGTGTTTTTTCAAGTGTCGCAACATTTGTTTTGTCGCCGCTGGATTTTGAAATGTTCGAAATCTTTTGGCGACACTGATATGGCGCCGGCAGACGCTGAAAAAATCGTCGTGGGACAGGCCCCTAATGATGTTATGGGGACCATTTTGTTGCCTGTGATTCAATGATCGAGATGTAAGAGAAGTGGGAATACCTGCCAAATGCGTGCTCTTAACCGCTGAAGCATTAAAATACACTCGAGCACCCTTCTGCCGAAATGGAGCTTGTTGTGCTCAGCATCTTAATAGGTCAATGCAATAAAAGTGAAGTGGATCTTTATAGTCTAATTATGACTCCATGAGTTTGTCATGTACTTGGAACTAATCACTGAGAGTAAGTCACAACAAGAACAGCAGCTAAGGGACCAGAAGATATGGCAGGAAATAACCAAATTTGATTTTTGAATGCTTATAGTTGCTTTAGTCTCAATTTTGTGTGAAATGGCTTCTTCACAATTTTCGGTGCTGTTAGATGACTTACTCAATTCAGGGGCAGCTCTATACCATTTTGAGTTTCATGGATCTAATCATTGTATGATTCTAATATAACATGATTTTATGGTGAAGATAGACACAAAGTGCTGGTGTGACTCAGCGGGACAAGCAGCATCTGTGGAGAGAAGGAATGGGTGACATTCCAGGTCAAAACCCTTCTTCAGACTGAGTCAGGGGAGAGGGACTCGAGGGAAGCAAAAGGTGTGAAAATGACAGATCACCAAATACGAAACCTAAGCCAAACATGAGATTTATCAGATTGATACGTCACTAGAGTGAACATTAGAGGGCAATAACAGAGAGCGGCATGGTGGCGCAGCAGTAGAGTTGCTGCTTTACAACGCAAACCCGGAGGCCCGGGTTCGATCCTGACTACAGGTGCTGTCTGTATGGAGTTTGTACGTTCTCCCCATGACCTGTGTGGGTTTTCTTCAAGATCTTCAGTTTCCTCCCACACTCCAAAGACATACAGGTCTGTAGGTTAATTGACTTGGTAAATGTGAAAATTGTCCCTAGTGCGATCGCTGGTTCGCGCTGACTCGGTGGGCCAAAAGGCCTGTTTCCGTGCTATATCTCTAACTAAACTAAACAGAGGATAGCACATCCAAACTGTATTATTTCATACGAACCATCTCAAAAACTCTCCACATCTTTTGGAACAACATGATCTCAGACCAAGACCAACTTATAAAGTAATTAAAAGCACGCACTAATTCTCATCTATAGTGCAATCAAGAAGATAAAAGCTCCATCATTAGGGAGGCACAGTTGCACTTTTGGCAGAGCTGCTGCTTCAAAGGGCCAGAGACCCAGGTTCGATCCTGACCTCTGGTGCTGGCTCAGTGGAGTTTGCACATTCTCCCTATGACCATGTGGGTTTCCTCCGGGTGTTCCAGTTTCCTTCCATATCATAAAGACGTGCGGGATTGAAGTTTGATCTATAAAATTACTCCTAATATGCAGGGAGTGGATGAGAAAGTGGGATGACAGACCTGATCAATGGTCAGCATGGGCTGAAAGGACCAGTTTCCATGCTGTTTCTCTAACGTAAGCTAAATTAAAGTAAATATCATTACCAATAGACAGTGGAGAGGATTGGTCATGTGTTCATATGGTAACTAATTCCAACATGAGAAAAATAATAAGCTGGGCACCTGCAGACAATAAAGAAAGCCGAGTCTGAAACACTAGGGATATAATGGATGAGAAGTAAGCACCAAGACTACTGTGGCAAAATTCAGAAAAGAGTATTGGACAGATGTGATTATAATAAATACAGCTTACCAACTTTCTTTCCTTTATTTATTTTAGGCAAGGTAAAATGTAAAACCGCATTGGAATGTCAAGAAGATTAGGTGCATTGCTAAACCAGACTAGAAAACCAGTCTTGAAAACCAGACTAGATGAATAGATACAGTATATCTATTTTAAAAGTTCACAGATATTTTTTAAATTATCATCAGTTTGCAAAGCAAATTGTTTAACATTTATTTCACATTTGCAACCACGCAAACTTTAGCCAGAAGATATTAAACGTGAAACAAGTGTATTCACAGGTAAGGTGTGATTTTACTCTGTAAGGAACATGTTGCAAAGAAACCAAAGTAGTGGAGAAGGAGTCAATGAATGATTGAGATGGAGAGATAAAGAGACTGATGTTCTGTGCAATCGGGTGAGTTACTTTGATTTTTGCCTCACCAAGGCTAGTGCTGGCAAGTGTAATTTTCCCACTGTGATGTATAGCCACCAGACCACCGGGGAGATGAGATAGACACAAACTCATTACTTCAGCACGGAGATCTGATGGATGCTCAGCCACTTGAGTGTGAGCAAAATTGAATGGATGGGCACAAAGCCTGCAGGAAAAAGGGAGAAAAAAAAATTAAACTCAGCTTTCATTTCTTTCCAGGTACTGATATGTGAAGCAGAATGTGGAGATATGTTGATTGATTTGGTTGAGTTGCCTCTTTCAAACATATAAAAATAAAGAAACCATATAACAACGCAGAACAGATACATTTAATAAATGTGCCATGTTTTAGATGAAATAGTTTTTTCAGAAATAGTCAGGAACATTTTGTGACAAATTTGCACAAATTCCAAAAAAAAGTGGTTTGTAATATTGAATAATATATACCTATCTGATAGCACGATGAGGTCAGTTACACAAAAGCACCTGTTGTTCCCGTGGCCTGACGGTAATTTACTGTCTTCAGCAGGTGAGTAGGACACCTGTGATTGTGGATGATCAGCCACGATCACATTGAATGGCGGTGCTGGCTCGAAGGGCAGAATGGCCTACTCCTGCATCTATTGTCTATTGTCTATTGATATCCACAGGAATGTAACAAAGCATAAGGCTTCCAATCTACTGAGGATTATGTGAGGGGGCAGGGAAGGCAGCCCATCAAGTGCGACTTGTTGGGGGGCTGGATTGTGAGGCAAAGGGAAACTAGACAGGTGAGATTTTAATGCCTAAAGTTTAGTTTAGTTTAGTTTACTTTAGAGATACAGCGCGGAAACAGGCTATTTGGCCCACCAAGTCCGCGCCGACCAGCAATCTCTGCACATTAGCGCTATCCCACACATACTAGTGACAATTTACACTTATACCAAGTGTCTAAACCCAATCAATTAACCTACACACCTGTATGTCTTTGGAGTGTGGGAGGAAACTGAAGATCTCGGAGAAAACCCACACGGTCATGGGGAGAACGTACAAACTCCGTACAGACAGCACCCGTAGTCAGGATCGAACCCCCGTCTCTGGTGCTGCAAGCGCTATAAGGCAGTAACTCTACCGCTGCGCCACCATGTCGTCCTGTTCTCCTTATACCTCAAAGGAAGTTTGGACCCTCATACGTTATGTGTGGCCATCTTGGATTCTTTGCATCATCCCGTACCACAATGCAGAGCTGCAGAACCACAACACAGAATACAGTGGATTCCTAATATTGCTCCCACACTCTGAGCAATGGTGGACAAGCCAAGAAACAGACAGGAGTCAAAGGTGTTAAGCATGGATAGGTCTAAGCATCTTAATCGTCTCCAAGTCTATGGCACACTTTTCCAACAACCTAACCCAACCGCCATTTCACCCATCATCTACCAAATAAGCTCTGAACTACATAGACTATTATTGTTATTGTTGCACTATTATTGTTTGTTTATGTGTGTACATATGTGTGCGTATGCGTGTGTGTGTCTATATATCTATATCTATATATATATATATGTATTTGTGCGTGTGTGTGTATAAACACAAAATACACACTGCACTTGTTTATTATATTGTTTACAGTGTACTAAGTTTACATATTCAGTTCTGCTGCAGCAAGTAAGAATTACATTATTCTATCTGGGACATATGACAATAAAACACTCTTGACTCTTGACTCTATCCTACCATCACCTATTAAGATCATGATAATTTTGTAATTAAAAAATAAACTATATCACAGCAGCACATTAAGAAAACAGAGTCGTCCAATGAGTGTTTAAAATGACACACCTTTGCTTCACAGGGATATCACCTTTCACCATTTCTTAGTTTGTTACCAAGGTAACAAGCCTTTCACTCCGCAACTTGGAACAGTATTCAGTGGGCAGTAAAACCTCCCATTAAGTGTGTTGGAATAGAAAATGGAAAGTTATATTATGGTAAGCCACTTCACTGTAATAATATAATGTTATTCCTATGCTACATCCTTCTTTAAGACTGCATATAGTTCAGTGTGGGTTGAATATCTCGGGAGTGGTATTGAGCAAAGCATCCATAGTTTACATCATGCTTAGCAGTGAGATCATAGAATTAAACAACCTTGAGGCTCAAGCCACCACAATGTATAATGTTGACAAGAAAGATAGATCTGGAAGAGCAGTTTACTTGTGTTCTGTGTGACACCATCCAAAATAACCTTCTGACATATATATTTGATACAGTGCTACAGATTTATTTCCAGCTTATGATTTTTCAGATACCAAGCAGACATTTGGACAGGTACATGAATGAGAAAGGTTTGGAAGGATATGAGCCGAAAGCAGGCAAGTGAGACTAATGTAGATGGGGGTATCTTGGTTGGCAATGGTAAGTTGGGCTGAGGGGCGTACTATCCATATAACTCTATGGCTCTAAGACAAATTCTTGCACCTAATCTAATTAATCCAAATCGGTTAAATTATACCAGCATTCAAAAATAAATTATTATATTAAGTAAGTCATTGAGTCAATGCTACATTCACACTGTTAACAATTCTAGGAATATTTTCGCAGCAAACGACTTAAGGCATGACCCTCTCACAGCTGCATATTCAAGCATCATCTGTTTCCTGCAGCTGATTGACTGTACCTGATTCTGCAGTGGAGAAGACACAGGTTGAAGTTTCCCATTTGTCCCATTGATTCTCTCCACTTTTGGCAGGCAGTGAGATGTTGCAGTGCTAGATATTGTGAAAATTGTGAGGGTTATGATGCGATCTTGCTGGACGGCAGTTCTCATTGATGTTCACTGCTGTGAATCCATTGCCTCCGATCACAGTGTGTGAGAAAGAACTGCAGATGATGGTTTAAATCGAAAAGGTAGACACAAAATGCTGGAGTAACTCAGTGGGTGAGGCAGCATCTCTGGAGAGAAGGAATGGGCGACGTTTCGGGTCGAGACCCTTCTTCAAAATGATGTCAGGGGAGGGGGCGGGACAAAGATAGAATGTAGACGGAGATAGTAGGACTGGTGGGAGAACTGGGAAGGGGAAAGGGATGGAGAGAGAAAGCAAGGGCTACCTGAAGTTAGAGACGTCAATGTTCATACCGCTGGGGTGTAAACTGCACAAGCAAAATATGAGGTGCTGTTCCTCCAATTTGCACTATGACAATGGAGGAGGCCCACGATCACAGCTTGTATAACATTTACAAACCGGGCGCATGAAATGTGACTGTGGAGAGAACGAATGGGTGACGTTTGAGGTCGAGACCCTTCTTCAAACTTTGAAGAAGTTCTCCTCCTCTCTCTAACGAGAGCTAGATCAGCCGGAAGAAGGGTCTTGACCCATAAACGTCACCAGAGATGCTGCCTGGTCCCGCTGAGTTGCTCCAGTGTTTTGTGTCTATCTTGGAATCTGCGGAATTCTCTGCCACTGAAGGCAGTGGAGGCTATTTCACTGGATGTATTTGAGAGAGAGTTAGATATAGCTCTTAGGGCTGGGAATCAAGGGATATGGGGAGAAAGCTGGAACGGGGTACTGATTTTGGATTACCTGTCATGATCATATTGAATGGCGGTGCTTGCTCGAAGGGCCGAATGGCCTCCTCCTGCACCTATTTTCTATGTTTGCTATGTTTCTAGATCAGATTAAAAAGCAACATTATTCAGGTTGTTATCTCATCGCGGTTTGTGTGGGGCAACTGCTCTGCCCAAGACCGCAAGAAATTGCAGAGATGTGGATGTAGCCCAGTCCATCATGGAAATCCGATCCTCCTCCATCGACTCCAAATGCACCTCTTGCTACCTCATGACAAGCAGCTGACATAATCAGGGACAATACACAATAGACAATAGACAATAGGTGCAGGAGTAGGCCATTCGGCTGTTCGAGCCACCACCGCCATTCACTGTGGTCATGGCTGATCATCTACAATCAGTACCCCGTTCCTGCCTTCTCCCCATATTCCCTGACTCCACTATCTTTAAGGGCTCTATCTAACTCTCACTTGAAAACATCCAGAGAATTGGCCTACGCTGCCTTCTGAGGCAGAGAATTCCACAGATTCACAACGCTCAGTGTGAAAAAGTTTATCCTCATCTCCATTCTAAATGGCTTACCCCTTATTCTTAAACTGTGAATCTCCCAACATCAGGAACATATTTCCTACCTCTAGTGTGTCCAAACCCTTAATAATCTTGTATGTGTCAATAGGATTCCCTCTTATCCTTCTAAATTCCAGAGTATATAAGCCCAGCCGCTCCATTTTATTAACATATGACAGTCCTGCCATCCCGGGAATTATCCTCATGAACCTACGCTGCACACTTTCAATAGAAAGAATATCCTTCCTCAAATTTGGAGACCAAAGCTGCTAACAATTCTCGAGGTGTGGCCTCACTAGGACCCTGTGCAACTGCAGAAGGACCTCTTTGCTCCTATACTCAACTCCTCTTGTTATGAAGGCCAACATGCCATTTGCTTTCTTCACTGCCTGCTGTACCTGCATGCTTACTTTCAGTGACTGATGAACAAGGACCCCCAGATCTCGTTGTACTTCCCCTTTTCCCAACTTGACACCATTCAGATAATAATCTGCCTTCCTGTTTTTGCCACCAAAGTGGATAACCTCACATTTATCCACATTAAACTGCATCAGCCATGCATCTGCCCACTCATCCAACCTGTCCAAGTCACCCTGCATCCTCAAAGCATCCACCTCACAGTTCACATGACCACCCAGCTTTGTGTCATCTGCAAACTTGCTAATGTTACTTTTAATAGTAAGATTAAATGAGAACTTACCAGTTTGAAGTTTGATCTTGATTTTATGAGGAGTAACGATGAGCGATTACGTGAAGAAGGCCGTCAGTCGTCATGCGCGCCAATCTTCAAAGCTGCGGTGTGGAATCACAGATAAAATAAGTTGACCTAAAGATAGTAAGATTAAAAGAAACTAGAACTAGCAGATGACCTGATAATATGAGGGTTGGGAGCGGTGGGCACGTAATCGCTCATCGTAATTCCTCATAAAACCAAGATCAAACTTCAAACTGGTAAGTTCTCATTTAATCTTACTATTTTACTTCGGAGTCACGCGAGTGACTACGTGAAGATTTCAAAGCTCTGTGATTTCACACCAGTTCGAATCCAGGCATCACACACTGAATGGATTGACCATGGGTGAGTGAGAAAAAATGTTAAAGCATTCAGACATAACAAGGTTAGGTAACAAAACTGATGTTTTAATGCAAAACGAAAACAATAATGACCCCGCTCAACCTGGGGGAAACTATAAACAGAATTCAAAATGGTACGTGCAAACACCCCCGGTCCGGCAATGGATTTGTTATAAAACCGGCAGAACATTCTTTCATTGGCCCATCCCGCCGCCGTTAGGATGTTGTCAGGGGGGCACGTCCATAGCCCTTGCTGCCGACGTTGATGCTGCCCTGGTGGAGTGAGATTTATAAATATCAGTATCTACTCCTGCAAGTGCCAGTACCTCCCTGGGACTGCTGGACTCTGCCTACTGTCCATGAGCCCCTAGGCTGGATGCGTCTCTTGTGGAAGGTGGCATAAGGATGCCCTCGTAGTGATGCGCCCCTGGGTGGAGTTGGAGTTCGGCTCATGAGGCGGAGAGTCTTGGCCTCGTCATCCAGCTCTCGTACCTGCTTCGGCAGGTCTGCCCCAAACGAATAGTTTGCCGGCTGTAAATTGCTGGCTTTGCACAGTACGGCAAACTACGGGTTCAGTGCCGGTCGTATGGCACTCTTCTGCAGACAGTTAATTTCAAACAAGGCTTTGCAGAGGAGCCCCACCGCATCCTGTTGTGTCTCCATTAGTGGCCCACCATCAATAGACCTGGCAAAAGCTGTTACCCCTGTGGCCAGTATTTTCAGATTTTTCTGAAGTTTTACTTCCTGGGCTCTTACCCCAGGCCCAATATGGCCCCAGATGGCATGGTTAACGGCCGGCACACTGAGGGAGGCACAGTTGACAGGGGTGCTATAGCGGCCCACAGTCTCCTCCATTACCTGGTCCTTTAGCTGGTGCGAGGCCAGGTAGTTTATGGTGGTAGCCAGTTCTTCATCCAGGGCCTCTCCCATTCGGGTGGGTATGGCAAACTTGGACACCAAGAAAGGCACCGTTGCTCCTAGGTCCCCAGGGTGTTCCCCTGATGTGCCTCCCTGCTCTGAGTCAGGGTTCTGCTGACTCCGTGTACTCCCCTCTATGGATAGGGAGACACTTCGCAGCCCTGTATAAGGTGCTGCTAACACGAGCTCCCGTGGAGACCCGTCGTGATACTGCTCCCTCCTCTGGAGCAGTTCAGTCTGGGGGCACCTCTCCAAAAGGTGCTAAATCTGGGAGAGACGTCCGCAGATGCTTCCCATTGTGGAGGGTGATTCCTCCGGCCCGGACTCATCAGAGTCTATGGGTCTAACAGACTTATGGGTGGCTTCGCACCCCGGCGGGGCTGCCACGGTGCTCTCTTGTAGCACCAAGTCTGCTACCGCTGGTTCCAACACCGGCGGCCTTGAAGGTGACTCGGACAGACGTCCGCTCCCTGCAGCGCCGCGGTCTCCGTAGCCGGCATCGCAGACTGTCTCCGCACCTTCGACATGGTAGGTCCGTACTGTTGAAAGAAAAACTTACAACCGAAACCCACCAAGCAATGACCATAAGTAACTAGTTTAAAACACTTACCTCGGTTTTTAAAACTTACCGCTGGAGAGACGCAATCACTCCTGCCAGTCCGTCGTTGGCGCATGCTTCAGACGTAATGACGTGCATGACGACTGACGGCCTTCTTCACATAGTCACTCACGTGACTCCGAAGTAAAATCCCTTCATCTAAATCATTAATCTTTATTGTAAATAGCAGCGGCCCCAGCACCGAGCCTTGCGGTACCCCACTAGTTACTGCCTGTTATTCTGAAAGGGACCCGTTAATCTTTGTTTAATGTCTGCCAAACAATTTTCTATTATTGTCAGTACCCTACCCCCAATGCCATGTGCTCTAATTTTGCCCACTAATCTCCTATATGGGACCTTATCAAATGCTTTCTGAAAGTCCCGGGTACACTACATCCACTGGCTCTCCCTACTCCATTTTCCTAGTTACATCCTCAAAAAATTCCAGAAGATTAGTCAAGCATGATTTCCCCTTAGTAAATCCATGCTGACTCAGACCGATCCTGTTACTGCTATCCATATGTGCCGCTATTTCATCTTCTATAATTGACTCCAGCATCTTCCCCACCACCGATGTCAGGCTAACTGGTCTATAATTCCATGTTTTCTCTCTCCTGCCTTTCTTAAAAAGTGGGATAACATTAGCTACCCTCCAATCCACCCGAACTGATCCTGAATCTATAGAACATTGGAAAATTATCAACAATGCGTCAACGATTTCTAGAGCCACTTCCCTGTATAGTACCCTGGGATGCAGATCATCAGACCCTGGGGATTTATCAGCCTTCAGTCCCATCAGTCTACCCAACATCATTTCCTGCCTAATGGGAATTTCCTTCAGTTCCTCCATCACCCTAGATCCTCTGGCCACTAGTACATCAGGGAGATTGTTTGTTTCTTCCCTAGTGAAGACGGATCCAAAGTATCTGTTTAACCCATCTGCCATTTCCTTGTTCCCCATGATAAATTCACCTGTTTCAGTCTTCAAGGGTTCAACTTTGGTCAGAACTATTATTTTCTTCTTCACATACCTAAAGAAGCTTTTACTATCCTCCTTTACATTCTTGGCTAGCTTACCTTTGTACCTCATTTTTCTCCCTGTATTGCCTTTTTAATTATCTTCTGTTGCTCTTTAAAAGTTTCCCATTCCTCTGGCTTCCCGCTCATCTTTGCAATGTTATACTTCTCTTTTTTTCTTATACTGTCACTGACTTCCCTTGTCAGCCACAGTTGCCCCTTACTCCCCTTGGAATCTTTCTTCCTCTTTGGAATGAACTGATCTTGCGCCTTCTGAATTATTCCCAGAAATACCTGCCATTGTTGTTCCACTGTCATCCCTGCTAGGGTATCTTTTCAGTCAACTTTGGCCAGCTCCTCCCTCATGCCACCATAGTCCCCTTTGTTCCATTGTAATACTGACACTTCTGATTTTCCTTTCTCCCTCTCAAACTGTAGATTAAAGCTTATCATGTTATGGTCACTACCTCCTAATGGTCCTTTACCTTGAGTTCCCTTATCAATTCATTACACAACACTAAATCCAGAATTGCCTTCTCCCTGGTAGGCACCAATACAAGCTGCTCTAAGAATCCATCATGGGGGAACTCCACAAACACCATTTATTGGGGTCCAGTACCAACCTGATTTTCCCAGTCTACCTGCATGTTGAATTCTCCCATAACAACCATAGCATTACTTTTGCAACATGCCAGTTTTAACTCTTGATTCAACTTGCACCCTATCTCCAGGCTACTGTTTGGGGGCCAGTAGATAACTCCCATTCGGGTGTTTTTACCCTTACAATTCCTCAGCTCTATCCATACTGACTCTCCCTCTCTTGATTCAATGTCACCCCTCACAAAGGCCTGAATTTCATTCCTCACCACCAATCATTCGCATCCTTATCTTCTCCCCTCTCCCGTCGGGCTGAGGATATAAAGCTTGCAGCACGTAAAAACTGGATTCAAGAACAACCTCTTCCCCTCTATTATCAGACCCTTGAACAGACCTCTCACATGCTGAGTATATATTCCTGATCTACCAATTAACTTCATTGGGGCCCTTGCACTTTTTTGCATCTACTCTTTTTTCTGTAGCTGCAACAGTATGTGCATCTGGTTATATTCATGTGTGGCACAATTACACTCATGTATGGTATGATCTGCCTGGTTAACACACAAAACGATGTTTTCTCACTTTATCCCAGTACATGTTACAACAATAAACCAATACCGATCTCAGGATTACTTCATGGGCTACATGCTGACAAGTATAGGATTAGGGGGATGTTGTCAGAGCATGTGTGGCGGGAAACATAGTACAGGAGGGAGGGTATAGATTAAAAAGTGAGAACATTTGCACCTAGACTAAAACTGATCCAACACCTTGCAAGTTTATGTGATGCGCTGTTGGCAAATGTTTGAACTAAGCTGGCAGCGGAATATGTTTCAGAGTAATAAGCAATACTGGGTGAGGAACAGCCTGTATACAAGGAAAAATAAAGCAGTCCAAAAGGCAGAGAATACAAAGGCTTGATAAGGCACATGGGAAAAATACAAGGCTGAATCACACTTAGTTTAACACCAGTAATCTGACCACTCAGCCAGATGAACAGAGGGCATTAACACATTGGAGTATGATATTGTTGCTTACAGAGTGATGCTTGGATCGAGTGGGGGTGGTGAGGATGTTTCCATTAGTGGGAGAGTCGAGAACTAGAGGACATAGCCTCAAAATTAAAGGATGATCTTTTAGGAAGGAGATGAGGATAAATTTATTTTAGTCAGAGGGTGATGAATCTGTGGAATTCTTTGCCATAGAAGGCTGTAGAGGCCAAATCAGTGCATATTTTTAAGGCAGAGATAGATAGATTCTTGATTAGTATGGGTGTCAGAGGTTATGGGAAGAAGGCAGGAGAGTGGGGTTAGGAGGGAAAAATAGATCAGCTATAAATGGCAGAGTAGACTTGATGGGCCATAAGGCCTAATTCTACCCCTATTCTTTATGACCTTATGATCTGTTGAGATGTATATCAGGCTGCTATGGGAGTAAAGAAAGATTTATGTGGTCCTGACAAAAATGTTCAAGCTTTCCCTAGTCACTGAAAACATGTCGGGTGACAGGAGGACAGCAAATGTAATATATTTTCTCATGAAGGAGATTAGGAATAAACCAAGTTATTTTAGTTCAGAGAATCTAACCTCAGCGGAAGGGAAATTATTGAAAAATATTCTGAGTGCCAAAATTAACCTGCACTTGCAGAGGTAGGACTTGATCAGGGCTAGTTTTAATATTAAACAGAGATCCTGGATGGCTAATTTGAATAGGTTTTTCAAAGAGCTTTCAGGGAATATCAATGATTCACGTGTAGTCTTTTCTTATTCCTGTGTAGTCTTTTCTTTGACTGCAGCACGCAAACTAAAGTTTTTCACTGTACCTTGGTCCATGCCATAATAATAAACTAAACTAAACTAAACGGTGAAGTCGTTGATGTGGTCTATATGGACTTCAATATGATTTGACAATGGAGATCAGTCCAAGAGTTATACCCCTGTCCCACTTAGGCGATTTTTTAGGCGACTACAGGCGAATAGGCTGTCGCCACATGGTCGCCGGGGTGTTGCCTGTGTGGTCGTGAGTAGTCTTCTCAGTCGCCCAAAGAATCGTAGCGTTTTTCTGGTCACCGCTGGATTTTGAAATGTTGAAAACATTTTGGCAACAGTCGGCGACAGTTCGCTTGTCATAGGTTGTCACCAGCATGACATAGGTTGTCGCCAGGATGACGTAGGTTGTTGGCGGTGCTGACTGCGGTGAATTCCATTGGCGGCTACCTAGGTCAACCTACGTCAACTGGCAACAGATACCAGTGACTGAATTGTCTTCAGTTGTCTTCAGTTGTCGTCTACAGGGTCGTAGCTTGTGGATGCAGGTTGACCGGTTGTCGTAGGTGTGATCGTAGGTGGTCATCCTAATGGGTCGCCGGTTGTCGGTAGCTTGTCGTAGCTGGACGTCAACTAGGTGGTAGGCTGTTGTAGACATTGTCGTAGACATTGTCGTAGGGGGGTCCAGTCGCCGTTTTTTCAGCGACCTGCTAAGACTCTGACTGTTGCCGGCAGTCGCCTAAATAATTGCCTCAGTGGGGCAGGCCCATTAGAAGTCCATGGAAAACCAGAGCTATCTGGTACATTAGATACAAATTTGCTTAGCAATAGGAGGAAGAAGGACAATAGTATATTGAGCATGGAGGTTATAAAACATCCATTGGCCCATTTCTGGTTTGTATTTGTAGTTCTGGTAGAATGTCATTCACTGGAATGTGCACAGATGAGATTTAATAGGATGCTGCTGGAATTGAACATAGACAGGCTGGGTTTGGTTTCTTTGGAGAGGAGAAGGGTGAAGGGGGCCTTGGCGAAGATGTACAAAATCTTGTGCGGCATAAATAAAGCAGATTGTGAGAATCCTTTCCCCACAGCGTAGCTGTAAATAACCAAAGCAAACAAGTTTAAGGTGAGGCTTCAGAAATTTAGAGAACATTTGAGAAAACAATCCCACACTGAGGGAGGTTGAAATCTAGAACATTCTGCCTGAGGCAGGTGCTATTTAGATGGAGGCAGGTGCTTTTTAGATGAGCGCTTAAAACACCATGGCTAAGAAACCCATGAGCTGAGAGCTGAAAAATTGGATTTGCATCGATAGATAGCTGATATGGTAACATGGCTGGCTGAAGAGCTGAAGATTCCCATGATCTATAACTAAATCCTAGGCTAATTTAGTCTGAAACACAATGGCCTTCCCACTAAAAATAAAAGCCCAGTCCATAGAAATGTTTCAACAAATGGCCAAACAATGTTCCCAGGCTTAATAGTTGTGAAAGTAATCAAAAAGGTGTGAATATCTGTGAACGCCTTGCTCTGACTTAAATAGATATTTAAAATTAACGAAATACTATTAAAAATTATCAGACCGTTAAAACGCTATTACTAACATTTTAAATGTATAAATTGCCAGAAAATGTGTAAAAATAATTAAGCACCTATAAGTTAACAATTATAAATGTTTAACGCAATTAACACAAAAATCGCACATTACCAATGTGGCGCAGCGGTAGAGTTGCTGCTTTCCAGCGATTGCAGCACCAGAGACCCAGGTTCAATCCCAACTACGGGTGCTGTCTATACAGAGTTTGTATGTTCTCCCCGTGACCACATTGGTCATCTCCGAGGTCAGTGCTCTCATGAGTGATTTTGAAATTGTGTCCGATTTTTCCGTGCACTAACTGACCAAGTTGACAAAATAAAGGGTTGGGACTTGAATCTTTAGGACACAAAGATGAGAGAGATATCGCTCTATCCACTGGATATGAAGTTATAGTTATTGATTATTTTCCTGAACTAATAATCAGAAATGGATCATTCATTACAGCAATCATTGACGTCAATTCACAAACTTATTCTGCAAGGATATTTTAAAAAGGTACTTGGCCAGACATGAGACATCGTGGCAAGATGTTTCTTAGTCATCTCTTTCTAATCATTGCAGTTAGGTTTCATCAAGTCGATTGAGAATGAATTAAGTAAATACTTTAATCCTTGTTTGCTTTGTGCATCTCAATTACAAGGTTTGTAATTCATCTTCTCATTTTAAAGGCTTGAGACAATTCGACAAAGCTGCTTTATTACTTCAGTGCCAACAGTGATCAATACAAATGAGCTCCTCAGCTGGTCAGACATCCGTTTGGTATTTGCAATGATCTGTTTATATAAAACATTATTCTGAAGTACACTGCAGGAGGTTTGCACATCCTTAACAGACCTATTGCTTAAACCTGTAATAATTGGTCTCAAATCCCCATGTCCTTTTGACATAAAATGTGAATCTCAAAAAACATAGTAATTGCAGTTTGTTTACAGCCTTTTATATTGCTGTTCATGTATCAGCAATGGGTCCCAGCAACTCGTTACTAAAGGTTCTTCCATCATTTTATCAGTGCTGTGCTTTTACATACTGAAAGTGGAGATGCTGATAATGAGGATGGAATAATATCGCAGGAGCTTAAACAGGCATAAAGTATGAGAGAGGTGCCTATGACTCATGCCAAAAAGTGATATAAAATCACATTTGTGTCTCTGGACAAAATATACTTCCTTGCTAATATATATTTTTTTAATTTAAATACTTTTAGCAGGTTATGTACATTCATCATCTCCCAGCTCAGTTCAGTTTAGTTTAGTTGGGATTAGTTTATTGTCACATGTACCGAGGTACAGTGAAAAGCTTTTGTTGCGTGCTATCCAGCCAGTGGAAAGACAATACATGATTACAATTGAGCCATTCACAGTGTGCAGATACACAATGAGGGAATAATGTTTAGTGCAAGGTAACACCAGTAAAGTCCGAACAAAGATAGTCCGATTGTAGTTCCACGCTAGGTCCCCCTTTATTCTCCCCCTCCACCACCCTCCACTCCCTCATGGTGGTTCTCCATTGGCCATTGCTCATCACCCTCCCTCACGGTGGTCCCCTCATGTCGGGTCCTCCTTTGTTCCTTCCCTCGGCAGCGGTGTCCTCACTTCCACAGGTCCTCATCCGTCGCTCTGCGCCCCCATCGACTGCAGTACCGCCCCCATCCACTATCACCGCCGGGTCCTCTCTGGATGCCTCTGTGGCACCGACCCAGGTCCCAGCTGCGGGGTCTGTCGACTCGCAAGCTGCGACCTCAGTGCACAGGCTCTGCCGACCTAGGCTTCGTCAACCAGCTGCGCTCCTTAAATAAAGGTACAACATTGGCCGCCAAGTCTTCCACTACCTCACTCGTAGCTAACAAAATACAAATATCCCTACCAGGGTCCAACAATTTCTACCCCTGCTTCCCACAATGTCCTAAGATATATCTGGCCATGGGGATTTATGCACCTTTATGCACCTTTATACACTGAAAACCTTCTCTTTCACAATTGTGATATGTTTCAGAACATCACTGTTACCTCCTCTGAATTCCTTACCTTCCATGAAATGTTCCATGATCAATACAGATGAGAAGAATTCCTTGAAGACCACAACATGCTCCCATGGCTCCATGCGTAGATGACCAAACTCATCCTTAAGGGGACCTATTCTTTCCCTGATTACCCTTTTGTTCATTAATATACATAGAATTTCTTAGGCGTTTCCTCCACCTTATCTGCAAATGATATTGTATGTCCTTTCATGCCATCCATAATTTCCTTCCTAGATGACAGAAAATGTGTATTCTATGACGATTGACTTACACAAACCCTTTCCTTCCATTATAAGCCACAGGGGGAAGTGTGATGAAATCTCTGTTTGCGTAGACGAGTGCAATATCAACCACACAAGAACTTCGACTCCATTCAGGACAAAATAGCATAAATGATAGGCACATCACTCCTGACCTCAATTCTCATTCTCTTCATCGTTGGCACATAATGGCTGCAACAACTTCAACAACATCCCCCATCTCAACATCCCGACATTAAGGGTGGCACCGTGGTGCAGCGGTAGAATTGCTGCCCTACGGCACTTGCAGCGACAGAGACCCGGGTTTGATCCCGACTACGGGTGCTGTCTGTATTGAGTTTGCATCCCCATGACCTGTGTGGGATTTCTCCGAGATCTTCGGTTTCCTCCCACATTGCAAAGACGTACAGGTTTGTAGGTTAATTGGCTTGGTATAAGTGTAAATTGTCCCTAGAGTGTGTTAATGAGCGGGGGATCGTTGGTCGGTGCGGACTCGGTGGGCCAAAAGACCTGTTTCTGCGCTGTATCTCTAAACTAAACAAAAATGCCAAACCACCACAATCATAGGTAGACAAAAATGCTGGCGAAACTCAGCGGGTGAGGCAGCATTTGACTAGTGATAGGATCCCATAGAAATCGTGCTGTTTTAAACCCGCTGATTTTCTCCAGCATTTTTGTCTACCTTTGATTTTTCCAGCATCTGCAGTTCTTTCTTAAACAAACCCACTACCTTTATCACCATGGGCAGCAGCACATGGGAACCCCACCACTGGCAGGTGAGGCCGAGAAGAAACAATTCCATTTCTTCACTGTTACAGGTTCTGAATCTTGAATTCCCTCCCAAAAGAACTGTGGGAGTACATAATGGCCCATTGTTGGAAGGGGTAGAGGTGATAATGACAGGGATACAGGTGAGAGAACGGTGGAACTAGTAGGACTTACATTTCGAGAAGGTGGCTCACCACCACTTTTTTTAAGAGACCAATAAATGCCAGTGACAACTAAATCTTGAAAAATGAATTTCCATTCCTAGGAAATTTATAAAGCACCACCAAATTGGCTAAAAAGAACAATTGATAACATATTTCAAAGCTCTCCATTTGCTCAACAGAAAAAGAAGAGAAGAAATAATAAAGATTATGTATGGCCACAATTCATCGTAGAATAGTTTTCAGCCATAAAAGATTGCTTGGAACATCAGAACTGTTATAAGAAATGTGGCAGCCAGTGTGTTCACAGCTACAACTTGATCATGATAGACCAATCTGTTTTAATCATGCTGATTGTGGATAAACATTGGCCAAGACACCTGGGAGAAAATAGACACAAAATGCTGGAGTAACTCATCCCTAGAGCTTCATCTCTGGAGAGAAAGAAAGTTCTACAAAGAAAGTTCAGTTCTACAGACTGAAAGGTAGGGGAGGCCAGAACAAAACTGGGTCGGCAACAGATGACCTCAGGAAGGCTGGTGTCCATAATGGTCCATTGTTGGCTGGGGAAGAAGTGATATCTACAGGGATACAAGGATGCAAACTAGTAGGACAAGAAGGGTGAGGGGTGGGGGTTGAGGTAAATCTCTGCCTCACTTGAAAGGACTGTTGGTGTCCCTGGATGAAGTTGAGGGAGGAGGTATAAGGACAGGCATTGCATCTCCTGTGCTTGCAAGGGAAAGTACCCCGGAAGGGGGTGATTTAAGGTGGGAAGTGTATGCCAGGAAGGTGGGAAGTGGTGAGTTAAGCAGGGAGTTGCGGAGGGAACGTATTTTGCAGAAAGGGATGGAGATGGAAGATGTGACTAGTGGTGGGATCCCATAGAAACATAAAAACATAGAAAATAGGTGCAGGACGAGGCCATTTGGCCCTTCGAGCCTGCACCGCCATTCATTGTAATCATGGCTGATCATCCACAATCAGTAACCCTTGCCTGCCTTCTCCCCATATCCCTTGATTCCGCTAGCCCCTAGAACTCTGTCTAATTCTCTTTTAAATTCATCCAGTGGCCTCGACTGCCTTCTGTGTAGAGAATTCCAAAAATTTACAACTCTCTGGGTGACAAAGTATTTTCTCATCTCAGTTTTAAATAGCCTGCCCTTTATTCGTAGACTGTGGACCCTGGTCCTGGACCCCCATCATTGGGAAAAATTTTCATAATGTTATATGTTTCTATAAGATCCTATCTCATTCTTCTAAATTCCAGTGAATACAAGCCAAGTCTTTCCAATTTTTCCTCATTTGACAATCCCGCCATCTCGGGGAGTAACCTCGTGAACCTACGCTGCACTGCCTCAATAGCAAGGATGTCCTTCTTCAAATTAGGAAACCAAAACTGCACACAATGCTCCAGATGTGCTCAGCAGGGCCCTGCACAACTGCAGAAGGACCTCTTTACTCTTATACTCAAATCCTTTTGTTAAGAAGGCCAACATGCTATTACCTTTCTTCAATGCCTGCTGTACCTGCATGTTTACTTTCAGTGACTGGTGTACAAGGACACTCAAGTCTCATTGTCTTCCCTTTTTCCTAACCTGACACCACTGAGATAATAATCTACCTCCTTGTTCTTGCCGCCAAAGTGGATAACCTCACATCTATCTACATTATACCGAACCTGCCATGCATCAGCCCACTCTCTGAACCTGTCCAAGTCACCCTGCAACCTCCTAGCATCCTCTCCGCAGTTCACACTGCCACCCATCTTTGTGTCATCTGCAAATTTGCTAGTTTTAATTTTAATCCCATCATCTACATCATTAATATATATTGTAAATAGTTGCAGCCCCATCACCGAGCCTTGCCGCACTCCACTCGCCACTGCCTGCTATTCTGACAGGGACCCGTTTATTACTTCTCTTTGTTTCCTGTCTGCCAACCAATTCTCTATCCATGTCAATACTCTACCCATTGGAGATGGCAAAAATGCTGGAGGATGACGTATTGTATGTGATGGTTGATGGGGTCAAAGGTGAGGACTAGCGGGACTCTGTCCCTGTAAGGACTGGGGTGAGGGGGAGCAAGATCAGAACTACGGGATACAGTGGGAACGTGTGTGAGGGCTTCATCTCAGGTAGAAGGGGGGATCCCCTGTTCCCAAAAGAATTAGGACATCTTGGATGTCCTGGTATGGAACACCTCCACTTGGGTGCAGATGCAGCGTAGATGGAGGAATTGGGAGTAGGGGATAAAGTCTTTGCAGGAGGCCAGGTGGGAAGAAGTGTAGTCCAGATAACTGTGGGAGTCAGAAGGCTTGTAATAGATGTCAGTCAATAGTCTGTCTCCTACAATGGGGATGGTGAAATCAAGAAAGGGGAGGTAGGTCCAGGTGAATTTGTGTGCAGGGTGGAAGTTAGTGGTGAAGTTAATAAAGTCCATGAGTTCTGCATGGGTGCAGGATGTAGCACCGATGCAGTTGTCAATGTAGCGGAGATAGAGTCCAGGGACAGGGCAAGTGTATGCCTGGAACATGGATTGTTTGACTGACCCGGCAAAAAGGCAGGCCCATGGGAGGAGTGGAAGGAGAAGTAGCTAAAAGTGAAGACCAGTTCCGTTAGGCGGAGTAGAGTGTTAGTAGTGGAAAATTGGCTGGGTCTGCGGTAAAGCTAGAAATGGATGGCTTTAAGGCTTTCCTGGTGGGGTATGATGGTGCAGAGCAACTGAACGTCCACAGCAAAGATGAGGGAACAGGGAGTCTGAAAACAAAAAGTTATTAAAAAGTCGATGTGCGTGTGAGGTGTCTTGGTCATAGTTAAGGAGGGTTTGAATTGAATTGAATTGAATTCCTTTATTGTCATTCAGACCTTTCGGTCTGAACGAAATTACGTGCCTGCAGTCATACATATATAAAAATAACAATACCGTACAATAAACACAAAATTAACATCCACCACAGTGAGTTCACCAAACCTCCTCACTGTGGTGGAAGGCAAAAGTCTTAGGGTCACTGTCTTTCTCCCCTCCTTATTCTCCCTCTGCGCTGAGGAGATCCAGGCCTCCGCCACCGCTGACGCCGGAACACCGCCACAGGGCCCGCCGCTGGAACACCGCCACAGGGGCCGCCGCTGGAACACCGCCACAGGGCCCGCCGCCGGAACGTCGCTGGAGCACCGCAGCTCCCGAGACCCAGGTCGCCGCTGGAGCACCGCAGCTCAAAGGGAACCAGGCCGCCGCTGGAGCACCGCAGCTCCCGAGACCCAGGTCGCCGCTGGAGCACCGCAGCTCAGAGGGAACCAGGCCGCCGCTGGAGCACCGCAGCTCTCGAATCCCAGGCCGCCGCTGGAGCACCGCAGCTCTCGAATCCCAGGCCGCCGCTGGAGCACCGCAGCTCAGAGGGAACCAGGCCGCCGCTGGAGCACCGCAGCTCTCGAATCCCAGGCCGCCGCTGGAGCACCGCAGCTCAGAGGGAACCAGGCTGCCGCTGGAGCACCGCAGCTCCAGAAGCCCAGGTCGCCGCCGGAAGCAGGCCGCCGCTGAAGCTCTGAAGGCCGTGCCGCCGCCGCTGGAAGCTGGAAGGCCGTCACCAGGGCCTCAGCACAGACGGAGACGTTGTCGGGGGACACGACAGGTAAAGTCGCATCCCCCCGAAGGGAGAGACTAAAACCCCGTTTCTCCCACCCTCCCCCCCCCCCCCACACACACACACAACCCAACAAACCAAAAATAAACACCAAAAACAGGGACGAGGACAAAAATAAAATAAAAGACAGACGGACTGCAGGCGAGCCGCAGCTGACAAGCAGCGCCGCCACTTCCGGACCAGGGGGGATAGGATGGAGTCGAGGTACGTGGAAGTAATTTCAGTGGGACAGGAGCAGGCAGAAACAATGGGTCTGCTAGAGCAGTTGTGGTTATGGATTTTGGGAGCAGGTAAAACCGGGCCATGCGGGAACAGGGAACAATAAGGTTGTGGAGGGAAGTGATGAATTCAGAGATAGTTTGAGAGATAATGGCCTGGTGCTTATCTAGCGGGATCGTGGTCCAAGTGTAAGTGGACCTGTCCGAGAGTTGTCGCCTGCCCTGAGCACGGTTAAGGCCAGCTCGCCAGACTACCATGGTGGGTTTGATGATAATGACAGGATTGTTGCAGAGAGTGTTGGGCTGTACATACAGAGAGGGTGACGTTAGAGTGAGTAAGGGGAGTCGAAAAGTTAAGGGTTGATATCCCACTGGCAGCTCAAAATGAAGAGGTCTAGAGAGGGTAGAAGGCTGTCTGGGGGAGTCCATGAGGAAGGGAACCATTGGAGACAGGAGAAGGGGTCAACACTGAGCGGTGAGGACTGCTTCCCATAGAAAAAGGCGCGGATGTAGAGGTGACGAAAGAAAAGCTTTAGATCGTGGCTGGCCTGGACCACATTGAGATGAGGGTAGAGCGGTGCAAAGGTGAGGCCTCTATTGAGGACAGACCATTCAGTTTCTAACAGAGAATATTCCTGTTTTATGAACAATGCTAATGAGTATTCCTGAGAGAAAAAGACTTGATGTAATAAATTATCCAAATGATGACATTTCTGATGCTCCAGTACTCCTTAGTCCTGCAGTAACGCATCAGCTGAGATGATATGTTCAAGTCTCAGGAGTTGGTCCTCAGCTCACACTCCACTGAGGTGCTATGAGCTAACATCAGGGTGAAGGTACTAGATCCCCACCTTGTGCTTAATAACTGTTTTGCTGTGATTGTCAATTATTGCCCCTGATTTTCTTCTCCTCGGTAATACTGGCTGATCAATTAATTCACTGCTGGCAAAAGCTCAGAAAACAGGAAGAAAAGGAAGCCTTTCTATCAAAAATGAGCTCGCTGGGTATTAGTATTGTGTGCAAGAGTCTTTTTGAGATTTAAAATGAAGGCTGCATATAATTAAACGGGCAAATCTGCTCAGCTGTTGAATAACCATTTTTTTAATCCAGATACATTTTTGATAGAGATTCAGTCAGGATACGAGGAATTGAGTTATAACTGATACGGATCTTTCATTCCAGTAATTTGTATCAGCTGGCAACAGCATTTGTACTGTGTGAGGCAGCTTAATTATTCCTCAAGGATGTTTTTTCAGCTAACAGTGTCGCTAATGGAGGCCTTTGGGTTTGAGTGGGGAAGGGTGCAGAGGAGTGGACCACCGATAGGGGCCTGAGCACAAATTGACAAAGGCTGCAGAGGTACCAAGTAGCAGCAGGAGGTTTGTGGTGGGGGCAGGGAAGCAGGAAGGAGGGTGGTTATGAGGGGGCAGAAGATATCCGGGAATACTCAACTAATATGTGGAGGTATTGCCATAACTGGTTTGAAGAAGGTTCTCGACCCGAAACGTCACCCATTCATTCTCTCTGGAGATGCTGCCTGTCCCACTGAGTTACTAAAGCATTTTGTGTCTATCTTTGGTTTTAACGGCTGGAAATCAGTCATGGCATTACCTCCACATATCATCTTTTCCGTGTTCATTTTACACCTGAAATGAAATAACTATTCCTCCTTAATTCGATCATTTGACGAACATTATAGATAGGGGTCATTTGCTACAAAATCTAAAACTCAAGTTGTTGGCTGACAGGTAATGATTTCCAATGCTTCAATTCACTTTCATGTGCAAGAGAAGACACATGAAAGGATTTTTTTCCCTCTGTTAAGTATATCTGCTACGGAATGCAATATTAAACCCAGCTTCAATTAGACTGTGATGCCACCCATGTTTAGCACTCAGTAACGTGCTAGAAAACTGAAATTTGGTTTACTGATGATTAATTAATAATGACTCAAAAATATAGTCCTATCACATGTCAAAATTAGGTCAAGATGATCAAAGGGCCTGTCCCACTTGGGCGACCTAATCCGCGAGCTCTGGCGAGTTTGCCCTCGACTCATACTCGCAGCATGGTCGACACGAGGTCGTAGGAGGTCTTTGTAACTCTCCTTCATGCTCGAGAGTGGTCTCCGAGTACTCGAGGCCTCAGCAAGGTTGCGGCGTTTTTTTCAACATGCTAAAAAATGTCCGCAAGTAAAAAAAGGTCGCCATGGAAAGAATTGATACTTTTTTTACTCGTAGGTTTAGTCGTAGTAGGTTGTAGTAGGTCGTCATGTTAGTCATGGGTAATCACGGGTAGTCGAAGGTAGTCGTAGATAGTCTTCATCATAGTCGAATGAGGTCGAAGGTGATCGAAGGAGGTCGTCTTCACTCTCCACTATTCGGTGTCCAATTTTCCCGAAGTTAGTCGTAGCTAGTCGTAGCTAGTTGAAGCTAGTCTTCAACATAGACGAAGGAGGTTGAAGGAAGTCTTCTACATAGTTGAAGGAGGTCTTCAACATGTCATTTATCTAAACTCTTCTAAACTCGCCAATTAGGTCGGCCAAGTGGGACGGCCCCTTAAAGTGTTCAGATGAGCAGCACATGATTTTGGATTATTCGAGTTATGTTATGAGTAGTTTCATTAGTTGATAACAATTTGGGTGCTATTCAATAGCCACAGCTATTAGCAAACATAATATGTTAATACTGTCCAAAGTTAATTTATTATAGCAAACCAAACACTGAAAGATACTAAAAAAATACATCAAAAACATTCCTCACAGCACTTATTATTAAAATGTGATACAGTCATTAGAGCTATTTTATAGGACTTTAAGAACATGGGCAGCATGTGGTGCAGCAGTAGAGTTGCTGCCTCACAGCGCTAGAGACCCGGGATCGATCCTGACTATGGGAGCGGTCTGTACGGAGCTTGTACGATCGCCCCGTGGCCTGCGTGCGTTTTCTCCAGGATCTCCGGTTTCCTCCCACACATACAGAGTTGTAGGTTAATTGCCTTGGTATAATTATAAATTGTCCCTAGTGTGTGTGTAGAATAGCATAGGTGTGCGGGTATGATGGTCGGCGTGGACTCAGTGGGCCGAAGGGCCTGTTCCTGCACTCTATCTTTAAACTAAGTTGAACTAAACATAGGAAGATGAGAGTAGGCCAATCACCCCTTCAAGCCTCCTCTGGCATTTAGAGTCATAGAGATGTCCTACACAGAAACAGGCCCTTCAGCCCACGTTGCCCATGCCAACTGATTTGGCATACTGGGATAGTCTTGTTTGCCTGCATTTGACCCATAGCCAACTGAACCCTTCCTGTCCAAATATCTGTCTTTTCAAGTCATAATTGTAGATGCTTCAGAGCTTCCTCTGGCCGCTTACTCCCGAAACAGACTATCCTTTCAGAAAAGAAGTTGCCGCTGAGGTCCCTCTTAAACCATTCCCCTCTCACCATAGCCTCTGCCCTCTAGTTTTAGAACATTCTATCCTGGGAAAAAAACTATGAACATTCATTTTCTCCATTCTCATGATCGTGTTTACCTCAATAAAATCAACCCTCAGCCTCCTATGCTCAAAATAATAAAGTCCCAGCCTATCCAACATCTCCCTATAACTGAAGCCAGATACCATCTTGGTGAACTCGTGTCCCATGATACGAGTTCATTCCAAGTGTTCTCCCCAGTTTGCCCTGATTCGAACTCGGAGATTTACGGTAATGGCCACTCGTCGGTACTCGGGGCTCTCGTGGACATTTTTCATCATGTTGAAAAATCTTCATGAGTCTTCCCGTGCTTACCTACCGTTAGCGAGTCTTCCCGAGTACCTGCAGTTAGTGCTAAGAGACGTCCCCGAGCTCCGACGTACCCGCTACGTTCATTCTCCGTGCTTACCACGAGTTTGATTTTCTTTTTACTCGGGAGAGCTCTTGGAATGAACTCGTACCGTGGGACAGGGCTATGAAAATCATTTCTAACTTAATGGCATTCTTACCATACCTGGACAACCAAAACATAGCCTTTGCCAAACAGCCATTCCAACAGGCCACTCTGCAATACTTTCACTACTTATTGCTGTCTCTCAATGAACCATTCAGACAATGGTCTTTTAAACCTTTCCACTGCTGCTGTGCTCTGCACCGACTCCTGGATGGGAACTCCGATGAGGAACTGGCTGTTTGGAACCTTAGAAACATAGAAAATAGGTGCATGAGCAGGCCATTCATGGCAGGCCGTTCATCCAAAATCAGTACCCTGTTCCTGCTTTCTCCCCATATCCCTAATAGCTACAGCTAACTCTCTCTTGAATAAATCTTGGCTTCATTTCTTACATTTGTTCTAATTTTATTTATAATCTGACGTGCCAAACACTGATCTCAGTCTTGTTCCAGAATCTGCTGTTGGAACTAATATTAAAATTATTAAAGTTTGTGATTCGTTTATGAAAAAGCAAGTGCAATTTGACCTCACTATTTAACCGCCTAAACCCTGGTGCCTTTTCAATGTACCTGCACCACATCCCACCGAAGCCAATGGATGCTTCCTGAGCTAAGGCACCAGTGTGGACAACACAATTTGAAGACCTGACTAGTCCTTTTGTAACTGAGACAACTTTTCTACTGATGTCACCCACAGGGCGGCCACAGTAACGCAGCGGTAAGAGTTGCTGCCTTGCAGCACTTTCTACGGGTGTCACTGTGGCGCAGCGGTAGAGTTGCTGCCTTACAGCAAAATGCAGCGCCCGAGACCCAGGTTCGATCCCGACTACGGGTGATGTCTGTATGGAGTTTGTACGTTCTCCCCGTGATCTGCGTGGGTTTTCTCCAAGATCTTCGGTTTCCTCTCACACTTCACAGATGTACAGATCTGTAGGTTTATTGGCTGGATTAATTGGCTTGATTAAAAAAAGTAAAATTGCCCAAGTTGGTTATATGCAGAGTACTGCCCTGCTGACTACAAAATTCAGAAGGTTCAGAAACATAGAAACATAGAAATTAGGTGCAGGAGTAGGCCATTCGGCCCTTCGAGCCTGCACCGCCATTCAATATGATCATGGCTGATCATCCAACTCAGTATCCCGTATCTGCCTTCTCTGCATACCCTCTGATCCCCTTAGCCACAAGGGCCACATCTAACTCCCTCTTAAATATAGCCAATGAACTGGCCTCAACTACCCTCTGTGGCAGAGAGTTCCAGAGACCCACCACTCTCTGTGTGAAAAAAGTCCTTCTCATCTCGGTCCTAAAGGATTTCCCCCTTATCCTTAAGCTGTGACCCCTTGTCCTGGACCTCCCCAACATCGGGAACAATCTTCCTGCATCTAGCCTGCCCAACCCCTTAAGAATTTTGTAAGTTTCTATAAGATCCCCTCTCAATCTCCTAAATTCTAGACAGTATAAACCGAGTCCATGCAGTCTTTGTTCATAAGACAGTCCTGACATCCCAGGAATCAGTCTGGTGAACCTTCTCTGCACTCCCTCTATGGCAATAATGTCCTTCCTCAGATTTGGAGACCAGAACTGTACGCAATACTCCAGGTGTGGCCTCACCAAGACCCTATACAACTGAAGTAGAACCTACCTGCTCCTATACTCAAATCCTTTTGCTATGAAAACTAACAAACCATTCGCTTTCTTCACTGCCTGCTGTACCTGCATGCCTTCTTTCAATGACTGGTGTACCATGACACCCAGGTCGCGCTGCATCTCCCCTTTTCCTAATCGGCCTCCATTTCCGCACTAAACAAAGATCCTATAGCAAGCAAGATAGACCACTCCTTCCAAATGCAATGGGCTGACCTGCAGTACACAACTGAGCGGAACATGGGCCTTTTTTTCATCCACTTCAGGAACCCGACCCGATCCAAACCGACCCGACCCGACTCGCGGTGTAATCAACGTTGCGGGGGAACAGTTTGTGTTAATAAATTATAATTCTGAAAATGAGGAGAAGATTTTTCCCAAATAACTTATATTTTTACGAGGATGTTTCTGTAACTGGCTTCTGTCTCCGCACTAGTATCCTGTGGGATCTTTGGTGTGGAGATGGAAGCCGGTTACGGAAATGGGGCCGAAAATTTCCCATGAATCTGCCCATGACCATACTACATCTTTTTCGTCGAGTGCTCTATCTTGCTTGCTATAGGATCTTTGGTTCAGAAGGCGTTGTCTGTATGGAGTTAGTACTTTCTCTCTGTGACCACATGGGTTATTCCAAGATCTTCAGTTTCCTCCCACACTCCAAAGCCCTGCCGACTACAAAATTCAGAAGGTTCAGAACAAAGATCCTATAGCAAACAAGATAGACCACGCCTTCTAAATGCAATGGGCTGACGTGTAGTACGCAATGGAGCGGGACATGGGCCTTTTTTTCATCCATTTCAGTAACCCGACCCGACCCGATCCAACCCGACACATGGGTTATTCCAAGATCTTCAGTTTCCTCCCGCACTCCAAAGACATACAGGTTTGTAGGTTAATTGGCTTGTGTAAAATTGTCCTTAGTGTGTGTAGGATCGTGTCAATGTGCGGGGATCGCTGGTCGGCGTGGACTCGGTAGGCCAAAGGGCCTGTTTCCGCGCTATATCTCTAAACTAAACTAACCCTAACCTCTTCAAGATGAAGTTAGCTATGTTTACAGGCATTGCAGTAATAGAGCAATTCATTTACCAGATTGGCACCACGAGGTCAAATCCCATCATGGCCGCTGGGATATTAAAATGCAAGTAATTAAATAAATCCAGAATAAACAGATGGCATCAGTGATCATAACCATCAAAGTACAAGACTGCCGCAAAATATCATCTGTTTTACTCGTACCACTTAGAAGAATAAATTTGCCATCTTCACATACTATACAAGGAACTGCAGTTGCTGGTTTTCAAAAAGCCACACAAAGTGCTGGAGTAATTCAGCTGTTCAGGCAGCATCGCTGGAGAGAACATGGATAGCTGACGATTCGAGTTGAGACCCTTCTTCGGACTTGACCCGAAACGCCACCTATCCATGTTCTGCAGAGAAGCTGCCTGACACACTGATTTGCTCCAGGACTGTGAAACGTCACCTATCCATGTTCTGCAGAGAGGCTACCTGTCCCGCTGAGTTATTCCAGCACTCTGTGAAACGTCACCTATCCATGTTCTCCACAGATGCTGACTGACACACATTGAGTTACTGTACTTCAGCACTTGTGTCTTTTGTTGTCATCTTTACATGGTCCCACCGTATAGTTACCTTTCTCATCAGCTTAAAGACAAATAACCATATAATAACCATATGACAATTACAGCACAGAAACAGGCCCTCTCGGCCCTTCCAGTCCGTGCCGATCATTTATTTTCCCCACAAATATGGATGCTGAGAATGTCAGTGATCCCTACAGCCCATGAATATAAAAAGACAAAGTGTCCATTAAAAGTCAAGTTGAGTGGGTGGTAATTTTCACTAATCTCTAATTAATAGCGGCAACAAAACATTGTTGACAGGTGAAGGCCTCTGGCTGTGGGGGAGGTTGTGCACTCAGGGAAGTCAATGCCGATGTTTTAAGGAAGTCATATTTATGCTCTGTCATAGAGGTAGCGTTTCAAAATCAAAATCTAGGTTCAAAAATACCCAGAATGCCAATAGTTGATCATGATTATTTACATGAAGCAAATAGTCTAATAGTTGGATTTCTTGATTTGTGAAAGCGACATAATTAGCTATATTAGTAATAAATGATGAATTGCCTTGAAATCTCTTTGGAAATTGGAGATGCAGCCACAACCTTATTTTACTTCGGAGTCGCGTGAGTGACTACTTGAAGAACCCCGTCTGCCCGCAGAATGCGTCATTAGAACGCACGCATTGCGAAGCACCGGTCTGGCAGGCATGTCGCTCCTGCCAGAGGTAAGTTTAAACTCCAGGCAAGTTGTATTGCGTACCTGTTTTTTGATGTTCTGCAGGAACCTTTTCATCCACAGAGATTCCTGCCGGGTGCTTCGCGGGTGCCGACGATGAACCAGCTGCGGGATGTGGGGGGACCCCTGTCCTACCAAGGAAGCGGGCAGCTGCAGAAATGTCGGGCTTGTGGAGTTCTTGTCACTACCATCAGTGACTTCTAAATGCAGGGTTCCCAAGGTGGGGAACTGCAGCAGCAGTGCGGTTTTAGACCACAGAGGCCCACGATATGGGCTGAAACTGATCAGAACGGTCAGCCCGGGTGCCGTGGGGGGTTCCCCTTCGTAAGGCACACAGACGCTAGGTTTCCACGGGGAGGGGAAACCCAGCAGCAATGCGGTGTCCAGACCGCAGTAGTGTAGAATGGGGGGGGGGGGGGGGAACCGACCAATAAGGTCAGGCCTGATGCCGGAAGGTTTCCCCTCCGGGTTTGAAAAACATTTTAGGTTGACCAGGATGGAGTCCTTGTGGAAAGGACGGTCCATCTAGATACACCCCAACTACATGAGTTGCGATAGTGCCGGGCATATGGGTGAGCCTGAGCCAGCAGCACCTTTTTTGCACAGAGCTGCTTTAGGGGATGTTGATTCTAGTTAATGATGGGCATATAGGTAAGCCTGAGCCAGCAGCACCTATTCCACAGGGCTGCTTGATGGGATGCCGAATCTATGGCAATGCCAGGCATATGGATGAGCCCGAGTCAGCAGCACCTATTGCACAGGGCTGCTTGATGGGATGCCAAGTTTATGGCAATACCGGGCATACGTCAGCAGCACCTATTGCACAAGGCTGCTTGACGGGAAGCCGTGCATAAGGATGAGCCCGAGCCAGCAGCACCTACTGTACAGGTCTGCTTTATTGGATGCCGAGTCTATGGCAATGCCGGGCATATGGGTGAGCCCGAGCCAGCAGTACCTATTGTACAGGGCTGCTTTACGAGATACCCAGTAATGGCAGCACCGGCCTATGGGAGAGGCCACATCAGCAGCTCCTTGTACCAGGGCTGCTTTATATTACAGCCGAGGCTATGGTAGCACCGGCATATGGGAGAGCCACGCTAGCAGCCCCTTGTAGCAGGGCCGCTTAATGTAGGCAGCAACATCTGTAAAAGGGCTGCATAATGTTTCCCTCATGGAAGAGGTGAGCCTCCCAGGGCAGTTTGTTCTTACACTGAAGTTCTACAGCAAGGGATAATATTTACACTTGGTTGAACAATACAAATGCTCAAGACATTCTTCATCAATTTAGCATTCTAAGCAGGCTGTAATTGGGCCAGAATTGTCTTTAGGTAAGCGTAGTACTTTGACCAGGGTTGCCTTCAAGATAGGTGCAAAAATATGGGCAGACTTGTCTTTCGAGACATGTCAGAATTATGGCTAGAATTGCTTTAGACAAATTAAAATTAGCAGACAGGTTCATTATTATGGTCAGGTTGTCTTACAAGACAGGCTCGGGAATCGGGCCAGAGTTGCCGTTCAAGGCAGACACGAAGGATGACAGCCCTGCCTGTTCATTATGAAATATGGCTGATTAACAAATGGAGTCATAGTGGTGCCCATTTACAGTATCATTGGAGATATTTGGTGGAGGCATTGCTGTGATTAGGCAATATAATAGTATAATCCACTGTTTCAGTCTTAAAGCATGTTTAAGAAATTGGGCTCTTCTATTCAATTCAAATTAAGTTGTTATCAAATAGACTTGTTGGAGATGTTGCAGAGAGCAGACCCCAACACATAAAAGCCAACGGGTCAGTATTAGTCTGACGCCGGGTCCATGGCAGTGTTGCCCAATTTGAGAGGCCGCGCCAGCAGCACCTTGTAGTAGGGCTGTTTAATGGCTTCCTCATGAAGGAGGAGAGCATACCGAGTCTGATGGTATAGCTGTGAACATACCCAAAGGGATGACGGACATGTGTCAGAGATCATTACTGACAGCAAGATTTGCCATCACAACTCATATGCAGTGAACACCGCTATCAGGGGGACATTAGACCCAGCCGCCGAATCTGTTTGCAGGTAAAAACCCATTCAACAGGCAAATCCCTGCAGGATGAAGGTAAGCGGTTCACTGAAGCTGGTAGCAGCATGAAAGCTGGCCAAAAGTTCCATGCACTCTATTCAGGACATTAGGATTTACATTGAGTTATCAATTGGCTTATGACGCCGTCCTAGGCAACAGATTGGAGTCAATAGAAGCCTGGTACAGCTTTGTTGTTATAAAACAGCAGTCTAGTCATTAAGATTAATTGGCAATATAATGGATGTGGTTCAGCTGTGTGTGGGAGATTTGAAATCATCCTAAACGGAGAACTCTAAAGTATCATGTAGGTCATGGTCGACACACTTTGCTATTATCAGCTGAAGCTGCCAAGGTCACAATGATGGATAGACATTGTTCAGCATTGTTCCAGTAGGTTAATCAGTAAATACCTCATTACATTGCAAAATGATGCTAATGGTGTAAAAGTGGGAAATTGCGAATATCATCTCTGGTTTGGAGCTGGAGGAGATTTGCATGAGTTGCCAATTCTTCATTTATTGGTGTCAAATATCTATAGACCCTACGCATTTTGTGGGTTAAGAGTAATTGAGCGGATATGCATATCTGCATGCTCAACTTCATGGGGGTGCAATAAAGTAAAGAATCCTGTTCTGGGTACATAATCTCGTTGGCCACTGGAGTAACATCAGGTATAGGCCAATGGCAACACAGAATGGGTGTTGAATCACACTGTATTTATGAAATTCTGGTTCAATGGAACACCGAATATACATATGTTTGTTTCATCCTTATTCACAAGTTGCAAAATATGTGGCATAACAGTGGCAAAAGATAGATTCTTGCTACAAGGAGAAGGAAGGTCTTTTGTGTCTTCCTCCATTTGCTTCATTAATCAGGGCTTCAAATGAAGTCATTAAGAGCTGTTTAGGTTCCTATTGTGTGATTGGCCTATGCAACTTTGATTCCCGGTTGTCGGGAATAATAATATAACCTTATATGGTTATTTTGTACATAACTTGCTGGTTTAGTCTGTGGTTTGAGAAATCAGCCGTTGCATGTTAAAATCAAATAATGTTCTGCAGACTTAATAGACTGCTCTATGGCTTGGGTTGTTACGTCAGTCCTTGTGTATGTTCAGTGTGCTGCGATAGCACCAATAGTTGCAGGACTTTCTTTTCCAGGAGATGGAAAGAGTTTGTTGAATGGTCATGTTGCATTGAAGACGGTACAAATTACTGATGGTTAGAGTTAATTTCTAAATTATCTTTGTCAATAATTAAGCTGTACGACCATTAACTGTGCCAACGTGCCTTCTTATAGGGTGCAGCAAACAAGACCCGCTCTGTCGAGTTCACCCTGGATATCAAGTTGGTAAGCATATCTTTAACACAATGTTTCCTAGGACAAGTACAATGCAGTATGGGATGTCAACGTTGTGTGAACACTATTTCACCAGGGTGGTCCAGCTACATCCTTAGTTTCACCGGATTTCATAGGTGGTTATCCTCCTAGCGCTGGTTAGCGCAACAGGTTTAGTCGCTACATAGTTGCAACGGAACAAGATGGTTACGTTTGTAAACAATAATATATAATATTTATGCTTATAATTCACTTAAGCAGAGCAGAAGGGGTGTCAGATCTCAAAATAGTTCAAGGCATACCCAGGGACCTATGCTAAAGTGAGGACACACATATATAACAATACATTAAGGTCACTGAGAGTCTTTGAGGATCAGAACTAGCTATGTTGTTAGTCACAAAAACTTATAAGAACGTATCTGTTCAGGTCACTTCCAGAGGATAAAATCGACGATTACGTAGGAGTAGATACTGAGTCTAGTTATCACTCCATCAGGTGCTGCTATAACATCAGCAGCAAGGATCTTACGTGCCACTGGACCACGTCCTAACGCTTGCAGCATGGTCAAGCGAACAAATTTCAAACATTTATACTAGCCCATTACTAGACCGAGGGTATTTGTCAACTCTATTTAATTGATTATAGATTCCATCCGAGAGAAAGGTGGGACTATTATTATTACTTCATTAATAACATCAGCATGTTTAAATCTATGTCATGACTGTATGTATTATGAATATATTTTCCTTCATTTGTTGATGAAGCAGTTGTGGCTGTGTAGACTTGTTCTCACAGCGTGAAATCACAGAGCTTTGAAATCTTCACGTAGTCACTCATGTGACTCCGAAGTAAAATAGTAAGATTAAACGAGAACTTACCAGTTTGAAGTTTAATCTTTATTTTATGAAGAGTAACGATGAGGGATTACGTGCCCTCCGCTCCCAACCGTCATAAATGTCATCTGGTAGTTCTAGTCTTCTGGTTCTTCCTATTATACTTCAGTCACTATTACCTGTGATTTTACACCGGTGCTTTGAATATTGACGCGCCCTGTGGGCAGTTGGGGTTCTTCACGTAATCCCTCATCGTAACTCCTCATAAAATAAAGATCAAAATTCAAACTGGTAAATTCTCGTTTAATCTTACTATTTTACTTTGGGAGAGCCAGGGCAGGAGGAGTCTGACCCTGAAGTTGATGTCACTGCTTGTGGGCACACACCAAAGCACATGAGCTATGCTCCAGGTGTCCCGGATGTAACAAGGAAAATTGAAGTGAATTGCATCCGGAAGATAGCTATAAAGCCTACACTAAACCCACGATTTGCAGCTTTATGCAGGTCGACCAATATTCAAGTGCCAAATTATTTATTTGAAGAGGACCTGTTGAAACAGGTCAAAGACCTGGAAGAAGAGACCAAGACGATAGACCTCATGAATACTTAGGTCCCTTCCGCCAGGATGCCACCTCGCAGGTTGTTTTCGGCACGAAGGGGATCAGATCCGGAGGCAGGTCCAAGCAGAGGAGGGCCAGTGGGACGGCGGTATTACCCACCTATATGCGCCAACTACAACCCCAGCATGGCAAAAAGGACGAGAACTCCAAGGTCGACTATGGAGATAAGGGAGATTCATTCAGTGATTCATTCAGTCCATAATAAATCCTCTGGGGAACAACCTCCAGTTGGGGGTAGGTTACAGTTATTTTATGATGAATGGTGCTGCATAACATCTGATCTGTTTATACTGGACACTGTCTCAGGGTCTCGAATAGAGTTTATGTCAGGAATTCATCCACCTGCACAAAATATGCCTAGTCGGGTATTGGTTTTTTCTCGACCAGAAACTCAGCAGGTAATTGAAGAAATTGTGGTTTTGTTCCAAAAATGGGTAATTGAGAGGACGACATACCATCCTCAACAATTTGTGTCCAATATCTTCCAGACAGAAAAAAGATGGTGGATGTCGAGTCATTCTGGATCTAACCCAGTTAAATTCCTATGTCCAGTATAGGTGTTTTAAAATGGACACCTTCAATACTGCTAAACAGCTGTCATCAGAAGGTTGTTATATGGCAACCATAGATCTGAAAGATGCATATTATTCAGTACCAATTCATCATCAGTACTGAAGATACTTGAAATTTAATTGGATGTGACAGCTGTGGCAATTTAAAGCATTACCCAATGGGTTAACCTCAGCTCTTAGGTTGTTCACGAAATTGTTAAAACCAGTTCTGGCTCTACTTCGTGCCCAGAATCAAATTGTGATGCCTTATCTAGTTGATATCTTAATTATAAGCAACACTCAGGAAACAGCTGAGGAGTCGGTTTCAGCAACCAAACACCTGTTTGAGAGGTTAGAGTTTCTTGTCCATCCAACAAAATCCAAGCTAGAGCCATCACAAAAAAATTGATTATTTGGGGTTTGTCATTGATTCAGTTGATATGTCAGTGACTTTCCCTACAGCCAAGGCTGTTGAAATCAGGGAGGTCTGTACCAGTCTAGCTGAAAAACAACAACCCTCCATCCGGGAAGTAGCGAGTGTTATTGGTAAACTGGTGGCGGCTTTCCCAGCAGTGGAGTTTGGACCCCTGCATTCTCAAGGTCTGCAATGAGCTAGAGAACAAGCACTTAAAGAACATGCAGGTCATTTTGATAGACCTATGCAGTTGCCAGCCAGAGCCATCGTCGAATTACAATGGTGGATTATCAATATTGTACAAACTACCAAAAACATTTTGGTTCAACAACGTTCAGTGGTTTTACAAACAGATGTGAGTGCTTTGGGATGGGGAGGCACAGGCAGCGAGTCTAGCTGTGGTGGTAGATGGAGTGTGCAAGAGGATTTAATCCTGCACAGGCATGGTATCAATTACTTAGAATTGCTGGGTGCTTTCTATGGATTAAAAGCTTATTGTTCAGCAATGAATTATTTACATGTTCAGCTCCAGATTAACAATACCACAGCTGTTGCCTATATCAATCACTTGGGAGGAATAAGGTCAGTATCATGTGATAATCTGGATAACCTCATTTGGGACTGGTGTATTTCCAGAAATATCTGGGTCTCAGCTATCTACCTACCAGGTAGATATAATGTGGTGGCAGACAACAGGTCACGGAAATTTAATGACAACATAGAATGGATGCTAAATCCTGATGTTTTTAAAATGATTGTCAGCCGCTATGGTTTGCCAGATATTGATCTGTTTGCATCCCGGCTAAATCACCAGTTGCCTCAATACATTTAGTGGGAACCAGATCCAGGAGCAGTAGCGGTGGATGCATTCTCGCTACATTGCGGACGTATGTTCTTTTACGCTTTTCCCCCCCATTCTGTGTCATTAGGCAATGCCTCACCAAAATAGAGCAGGACTCTGCTTCAGGTGTTTTGGTGGTTCTGGACTGGCATACACAGCCATGGTTCCCATTGGTGCTGAGAATGATGATTCAGCCATTCATGGCTGTCCCCAACTGCAGTAATTTGTTGGTGCATCCAGTAACAGGTGAAAGTCATCCGTTACATGATCATATTAATTTGTTAATCTGCAGGTTCTGACCAGACCGTTCCAAGGGTTTGGACTGTCGAGTAGGACCATGGATGTGATAACTGCAGCTTGGAGAGATAGCACTAAAAAACAAAATGTGTCTCATATTAAGAAATGGGATATATCTTAGATATATCTTATCATACAGCAAGCATATTGGATGTATTGGAGTTCCTTGCTACATTGCATTTTGATGAACACTTTAGCTATAGTGCCTTTAATAGTGCTTTGTCCTCCTATTTTGGGCAGTTTTCAGAACAACAATCTATCGGGTCTCATCCATTAGTATCCCGATTCATGAGAGGAATCTTTATGAAGAACTCTCCTAACCCTAGATATACAGAAATCTGGGATGTCAGTATAGTTCTCACACTGCTTCGGCAATGGGCTCCAATTACGTCACTGTCTTTTCAGAAATTAACACTTAAAGTGGTTATGCAAACATTTCAAGTTCAAACATTGCAAAAGCTACAACTAGATAGCATGTACTCTTCTGCAGATAACATTACGTTTTATGTGTGTGATTTAATCAAACATAGCAGGCCAGGAATGGCTGGAACCAAAGCTTTAAAGCATACCCCGTTGACCAATCGTTATGTGTAGTCAAGCACCTGGGTCAATAACTAAGAGTCTCAGAGGCTCTGAGACAGCAATGCTCATCAGCCACAAAAAACCTCATAAAAAGGTGTCAGTACAAACTATTTCTAGATGGTTAAAACAAGTTTTGGATTGTGCTGGAGTAGACACTCATGTGTTTAAATCTCACTCCACCAGGGCGGCATCAACATCTGCAGTGAAAGCACAGGACGTGCCTCTAGACCAAATCCTCGGGACCGCAGGATGGCCTAAGGAGGTGACCTTTTCCAAATTTTATGATAAACCTGTCCTGACAGTGCAAGGTTTTGGGCATGCTGTTTATGGATTCGGTTTGATTTATTTTTCTTTTTAAATTTAATTTGTAATTTCCCCCTGGGACAGAGGGGTTATTACTGTTTTGTTTGTTATTATTATTAAAATGATTATTGGATAATTCGAAGCAATGTTCAATACATTATTGATTCACTACTGTGTCAACTGAAACAGTGTGTCGTATGGAATGGATCTACGCCATGAAATCACAGAGCTTTGAAATCTTCACGTAGTCACTCACGTGACTCCGAAGTAAAATAGTAAGATTAAATGAGAACTTACCAGTTTGAAGTTTGATCTTTATTTTATGAGGAGTTACGATGAGGGATTACGTGCCCTCCGCTCCCGGCCCTCATAATTGCAAAGATCACCTGGTAGTTCTAGTCTTCTGAGTCTTACTATATCACCGACTATAGTTTCTGTGTTTTCATGCCGCTGCTTTGAAGTATGAGGCGCATGCGCCTGGCGGGGCTTCTTCACGTAATCCATCATCGTAACTCCTCATGAAATAAAGATCAAACTTCAAACTGGTAAGCTTGTTTAATCTTACTATTTTGCTGCAGCGTCTCCTGAGGTTTTAACAGAGCTGAGTTTGTGGTAGGATAGCAATCATTGAAGGGAAGGATCTAAAAGAATATAGCAGGGATAGGACCGCATTCACAGTATGGGTTTCATAAAGGAAGCTATGAAGTGCCGTGCAAGTTTTCTATGTGCAGTATCTACAGGAAAATAAAAAATACCGAGTGTTTTTATGATTTATTATCTGCTTGCAGCTGTCCTTGACATGCAGTGGTGATTGTGGATGTTCGAGTTAGTTATATCGATAACTGTGAAGGAAAACTATTGAATTCCATGGGTTTCATGTCACAACAATATGCGTTAACCACCTGGGGTCTTTAGCCATTTTAGCCAAGGTTTTAATATCTTGTCAAAATGTGTAAATGCTCTTGGACAATCCCAAGAAGCAGCTGCCGGATCTATGGAGGACTTGGCAAGGTTCAGAAACTCCTGCAGATTTCTGGGCAGCAAGCCAGGATCTGAAGAAACTACAATGGAAGGAATATAACTGCTATATATCCACTGTTTTATTTCAAGGTGCAATAGTTTCAGTTAATTTACTGTTGGTCAATGGTCTACAATTGTGCTGTGTTGTGTGACCAGAAATTTCAGAAAGTTATTTTATGACAATTGCTTGCTTCAAAACTTAAGAACACAAGGCTCTTCAGTCCCTCCAGCTTATTGCATTTTTCAGGTGATCAATAAAACTTGGCATATTTGCTGTTAATTTATCACAATAATCCTTCCATTGACTCAGTGCCCTTGGCCGCTTTAAGCAGAAAGTGTCAGATTTCTGGGAGACTTGGTGTGATATTATTTCACAAAGATAGTGCCCTCTTGTTTGGCACTTCTTGACTCAAAAATATTGATTCTCTTTTAGATTTTTAAATTCCATGTGTTGAATATATGAGATGTTCTAAAGAGAGCACCAAGTGCATGCAGTTTGTTGAAAAGTGTATCACTTATGTATAAAATTCCTTTTGTTCAATGCTTGTTTTAATTGCATGTGTCTATATATGTGAATCAGTCACAAGGTTCCAGTAGTTTTTAAGAACTGCATATAATTTGTATGAATTTTTGCTTGACAACTTGCAATAAGAAAAAAACAAATAGATCCTCCCATTGTGACCCTGAGAAGGTGGGTCGGTGTCATTACGATTTCCTGGAGATGGTCGGCGAACTTCCGATCCACATGGCCTTTGAGCTTGAAAGTGGTCAAGAGCAAGGTTCTTACAGAGGGGCAGGAAAAATTCCACGTGGAAACGGTCTTTGAATTAAAATGAATGAAGTGTAACCATCTAAATGAACGCAAAGATTCCAACTCATTTGCAACTGTTTGGGTGTCAGTGAAGTCATGATGGATCAATGCAATCATTACTCACATTTATAGTCTGGGAAGGAGCTGCAGATGCTGGTTTATATCAAAGATAGACACAAAAAGCTGGAGCAACTCAGCAGGACAGGCAGCATCTCTGGAGAGAAAGAATGGGTGACCTTTTGGGTTGAGACCCATCTTCAGTCTGAAGAAGGGTCTCGACCCGAAACATCACCCATTCCTTCACATTTATATTGTAGTTCTCTGCGGAAAATAATATGAGGTGCTTTATGGGGCTTAGTGACATAGTTACTGCAACCTGAGACTCTAAAGTAAAGCAGGAGAACTCTCCCGAATGTTCTGGCCAATATTCATTGCACAACCAGTATCACAAAAGCAAATGATCTAGATTATTATGGTATTGGTCAGGTTGGGAGTTTAATATATTACCCAGATTGTCATGTTCACTGCATTCAATGCTTCGATGGGCCATGAAATGCAATGGAGCATCTTAAAAAAAGTATTCTTCTTCTTGCATATGGCGTGCACAGCATAAAGCTGTCAGACAACTTGTTCTATTTGATCTTATTTGATTGTGCACGCCAGGTTGATTGCATTCGTTGAAACATGGCGGACCACATGAAAGTTGCAATAAAGTGAAAGGTGTTATACAAATGCAATTATCTATGTCTACAGCATTGGACCACATTTTCAGCATTTTTCACGGGAATTTCACTTCCAACCAAATGGGAATCTGCAGGGCAGAAATTGAAACAATGTATGATTTATTATTTTTCTTGCTGGCTTTACCTATTCTTCTTCTTCTACTTCATCCCCCTTCGGTCATGGCTGGCCATGGGTGTCTCCAGAGTTGGAGGATGCCTGTGTGTGACTTTATTTAACATGGGGAGACTGGTGCACAGACAGCCACCACATGGTCCTTGACAGATCTGGGTCAGGATCCAGTGGCATGGAGTCCAAGACGACCGGAGACCCTTTGCTGCTGCAGCCTTCATCCGCCTTCCCAGCCGTTGTGACGCTCCACTAAGGTCAACCATCATCCTCCAGCTGTTCCACCGTTGAGGTCTTGGTTGGATTGCTCTTTGTCAGAGTCCTCCCCCTCGACCTTACCGCCATGGGTGGCCCTACCAGGAGCATAGCTCCAGTCGGCATCGCTCTCAGGATCTCGCAAGCTTCTCCACCACGACAAGGTGACAATCCACGGAGAAGTACTTATTAGCTCTATCATTAATCTATTTTTAGTTTTAGAGACACAGCATGGAAAGAGGCCCTCAGCCCATGCTGGATATTGATCACCTGTTCACGCTAGTTCCATGTTATCTCACTTTTTCATAACTTCCATCACATTAGGGGCAAGTTACAGAGGACAATTAACCTACAAAATTGCATGACTTTGGGATGTGGGAGGTAACCAGAGCACCTGGAGGACACCTATGCGGTCACAGGGAGAACGTGCAAATTCCACACAGACAGCACCCAATGTCAGGAATGAACCTTGGTCCTTGGCGCAGTGAGGCAGCAGCTCTCCCAGCTCTCCCAGCAGTGCCACTGCTTCCCCTGTGTAACTGCAGTAACATTTTTAGACTTCTCTAAGTTTTTATTACAATAAGAAAATGTTACCTGATTTTCAGTCATAGAGTTGTACAAAGAGAAATGTGTCTTTCAACCCTCCGTGTCCATTTGAACCTTTTTGCCCAACTGCACTTATCCCATTTGTCTGAATTGTTCTGAATTCTTTCATGCTAGGCTTATTCAAACATCTCTTAAATGTAGCGATTATATCTGTTTTAGGGCTGCCAACATTGGGTGAGAGTTGAAAGTGAGAAATTGCGAGGGAGGGGGAGGGTGGTGCCTTCCCTCCTACGGTAGGGAGCTTTTGCATTTTCCAGCTTGAAATTGTGCAATCTGGTGCTCTGATCAACATGTGGAGCACATGAATGACCTTAGTATATTCATGTATGGAAATGAGATTATAATTCATGCATATATATAGAGAAACAAAAACACAGAAACAAGGCAAGAGGAGTCAGACTTCCATCACTGTTCTGCGCAAATAAATCAATCAGCCTTACCCTTTGACTATAGAAACAAGATGAAAATAATGCCACATATTCAACCGTATATGGTTCAATGAAATTAAGATATATATGTAAAACATATATATGGAAACAGGCCCTTTGGCCCACCAAGTCCACACCGACCAGCAATCTACCTTACACCAGTTGTATCCTATATGCCAGGGACAATTTACAGAAGCCAATTAACCCTCAAACCTGCACTTCATTTGGATGTGGGAGAAACCGGAATATCCAGAGAAAACCATGTGGTCATAAGGAGAATGTACAAATACTGTACAGACAGCACCCGTAGTCAGGATCAAATCTGGGTCTGTGGTGCTGTTTGGCAGCAACTCTACCGCTGCGCCACCATGCCACCCCATTAAATTATTTTTTCTGTAATATATTTATTATGGTGTCACGTCAATAAAGATGAACACATGATTCTGATTTCTGCCCCTAGTTGGATAACACACATCTCCAGTCATTGTGTTTTATGGCTGGTTTTCAACCTCCTCAGTGTGAAGGTCTCGACCCGAAACATCACCTATTCTTTCTCTGCAGAGATGCTGCCTGTCCTGCTGAGTTATTCCAGCTTTTAGTGTCTATCTTCAATTAAAACCACTATCTGCCATTCCTTTCTACAGCCTTTGTTAAGCGAAACAGGTCCTATTCTCATAATATTATTCACCTCAACTAAGTATTTTCTACACCTTCGCTGCTGCAGAGAATATAATCCCAGTTATCAAATCTTTCTTCAAAGTCAAAAAAAATTCCATCCCTGTAAATATGTTCATAAATCACCCCAGGATCCTCTCCAGAGCAATTGCACCTTTTCTACAGTTTGTCGTAGTCTTACAGCATGGAAACAGGCCCTTCTTCCCAACTTGTTCATGCAGATCAAGATGCCCCATCTAAACTAGTCCCAGTTATCCTCATTTGGTCCATATCTCTTTAAACCTTGTGTGTGCCAGTTTGTGTGTAAGGGTGACACAAAAAGCTGGAGAAACTCAGCGGGTGCAGCAGCATCTAAGGAGCGAAGGAGATAGGCGACGTTTCAGGTCGAGACCCTTCTTCAGACTCGATAGGCGACGTTTCGGGTCGAGACCCTTCTTCAGACTGTGTAAGGGTGTGTGAGAGTGTGTGTCAGTGAAGCGGCGACAACACCCGGAATGAGCGGAGACTTGGCAATGTCCGGGGAGCATTTTCCCTCTCTCCCCCCCCCCCCCCCCCCGGAATGCGAGCCGGCCCAGGTGCTCTGTGTCCAGCTGGGGCCCAGGGGAGGTGAGGGTCAGTGACCCAGGGGCCAGGCATCGGAGGGGTGCTATAGCCCGAGATTCATACCCACAGCTCCAGAGGCGGCACTCAACCGGTTCGCTCCTGGCTCCGGGCCAGGGTTAAAACTCCACGGGGTGTGGACACAGTGTCTCCGGAGGTGAGGGTGGATAGTGTGAGCGGTGCCTCGGGGGGTGGGGGTCGGTGCTGGGACCACCGCCGTGTCTCACCTATCACAACATCTGCATGGGAATGTGAATGCGGGTGAGGCAGCATCTATAGAGCGGTAGACAAAAATGCTGGAGAAATGCTCGAGTGTGAAGAAGGGTCACAGTCAGACATAAATGCTGCCTCACCCACTGAGTTTCTCCAGCATTTTTGTCTACATTGTCATTTTAAATTTTGTACGATGGGCTGAAGCCAATTAAATTTCTCGTCCTTTACAGGGAGCCCACCGACAGAAAACTTTTCTCATTGGTGAGTGTGGAAAATATATATATATATTTTTAAATATTATTTTAAGCGTGAGAACTTCTAATAAATAAAAAAAATAGAATTAAAAACTTTGATATTATATACACTCTGACCTGTGAAGGCAAGCACGCCATATGACTTCTTCACCAACCTATTTCCACTGTCATGGAACTATGGATCTGAATGCTATGGTCTCACTGTTCAGCAACATTCCTAAGTGCACTATCATTCACTGTATATATCCTACCCCTGTTTAACTTTGCAAAGGCATCACCTTGCACTTGCCAAAGCTCTTCCCAACTTATCTTCCAATCTATATTTTGCTGTAGCCTTTGGCAACCTTCCTTGCTGTCGACAACCACAGCACTTATTGAGTCATCTTCAAATTGCCTAAACATTCCTCACAGTCATGACCACATTGTTACTAATTATAACTAATAACAAAGATTATCGCATCAATCATTGCTGTGTACATGCTGACACATTGTAAACCTCTGATCGTCTTCCCTTCAACCTCATCCTTGCATCCATCACTCCAATCACTTTCAGCCTCTTAAAATCATGAGAGAAATAGATCAGGTAGATGCACTGAGTCCCTTGCCCATAGTAGGGGGATCGAGGACATAGGTTTAAGGGGAAGGGGAAAATATTTCATAGGAATCTGAGGGGTACATTTTCACACAAAGGGTGGTGGGCGTATGGAACAACCTGCCAGAGGGATTAGTTGAGTCAGGGATTATTGCAATGTTTAAGCACAGTTAGACAGGTACATGGGTAGGACAGGTTTGGACGTTTTTAGGCCAAATGCAGGCAGGTGGGACTAGTGTAGTTGGGACATGTTGGGGGGTGTGGACAAGTTGGGCCGAAGGGCCTGTTTCCACTGTAAGGCTGTATGATTTGACCAGACCAGCTACAGTATGATCTTATTAGATCACTAGGGGATGAATGGAGTACACCAGGTCTTAATTTGTATGCTGGTATATAAAACTGCACGCAATTTCCTCAGTAACTGTGATCATACTAAACTATTCCTCTTTATCCTACTCAATCTGACTGCAGGTTGCCATGATTTAGCATTTCCTCCTACTTCAAAACCTCTCATCCATTACCAGCCGTGTTGAACTGCACCTAGTTGGTTCCATTCCAACCACCCAGTCTAGATGGGGAATCATTAGGAATGCTATCTTTTCCTGTCCCCACATTTCGTTCTCTGGCACCATCCTTGCATTTCTCCAATTTCTCATCCATATGCGGCTCCTCATTCTAAGACCAAACATTGAGAGGAGGGCTGAGGATCCACAAACCAGTCTTCATCGACAGTGGCAGAGAGGGTCAGAAACTTCAAATTTCTGGGCATGCATATCTCTGAAGATCTGTGCTGGATCCAGCACATTGGTGCACTCATAAAGAAAGCCCATCAACACTGCTTGAGAAGATTGTGGAGACTGAGAAGATTGTGGAGATTTGGCAGGTCAATGAATACACTCTAGAACTTCAACAGGTATACAGTTGAGAGCATATTGACATCTTGCATCAGTGTCTGGTTGGGCATCTTGAATGCTCATGAATTAAGAAGATTGGTACTCACCGCCTCACCACCAAAGGGTTCTACAGGACTCGTTGCCTGAGAAAGACAGCCAGCATCATCTGAGACCCACACCATCCTTCACATGTTCTAATTTTAATCTTGCCATCAGGAAGGAGGTATAGGAGCCTGAAAACTGTAATATCCAGGTTCAATAGCAGCTATTAACTGATGTCAGAACTACATCGACTTGGAGGGACACTTATTTGTGTCTTTACACTATTATATACGGGGCAAACATGATAATAAACAACATAAATAACTTCAGTGTATGTATCGACTGATGTCTATTACAAACATACTGAATTCCACATCCATCTCGACTACACTTCTTCCCAACCTGCTTCCTCCAAAGACTCTATCCTCTACTCCTAATTCCTCGGTCTATGCTGCACCTGTGCCCAAGTGAAGGTATTCCTCATTCTTTCGGGAAGGGGGTGGGGTTCCCTTCTTCTATCACCATAGATGAGGCCCTCACACATCACCCTCCAACATTTGTCAATTCCAACGGGATCCCACCACCAGTTATATCTTCCCATATCCATCCCTTTCTGCTTTCCACAGAGACCATTCCCTCTGCAACTGCCTGGTTCACTCATTACTTCCCACCCAAACTAACCTCCCCCCAGGTATTTTCCCCATGCAATCACGGGAGATGCAAACCCTGTCCTTATCCTTCCTCGCTCGACTCCATCCAGAAACCCTGACAGTTCATTCTGGTGAGGCAGAGGCTCACTTGCACGTCCTCCAACCTCATCTACTCTATCCGTTGATCTCAGCATGGACTCCTATGTATCGGCGAGACCAAAAGCAGACTGGCGATCTTTTGCTGAACACCTCCGCTCAGTCCGCCTTGGCCTTTGCGGTCACCCAGTAACAATGTCACAAAATTTTGAGATTTAAAAAATCAAGTCTGCAATTTATCCCATCAGATAAAGCATAAAAATAAGTTTAATTTGACACCTAATTCACTTTCATATTTTCAGTATTAAAAAAGTTAGGGCCATTTTCATACTCGGAAATTAGCAACTTGTTTCCTATTGCTTTTCTATTGACTTAACACAAAAGTTGTGATCGAGAACAGTCAAAAGCCCATAACTTCCTTAAAAATTAAGAGAACGTAAAGAAATTTTCAGATATTATAGATTGAAGTATTCTGAAACAAATATGAAACAATCTTACTTGGATGACCAAAATTAAAGCATATAATTAGTTAGTTACCCAATTGTAGCCAATTATAAAATTCAATTATTAGATCTAAACATCTATCCATTTCTTAAGAAAAAATTTAAAAAAAATTTAAAGCCTAATAATAATAATTCACAATAAAGCATGATTTTTAAATCTAATTGTCGTTAATTTATTGGCCAAATTGAAGGAATTCAGTGTTTAATGCCTGTAAATTAATGGGCATTTTAAACAGCTTGCGAGTGGGATTTTCTGGAACGCGATGGATTAGAACATTGCGGTTGCGGTGAATTTAAACCCAATATCGGCAGGAAATTTTCTGCCGGTTCATATGGGGGCTAAATCACCGTTTCGCAACATTTATTAAAGTCCCCTAAAAAAGCAAGTTTATATGTAAAAATAAACAGCTTTCACTTACCTGTCCCCTACGTAAAATCGGTCCCCGTTATCGGCGTTCACGGCATTAGGAGCTAATTTTTATTTTACTGCAGTGATTAAGTAGTCGGGCTATTTATTTAAAAAAACGGACTTACCGGCAGTCGGAACGCATCTCCAAAAATAAATCTGACTCCGACAACAGAAAGCTCCGGATTGCATGAAGAAACCCACATTTTAACCCCGCCCCCCCCTCTTAAAGGCGCCAAAGTTGCGCACATGGCCAGCGACAGAACTGCAGCACCGCTAAAGGTAAGTTTTGTAACATACCTACACCCAGTTGCCAAACATTTTAACTTCCCTTCCCATTTCCACACTGACCTTTCTGTCCTGGGCCTCCCCCACTGTCAGAGTGAGGCCATGCACTAATTGGAGGAACCAATTTCACTTGGGCAGCTTACACCCCAGCGGGATGAACATTGATTTCTCTAATTTCAAGTAACTCTTGCATTCCTTCTACCACTGTCCCTCCCCCACCATATCATACTGCTAGTTTCACTGTTTGTATCATCGCCTCTTACACAGCCAAAGATTGGCCATTGTGGGCTCCACCTTTCCTTGGTCGTCAGTGCCGCCTCTGATTTGTTCTGTACCATTTAATATATCTAAATTCCCTCTCCCCTGACTCTCAGTCTGAAGAAGGGTCTCAATCCGAAACGTAACCTATTCCTTTTCTCCAGAAATGCTGCCTGACCTTTTGAGTTACTCCAGCATTTTGTGTCTATCTTCAGGAAATATGACAATAAAATACTCTTGCTCCTCTTGAGATGTCCATGTGCACTGATGAGCTCTGAAATCCCAAGGTTAAAATTTGTCAGCCATCTATCACACTTGCATACATTAGCATACTACGATCATATATGAATCAAGTTGTCCATATTGTTGCCTTATAAACAATAGGTGCAGGAGTAGGCCATTCGGTCCTTCGAGCCAGCACCGCCATTCAATGTGATCATGGCTGATCATCCCCAACCTCTGGAATTCTCTGGAAACATCCATTGGCATTGTGGGATGTGGTGTAGGTGCATTGGAAAGAGACCAGGATTTATGAATGCATACATACATACCTGGAAACTGGCTAGTGCAGGGAGCTCACAACCTGGTTGAGTCATACACTACAGAAACAGACTCTTCAGCCCAACTTGTTTATGCCGACCAAGATGCCCCATCTAAGCTAGTCCCATTTGCCTAAGCTTTGCCCATTTACCTCGAAAGCTTTCAGAAGGAACTGCAGATGCTGGAAAATCGAAGGTAGACAAAAATGCTGGAGAAACTCAGCGGGGTGAGGCAGCATCTATGGAGCGAAGGAAATAGGCAACGTTTCATGTCGAGGAGTCCGAAGAAGGGTTTCGACCCGAAATGTTGCCTATTTCCTTAGCTCCATAGATGCTGCCTCACCCGCTGAGTTTCTCCCTCTAAACCTTTCAAATGCACCTGTCCAAATGTCTTTTAAATGCTGTTATAGTACCTGCCTCACCTACCCCCTCTGGCAATTTGTTTCATATGCCCACCACCCTCTAAGTGAAAAGGTTTCCCCTTGGGTTCCTATTAAATCTTTCAACTCTCACCTTAAACCTATGTCCTTTGGTTCTTAATTCCCCTACCATGGATAAACAACTGTGCATTCACACAATCTATATCCTCATGTGGTATAAATGAATGCCGTGATCCTAAAAATTCCTTGGTTTCCTATTCTGCTACTAGTTACCAAACCCTCATGGGAACAATGTCAGCTACCATCACCTGCTGATCAAGAAGAGTAAAGCATTTTCTTCTGTAAATGTCTCTTCCGTTTGCTATTGTCTCTATAGAAGTCCACAATGCTGACTTAGAGCTATTGTGATGTACATCTGAAGGGGGAAAAAGACAAAGTCTGAATCAGGCACATTATTTTCATATTTACCTTCGAACAAAGAATCAACATGCTAAATTGATTCCCGGATGAAATATGCAACGATTTTCACGTGAGCCAAAAACAACAAGAGCAAACCTAGTAAAATGACCAGTTTGCATTTGAAGACATATTCAGCATTAACATGCAATCGAGACAGCTGTTCACTGCAGTTCTGTGAGGGATTTGAACACTTATTCTAATCGCCAATCGTTCACTCCTGAAGTATTTCTTCTTGAGTATTATAATTTATTACAATATTAATCTTCATGGATTCTAAAAAATGCATTTATAAAGCTCCGTATCAACAATGTTTCAGACGAGTCAGTGTTTCCAACTGTCGAGAGAATCATGAATTATTAGGATAGTTCTTTGAATACATTTGTGGAAACATGAAACATTCTGAAGATCTTCTTGCCATTCTCCAAAATGGAAGAAAGATGAGAACAAAATAATTCCCAAAAGACTATAATACTGTCTTTGATATTCTTTTACCGTGAATCAGTTCAAAGGGAAATCAGGAGGGGAGCTAACAGATGCATTTTTAGCAGTGGAGGGGGCATCCCAAGTCATTTGCTGCTCCATGCTGTGTAGTTAGTTGCCATGGTAACAAAGGTAATCGGGAATAGGGCGGCACAGTTGCACAGCTGGTAGAGCTGCTGTCTGACGGAAGCAGAGAACCACGCTCTATCCTGACCATGGTTGCACATTCTCCCTGTGACTGCGTGGGCTTCCTCCGGGTGGTCTAGTTTCCTCCCACATCCCAAGTATATGGAAGTCTGAAGAAGGGTCTCGACCCGAAATGTCGCCCATCGAGTTTGAAGAAGGGTCTCGACCCGAAACGTCGCCTATCTCCTTCGCTCCTTAGATGCTGCTGCACCCGCTGAGTTTCTCCAGCTTTTTGTGTAACTCCCAAGTATACTTGGGTTTCTAGGTTAATTTGGCCTCTGTAAGATTACCTGTGGTATGTTAGGGAGTGGATGTAAAAGTAGGACAGCATTGACCTAGCACGATCGGGCAATCGATGGTCAGTGTGGACTCAGTGGGCCGAAGGGCCTGTTTTTGCATGCTGCATCTCTAAACTAAACAAAATGAAAGTTTGTGATTTCATTTACAGTTTTTGTGTTCTGGTTGCTCTTCAGACCCACGCTCCTGATCTCTCGGTTCAGAGGTTGGGTGGAGCAGGGTATAACAGGACATGTGGGAAATTATGTCGGGCTTCACTTGGGCTTGTTCAAGTTGGCCATTCACAGAGTCAGGCAGCATGCAATCAATGCGACCTGTTACTATGTGCAGGAAGGAACTGCAGATGCTGATTTACACCGAAGATAGACACAAAACTCAACGGGTCAGGCAGCATCTCTGGAAAAAAGGAATAGGTAACGTTTTGGGTCGAGACCCTTAAGGGCCTGTCCCACTTCGGCGATTTTTCAGCGGACTGCCCTCGGAATTGGGACAGCGAGTGTCAGTGTGGAACACACACAACCACACAAACACATCACAAAGACGGGGGTCAGGGAAAGTGGGGGGAGCGCTGTCTAAAATTCACACAGTGCAAAGCCAAAGTGATACAGACACACACCGTGATGAACAGGAAGGTTAAGTCGGCTAGCACAGTGTATGGTAAGTCATTTAAAAGGGGTAGGGGGGAGGGGATAAGGGGAGAGAAGGGGGAGAACGGGGGAGAAGGAGTGGAGACACTTTTAAGAAGCCAGACAACTTTTAATAAACCAGAGATACACAGCTGTGAAGTTCGGCGGGCATTTAATTTTACCTGTTGTTTCTCCTTGGTTCTGAAAACTCGTGCTTATGTTTTTTTTCCCCCAATGAGCCAATGAAAATGCCCGGTGAGCAAAGGAGATTAACTAAAACTACCTATGACTACCTCAACTACCTACAACTACATGGGGACCCACTACAACTGCACCTATGACTACAAAAGTATCGATTTTCTCCTAGCCGAGCAATTTTTGGTCACAGAAAAATGTTTGGTCACAGAGTCTCCTGCACTTGCCTAAAAAGTCGCCTAAAGACCCTGTTCCACTTAGGAGACCTAAACAGCAACCTCTGGTGTTGCCCGCCACACAAGGTTTCCATGAGGTCACCGGAGGCTTTGGTCACTCTCCCTAATGGTTGAAAGTGGTTTCCGCGTGGTCGAGGCTTCATCTAGGTTGCTGCTATTTTTTCATCATGTTTAAAACTGGTCTTGACTAAAAATAGGTTGCCGTTTTAAAAATCGCTAATTGTTTTGTCACAGGTCTAGTCAAAGCCGGTTTTTTTCATAGTCGAGGAAGGTTTTCAACATGTGCGTGGGAGGTGGTAGGAGGTTGCAGGTCTCCTTGACATTGATTTTTTTTGGGTGGCGGGCAAGGTCACCAGAGTTTTCTGTCTCCTAAGTAGGACAGGGGCTTTAGTGAGACAGGCCCTTTAAGATGCTATCTGACCCGTTGAGTTATTCCAGCTTTTCGTTTGCACATAGGGAATTGTGGATGTTAATAATGATTTAAACTTACAAAATGGATTTTGCTGAAACTAAGACAGGCTTTCACCTTTTCCTATTAAATTGCAAAGCCAGCAAAATTCACCAACCTCTGTTTCCAGTAACAAAGCTAACAAACTGTTGATGTTTCCTTTCCATTAACATAAGCGGGATAACAAGCACAGCTTCATGAATGTCTCCTCTAGAATGTAAACATTGAGAGAGAATTCAGACTATAAGATTATAATGTTCATGATAAGAAGAAAAAAACAAAATGCTTATTCTACAGAAATATAGCCTTCTCGTATAATCATATATGGCTAACCCTTCCTCTGTCAGAAGATGCTGTAAATCTTAAGAAGCTGTCAATCTTAAGAAGCAAGAGGCTGTACTATGATCTGTAAGATAAGTTATTGCTGAATTGTTGGTTATTGGAGTATTTATATGCAATTAGATCGCTGCACCTTTGCGTGGGGATGAGAACTCTGCATAGTCTGTAATCTGCATACTGTAAAGAGTTTTACCACACCCGCCTGGTGAAATACAGAGGATCTCTGATTGTATTTGTGTTTTTGTCTGTTTAAAAATACTGAACCACAACATTGGCGTAGTCGAGCAGGTCTTGCTGGGAACAATCGCTGAAGAATGAGTAAGAGGCTACAGTTTGGCGGGGTCTCAACGGGGGAAGAAAGTGCACTATCAGACCCCTTGAGTCTGAACTCCTAAGAGTAACCGGGAGCACTGTTGTCCTTCGTCTGAAGTGATCCGGTTTCCTGCCAAGATTTTTCAGAACAGACAACGGAAGGTAAGACAATTTTTGGGATTGTTGACTCAGACTAAGTAGGCTGTCTGTAGTATTAAGCCGATATATTGGGCCAGCAAAGGGGATAGGCTCGGGATAAGAGTAAGGTGGGACATTCGGTACATGAGGGTACTTCGGTATATGTGGGAGCTTCGGTACATGTGGGTGCTTCGGTACCTGTGGTACAGGTGGGAGAATATGGTTGGCCAACATAATATTAAACAATTGGTATGTAAAAATGGAAACCTAAGCAAAATATCCCAGGGAACCCTTGTCTGACACAGCAACTTTGTTTACGGAGAGAGGGGGGGATAAGGAACAAATTCAGGGAGAGAAACAATTGGAAATAGTGTAGACTACCTCCCGCATGCCCAGGCCACCCAGCAGGAACTAACAGCAGGAGCTACGACACTCAGATCCCGTGAAGAGGAAGCGGTTCCAGTACGCCTACGGGGAAGGGCACCTCCAGAAGAAGGAAGAACTGATAAGGATGATGAGGAAGAAGAAGGGAGAGGGCTTAAGGCAGAAGAGGAAGAGCAGTGAGGGAGTTAAAGAACAGAGTACCAGGAAAGAGAAACAGCAGATAAATAAGAAGATTGAAAAGATGAAGAGGGATGTCGAGCTGGAGGCTTTCTGTACTGCACATTAACTGCCCCGCAATAATCGAGCGTGCTCACTTTTGCCCCAAGAACTTTAACATTTTACAGCCAACAGTCGGTACAGTTTAAACAAACTTGAATAAAAACAGAGCTCGTCTCCCTAGTGGAGAGAGAAGGGAAAGTCTGAGTCATTGGGCAAGTGTGAGGTGTGGCAAGACCCTGTATGACAGAGAATCGGACCAATCCAATTTCTGGGAATGGTTAATTTCTACCAGAAGTGGATACATTGGCGCCTCCGCCAGGGCACAACAGCAATTCTCTCTAACTCTCTCCCTCCCAACAAGAAGACAACTTTCGCAACTTGAAACAGCACTTGCTACTGCACCAGCTACTGCATGCCTTAACCCTCCCAGTCCAACTGGCCATTATTAAGTGCAAAGCCCATGCAAGTGGCCATAACGAAGTCTCCCGCTGACATTATTGCCCACACAGCAAATTACGCATTCTGCACAATGGCCCGCACAGAACCAAAGATTCTAGTAGACATACAGTGGCTTGCAAAAGTATTCATACCCCTTGAACTTTTCCACATTTTGTCACGTTATAACCACAAATGTTAATGTATTTTATTGGGATTTTATGTGATAGACCAACACAAAGCGGTGCATAATTGTGAAGTGGAAGGAAAATGATACATGGTTTCCAAATGTTATTACAAATAAAAAACTGAAAAGTGTGGCATGCACACAATACTTTGTAGAACAACCTTTCGCTGCTATTATAGCTGCAAGTCTTTTGGGGTATGTCTCTACCAGCTTTGCACATCTAGAGACTGAAAGTTTTGCCCATTCTTCTTCGCAAAATAGCTCAGATTGGATGGAGAGCATCTGTGAACAGAAATGTTTAAGTCTTGCCAGAGATTCTCAATTGGATTTAGGTCTGGACTTTGACTGGGCCATTCTAACACATGAATATGCTTTGATCTAAACCATTCCATTGTAGCTCTGGCTGTTTGTTTAGGGTCGTTGTCCTGCTGGAAGGTGAACCTCCGCCCCAGTCTCAAGTCTTTGCAGTCTCTAACAGGTTTTCTTCCAAGATTGCCCTGTATTTGGCTCCATCCATCTTCCCATCAACTCTGATCAGCTTCCCTGTCCCTGCTGAATAAAGGAATCCCCACGCATGATGCTGCCACCACCATGTTTCACAGTGGGGATGGTGTGTTCAGGGTGATGTGTAGTGTTAGTTTTCCGCCACACATAGCATTTTGCATTTAGGCCAAAAACTGTAATTTCGGTCACATCAGACCAGAGCACCTTCCTCCACATGTTTGCTGTGTCCGCCACATGGCTTGTGGCAAACTGCAAATGGGACTTCTTATGGCTTTGTTTCAACAATGGCTTTCTTCTTGCCACTCTTCCATAAAGGCCTGATTTGTGGAGTGCACGACTAATAGTTGTCCTGTGGGTAGATTCTCCCACCTGAGCTGTGGATCTCTGCAGCTCCTCCAGAGTTACTATGGCCCTCTTGGCTGCTTCTCTGATCAATGTTCTCATTGCCCGGCCTGTCAGTTTAGTTGGACGGCCATGTCTTGGTAGGTTTGCAGTTGTGCCATACTCTTTCCATTTTCGGATGATGGATTGAACAGCGCTCCATGAGATGTTCAAAGCTTGGGATATTTTTTTATAACCTAACCCTGCTTTAAACTTCTCCACAACTTTATCCCTGACCTGTCTGGTGTATTCCATGGGCTGCATGATGCTGTTTGTTCACTAATGTTCTCTAACAAACCTCTGAGGCCTTCACAGAACACCTGTATTTATACTGAGATTAGATTACACACAAGTGGACTCTATTTACTAATTAGGTAACTTCTGAAGGCAATTGGTTGCACTGGATTTTATTTAGGGGTATCAGAGTAAAGGGGGTTGAATACTTTTGCACACCCCACTTTTCAGTTTTTTATTTGTAAAAAAATTTGAAAACTATGTATCATTTTCTTTCCACTTCACAATTATGTGCCTGTTTGTGTTGGTTTATCATAAAAAATCCCAATAAAATACATTTACGTTTGTGGTTGTAACATTTCAAAATGTGGTAAAGTTCAAGGGGTATGAATACTTTTGCAAGCCACTGTAACAGCTCTTTCAGACAAGGGAATGTAAAGTTAATTAATTATGTTGTGAGGATTGTTGAGAATTGTAAAGAGACAGCAACAATGTGCTTCAATTTGGTTTCTGTGTAAAATGTAAATCAAGAAAAATGCATTTGCAACAATTGAAATTCATTTTAGCACGGAATATAAAGGGGGATGCAGGAGGAGCTGAGTAATGTTATTACATAATTATGCCTTCCTGCAACTTTCATATTAAATTTGTATTGATAAGGAGGGAAGAGAATGTGGAAGGTAGCTTACACTTTGAAGCTTTTAATGAAATTACCTGTGTTCAAGAGAGAGAGTCCAGAGTGTGTTTTGGGTTGAGACCGTTCTTCAGTATGTGTTGTATTTATGAACAAGTATGAAAATGTTTGGTGAATGGCTGGCTGACAAATATGTATGAATCCTGTCTACAGGACAGCTATCTTATTGTTTTTCTTAAATTATATTTAAGAAGTATATGGCTTCTGTTTTATAATTCTCCAAAGCTAGCTTGGTCAAGGTTAGCAACACAACAGCACAAGACACAGTTCCTTTGCCTGATAATATCACAAATATCAAAATGTAAATTTCTTATTTTTGTGTGTTTCAAAGTTTAAGAGTTTTGCATGATTTCCTTGAGGAGTATATACCTGTGTTTTACGCTTGAGTGAGAATTGTATTTCTTTGACGCGTGTGAATATCTGAGATTTAGCATATTGCATGAGATGTGGAAATTTGTGAGTGAATGGCACAGAAAAGAGGGTGTAGAGTGAGTGAGTTTAAAGACTGTTACTTGTTTGTGGAACCAGTTCTGGGTGAATGTTGAATTAATCATATAATTAAGATGAAATAGGAAGTCATTAAATGAGCTTTGTAGAATCTCATGTGTTTTAATAGGTAGTGTCTCTTTAAGATGTTGCAGCTGTACGGGCGTTGAGCCTGGGACAAAGTTATTTTCTTTTCCTTTGCTCTTTGAAAATGTATTGGTTATCTATGTGGAAATTAACTGTTTATTCCGTCTTCTCAACTTTTATTAAACAGGGGATGTGGCTCAACAAAGAGACTGTTCATTTTCTTCACCGCATAACCTGGCATTAGGATTGGTGACCTTGTCGGTATTTTAAGTTTGATTTCTTCCTATTTCTTCCTATTTCGTACCTGTTGAATTGAATTCGGCAGTGATCTGAATTTACGCACTGGCCATGTGGAATTCAGATTGAGGTTGGATGAGAATTGGGAATAATTTTTTTATTGTTTTTCTTTATAATTACCTATTTTTAAAGGGTCTGCCTTGTAAGCAGTTAAAGAGTTTAAGTAAAACCTTGACTGAGACTGGACAGGACCTTAGTGTGAATTAATTACATATACACAGCAATTGACCAGAACCTTTGTTAGTCTTACCAAAACCACTATCAGCTGACCATAACGGCAAATCCTTACAACCAGGAGACCACAAACTAATAAGAAATTGGGATCAGAGGAAATTGATATAACGGTGGAAGGAGCCCTTCCCAGTACTACTGACTACACCTACCTACTGTGAAGGTCGAAAAGATTCCTCGTTGGATACACCTAATTTATTGCAAAATAATTGGAAACTGGAAAAAGGAAGTGTGAACTTGGATGTCCTCCTGCAAGACTGGAGGTAAAACAAAGGCATGCACACAAATAATAAAAGCCAGTATTTACAGTGTCTTGTTGAAACCAGCTATGAACATAAGCAAACACACTGCACTGAATTAAATACATGCCTCCCTAATCACGGATACTTGGAGCGTGTCTCGCCCTGGTTGAACAATTAACAGTGACCCCTTATTTGTTCTTTGGAGTCCTGGGAATAAAACCAAAGGGAACGATGTGAAATGAGAGACACCTCTGAGTCACACTTAATCATAACTACTCGACCTCAAGGAACAGTGAAATAAATAGGAAAAATGATAAATGGCTGAAGAACAAACAGACAATTCATGTTTTAAAGTTGCCATTGACACAGAAGGAAAGATCACACGGGTCAGAAAGGAATGGGACACCATGAAAAGCAACAGCTGCCTACTGAGGATCTGCCTACTATGGCTCTGGTCTAAGTACCCTATGAATTATGGACAAAGCATAAGAATCATGTGGGATAAGTGTATTCAGCCCCTGAACATAAACTGACTATAAAAAAGGGGAGCTGCTTTGCCATGAATTAAAACAATATTGACTGGCCCCGGTGGCTGAAGAAGGGATAGCTATAGTCTTTATGATTGTCCTTATTGCAACGAGCACTATTAGTGAAAATGCAAAGTCAGTGTAATAGACCCCGAAAGTGGGAGAACGTCATGACGTATTATTCTGTCATCTATAATGACAGAAGCCGACACCATTACAGAAATTGACCTATGTTCAGTCTTTTACCCCATATCCCTGCATAAAGACCGATAGCTTGTTCCGTGGCCTTGCCAGCAGTGGTGGAATAACATGCCAGTCTGCTTACACGCTGTAACAGCTACATGCCAGTCTGCTTACACGCTGTAACAGCTAAGGGCTACAATTATAGAATGTTAAGCAGTGAAACTAGCTGCTGTAAGGTAAATAAGCTTCTTTATCTAGGATTTGGGGTTTATGCCATAACCCCTTACGAGCTCAAGGACAGATTCAAAACCGCATTACAATCAGACACATAGTGCTTCTAGTTCGTGGTATCTTGTAACATTGAACTTATGGATGTTAATCTCTTAAAGAAGCTAAAAACTAATCTGCAGATCCCACCACCATGGATAAATGGCATGAAGCAATGAAAGGGTAAATTTGTATCAGAGTTTACGGTAACAGACTGAAACATATGAATTCTTAAATCTCTTTATTATTACCCTTCATTTTTTGATATAGGCTTTGCTTAAAGATCGTTGACAGCTCCATTCTCAATTCTTGATCATCTTTGTATGTAATCGTGTTAACTGTTTTAAAATTATTGTATATTTAAAAATCTTTCTTACTATGAAATATCTTAAAGATCAACAAAGAGGAACCTGTATTCTAATAAGAAGAGTATTGTGCCTAGATTCCTGATTAATTTAGGAGAGATCGGAATTAGGCACTGGCCATGTGGAATTCAGATTGGGGTTGGATGAGAATTGGGAATAATGTTTTAATTGTTTTTCTTTACAATTACCTATTTTTAAAGGGTCTGCCTTGTAAGCAGTTAAAGAGTTTAAGTAAAGCATTGACTGGACAAGACCTTAGTGTGAATTAATTACATATACACAGCAATTGACCAGAACCTCGTTAGTCTTACCGAAACCACTATCCTCTAATATAATGACCTTGCTAGCTACATTTCCCAAGAAATTGAGAACATCCGTAAGGTTGACAGTGATATGCATGGTTACAATTAAGTAAATGGGAGATGCTGGCCATTCAGTTGGCTTGATGGACTTTGGAATATTATATTACACTATGGATATTGTTTTAGTAATCATCGCTCTACATTTTTATTGTTAATTGCTTGCGACCATTATGTACCTACCAGGGATTGTGAATGTTTTCATAAACTGATAAAGAGGAAGGAATGTGTTAGTTAATAATGATTTAAACTTACACAATGGATTCAGCTAAAACAAAGACAGGCTTTCACCTTCTCCTGTTAAATTGCCAAGCCAGTGAAATGAACTAAACTTTGCTTTCAGTGAGAAAGCTAACAAACTGGTGAAGTTCCCTTTCCAATAACATAAGCAAGATAACAAGCACAGCTTCATGAATGTCTCCTCCATGATGTAAACTTTGAGAGAGAATTCAAACTATAAGATTATAAAGTGTGTCATAAGTAGAAAAAAAACAAATAGTTTGTTCTGCAGAAATATAGCCTTCTCATATAATCATATATGGCTAACCCTTCCTCCATCAGAAGAAGCTGTCAATCTTAAGAAGCAAGAGGCTGTACTATGATCTGTAAGATGTATTGCTGAATCGCTGGTTATTGGAGTATATATATATGTAATTAGATCACTGTCCTTTTGTGTGGGGATGAGAACTCTGTATAATCTGTAATCTGCACACTATGAAGAGCTCTACCTTATACCCGCCTGGCAAAATAAAGATTGTACTGCTTGATCACTGATTTTATTAGCATTTTTGTCTGTTTAAGAAAACTGAACCACAACAATAGTGAGACAAAACAGCCTCTTTATTAGATTAATGATTTGTAGATCCTCTACATACCTAAATAAATTGTGTAAGGATTACTGAGGATGAACCTTGTAGTTTACCAGAGATAATCCATCAATGTTGCCTAGATCTTGATATTAACCCCATTGCATTGGGTAAGAGACAGTTGAGAATTGGACATGGTAGCAGTTTAAGGTCTCCAATACTGACCTCCTTCTACCCAATTGAAACTCAGAATACCAGCAGAAAAACCTTAAACAGCTTAATAATATCATATACCCTGACGTCCAACGCTTATTGGGTTTACCTCAGTATCGCCCATCCATTCATCGTGCACATACCACTTGTTTTTAACATTCAGAAGCAAAACGTAACAGTATTGGCATTTGTATTCACAAAAGTGAACTTGGGAAAATAATATAATTAATTTTTAATAAACTGAAACAAAATATTTTCACCATTGCTGAACTTGTGGAGGTGTACCTTCTTCCTCAACACACTGAGAAACTTCATTAAATCACTTGCCAACCTTTCCTATCCCCCATTTCATCTACACTTTTCATTTCACTTCATATCATCCACATACCTTAATATTACACCAGTGAATTTAGCCTTTAAATTGCTTCAATGACAAGATTCCATCCAATTCCACTTTATGTATGCTCTCAAGCAATAGGACTGTAAAATATGTAAACAGAATAACAATGAGAATGGGACAGGCAACATCTCTAGAGAGAAGGAATGGGTGAAGTTTCGCATCGAGACCCTTCTTCAGACTATCACACCTTCTTAGCCTGAAGAAGGGTCTTGACCCGAAACATCATCCATTCCTTCTCTCGAGAAATGCTGTCTGTCCCATTTGAGTTACTCCAGCTTTATGTATCTATCTTCATTTAAACCTGCATCTGCAGTTCCTTCTTACACATAACAATGAGAGCCCTGTGTTGAAATTCTGTATGTGCCACCCATTTGTGTCCTCATCCCACTCAGCTCCCATCTCCACACAGATCTCACACTTTGGTGTAATGGATTCTCTAGCTTACAAAGGTTTACTTCCAGGTTTCCATTAAAATTCTATCCATGCAGCCTTTATTAAGCATGTTGTAATTGACAGTAATTTTTAAATACAATTGAATGAATCAAAATGAGGTCTAACTCATCTTCAGCTAAAATGTATCTTCTATAAATATTTGGATACTCTTATTCTCAAAGGAAAAGACTAACGGTTGTGTGATTTCTATACATATTTTGCTATTTATATTCCTTGCAATTTCTATTGAGTCATCACATAATGATTTTTTTTAAAGCTATTCCTTTTTTCACAGTTCTGGGTAGTCTTATATCTGCTGAAACCTTACACAGTAATTTCAGATTATCAATCTTTTTGCTTTTATCCACCCCTCTTCAGATGCCATTATTTATCACAATAGCCCATTCAGCCACACCATCCTTTGTTATGACAGAGAACAATCCAAACTCATACAACTAAGAGAATTGCTTGCCAGTGACAAGCAGTCCTAAGGCTGAACTTACAACCTGCTGATTAAGAGACAAATGCTCATTCACTTTAGGTATTAAATGCTACTTCATCCTTTTCAATATTTCACGAGTAGTAAAATATACACTGCACTTGATTTTAATTGCTGCACTGTTCTGAATTAACGGCCTACGATCATTTGCTTTGTTTTACATGCTGAAAGTTAAATTCCCCTCAAAGTACTTGAGTGCTCCCTGTTCCAAAAGTTGACGTCAAACTCACTTGGAAAGATAGGAATTAATGAGGGAATTAGTCGGAACTTTTAATTTTTTGTTAAGTACTTCTCTCCTGATACCAACTTCATGCTTTGTGTACTGAATTTGATCATTTATTCAGAGCATTACAGCAACGCAGAGGTAAAATATTGCATATAATGAGGAACAATTATGGAGTAAACAAGCCTAGTTCATTACATTTAATCGAAAGTTCTCAATTTTTAGAATTCAGATGTTTAGGAGATTAAAAGGAAATGTTTGATGTGCATAGCATGTAAAAGGCGCACAATATTAATGTTTGGATACAAAATATGAAAATGTCCAACTGAATGACTAAAAGGTGCATAATTTTACATATTTAAAACAGAGATATAAGGTACTGCAGATGATATGTACACTCTCAAGTAGGTTCTATAAATGCAAAATACTTGTTTTGGCAACTTTTATTATTTTCAAATTAGATCCAGCTGTGTTTGTATCTACCTATCAAAATATTTGATATAAAGCTTTGTAGAATATTGCTCCTGCTCCTTCATATGGAGTGATGAGTTACTACCTAGAGTGACATATTCCTGTGGAGAATTAGAATTGAAATTTCTGTGGAATACAGCCAAGGGGGAAATAAATGTATTGAAGGTAATTGTGTTGCAAATGCAGCAATGAAGTTTGGAAATATTTTCCACATTAATTCTTGGAACTGAAGCGAAATTCTGATTTAATTGACTAAATTATTTTTTAACAGTTTGGACATCTCTATAATAACCTGCCTCTCTAACTCCCTGTCCAGCTTAAAGACCTTTACTATAATGTAACTCTTTACCAAAATTTTGTCTACTTGACCCAATTATCGACTCAATACGGTTTTATGAAATTGTGCTCTGTGGCATAATTTGCAGCTTTCAAAATACCAGTTCAAAGCAAATTGCTTTGGTTTTTATTAAGTGGTGCAAGATCTGTACTGTAATATGATTATAATAGGCTAGATTTAACACTTAATACATTTCCAAAAACGCACAAATTGGTGCAGGCACAAGGATATATGGATTTGTAGCTCATGTGGCACATATATAGGCTAATAATTAATTGCCTGCCAGACAGTCCAAGGATGGCTTTTGATAAGAGTGGATATTCAAAATTCTTTGGCTGATGTTATAAAAAGTATTCTTGTCCTTCTTAGTGGAAGCAGTCACCTTGCGAGAAGTAAGGATTGCAGAGTCCATGAGAAAGGTTTTGCAATCCCTTGTTCAACCCAGAGAAATGCATTTGTTTCCCTCAGACTTCACAATAGGAAACTCCTGTCTAATCTGGAGAGACATTTTCTTGTTTCTCACACGTACTGGCTTGATTTAGCCTTTGGCAAAATGTTGTGTCAACTTTTCACTCAGGCATGAGTTAAGATAGCTATAGCTAAGATAGTGCCATAGACAACTGAAATAGTTTATGGGACTGGGGAGCATACGTCAGAAGGAAATCAAGAGGGCAAAATGGGGCTGGAGATAGCTCTACCAGATAAAATTAAGGTGAATCCCAAGAGATTTTACATACATTAAGGGTGACTAGGCAGGGAATAAGGCCCCCTCAGAGTTGCATGTGATCATCTAGGTGTGGAGCTGTAAAACCGGTCAAGGTCCTCAATAAGTATTTCACCTCTGTTTTGACAGAGGAGAAAAAACACGAAGGCTAGGGGGTACCTGGATGTGGCGCCGACAGACAAGAAGCTGAAGCAAAGAAGTCGAAGCCAAAGAACGGAATGGAAACGAGGCCGAAACCCCAATAAACTGAAAGAGTCTGAAGACGAATCGAAAGGATGGGACGCCTGAATGCAAACTAATGGAAAGGGCGGGATGCCTAAATGCCTACGAACCTAAAAGCTGCGTCACCTAAAAGCAAACTTACCGAATGGCCGCTCAGTCAAAACCCCACCTACCCGAAAGGCGGCGTCGCCTACAAGCCAAAGTACCGACTGCCGCTCAACAGAAAAGTCCAATAACGGACATGACGTTGCCGGGGGGCGGGACTTGTCAGTGATTGGTCCAGACCCCCGTGTCCATCACATCACTGTGAAGGCACGAACATTGTCCCAAACCTCTGCTTCAACCGACCCGCAGCCCGCGGAGGGTGGCCGTGGGGTAGCGGGGGCTGTCCCTAGCGATGCGCACCTTTGGCCGCTTTCAACTTGGTGCTTGGGTTCAGATTGCCCAGTCACCTATGGCTTGTGTGGGAAAATGAACCCCACGCTCCCGTCTCCCCCTTCTCTCTTTTCTCTCTCACCCCCTCTCTCTCTCCCTTCTCTCTCTCCCTTCTCTCCCCTCTTCTCTCTCCCCCTCTCTCTCTCCCTTCTCTTTCTCCCTTCTTCTCCCTCTTCTCTCTCCCCTCTTCTCTCTCTCCTGCTTTCTCTCCACTCTTCTCTCTCTTCTCCTCTCTCTTCCCCTCCTCTCTTCCCCCTCTCTCTCTCCCTTCTCTCGCCCTCCCTTCTCTCTCTTCCTCTTCTCTCTCTCCACCCTCCCCTCTTCTCTCTTTCTGGCAGGTGGCATTTTGACAGAGCAGCCATTTGGTAAGTTTGCTTTTAGGCGAGGCAGCTTTTCGGTAGCTTGGGTTTTAGGCGCCCCACCCTTTTGGTTAGTTTCCATTCAGGCGTCCCATCCTTTCGATTAGTAGGCGTTTCGTCTTCGGACTCTTTCGGTTTATTGTCATTTCGGACTTGTTTCCATTCCGTTCTTTGGCTTCGACTTCTTTGCTTCGGCCTCTCATCCGTCAGCGCCACATCCGCACACGGGCTAAGGAACTTGCGACAGTTAATGGATACTGGGTACTGATTGTGGATGATCAGCCATGATCACAGTGAATGGCGGTACTGGCTCGAAGGGCCGAATGGCCTACTCCTGCACCTATTGACTATTGTTTATAGGATTATCAGAAATTACAGCAGTATATTGATTGGATGGGCAGGAGGGCGGAGGAATGACTAATTGTAATAAGTATGATGCGTTGCAATTTGGGAAGTCAAACCAGGACAGGAATTTCACAAGGTGTATAGGTATATAGTCCCCTGAATGTGGCACCACAGGTAGATAGGATGGTAAAGAAGGCCTTTGGTACTTTGGCCTTCATCAGTCAGGATATTGATGATAGAGGTTGGGACATTATGATACAGTTGTACAAGACGTAGGTGAGGTCGCATTTGCAGATATTAGTGTTGGTCATCCTGCGTGGAATATTTACAAGAATGGTGCCACAAATCGAGGGCCTGAGCTATAGGAAAAGGTTGGGCATGCTAGGACTTAATTCCTTGAAGTGCAGTGATGATCTTATAGAGATATATACAATCACGAGGGGAATAGATAGACAGAGTACTTTACCCAGTGTAAGGGAATCAAGACCCAGAGAAAATAGTTTTAAGGTGAGAAGGCCAAGATTTAATAGGAAACCAAGGGATAACCTTTTCACTCAAGGGTGGTGGGTAAATGGAGCAAGCTACTGGAGGACGTAGTTGAGGCAGGTACTACAGTATTGCAACACTTAAAATTCTCTTGGATAGGTACATGGATAGAAACAGTTTAGAGAGATTAGTACTAAACATGGGGAATTGGAGCTAGTGTAGATGGGGCATCTTGGTCGGTATGGCTGATTTGGCTCAAAAGACCAATTTATGTATTGTCATGATTTTATGACAGCAACTAATATCTTAGAGACACAAGGAACAAAAGATGCAGCAATTTTGAGCCAAGACAAGTTGCTGGAGCAACTCAGTGAATCAGGCAACATCTGAGGTGGGAAGGGGTAGATGATGTTTTGGGACGAGACCCTTCTTCAGACTTCATCCAATGCATTAGAAAGATCTGGTTCATTAAGAACAGATCATGTTGGAAATACTCAGGATGCATTTGTGGAAGATGAAACACAATTAATAGTTCATGTCTTCTTCTTCTTATCGAGGCCACAACAAGGTTAGAAGTTGTTCAGCCAGAACTAAACACACTTCCCACATTTACATACAATGGTGCCTGGCTTGTCGCTTCGTGTCCTCCTTGTGCGTGGTGGTGGATAGATTGGTGGAGACAGGACCGCGGCGTGAACGCTCTTTCCATGACCCCAATATTTCAAGTTTAATCAAAGTTGGGTAAATTAAGAAATGAAATATGTTTTGCATTTTAGAGAGAAAGGTGAGGTGGGGCAGAGGAGGTGGGATATGTGGTGGCCAAGAGAGCAAATGTGTGACAAAGTGGAGACTAGGAGAAATGGGATGCCACCAATAGTTTGTTGTTGGGTAAAGGAGGGTGGTAAGAAGTTCCATGGGGGAGATGTAATTCGGTCACAAATGAAAGGAGCATTTGGATCCTTGGATGATGGGAGAGGATGATACAAAGGGGCAGCAGTTGCACCATGTGAAGCGCAGTGGGAAGCAACATGAATGCTGTTGAAGAGGGAAGAATGAACACGAGTGCCATGACATTTCTGTTTAATTATGGAGTCTTAGAGTCATACAGCATGGAAACAGGCCCCTTGGCCCAACATGCCCATGCTGATCAACATGCCCCATTTATACTATTTCCACCTGCCTGCGCTTTGCATATATCCCTCTAAACCTATCCTACCTGGCCAAATGCTTTTTAAATGCTGTGTTACTACTTAGTTCCTTCCATTTGATTCCATACACCCTTTGTGGAAATAATTGCCCCTCTGGTTCCATTTAAATCTATCCCCCCTCATCTCAAATCTATGTCCCCAGATTCTTGATTCACCATCTCTGGGTAAAATATCTGTCTGTCTGTCTGTCTGTCTGTCTGTCTGTCTGTCTGTCTGTCTGTCTGTCCGTCCGTCCGTCCGTCCGTCCGTCCGTCCGTCCGTCCGTCCGTCCGTCCGTCCGTCCGTCCGTCCGTCCGTCCGTCCGTCCGTCCGTCCGTCCGTCCGTCCGTCCGTCCGTCCGTCCGTCTGTCTGTCTGTCTGTCTGTCTGTCTGTTCCTCTCATGGCCTTATCCATAAGATCACCCCCTCAACCTCCTACACTCCAATGAATGAAGTGCCAACTCCCTATAGCTCAGGCCCACGAGTCCTGGCAACATCCTCGTAAATTTTCTCTGCACCCTTTCCAGCATAACAACATCATTCCGATAAGAGGCTGACCTAAATGAACAGAATACTCCAAATGTGGCCTCACCAATGTCTTGCACAGCCATAGCATGACCTCCCAGCTTCTACACTCTGACTCTGACTGATGAAGGTCAATGTGTGGAAAGCCTTCTTGACCACCCTATCTACCTTTGATGCCATTTTCAATGAACTATGTACCTGCTCTCCTAGATCCCTCTGCCCCACAACACTCCCCAAAGCTCTACTGTGCACTGTGTATGTCCTGCCGTCATCACTTCCCAAAATGCAACACAGTTCAATTCCCACAGTTCAATTCCATCAACCATTCCTCAGACCACTTGCCCAACTGATCAAGATCCTGCTGCAATTTTTTTTTGACCCCCATCTTCACTATCTACAATACCACCCACTTTAGTGTAATCTGCAACCTTGCTAATCATGCCTTGTACGTTCTCATCCAAATCATTGATATAGATAACAAACAGCAATGGGTTCAGTGAACCCAAAGGCACACCACTAGTCACAGGCCTCTAGTCCATGGATATCCTACAATTGATCCCAGCTATCTATCTATACATGTCCCATGACTCCTTCCTATTCTTAACCAGAGCCTGAATTTCTCTCATTATCCAAACTTCCTTACTCCCACCTGCCTTGGCCTTCACTCCAACAGTAAGATGCAGGCCCTGGACTCTTGTCAGCACACTTTTAAAGGTATCCCACTTTCCAGACGTTCCTTTTCCTTCAAACAACCTGCTCCAATAAACTTGAGCAAGTTCCTGTCTAATACCTTCAAAGTTGGCCTTGCCCCAATTTAGACTTTTAATTTGTGGGCCTGCCCTGATTCTATCCATAAATATCTTAAACCTAATAGAACAGTGATCGCTGGTCCCAAAAGCCACATCCACGAACACCTCATCCACATGCTCCTGGACTTGGAGAAAATGATACTTTCCAGTGCAACTGAAATTAAAGAAGCAAAGGAACAAGCATTGGCAGAGGCAAAGGAAACTGGGTATTGGGTCGCGGCAAACAGGGATAATATAAAAGGAATATGAAAACACTGGGACACAAAGGCCTTGCCAAATATGATACAGGTTATTGTTTTATTATTTTCTTCCTACTGAGTATAAAGTCGTTCAACCACTGGTCTGGAAGGCAGATTAAAGGCCACACCTCAACAGCTGACATGCTCTGCATGGTGGCACATAATGGTGAACTGATGGAATTGAAGAATCATGAGCAGAATAATGAAGATTTCTATGTTTCTAATAGGCATCGATGTGAAAGGTGAGATGCGTAAGGAATTAAAGGTATTGTATATTAATGCACAAAGTATAAGAAGTAAAGTAGATGAGCTTGAGGCTCAGTTAGAGGTTGGTAGATATGACATTGTGGGGATTACTGAGACGTGGCTGCAGGAGGATCGGGCCTGGGAACTTAATATTCAGGGTTATACATCCTATAGAAAGGACAGGAAGGTGGGCAGATGAGGGGGGGGGGGGGGATAGCTCTGCGGGTGAGGGATGGAATTCAGTCCCTTGCGAGGAAAGACATAGGGACTGACGAGGTGGAGTCACTGTGGATTGAGTTGAGGAATTTTAAAGGCACAAAGACACTAATTGGTGTAATTTACAGACCCCCAAATAGTAGCCCGGATGTAAGGTGTAAGTTGCAGCAGGAGTTAAAACTGGCATGTAACAAAGGTAATGCCACTGTGGTAATGGGGGATTTCAATATGCAGGTAGACTGGGGAAATCAGGTTGGTTCAGGACCCCAAGAAAGAGAGTTTGTAAAGTGCCTCCGAGATGGATTCTTAGAGCAGCTTGTAATGGAGCCGACCAGAGAAGAGGCAATTCTGGATTTAGTGTTGTCCAATGAACCAGATATGATAAGAGAACTCGAGGTAAAGGAACCGCTTGGAGGTAGTGATCATAATATGATTTGTTTTAATCTGCAATTTGAGAAGGAGAATATTAAATCAGAAGTGGCAGTGATGCAGTTGAACAAAGGGGATTATGAAGGCATGAGAGGGGAGCTGGCTAATGTAGACTGGAAAGGGATCCTCGCAGGAATGACGGTGGAACAGCAATGGCATGAATTTCTGGGCACAATCCGGAAGACGCAGGATCATTTCATTCCAAAACGGAAGAAAGATTCTAAGGGGAGTAGGAGGCAACCGTGGCTGACAAGAGAAGCTAGGGATAGAAGAAAACTAAAAGAAAATATATATAACAAAACGGGCAATACGGGCTGAAAAGATGAAGTATGAAGGAAGCTGGCCAGGAATATAAACGACAGTAAAAGTGTCTTTAGATATGTTAAGGGAAAAAGAGTAGCAAAGTCAAATGTGGGTCCCTTGAAGGCAGTCACGGGTGAAATTATTATGGGCAACAAGGAAATGGCAGATGAGTTGAGTAGGTACTTCGGATCTGTCATCACTAAGGAAGACACAAACAATCTCCCAGATGTACTGGAGGACAGAGGATCTGGCAGCAGGGGGGAGGGGGGAGGGACTATAAAAACCGGAACTGTTGTGCCTCACTCAGTCTCTGCCAGAGCCAGGAAGCAAGAGGGCCACAGCTCTCTGAGCTGTGAATAACACTGAATGGACGTCTACTCCACAGTGAGTCCGCTGGATGTGGCTGCTGCCAAATTGTTTACCTTTTTTTTAAAGTTTGTGTTCACAAAATGAATTTTGGTTTTCAGGTGGCTGCTTGCTGCCCAATTGTTTGCCTCACCTTCTTTTTAAAAAGTTTGTGTTCACAAAAAGAATTTTGGTTGTCAGGTGGCTGCTTGCTGCCCAATTATATGCCTCGCCTTTTTAAAAAGAAATTGTGTTCACAAAATGAAGTTTGGTTGTCAAGGCAAGGCAAGGCAAGGCACATTTTTTTATCTAGCACCATTCATACAAGCAGCAATTCATAGTGCTTTACAGGAAAAAATAAAAAAAAAGAATAACATAGTAAAAAGACAGCAGAACAACCAAACAACACAGGACAACAAAATAGCCAAAAAATCAAAAGTTACAAAACAAGCAATACGACAAATGCATGAATAGTAAAACAAAGTCACTAAAACAATAAAACATTTTAAAAAGCACATAAAAGGGATAAGATTAGAACGTTAAGATTATCTGCATGTTGGGTTATGGAAAAGCTACAGTAAACAACAGTGTTTTTAGGCCTGTGTTGTCAGGTGGCTGCTTGATACCCAATTGTTTCCCTCACCATTTTTTTTAAATGTTTGTGTTCGCAAAATGAAGTTTGGTTGTCAGGTGGCTGCTTGCTGCCCAATTGTTTGCCTCGCCTTTTTTAAAAATATTTGTGTTCACAAAATGAATTTTGGTTATCAGGTGGCTGCTTGCTGCCTAAGTGTTTGCCTCGCCTTTTTTAAAAAAACATTTGTGTTCACAAAATGAATTTTGGTTGTCATTTGGCTGCTTGCTGCCCAATTGTTTGCCTCGTCTTTAAAAAAAAAAGTTTGTGTTCACAAAATGAATTTTGGTTGTCAGGTGGCTGTGGCTCAATTGTTTGCCTCACCTTTTTAAAGAGGTTGTGTTCACATAATGGATTTTGGTTGTCAGGTGGCTGCGGCCCAATTGTTTGCCCCACCTTTTTCAAGAGTTTGTGTTCACAAAATGGATTTTGGTTGTCAGGTGGCTGTGGCCCAATTGTTTGCCTCGCCTTTTTGAGGCGTTTGTGTTCACAAAATGGATTTTGGTTGTCAGGTGGCTGCGGCCCAATTGTTTGCCTCGCCTTTTTCAAGAATTTGTGTTCACAAAATGGATTTTGGTTGTCTGGTGGCTGCGGCCCAATTGTTTGCCTTGCCTTTTTAAAGAGTTTGTGTTCACAATGGATTTTGGTTGTCAGGTGGCTGCGGCCCAATTGTTTGCCTCGCCTTTTTCTAGAGTTTGTGTTCACAAAATGGATTTTGGTTGTCAGGTGGCTGCTGCCCAATTGTTTGCCTTGCCTTTTTAAAGAGTTTGTGTTCACAAAATTGATTTTGGTTGTCAGGTGGCTGCGGCCCAATTCTTTGCCTCGCCTTTTTAAAGAGTTTGTGTTCACAAAATGGATTTTGGTTGTCAGGTGGCTGCGGCCCAATTGTTTGCCTTGCCTTTTTAAAGAGTTTGTGTTCACAAAATGGATTTTGGTTGTCAGGTGGCTGCAGCCAAATTGTTTGCCTTGGCTTGGCTTTTAAAATCATTGCCACAGTTGGCTTCCAGCCCAAGAATCCATTCGGCCCACAATGCCCATACTAGCCCTCTGGAAACCAGTACGTTCGGCCCGCAACACCCATACTAGCGCAACAGAAAGCCCCTCCCGCCAACTGTTGAGCAATCTTGGAATTGGTGGAGAGGTGGAATATTGCGTTGGTGACCAACTCTCCCGTGTGATGCTGGGAACCAACAGGTCCCACTTAGTCTAGTCTTTGATATAAATATTTTATAACAAGAGGAATTGAATATAGGAGCAAAGAGGTCCTTCTGCAGTTGTACAGAGCCCTAGTGAGACCACACCTGGAGTATTGTGTGCAGTTTTGGTACCCTAATTTGAGGAAGGACATTCTTGCTATTGAGGGAGTGCAGCGTAGGTTTACAAGGTTGATTCCCGGGATGGCTGGATTGTCATATGCTGAGAGAATGGAGCAGCTGGGCTTGTACACTCTGGAGTTTAGAAGGATGAGAGGGGATCTCATTGAAACATATAAGATTGATAAGGGTTTGGACACGCTAGAGGCAGGAAATATGTTCCCGATGCGGGGGGAGTCCAGAACCAGGGGCCACAGTTTAAGAATAAGGAGTAAGCCATTTAGAATGGAGACGAGGAAACACTTTTTCTCACAGAGAGTGGTGAGTCTGTGGAATTCTCTGCCTCAGAGGGCAGTGGAGGCGGGTTCTCTGGATGCTTTCAAGAGAGAGCTTGATAGGGCTCTTAAATATAGCAGAGTCAGGGAATATAGGGAGAAGGCAGGAACGGGGTACTGATTGGGGATGATCAGCCATGATCACATTGAATGGCGGTGCTGGCTCGAATGGCCAAATGGCCTAATCCTGCACCTATTGTCTATTGTCTATTGACACAAAATGCTGGAGTAACTCAGCGGGACAGGCAGCATCTCTGGCGAGAAGGAATGGGTGATGTTTCAGGTCGAGACCCTTCTCAGACATTGGCTTTCCTTGTTAAATCATTTAAATCATTGGCTTTCCTTGGTCTATCTCCAGCCACAAGTATTTTTTCTACTTTGTGTGAGTTGTCTACAGTAAGTAATTCTTCCTCCTGTTGAGAAAATGTTCCGACTTTTTTTCCTGTTTGCATTGCCTGCCTTTTTCTAGATTTATCTTTTCCCATGGAGTGCTTTGACAGGAGGTCTGTGTGCTCCATAAACAGGTTAAGAAACATGGACAATCTTCAATCAATAAGACAAAAGATTTCTCATTGAGGCACGACAAACCTGAAAATATAAAACAGTAGATATGAGTTCGTTTACATGACAAACAGGAAATAAATTAAATATTGCATAAAATAGATTGAATTAAAGAAAGAAATGTCCAGAAATTATATGACAATGCAAAAAGAAAACGTAATTTTATTTTGTTATCAACATCTAAAATATTAGTTTAGTTCCAACAAAAATAAGACTCACATATGTATAATTACTACTTCAGGGTCAAAGAGGTATTTCAGTAGTAAATATTGCTCCTTATTCATTAAAATTATACCAAAAGTTAATGTCTCAGGTCTTCCTTGTTCTGCCACTGTTGGTTCAAAACTTCTCGTGTAAGGCAAATCAATGATTTCAATGCATTTAACCAGCAGCGTATCGCACATAAGAGCAAAGTACTTCTGGCAGCAACTTCAAATTTTCACATTCAATTGGGCATGCATGGAAGCCAAATGTTGCTCTTTCATGCATGCCATATTAATAACAAGTGCTGTTATTCTCACCATTGTTATTGTTGCAGTTGAGGCCAAGACTTACAGAGTACCATTTATATGAAGTATCATTTATATTCAGTTAGCTTCAGCGGGTTGCATCCAGAGTATTTGATCTACGGATTTTGAATTGTTTACGAACTTTCACAGAGGTTGAAATTGCCAAATAAAGGATTTGATTTATATTCAAAGTGACCATGATGTAAATATTATCTGTATTTTATTTTCATGCCATCTTCAAAAGCTTTAGATGGAAGATCTGTAGTTCATATTAACAATTACTTCTCATTTAGAGTAGATGCTAAACCATTGAACTCATGTGCTGATATTCTTGACTCACTAGTGGCAAAGCTATTCTTCCTGAACTCAATAATTACTTCACAGAGGCCTGAATGCGTTTCAGAAATAAATGTTCACAGTTTGTTGTCTCCAATTTCAAGAAGGAAACTGAGACTAATAACTGTGAAATTAGATGTGAAACTCAGTTCACTTCAGTTTAGTTTATTGTCATGTGTACCGAGGTACAGTGAAAAGCTTTTGTTGCGTGCTAACCAGTCAGCCGGAAGATAATACATGATTACAAATGATCCATTTACAGCATGTAGATGATAAGGGAATAACATTTCATGCAAGGTAAAGCCAGCAAAGTATGATCAAGGATGGTCCGAGGGTCATCAAAGAGGCAGATAGTAGTTCAGCACTGCTCTCTGGTTGTGGCAGGATGATTCAGTTGCCTGATACCATTTGGGAAGAAACTGTCCCTGAATCTGGAGGTGTGCATGTTCACACAAATCTGACCAGTGCCTTATAACTGTCCCTGAATCTGGAGGTGTGCGTGTTCACACAAATCTGACCAGTGCCTTATAATTACATCCCTGTTTTTATACAGTATTCTAGTCCTCTCTAAATAAATGCTAACATTGCATTTGCCTTCCTTACTACCAATTCACCTTGCAAATTAAACCTTTGGGAATCTTGTAGCAGCACTTCCAATTCCTCCTCCACCTCCATTTCTGAATCCTCTCCCCGTTTAGAAAATAGTCCACGCCTTTATTCCTACTACTAACGTATATGACTGCACACTTTGCTACACTGCCTTCTCAGCAGCTATTCGTAATGGACAAAATATGCCGGCTTTGTCAGCAATGCCCAGGTCCCCAAAACATTAAAAATATATTTCGACATGACTTTTGCTTTTTTATAAAAATAATATATTTCGAATGTTTTAAGCATTGCTGTCAAACACTTTAAGCAGTACATGGCCATAAAAAGCATCCTCAAGTTTGTTTTGTGATTTAAGATTGAAAAAGCCCAAATCCTCCATCAGTATTTTATGCTGTTTTCTTTTTCGTTACAAGGCTCAAAATCTTTATCTCTTCATTTGTTCTTATTTGAACATTGATAATCAATTTTCAATATAACTACAAGAGACCATTATGCCTTAAGAGACACAGTGACCTTTAGTTTGTTAACAAAATATCATGACAGAAGACAGAATGGATGAGCATGAAAAAAACGTTGCTTTTTATTAATAATCCAAGCACAATGGATACATTTTTACTCTTATTTTTATGTCATCAGGTCCCCAGGTAAAGGTTATAATTTCACCTATGCTGTAATTCCACTCCTACAGTTGACAAAATAAATGTAACCCTTCATGGTGCCATGACCTAGTGGGAAATATAGGAATATCCTATGCAGCTATTTCATTTATCGGTTGTAAAACCGTCCTGTGGAATTGCATGAATATCTTTTAGATATGGTCAGCAGTCATGCTTCCCAGATGAGAGGACAAAGTCAGAAAATTGCTTTATAAAATTGTGTCAGCCACATCTCAGAAGAAAGAGAACGGCAGTTTCTCTCCCCTCTGGTGCCTCGTCCCTCACCAGCTCTCACCTCCCCACCATCGATGGGATTTACCAGAGTCGCTCCCTCAAAAAAAGCAGTCAGCATCAGCAGAAACCCACGCCACCCTGGCCATACACACATTTCACCCCTACTATAGGGAAGAAGGTACAGGAGCCTGAAAACTGTAACGTCCAGGGTCAGGGACAGCTTCTTCCTTACATCCATTCAGCTATTAAACACTACAACTTCAACAAAGCTCTGAACTACATACTGTAGACTATTATTGTGGTTATTGCACTATTATTGTTTGTTTTTTGTGTGTACGTATGTGCACGCATGTGTATGCACATGTATACACATGCGTGTATATGTATATCTATATATATATAGATATATATATAGATATATAGATATATAGATATATATATAGATATATAGAGATATAGATATATAGAGATATAGATATATAGAGATATAGATATATAGATATATATATATATATATATATATATATATATATATATATATATATATATATATATATATATATATATATGTATGATCTGGTCAGAGCTAGCACGCTTGCTGGGGACGGAAGAGAGTGGCAGGACATCATGAATTAGATGGCACCACTCAACCCCAAGTTGGGGTGAACACCATAGATAGATAGGTATGATCTATATATGTGTAAATGTGAGTATGTATATATATGCACACTGTACTTTTTTTTCTCTTGTTTATTATATTGCTTACAGTGCACAATGTTTACATATACTGTAAATATTGTGCTATGGTGCTGCTACAAGTGAGAACTTAATTGTTCTAGCTGGGACAAATGACAATAAAACACTTGACTCTCTTGAATCTGACGGTTGTGGATATATCTCTCCCTGAACATGTAGCACAGGCTGGCATTGTGGTGTTTTACTGTGGGAGTGCAGTGTGCTTTGCCAGTCAGTTGACATGCTCCTACAATTTGCGAGAGCATGCTGTGTGCATATTAGCTGCTGTGTTTTCTACATTGCAATCCATGGATACACTTCAAATGTATTTCATTGACAGTAATATACTTTGACCTGTCGTGACTGAGTCTAAAAAGTGCAAGTTCTTTATTTTTAAAATCCCACAGTTCACACCTCTTCCTTTGTTTAGCACTCCCATGCACACATGAGTTATGTGTTCCAATTATTTTAAATGGTTGCGGTAGCAGAAAACTGTAGGTGGAAGGAGCCTTGCAATTTTTATCCTCTCAAGGTATTCCTGTATTGATTAGGTGTCATTGACCATGCTGTGCCTGTGCCTTCTGATATAAATGGCCTGACTTAGGACAACAGGGATCTATTTTCTCCAGGGTCCCATAAGCTGCAGGTAACAGCTGTGAAAAGAAATAGGTTTTTTTCATCCCCCCCACTGACTTTCCCTTGAGCCTAACAAATATAGTGGCATGTTGATTCAAATACCAAGATCAAGGAACTCTCTTCAGTGCTACTCTTCCAAACTCCAGACAGAAATGTAAAAATACTGCTGGAAAGTATGGCGGAAAAGCATTTTGATAGCAGAATAAATCCATAGAAAAGAAAAAGTGAAATGTAAAAGTATAAATTAAAGTAAGCTTACAACGTATATAATTCTCAAGCATTTTCTATTAAGCTGCCATCGTTACGCAGCCTTAGTGGGAACATCTTGCCCACTTGGAATTGGGCAGGCAGAGGTGGGGGGATTAAGGTGGTGGGATTGAAGCTGCATCAGTTTCCATTATGAAATTCTACCTCCCGGCCTCCTTCCAGGAGGAATTTCTTTAGTCAGAGGGTAGTGAATCTGTGGAATTCATTGCCACAGAAGGCTGTGGACGCCAAGTAAATGGATATTTTTAATGTTGAGATTGATGGGTTCTTGAGTAGTACGGGTGCCAGAGGTTAGGGGAAGAAGGCAGGAGAATGAGGTTGAGAGAGGAAGGTTGATCATCCATGATTGAATGGTGGAGTCGACTCGATGGGCTGAATGGTCTAATTCTGCTCCTGTAACTGATGAACTTGTGATCTCACAAGCAGCGAATAGAATGTCATCCCCACTAGCCTCAAGCGGCTTTAACTGATACAGTAAGCTCAGAGTCCATTGATATCTTTGACAGCCTGATCGTATTTTAAACAGAGACTGTGGAGGCCAGACCCTCAACACAGTGACTAGGCACAAGGGAAGATGTTTTTTTCCTTCCCATTTTTTGGGAAAGGTTCCATGTGGATCAATAGGATCATATGGACCCTTCAGTCCAACTAATTTGTGCTGATCAAGATGCCTAGCTACGTGGTTGAGGGTAATGGAGGCCATCGCCTGTCCTTCAGGAAAGGTCCTCCACTAGGTTCTGGAGTAATCTCTAAATGTCCTAAATGCTGTAATTCTTTCCAACTCACAAGAGTGGCAGCAGTTTGAAAATGTCCTCATATTCATTTTTCTCACATTTTCAGATGACATAGAAGGAAAGCGTTCAGTAAATTGAGTGTTTCCCACTTTTAGTTTAGTTTAGTTTGGAGATGCAGCACGGAAACTGGCACTTCGGCCCACGAGTCCGTAATGACCAGCGATCTCCGCACATCAACACTAAGCTGCACACACTAGGGACAATTTACATTTATACCCAAGCCAATTAACCTACAAACCTGTACATCTTTGGAGTGTGGGAGGAAACTGAAGATTTCGGAAAATAATCATGCAGGTTGCAGGGGGAACGTACAAACTTCGTACAGACAACACCTGTAGTAAGGATCGAATTCAGGTCTCCGGCATAGTCTAGCAGCAACTCTACCGCTGCGCCACCGAGCAGCCCACTCTCAAAGCGTTCCCATTCCCCCAGTTATTTCCCTGTACTTATTCTCATCAGATCTCCCAACGGACCTATTAGGGTGGCAAGGGTGTTAGAGTTGCTGCCTTACAGGGCCAGAGACCCGGGTTCGATCCTCACTACAGATGATTGTTTGTACGGAGTTTGTACGTTCTCCCCGTGGCATTGCGTGAGATTTTTCCAGGATCTCCGGTTTCCTCCCACACTCCAAAGTCATACAGGTTTGTAGGCAAAGTGGCTTGGCATAATTGTAAATTGTGTGCAGGATGGTGTGAGTATGTGGGGATCGCTGGTTGGTGTGGACTTGGTAAGCCTAAGGGCATGTTTCCGTGCTGAATCTCTGAATAAACTCAACCTCCTGATTCTCCTATTGCCCATGTACTCTAGCATAATGAGCAAAAATGAATGAGAATGAAATATGAGCCATTGGGTGGTGTAGGAAACCTGGTATCATGAGTGACCTAAGGAAAACCTGGAACAGTAGTGCAACAGGTCAAGTTGTTGTCTCACAGTCCTATCCATTCTGGTTCCTTCCTGATTTCTGGCACTGTTTATGTAGAGTTTGTTAGTTTTCCATGACCATATGCGTTTCCGCCAGATGCTCCCACTTCCTCCCACATCCCAAAGAAGTGCAAATTGGTAAGCTAATTGGCCGTTGTGGGCACAGGGTGAACATACAAACTGCATACAGACAGCACCCGTAGTCAGGATTGAACCCGGGTCTCTGGCGCTGTCAGGCAGTAGCTCTACCACCACGCCACCATGCCACCCTTATCATCCAATATTTACATCTAAATGCTTGAGAGATACCAACACTGGCCAACAAGAATTGGTCATACGAGGAGGAAAGGGAAATGTAAAAATAAATGTCAAACCTTCGACTGGTGTCATTTGGAATAATAACATTGCAGTGGCCTTCTCAGTCTTTTCTGCATCACCCACTACAGGCCCATCAAAGCCCTTCTGAGAGGGGGTGTCCAGTGGAAACAACTCTGGAGCTTCTGGAAAGTCACACCGTGGAAATCTGACATTCCTAAGGGTCCGCAAATTACTTTCACTGCGTTTAGGCCATAGCATAATCAGAGCAGCATCTGATCAGATACTTTTTGCTTCAGGTAACATTATCACAACTTGTGGGTTTTCCTGAATGGTGCACTAAAGACCCAGCAGGAAATAGCTTGGACCACGCAGATTTACAGGGCCATTACGCACGGACATGTTGTTGGCACAAATCATGGAACATCAGATTAAGAAGAAATATCTGTGTATAAATTCTGAGATTTCATACTCCATTAGTTCTGTAATTCTGAACTCACTGGAAGTTAAACATTTCCCTTAGAGACCTCTTCTGCTTCTTGAAGTATGTAAACTATTGATGAAATGGATGAGTTTTTCCTTTATTTGTAAGATGACAAAATGTTATAACAGAGTAATCTTGCATATAAAATTTGCTCCCCGCAGTTCATTGTTTGCCACAATGACATGTGTTATGCAATTTGCATTGACAGGCTGTTCATAAACATAGACCATTCACCAACACACTCCTCAACAGTGCTGAGTGTCACACATACTTTATTCCTTATTTCTGTCCAAATGATTCCAACTCTGTTTCATATTGCAGCTGTATAATTATACATGTACTTCTGTTTAATTGTGGAAATTTTGCACAGAGTAAAAGATTTCTCTCTTATTTTATCCCCTCACATCCATTGGTGAAAATTGCAAATATACAGATAATACAGAGCCAGATTCTCAGTCAAGTTGTGGGCTGCCCATTCATACTGGACCTTTGACCATGCAATCCCTTAATTCATCCTGTCATCATTTTAAGATCTGCCCATTGAAAGGGGATGTTAGTGTCGGACACTGCAAAGCAGAGCATAGACCACAACATGGATTTTTTGTCACATGGTTAAGGCTTGCGAGGTGGAGAGAGTAAAAAACTTCAAATTCCTGAGCGTGCATATTTCCGAAGAACTTTTCTGGACCCAGCAGACTGATGCAATTAAAATAAAGCACAACAACACCTCTACTTCCTGAGACGATGACAGAGATTCGGTATGCCAGAGAGGATTCTCTTGCACTTCTCCAGGTGTACTGTAGAGAGCACATTGACTGGTTGCATCACAGCCTTGTTCGGCAACTTGAACGCCCAGGAGTGAAGAAGACTGCAAAAGGTTGTGATCACTGCCCCATCCATCACAGATTCGGACCTCCCCACCATCGAAGGGATTTACCGGAATTGCTCCATCAAAAAGGCAGCCAGCATCATCAGAGACCCACACCATCCTGGCCACACACTCATTTCACCCTTGCATTGGGAAAAAGGTACAGGAGCCTGAAAACTGTAACGTCCAGGTTCAGGAACAGCTGCTTTCCTACAGCCATGCGGCTATTAAACATTAAAACCTCAAATAAGCTCTGAACTACATAAACTATTATTGTTATTTTGGCACTATTATTGTTTTTGTGTGTGTGTGTGTGTGCATGCGTGTGCGTATATACATCTATATAATTAAAACTCAAATTTTGACCACTTCCTGTTTGTAGTGCATATTGATTTTAGAAAAAAACGCTACCACTTATGGCTGTGCTTTTTGGCGATCTTACTCAGAGTCCCCCTCCGCTGCGCACAGCAAGAGGATTTTTCCCATCGATGAAAAATAAAAAGACTTATTAATAAAAAATTGTTGAGATTCTCTCTCCTGTCAACCACATCATGAAGGTCACGCCACATCCGGTGGCAGGGGGAGGGACTATAAAAAACGGAAGTGTGGGCGTGCCTCAGTCTCTGCAAGATGGGGGAGTGAGAGGTCACGACTCTCATGTTGAGCTGTGAATAACACTGAACACTGAACACATGTCTACTAAACTGTGAGTGTGGTTTTACTGACCTGTGAGTGCCCTTAACGTGATTTGAAAATGAAATTGTGGTCGGTTTCAAAAAGCAAATGTGGTGGTGGTGGTTGGTTTGCTAAAGCGAAGGAAATGTGGTGGTGGTTGGTTTGAAAAAGCAAAGCAAATGTGGTGGTGGTTGGTTTGAAAAAGCAAAGCAAATGTGGTGGTGGTTGGTTTGAAAAAGCATATAGATAAAAGTCTAAACTTGACCACTTCCTGTTATATTGATTTTAGAAATAAAAAGCCACTACTTACGGCTGTGATTATCGGCCATCTTACTCAGTCAACCTCCGCTCCTCAAGTACAGAGGATTTCTCCCATCGATGAAAAATAAAAGAGTTATTAGTGTTTTAAAAATGTTGAGATTACCTCTCCTGTCAATCATGCCATGAAGACCATGCCCCCTCTGGTGGACTATAAAACCCAGAAGTGTGGCGTGGCTCAGACACTGGAAGATGGGCGAGAGAGAGGTCACGACTCTCTGTCTGAGCTGTGAACCAACTGTACATGCTGATTGTCTACTGAACTTTGAGTGTGGTTTTTATGTGGTGTTTATGTGTTGTTTATGTGATTTTTATGTGGTTTTTATGTGGTGTTTTATCGTGGTTCTATGGTGGTTTCATCCTGCTTGAAATAGTATGAAACTGCATTTGAATTTGGTGGCCTTGCACTCTATTTGAAATGGTATGAAACTGCATTTGAATTTGGTGGCCTTGCACCCTGCATGAAATGGTATGAAACTGCATTAGAATTTGGTGTCCTTGCACCCTGCTTGAAGTGGTATGAAACTACACTTGAATTTGGTGGTCTTGCACCCTGCTTGAAGTGGTACGAAACTACTCTTGAATTTGGTGGCGTTGCCACCTGCTTGAAATGGTAGGAAACTGTATTTGAATTTGGTGGCCTTGCACCCTGTTTGAAATGGAATTTCAATGAATAGCCGTGAGTTAACTGCCAGCCCACCAGCCATGAGTGTGTGAGCTGCCAGCATGCCAGGCTTGAGTAACTGAGCTGCCAGCGCAAGAATCCATTCGGTCCGTCGTGATGTAGTGGACAGGTCACGCTCAGATCTCTCTATATTAAAATTGTTTTTTTTTTAATCAACAGCAGAACACTACAAGAATCACAACAAGAAATAACTTAATAAATCTCATCTTTAACATTTAAATTGTTGTTATATTTTAAGTAATTCACATTTTAAACATGAATAAATCCTTTTTCCACTAGGAATGCCTGTGTGTTCTTTATCACAATGGGAACCTAATAGGCAGGAATGGCTGCGCTGTCAGAGAGCCATTAAGAGTGCATGGGAGGAGGTTGAGGGGAGATGGACTGAATGCATGGCGGGAGAGGAATGGCAAGGAGCAGATTGGGGGCTGAAGGGAGGTGGGGTGACTGAGTGAACTGCCACCATACCAGCCATGAGTGACTGCACTGCCAGCCCACCAGCCAGGAGTAAGTGAACTACCAGCCCAGCAGCTGTAAGTGACTGACGTCACAGCCCACCAGCCATGACTTAGTGAACTATCAGCCTACCAGCCATGACTCATTGAACTGCAAGTTCAAGTATCTATTCAGTCCACAATGTCCATACCAGCCCTTTGAAAACCAGTCCCTTCAGCGCACAACACCCATGCTAGCACTCCAGAGATCCACGCAAGGATAGGCTTTCCTCCTTCATTGCTGTGATCTGTAGGAAAAGATGAAAATGTCTAAGATTGATTGTCCACCCTCCCTCCCTTCTCTCTCACGGAGTCTGTCGCCTGTTTTTGGCAGAATATCTGACAGTTTCTCAGCTGCCAACCCACCAGGCCTGAGTTACTGAGCTGCCAGCCCACCAGGCCTGAATGACTGAGCTGCCAGGCCTGAGTGACTGAGCTGCCAGGCCTGAGTGACTGAGCTACCAGGCCTGAGTGACTGAGCTGCCAGGCCTGAGTGACTGAGCTGCCAGGCTTGAGTGACTGAGTTGCCAGGCCCGAGTGACTGATTTGCCAGGCCGGAGTGGCTGAACTGCCAGGCCTGAGTGACTGAGCTGCTAGGCCTGAGTGACTGTGCTGCCAGGCCCGAGTGACTGAGCTGCCGGGCCCGAGTGACTGAGCTGCTGGGCCTGAGTGACTGAGCTGCCAGGCCTGAGTGACTGAGCTGCCAGGCCTGAGTGACTGAGCTGCCAGGCCTGAGTGACCGAGCTGCCAGGCCTGAGTGACCGAGCTGCCATGCCTGAGTGACTGAGCTGCCAGGTATGAGTGACTGAGCTGCCTGGCCTCGGCACCCCTGGCTAAAATATATCCCTCATGCAATGGCCAAATTATTAAGCCATTTATCATCATTAATTTATGCAATATACCTGAACAAAAATTAGTGATTACCATTTCCTGTTATCCCAGATTGACTACAATTAAAAATAATACTTTAACAGTGGTGACGTTCTGATGGTCTGAAGCCAAGTGCAATACTGAATAATGTATTTATTTATTTTATTAATTGTAATGACTATCGCGTCAAAGGAGGTTAGCCCCTTCCTGCCCAGTGCTCAGTCCGTCCTGAGCAATGCCTGAAGGGGAGGAGGGTGGTTGGGGGGTGGGGGGGTTAGTGTGGGTGGGGTGCGCTGTTTCTTCCACTGTGAATATTCAGGGCAGACTGGTCATACTGCAGCTGGATACTGGCATTTCAATCACTGCAGAGTAATTATACAGTCTGAGCACATATTACCTTGCAAAACACATGTCAGGTTTCACCAACACACAAAATGCTGTAGATTCCTGCAAAGTACTTGGCGTCTGCCCATAGAATAATGAGAATATTTTATTATAAGTTACTGACAAATGGATACCAAAATATATATGTTTCAGATACTTGAAACTTGAAACAGAACATTTTTGAAATGCACATGAAATATCATCAACCTGAAATATTAAATCTCCGTTGCTCTTCACAGAGGCCAATTGACTGGCTATTTCTGGTGCCTTCTGTGTTTTTATCTTCCCTCTAGCACATATCTTCATTTAAAAGCCACAAATCCAATTAATCCAAAGTTGCAAAAATATACACCAAGGAAAATTAAGCAATCTTTATGGGTCCCCGACCTTAAACACCACCTATCCTTGTTCTTCTTAAGGGCCTGCCCCCTTGGACGACCTAATCCATGGGTTTAGAAGACCCTAGACAAGTTGAAAAAAATGTCAAGGTCGTGTTGACTCGCCAAAGTAAAAGACCTCCTACGATTATGTCTACGACCTCCTACGACCCCCCTCGACCTCAGTCTTCCACACCTAAGACCAACTATGACTAGCTACGAGTGGAAAATTATCACATGATAAAATGATGTAATGTTTGCATTTTTTTCTCGGGCCAGTTACCGACCTACGACTAACTACGACTTCTTACGACTACCATCACGACCTACTACGACCTACCTATGACCTACCTACGAGTAAAAAGTATCAATTTTTTCCATGCCGTCCTTTTTTTTAATCAGGCTGGAAAAATGCCTCGACCTACTGGAGGCCACGAGTACATGGAGACCACTCACGAGCATGAGGAAGAGTTCCTACGACCTTGTGGAGACCAAGGGCAAACACGGCAGAGGTCGCCAATTAGGTTGTGAAAGTGGGACAGGGGTTTTCAGCACTAACTGACAGAATGTGTTACTCCAATACTGTGTGTCTCTTTTTGTAAACCAGCATCTGCAGTTCCTTGTTTCTTCAAGGTCTACCTGCCCTGGATCATCTCAATAAAGATGGCTTTTCAGCTTTAAGAGATGTATTACTTACAACATGATGTGTCTGAACAGGAAACACCATTGGGATTAAAAAATAACACTTGAAAGCTTGACCACACTGAAGTTAATTGATCTGGCAAGTGACACCAGGAGTATCAAGTGTGGCTGACATCAATACCCTGGAAAATAAAATCAAAGAATCACAATCCAATAGTTACCACTGTTAACATATTCAGTTAAACCTCAGTGATGCAAACAATTATTTTACCTGCAGATCTCAACAAACAAATGTTACCCAGCTTATTCTATTTGGCAGATCATTGTTTATATATTAAGATCCATTGAACACACCAAGTATGTCCACAGTTGCTAGCAGTGAAGAATGGCATGAACAACAGAAAAATGAGAACCAAAAAACAAATCAGTTGCAAATGGCAAATGCCATAAGAAAATCCTTCCAGACCATCACGGGAAGACACCGTCACAAGAACTTAAACTCGAACTTAAATGAGGTGACTTAAATAAGTGCTAAAGAAGGAACTGCGGATGCTGGAGAATCGAGGGTTACACAAAAAGCTGGAGAAACTCAGCGGGTGCAGCAGCATCTAAGGAGCGAAGGAGATAGGCGACGTTTCAGGTCGAGACCCTTCTTCAGACTTAAATAAGGTTGATTTTTATTACAAACCAAGAATCTATAACTTTATCCAAATAAGATTTGTGTTATTTTAGAGAGTTTCCAATCCTAGAGCATTACGGAGTACTGACATATGCATTTCTCTGGGTTTTTCTATGTAAGGTATCTGCCATGAGTGTGTCGTAGTGCATTAAACTAAAAGATAATGGTCTCAGTGTCCCAATCCAGAGACTACAGTACATTATCAGGATATAGTGAAACAAACAGGCAAACTTCAAGCTGATAGTTTTCTAATACACTGGCTGTCCTTGTCCATCCTGACAGTGAAGTCATGGATTTGTGAGGTGAAGGCCTATTGATTCACCGCAGTGCTGCACTAGAGTGGGGCCTACTGCAGCCACAGGATGCTGGTGGTGGAAGTTCCAGCAGCACGGGATTTCTAATGCTTAAACCTGTGCAAATACTGCCACAGAGAAAGAGAGGAAATATTAGCTGTAGCTGTTCCATTCCATTATATTATACACAGTATTTAGAAAAAGAAATTAGGGGAGAATGAGTAATCATTCTAAAGGCAGAGAGAAATGATATCAAGCTGCAAATTCCTCCATCCCACAAGAATTGAGAAATGTGTCTTGATTAGACAATAGTAACCAGACGGCAGGAGGACATATTACCTAATGTAGCTGGAGTCTGATTGCCTGTGGTGAAGGGTTGGAATCAATTTGTTTGTTTGCTTTTGATGGTAATGACTATCTGATCTCTGGTGATTACAATTCAAATTGCTGAGAATTTATTGACTTTGGCCATATTGATTCAAAGGCTATAATAAGAAAATTCAAAAGTTAATTTTCAACACATGGAATGCTAGACATTTATTTTTGAGATAATGAGCCACATTTTACCTCAGAGAATGGAATTTGTATTATGGTTGGGATATACACAGTGTAAAAGAAGATCTGAAAAAAACACACCAAAGCATTCAATTCTTTCCATAATCAGAAAGCAGAGACAGTGAAGGCAGAATTCTATAGAGTGAGTTTTACAATGAAAGGAATGTGACCTGGTCCAGAAATGAGTGTGTACTATTATAAAGGTCCTCATCCAGTTGAACTGCAAATGCGCAAATATAAATGTTTCAGAGTAATTATAGACTCATAATTAAGTTACATCCTTGAATTAATTGCCAAAATAAGATAAAGGATAAAATTCTAAAGCTGATGCAGGGACGTGCGTTTGTGCATGTACAAATCTTTGACAGTGACAGGACTTGTTGAGAAATCTCTTGTGCTTGCACGTGAGCCATGCTTACATATCCACATGCCACTATAAAATAGTCTTAAATACCATTATCATCACTGCCGTTGGCAGAGCGTTCCATGCATCCACCACTCTCCGTGTAAAAAAATTGCCCCACACACCTAGAGGCGGCACAGTAGCAAGGTACCCAACTGCTTTTGCACACTTTTCTTCAGAAACACAGAGGAAATGCAGCATTTAGTACTGAGGCTGCTTCCTGGAGGTTATTGAGGAGAGCCAAGATTCCCCATGTTGGGGGAGTCCAGAACCAGGGGCCACAGTTTAAGAATAAGGAACGGAGATGAGGAAACACTTTTTCACACAGAAGGATGTGAATCTGTGGAATTCTCTGCCTCAGAAGGCAGTGGAGGCCAATTCCCTGGATGCTTTCAAGAGAGTTAGATGAGCTCTTAAAGATAGTGGTGTTAGGGGAAATGGCAAGAAGGCAGGAACGGGGTAGTGATTGTGGATGATCAGCCATGATATTAAATGATCATATTAAATGGCGGTGCTGGCTCGAAGGGCCGAATGGCCTACTCTTGCACCTATTGTCAATTGCATATTGACAGCAGGCAAGGGGATTGAACATTGCCTAGGGAGGTGGAGGGCATGGGAATGCTGGCTTGTCAGGTATCATGGGTTCAGCAGGTCCTGAATGGATGGTGGGTGTATTGGGTGGAGAATGTTTTTGTATCTTTGGGAAGGAGGAAATCAAGGACAGATTTGAGTAATTGGGTGAATATGGACAAACATATAATTTGGGAGTCTAGATTTCCTGGACTTTCATTGTCAGAACCATTGGAAGCTCTGAGAATCTGGATAGTTGAGTATCAAGGCAGTCATGGTGTCTCAGGCTGAATCGTGAGTTTAGGCATCATGGAGTTTGGGGTGCTGGGCATCTGGGGGAAGGGCAACAATCATTACGTGGAGCGGTTGTGTGTGAAGAGGTGGAATTAAACAATGAGATTTAATTGGTGGTAGTAGCAGGTAGTCGTGTGTCAAACCAGAGCAGCGTTATTAATACGTGATTTTTTTCCTGCCTTGTTAGACACCGTCACATTTTACATGTCTATTCCACAAGATTCATGTGGTAATTTCATTTCCAAATGTTCTACACTAATTTCACCAGTTTCCAAAATTACCCAGCAATTAGAAGGAAGCAAGGGGGTGTAGATCTGATAGCCAAACTAATAGCGCAAACATTTTTTTTTCTCTTTCTGCCCCAACGCTGTGACATTGATAGCGATTATTGGATGGCTGTCGACAAATGCCAATGAAGGCATGAAGAGTTAAGTGTGGAGATTTAGACACCAATCTTGATCATCCTCATGAGGTCATTGGACATCTTGCTGCACGATGTAATATCTGCAAGGTTTACCTGTGGTCACTTGTCTTTCTGTCTGTTTTGACAGTGTCCATGTATGCTTTTGGTTATCCAGGATGCCTATCACCAACTCTGCTAATGTCCACTTCAGGCAAACCGTCCAGTAGTATTCAAAGAGCACAGATGAAACAGGTTTCATAATTCCTCTTCTATTTAGTGGGGTTTGTAAACATGGAGGATTGCCCATGATGGATGTATGAATAAAGAGAAATTAGATAAACTAAACCTTTTAGTTTACTTTTTAGTTCATAGATACAGCGCAGAATCAGTTCTTACTAAATTCGGCCCTTCGAGCCAGCACCGCCATTCAATGTGATCATGGCTGATCATCCACAATCATGACCCCGTTCCTGCCTTCTCCCCATATCCCCTGACTCCGCTATCTTTAAGACCCCTATCAAGCTCTCTCTTGAAAGTATTCAGAGAACCGGCCTCCACCGCCCTCTGAGGCAGAGAATTCCACAGACTCACAACTCTCTGTGTGATAAAGTGTTTCCTCATCTCTGTTCTAAATGGCTTACCCCTTATTCTTAAACCGTGGCACCTGGTTCTGGACTCCCCAACATCGGGAACATGTTTCCTGCCTCTAGCGTGTCCAAACCCTTAATGATCTTATATGTTTCAATAAGATCCCCTCTCATCCTAAATTCCAGAGTATACAAGCCCAGCCATTCCATTCTACAAGCATATGACAGTCCCGCAATCCCTGAAATTAACCTTGTGAACCTACACTGCACTCCCTCAATAGGAAGAATGTCCTTCCTCAAATTCGCGGACCAAAACTACACACAATACTCCAGGTGTGGTCTCACTAGGGCCCTATACAACTGCAGAAGTACCTTCAAGATCCTCCTTTATGTCTACAAAGCCCTCAATGGGCTTGCCCCCACCTACATTAAAAGTCTGCTTACCCACCTCCAGGTCCCTCAGATCGGCCGACTTAGGGTTGCTAAACATCCCGCAGTCGAGGCATTAGCTCGGGGGCAACCGCGCCTTTGCGGTTGCAGCTCCTAGACTGTGGAAGAGCATCCCTCTTCCCATCAGAACTGCCCCCTCCATCGACTCCTTTAAGTCGAGACTAAAAGAGAGGAGGAATGGGTGACGTTTCGGTTCCAGGCCCTTCTTCATACATTCCTTCTCTCCAGAGATGCTGCCTGTCCCGCTGAGTTACTCCAGATTTTTGTGTTTATCTGCAGTTCCTTCCTACACATAGAACATAGAACCAGATAGCACAGGAACGGGTCCTTCTGCCCACAATGTTTGTGTCGAACATGATGCCTAATTAAACTGATGTCATCTGCCTGTACATGATCAATATCCCTCTGGTCCCTGCAATTCCATGTGCCTATCTAAAACCTCTCAAATGCCACTATCAGCTTCCACCATCCCTGGCAATGCACTCCAGGCTTCCACCACTCACTGTGTAAACACTTGCCACTCACATTCCCATTAAATTATCCCCCTCCCACCTTATAGCAATGCCCTCTAGTGTTGGACATTTCCACCCTGGGTAAAAGGATCTGACTGTCTGCCCTATCTGTTACCCCTATCAATTCATTCAGGAAATAGTAAATCCAATGGTTTCTTCTATCCTATCCCATTAGGCAAAAGCTAAAAAAGTGTCAAAGAGATTTGCCAGGCATAAATCCTATTGCAGACATAAAATGCTGTAGTAACTGAACGGGTCAGGCAGCATCACTGGAGAAAAGGAATCAATGGTGTTTTGGGTCGAGACCCTTCTTCAGAGCAGAAAAAAGGTCTGAAGAAGGGTCTCGACCCAAAACGTCACCTATTCCTTTTCTCCAGAGATGCTGCCTGACCCACTGAGTTACTCCAGCGTTTTGTGTCTTCCTTTGGTGTAAACCAGCATCTGTAGTTCCATTCTGCACATAAATCCTATTTTTGTTACCATGTTCCAAATAAAGCTAACACTCTTTTCTATACCGAAGGTAGACACAAAAGGCTGGAGTAACTCAGCAGAACAGGCTGGAGAGAAGGAATGGGTGAAGTTTCAGGTCGAGACCCTACTTCAGATCTTTTCTCTACTATTGATCACAGGGTAGCTGATCTACAGTGCAGTCCTTTTCCTTCCTTGTTTTTTTCCACTTTCTCAGCCTCTAAGTGAAACTATAAAAAGGTAGAAAGCGGTATAGTTTCTACACCAGAAGAAAGATGGGCCAGATCTCTGGCCAACAGGCAATCAGCTGTAAGCGGAGACATGAATAGGTGGTAATTGCATTGTGCTGAGAGCGGACTGATCATTTGTAACCTGGATATGTCTCAGATGCTATTTAAAACTGGAGAAGAATGTAACGATTGTAGTGCAGCAGTTATGGGCGGAATATAATCTGCATTTCACTTGCCAAACTAGAATGGCAAAGGAAGTAGCTGGATGAGCTTGTAAAATTATTTTTAAAGTTTTCCAGAATGAGGTATTGAAAAACCAACTGGAGACCTGACCATTTTAGATTTAACATAATGTAATGACAGTGATAATCAGTCGCCTTATGGTGAAGTATCTACAGGGAAGGAGAAATAAAAATATGGTGGAACATCATCTTAAATTTTAGACTGATGTGATCAAATTGAATGAGGATAATACATCCAAACAAAGACAACTAATAGTAGGAGAAATTAGTTAGCTGCTTTAACTATTTATTTGCTAACGGCAACCCTTGCATTTTTTAAAATTCCAAGTTAAATTTTTAAAGCATGTGCTTAAATTTCAGTTTAATTTACTCACCAATTTATAATCATAATATTCATAGAGTCATAATATTTGAATTACCAGTTCTGACGGTCTATCTTAGGTGTAAACCAGCATCTGCAGTTCCTACCTACACATTTTCAAAGGTTCAAAGGTATTTTATTGTCACATACCAATTAAGGTGAAACTCAATTTACCATTTAGTCATACTAAAAAAAGCAACATGACACACAACTACATAAAAGTTAGCATGAACATCCACCACAGTGGATTCCCCAACATTCCTCACTGTGATGGAAGGCAATAAAGTCTAGTCTTCTTTCCTCCTTATTCTCTCGTGGTCTGGGCAGTCAAACCATCCGCAGTTTCCGCGTTGGGGCGATCGAAGTTCCCGCAGCCGGCGGTCGAAGCTCCCACGATTGGTGCGGTGGAAGCTCCTGCGGCTTGGAGCTCCCGAAGTCAGTCCCTAACCAAGGGACAGCAAGCTCCACGATGTCAAGTCCACAGGCTCCCGCAGTTGGAGCTCCCAAAGTCGATCCCCAGCAAGAGGCCGCCAGCTCCTCGATGTTCGGCCGCAGAACGGACAGAGATACGATACGGACAAAAATCGCATCACCGTCGAGGTAAGAGATTAAAAAAAGTTCCTCCCCCCACCCCATACATAAAACAAAGCTAAAGAACACTAAGACATACATTTAATGCATTCTATCAAACAACAAAGAAAGGAAAGGACGAGACTCACTGTTGGCGATGCAGCCTTTGCGGCGCCACCCATTCTTTCTATCCAGATATGCTGCCTGTCCCGCTGAGTTACTCCAGCACTTTGTGTCTATCTGACTGGAAAGGTTCCTTTACCTAAACCTAGTGCTTAATGCGTGCCAGATTCTTAATGTCTAAATCTAATCATCAGTATTATGATGAAGCACATAGGAATGTATATCTTTGAAAGGAAATATTTGACAGGTGATCTGATCAGAAATTGCAAATGACGCAGCTCTATGTCACAATGGAAGAATTGTGGTGAGGTAGAATTGATACAGGAGAAATTAGTGGAGGAGTTTGCAGGGCTGAAAGAGGGTTAAGAGTAAAGGTGGGGTGAGGTTGAGTTTAATTTAGAGATACAGCATGGAAATAGGTCCTTCGGCCTACCAAGTACCAAGTTCATGCGGACCATTGATCAACTGCACACTAGTTCGATGTTATCCCAGTTTCTCATCCTACACACTAAGGACTTCTTCTTCTTTCGTGTGGCGTGCACAGCCTAAAGTTGTCGGACAACTTGTTCTATTTGATCTTCCGTTTGTGCACGTCGAGTTGATTGCATTAGTCGAAACAAGGCGGACAACGTGAAGGTTGCAATCTTCCACCCCACACTGAGGACAATTTTACAGAAGTCAATTGACCTACTCGCCTGACGTCCATCAAATGTGGAAGGAAACCAGAGCACCCTAAGAAAAACCCAAGCAGTCACAGGGAGAACAGGCAAACTTCGTGCAGACACCACCTGTAGTCAGGATCGAACCCGGGTCTGACGTGGCAAGGCAGCAATTCTACTATTGTGCTACAGTGCCGATGGCTATAAGCATAAGGAATGATTGGCTCTGAAATACCCCTTGATTTATGAGAAAACAGGAAATTTAATTCTTCAGCAAATCCTTGAAATTAATCCCAATTTGCTGATTAAAAACCTGTAGCAGTTATACTCCTGCTATAAGCAACACGTACAGATTAAAAGAAGCCACAGAAGCCCTGATGGCAACAGATCTTTTCTAATATTACACCTTAATCTGTCTGTGCACAGACTCTTCCTGTTAATTAAACTTGAAAACATTTCCTCTGAGTCTCCTTGATGGAAAAGAGTTGAACATGGCAATCATTATTGCAATGCATGCAGCCAGTTTTACATCTTCCTCACAAAGTGTAAAGTGGAGAAGTCGGCACCTTTTTAGATTAAAGATTCTTTGAATGAATGTCAAGAATGTAACAAATTCAACTTAACAAATTACAGTAACTGGGTGTAAACTTGCCATTTGCTCCACTTGATCAAACAGTCACGAGAGATTGCTTAGTCAGTCTGCAGCTAGTCACAAAAATGTCCATATTAAACACTTCCATTGTGTGGAACCACCTTCATAATTTTAATCCTATTGAGCATTGCCTTTCTTTGTAGATTTTAATACATTTTATTTTTCAATCTTACTGTGAAGTTAAGAAAAAACTGCCTCCTGATTCTGAAGGTGCTGCCTCCTCCATGAGGGACTTTGTTTGATGATATTCCCAATTTTTCATTACTTTTGGGTTAAATGGCCTGTGCTTGTTAATTAACTATTTAACACTGAGGGATGTTGTGACAATGATTTATCAGATCCAAAGGGCGTCCACGGTGGTGCAGCGTTAGAGTTGCTGCCTTACAGTCCTTGCAACGCCAGAGACCTGGGTTTGATCCCAACTACTGGTGCTGTCTGTACGGTGTTTGTACATTCTCCCCATGACCGCGTGGGCAGATGCATGGCAGATGCAGTATAATGTGGATAAATGTGAGGTTATCCACATTGGAGGAAAAAACATGAGGCTAGACTATTATCTGAATGGTGGCAGATTAGGAAAAGGGGAGATGCAACGAGACCTGGATGTCATGGTACACCAGTCATTGAAAGTATGCATGCAGGTGCAGCAGGCTGTGAAGAAAGCAAATGGTATGTTAGCATTCATAGTGAAAGGATTTGAGTATAGGAGCAGGGGGGTTCTACTGCAGTTGTACAGGGTTTTGGTGAGACTACACCTGGAATATTGCGTACAGTTTTGGTCTCCAAATCTGAGGAAAGACATTCTTGCCATAGAGGGGGTTCACAGAAGGATCACCAGACTGATTCCTGGGATGTCGGGACTTTCATATGAAAAAAGACTGGATAGACTCGGCTTGTACTCACTGGAATTTAGAAGATTGAGGGGGGATCTTATAGGAACTTACAAAATTCTTAAGGGGTTGGACAAGCTAGATGCTGGAAGATTGTTCCCGATGTTGGGGGAGTCGAGAACAAGGGGTCACAGTCTAAGGATAAGGGGGAATTCCTTTAGGACCGAGATTAGGAAAACATTCTTTAGACAGAGAGTGGTGAGTCTCTGGAATTCTCTGCCACAGAAGGTCGTTGAGGCCAGTTCATTAGCTATATTCAAGAGGGAGTTGGATGTGGCTCAAGGGATCAGAGGGTATGGAGAGAAGGCAGGTACGGGATACAGAGTTGGATGATCTGTCATGGTCATGTTGAATGGCGGTGCAGGCTCAAAGGGCCGAATGGCCTACTCCTGCACCTATTTTTCTATGTTTCTTCTATGTTTCTATCTATGGTTTTGGCCCAACACTCCAACGACGTACAGTTAAGGTATTAACATAGGTTAATTGGCTTGGTGTATATGTAAAATTGTCCCTAGTGTGTGCAGGATAGTGCTAATCACTGGTCAGTGCAGACTCAGTGGGGCTGTTCCGTGCTGTATCTCTTTAACTAAAAACTAAAACTAAAATGTGCAGATATATAGCTCTCAACAGGAGACACGGAATAAGATTTGGGCATGGGAAATCTGATTAAATCTTTCTAATCCTTCCGGCTATATTAAAAGATAATGATGTAATCAAAGATTCCAAATCCTGCCGTGGATTAAATTGATTAGCTCACTTTGATTTTAAACACCATTGTTGTCCCAGGGTTTTCTATTCGGAGAAACTGAGAACGGAGATTTAATTATTTGAGCTTTTGACGCACAGAGCCTTGCAGTAATACAGCAGAGGACAAGTCCATTCAGCACATGTTTGGTGGAACCAGCCACGTAACTCTCCTCTCTGATCTATCAGATCAGCCATGAATGAATGGCGGAGTAGACTTCATGGGTGAAGGGTCCACCTCCCCCATCCACTCCTTTCAGGGACCCAAGCAGTCCTTCCAAGTCCTACAGAGGTTCACCTGCACCTCCTCCAACCTCATCTACTGCATCCGTTGCTCCAGATGCCAGCTGATCTATGTCGGTGAGACCAGGCGGAGGCTGGGCGATCGTTTCACCGAACATCTCCGCTCGGTCCGCAATAACCAACCCGACCTCCCGGTGGCTCAGCACTTCAACTCCCCCTCCCATTCCGTATCCGACCTCTCGGTCCTGGGCCTCCTCCACGGCCAGAGTGAGCAACACCGCAAGTTGGAGGAACAGCACCTCATATTCCGCTTGGGGAGTCTGCATCCTCTGGGCTTAAACATTGAATTTTCTCAATTCTGTTAACCCAGGCTGCCTCCTCCCCTTCCCACCTCTCCCTCGGCCCTCGGGCCCTGGCATTCCTTCGCTCTCTATCTCCCCCCCCACCCAAGTCGCACTAGCTTCTCATTTTCACACTACAAACAGCCTGTTTCCTTTATCATCGATACTTTTTTGCATATCTTTCATTCATTGTTCTTTATCTCTCCATATCACTGTCTATATCTCTCGTTTCCCTGATCCCTGACCAGTCTGAAGAAGGGTCTCGACCCGAAACGTCGCCTATCTCCTTCGCTCCTTAGATGCTGCTGCATCCGCTGAGTTTCTCCAGCTTTTTGTGTAACAAACGATTCTCCAGCATCTGCAGTTCCTTCTTTAACAAGTAATTGTTTCTTGTTTTTCCACTGTTTCTTTATCTAATCGCCTTAACACCAAATGCCCAATATACTAAACCCTCTGACACTCCAAAGACTTCCTGCTTCCTTACTTTATCTATTACTTCTAACGTGTCTGATAAATTTCCTCTGCACATTTCCTATTCTAGTTAGCACAGCACCATCTATTCTAGTTTCTTCACATGACTGAGATCACTGAGTTTGAGAATCATTCTCTCGAATCTTTTTTTGCAATTTCCTCAAGACCTTGTGCGATTCACAATTAGCAGAAGACGTTATAAACAGGTTTATATAACAAAGGGTGACACAGCAGTGCAGCTGCTGCCTCACAGTGCCAAAGACTTGGTGCAACCCTGATCTCGGGTGCCATCAGTGTGGAGCTTGTACATCTCCCTATGACTGCATGCGTTTTTTCTGGGTGCTCAGGTTTCCTCCCACATCCCAAAGACACAACTACTTGCAGGATTAATTGGCCACTGTAAATTGCTCCTGATGTGTAGGGAGTGGATGCAAAAGTGAGATAACATAGAACTAGTGAGAGCGGGTGATCAATGGTCAGCGTGAACTTGGTGACCCTAAGGTTCTGTTCCATGCTGTATCTTTCAATCAATCAAACATCCTTGTTTTTAGACTCTTCCATTAATAAAGCTGATGATTCCATAGACTATTGATATCATCCATCTAAAGAGGTCCTTCTGTAGTCTGAGCTAAATTCCTCTTTGTTACATTTTTATTTGGGTCAATGGGCTTGCAGTTGTCACGTTTAATCCTTTTCTCTCTTATGTGGATGTTTAAATTTCCATTCTTCATTTCTCTAACAGCACACCCAAAGCTAAAATGGGTCAGTTCGTAGCTGGCAAATTACTGCATAATTCAGTCAGCAGCCTATGATGAACTGCATTTGCACCAGGTAACATTTCAGTTGCGATTGTTAATAGTAAGATTCAACGCGAACTTACTAGTTTGAAGTTTGATCTTGATTTTATGAGGAGTTACGATGAGCGATTACGTGAAGAAGGCCGTCAGTCCGCTTGCGCGTCAATCTTCAAAGCAGCGGTGTGAAATCACAGATAAGAGAGGTTGACCTGTAGATAGTAAGATTTGAGAACTAGAATTACCAGATGACCTGATAATATGAGGGTTGGGAGCGGTGGGCACGTGATCGCTCATCGTAACTCCTCATAAAATGAAGATCAAACTTCAAACCGGTAAGTTCTCATTTAATCTTACTATTTTACTTCAGAATCACGTGAGTGACTACGTGAAGATTTCAAAGCTCTGTGATTTCACGCCGGTTCGAGTCCAGGCGTCACACACTGAATGGATTGACCATGGATGAGTGAGAAAAAATTAATGCATTCAGACATAACATTGTTAGGTAACAATACTGATGCTTTAATGTGAAAACAAAATAATAGTGACCCTGCCCAACCTGGGGGGAATCTATAAAACAGAATCTAAAATGGTACGTGCAAACACCCCCGGTCCGGCAACAGGTTTATTATAAAACCAGTGGAACATCCGTTCATTGGCACATCCTGCAGCTGCAAGGATGTTGTCGAGAGGGACATCCATAGCCCTTGCAGCCGATGTTGATGCAGCCCTGGTGGAGTGAGATTTGTAAGTGTCAGTATTCACTCCTGCACCCGCCAGTACCTCCTTTAACCATCTGGAGATGGTTTGTGCTGATACCCTGTGGTATGGTTTCTTGTGGCTGGTCGGGACAGCTAACTCAGAGCCTCTGAGGCTCCTAGTGACTTTTATGTACTGGTGTAAGTGTGATACTACACATAATCGTGAATCCTCGGGGTATGCCAGGAACTCAAGCTTGGGCCTGGTACCCCCGGCCTGCTCTGTTTGATTAAGTCATTTATTATGAAGGTTATGGTGTTTACATTGGTGGTCATGTTGTCCAGTCATAGCATGTGCAACGTCTGGACTCGTTGCGCCATTACCAGCACCATCAGCATGCCCACCTTGAGGGTGAGTTTGACTAAGGATAAGGAGGTGGCTGGTGCCCACTGGCGAAGCAGTGTTAGCACCACGCTCACATTTCAAATGACCATATACCATGGCCTGGGTGGTATTGAGTTGTATATTCCCTTCATGAACCTGGTAATTAAGGGGTATGTTCCAACCAGATGGTGCCCCATTCCCAGCACTAAATAGGAAGATAGTGCACTCCTGGCACTGTTGATGGCACTGTAGCCTAATTTATGGTCATAGTATAAAGTTGATAGAATCATATGATCCAGAACATCCGTGATGCATACTGTATCATATGATATGTTGGAGACATGACAGTACATCTCCCACTTCTTGATGTGAGAGACGTACTGCCTTTGTGTACTGTCCCTCCAGGCTGCTGTTATGACATCCACTGTCCGTTCAGCCAGTCCGAGTCCCAGGTATGGTCTCCTCAGAATCTGCAAATCAATAAATTGATTTGGTCATGTGGTGGGTGGTTGCCCCCCGTTACTGGGTGTACCAGCAGATCCCTGCTTTTGGGGACAGCCATGAGAGGCTGTGACATTATTTCCAGGTCTAGTGGGAACCAGGACTGTGTAGGCCAGTCTGGCACCACCAAAATGCCTGTGGCATTGTCTTGCTTTATTTTTACCATGCATCGGGTCATGAGGCAAAATGGAGGAAAAGCGTACAAGAACATTCCCCCCCAATGCAGTGTGAATGCATCTACTGCCACTGCCCCTGGGTCTGGCTCCCATGACACATATTGGGGTAACTGGTGATTCAATCTGGATGCAAACAAGTCAATATCCGGCACGTCATATCGGGCGACAATGTTGTTAAACACGTCATGATTCAACATCCATTCTGTGTTAACATTGAATTTCCGTGATCTAGTGTCTGCCACCATATTGTATCTATCTGGTAGGTAGATTGCTGTGACCCAAATGTTCCTTGCAATATACCAATGCCAAAGAAGGTTTGCCAATTTGTCACAAGATACAGACTTTATTCCACCCATGTGATTGACATATGCCACCGCCGTGGTGTTGTCAATCTGTAGTTGAACATTCATATGATGCATATTGCTGCCATAAGCCTTTAGTCCATAGAGTGCTCCCAACAACTGTAAGTAGTTAATACCATTTTGCTGAAGAATTAAGGACTCCTGCACATTCCATCTACCTCCACAGCTGGAGATGGTATCTGTTATTCCCCAGCCCAGGCCACTTGCATCGGTTTGTCAGATTACCGATGCTGTATCAATTAGAATTTTCTTAGAGCTGTGATTCAGCAATGGGCTCTGCTGGCAATTGCATGGGTCTTCCAAATTGGCCTGTGTGGGATTTGAGTGCCTGTTCCTTTGCACGTTGTAAATTTTGATAGTGCAAAGGTCTGAAGCGTACAGCTAGAAAAGCTGCCACAAGCTTTCTAATTACACTTGCTGCTTGTCTGATTGTTAACTCCCATTGCTTGCCACTTGGCAGTGTCACCGAGATTTGAATTGAGTTAATTATGTAACCCAGGTAATCAATTACCCTGATAGGAGTCAATTTTGAATTAACTGGATGGATTAGAAATCCCAATCTCTCAAACATGAGTTTGGTGGCTGAAACCGATGATTCAGCTGTTTCCTTGGTGTCCCCAATTATTAAAATGTCATCCAAATAAGCCATAACCATGAGATTTTGAGCTCATAGTAGCCCCAGAGCTGGTTTTAGTAATTTTATAAATAGTCTGGGAGCTGAAATCAGCCCATTAGGCAATGCTATGAATTACCACAGTTGCCCCATCCAGTTAAATTTCAAATATCTCCTGTGGTCCCTGTGAACGGATACTGAGTAGTATGCATCTTTTAGATCAATGAATGCCATATAACATCCTTTGGAAACCAGTTGGATGGCTGTGCCAAAGTTATCCATTTTAAAATGTTTATACTGCACATAGGTATTGAGTCCCCTCAAGTCTAGGATGATACGACATCCTCTATCCCTTTTCCGCTTGGTGAATATATTGGATACAAATTGGTGTGATTCCTGTTGCGACCTCTGAATCACCCCTTTTGTATGTAAAGCCTGAATTTCAGCTTATACCTCGAATCTTTCATAGAAACATAGAAAATAGGTGCAGGAGTAGGCCATTTGGCCCTTCAAGCCTGCACTGCCATTCAATATGATCATGGCTGATCATCCAACTCAGTATCCTGTACCTGCCTTCTCATCCATACCCCCTGATCCCTTTAGCCACAAGGGCCGCATCTAACTCCCTCTTAAATATAGCCAATGAACTGGCCTCAACTACCTTCAGTGGCAGAGAATTCCAGAGACTCACCACTCTCTGTGTGAAAAATGTTTTCCTCATCTCAGTCTTAAAGGAATTCCCCCTTATTCTTAGACTGTGACCCCTTGTTCTGGACCTCCCCAACATTGGGAATAATCTTCCTGCATCTAGCCTATCCAACCCCTGAAGAATTTTGTAAGTTTCTATAAGATCCCCCATCAGACTTCTAAATTCTAGCGAGTACAAGGCAAGTCTATCCAGTCTTTCCTCATATGAAAGTCCTGACAGTCCAGGAATCAGTCTGGTGAACCTTCTCTGTACCCCCTCTATGGCAAGAATGTATTTTCTTAGATTTGGAGACCAAAACTGTATGCAATACTCCAGGTGTGGTCTCACCAAAACCCTGTACAACTGCAGTAGGACCTCCCTGCTCCTATACTCAAATCCTTTCGCTATGAATGCTAACATACCATTTGATTTCTTCACTGCCTCCTGCACCGGCATGCGTACTTTCAATGATTGGTGTACCATGACACCCAGGTCTCGTTGCATCTCCCCTTTTCCTAATTTGCCACCATTCAGATAATAGTCTACCCTCCTGTTTTTGCCACCAAAGTGGATAACCTCACATTTATCCACATTATACTGTATCTGCCATGCATTTGCCCACTCACCCAACCTATCCAAGTCACCTTTCAGCCTCCTAGCATCCTCCTCACACCTAACACTTCCCCCCAGCTTAGTGTCATCAGCAAACTTGGAGATGTTGCATTCAATTCCCTCATCCAAATCATTAATATATATTGTAAATAGCTGGGGTCCCAGCACTGACCCTTGCGGTACCCCACTAGTCATTGCTTGCCATTCTGAAAAGGACCCGTTTACTCCTACCCTTTGCTTCCTGTCTGCCAGTCAGTTCTCTATCCACATCAATACTGAACCCCCAATACCGTGTGCTTTACGTTTGTATACTAATCTCTTATGTGGGACCTTGTCGAAAGCCTTCTGAAAGTCTAGATATAACACATCCACTAGTTCTCCCTGATCCACTCTACTAGTTACATCATCGAAAAATTATATAAGATTCGTCAGACATGATTTACCTTTCGTAAATCTATGCTGACTTTGTCTAATGATTTCACCACTTTCCAAATGTACTGCTATCCCACCTTTAATAACTGACTTTAGCAGTTTCCCCACTACCGATGTTAGACTAACTGGTCTGTAATTCCCCGCTTTCTCTCTCCCTCCTTTTTTAAAAAGTGGGGTTACATTAGCTACCCTCCAATCCTCAGGAACGACTCCAGAATCTAAGGAGTTTTGAAAAATTATCGCTAATACATCCACTATTTCTGTGGCTACTTCCTTGAGTACTCTGGGATGCAGACTATCTGGCCCTGGGGATTTATCGGCCTTTAATCCATTCAGTTTGCCCAACACCACTTCCTGGCTAACCTGGATTTCACTCAGTTCCTCCACCTTATTTGACCCCCGGTCCCCTGCTATTTCCAGCAGATTATTTATGTCTTCCTTCGTGAGGACAGAAACAAAGTAGTTATTCAATTGGTCTGTCATGTCCTTGTTCCCCATGATCAATTGATCTGTTTCTGACTGCAAGGGACCTACATTTGTTTTAACTAATCTTTCTCTTCACATATCTATAAAAACTTTTGTAGTCAGTTTTTACGTTCCCTGCCAGTTTTCATTCATAATCTAATTTCCCTTTCCTAATTAAGACCTTTGTCCTCCTCTGCTGGACTCTGAATTTCTCCCAGTCCTCTGGTTGGCTGCTTTTTCTGGCTAATTTGTATGCTTCATCTTTTGTTTTTATACTATCCCTGATTTCCCTTGTTATCCATGGATGCACTACCTTCCCCTAATTTATTCTTTTGCCAAACTGGGATGAACAATTGTTCTTGTTCATCCATGCAGTCTTTAAATACCTTCCATTACACATCCACTGTCAACCCTTTAAGAATCGCTTGCCAGTCTATCTTGGCCAATTCACGTCTCATACCTTCAAAGTTACCTTTGTTTAAGTTCAGAACCCTTGTTTCTGACTTAATTATGTCACTCTTCATCCTAATGAAGAACTCAACCATATTATGGTCACTCTTGCCCAACGGGCCACTACCCCACCTCCCTTTCTTTTCTGTCTATCCTTCCTGAATATTGAATATCCCTGTATGTTCAGCTCCCAGCCTTGGTCCCCCTGGAGCCACGTTTCCGTGATCCCAACTATAGCATAGTCATTAATAGCTATCTGCACATTCAACTCGTCCACCTTATTACGAATGCTCCTTGCATTGAGACGCAAAGCCTTCAGGCTTGTTTTTACAACACTCTTGCTCCTTATACAATTATGTTGACAAGTGGCCCCTTTTGATTTTTGCCCTGGAAACCCACCACCTCTTATTCTCTGTTTATTATTATTTTCTTCTTTCCCCCTACATGTTGGGTCTGAGTGCTTCCCTTCTCTGCCTCCTGCCTCAGACCCTGTCTATTGGCTTTCTCTATTTGAGTCCCTCCCCCCAACCATTCTAGTTGTGAGAACACAAATCTGCGGTTTGGTAAATTTAGTATGGGTGGTGATGAATCAAGAAGGAACTCAATTTTGAAACCTTGTATACTGTGCAGTATGAATGGGTCTGCTGTGATCCAATTCCATTCATTCAAGAAATGTCGCAATCTCCCCCATCTTGTGAGTGAGTGGGGTGGAAGATTGCAACCTTCACGTGGTCTGCCCTGTTTCGACTAATGCAATCAACTTGGCGTGGACAAACGGAAGATCAAATAGAACAAGTTGTCCAACAACTTTAGGCTGTGCACGCCACACGAAAGAAGTAGTGAGTGAGTGATGTGTAAGGTGTTCCACAAGGAACTAGGTTCTCCTACCTTAGACGTTACTGGCGGTGTGGTACTGGCTTCCATCCTCATGGCTTGGGAAGGAGGGCTGATGGCGGGTGCCCCCCATGCATCCGAGCCATGAGCCGGCTGGGGCCTACCCTTGAAAAAGACCTCGGTGCCTCCAGCTCGAGTCTTCCTCCGGTCCCGGAGCCCCTCGGCTGGTTTCACCTGGTGTTGAAGGAGGCATATGGGTGTGCCCGGTGTGATGAGCCCCTGGGTGTTGTTTGGGCTCGGCTCATGAGGCGAATGGTCTTAGCCTCATCATCCAGCTCGCGGACCTGCTTCGGCAGGTCTGCCCCAAATAGATAATTGGCCGGCTGGACATTGCTGGCCATGCACAGCACAGCAAATTTTAGATTAAGTGCCGGCCATATTGCGTTTTTACGCAGACAATTTATTTTAAAATGGGCGTTACACAGAAGCCCCACTGCGTCCTGCTGAGTCTCCGTGAGCAGCCCCCCATCTATGGACCTCGCAAAGGCCGTTATGCCCGAGGCAAATAATTGTACATTTTTTTGGAGCTTGACTTCCTGGGCTCTTACACCCGCTCCACCCGAGATGGAATGGCTGACGGCCGGCACATTAAGGGAGGCACAATTGGTAGGAGTATGATATCTGTTGGAGGTCTCCTCCATAGCCAGGGCGGCACGGACTGGAAAGGCCGAGAAGGCCTGTTTCCGTGCTGTAATTGTTATATGGTTATATGGTTATGTCAGGTAGTTTATCGAGGTGGCCAGCTCTTCATCCAGGGGTGCACCTGTTGGTGTAGGGATGGCAAATTTGGATGCCAGAAGAGGCACTTCAGCCCCATGCCCCGGGACTGTTCACCTGCTGTGCCTCCAGAAAATACTGACTCTGTGTACTCCCCTCTCCAGAGAGGGAGACACTTCGCAGCCCTGTGTACGGTGCTGCTGGCGCGGGCTCCAGTGGAGACACGAACTGATACTGCTCCCTCCTCTGGAGCATATCGGTCTCGAGCCACCTTTCCAATAGGTGCTCCATCTGGGAAAGTCGTCTGTAGACGCTTCCCAGTGAAGGAGGGGATCCCTCCGGCCCGGACTCGTCTGGTCTATGGGCCTGGCAGACTTGTGAGTGGCATTGCACCCCGGCGGGACTGCCACAGTGCTCTCCTCAGGCACCAAGTCCGCTGCCGCTGGTTCCACCGCCAGCGACATGGAAGGCGATTCAGACAGTCGCGTGCTACCCGACTCACCGCGGTCTTCAGTAGCCGGCTTCCCCGCAGACCTTCTCCTCACCTTCGACATGGTAGGGTTCTACTTGCTAGAAAACAAGAAATAACGAACCCGCCAACACGACCTCAGAGTAGTTTTTGAAAACACTTACCTGAGTTTTTAAAACTTACCGCTGGAAGGACGCGACGCGCCTGCCAGTCAGTCGTTGGCGCATGCTTCAGACGTAATGACGCGCAGGTGGACTGACGGCCTTCTTCACGTAGTCACTCACGTGACTCCGAAGTAAAATTTTATTTTTGTTATCTTTTAACATTTCTTATCTTTTATCAAATGGTTCCCTTTCTCAGTTAAAACAAAACATCTCCTTTCTTCTTTTCATACTGGCTTGCTGAGTATTCCCAGATTTTTGCTTGTTTTATTTCTGATTTACAGGAAATTTTTCCTTTCAGGCCCGATACTTAGTTCCAAACTCCTCACCACAACCATTGAAGGCAGATGAAGGATACGGTAAGACAAAACATACCCTCACATACCATTGATTTTGTGTTCTGCCTTTTGTGTTGTGTTGTTCCTCTTCCTACGAGGAAATGAACTGTCTGATTCTACCTGGCCCCTTTGTGAAAGTGGCAGGTGATTGTCATTCCTATATTGTGCTATCCAACTGTTCATATAGACTCAAGAGCACTCTATAATTGACTAATCTTATCATTTATATATTCTCCTGGTGATTAGTATTTTAATATCCGCTCAGAATTCTTCCTGCAGACAAATCATATACCCTTCACATTATGAAACAATATTAAGGGCTGTAAACAGTTTTTTTCAGTGCAAAATGTGCAGATCATTATTTGCCAGACTAAGGCTCATGGTAATACCTTTGAACATCTGTTAGATTTTCACCCAAATTGTGAGTCACTCCATTCAATTAAAAAGTGAGTCATTCGATTTATATTTCCTTCCCATAATGAACCGAGAACTAAAATGTGACATGGTATCCATAACAATTTGATCTTTTAAACCCACACTCCACAGCACACAACTATCAGAAACTTATTTTTTCCATCAGTAATTCTACAAAGTGATATATCTTTTCTTGCCACAGATATATAAGTAAGTAAGTAAGTTTATTGGCCAAGTATTCACATACAAGGAATTTGCCTTGGTGCTCCACCAACAAGTAACAACATGACACACAGTGACAGTTACGAATGACTCGGAAAACACTAAACATTAATAATAACAAAACATTAATGATAAAACACCATCGATCAAGCATGTGAACCAACAAAATACCAGATCAAAGGGAGGCTACAAATTTTTAGCTGTTCAGTAGAGCAACTACTCATGGATAAAAAATGTTTTTATGTCTGGCTGTGGCAGCTTTGACAGTCCGGAGTCGCCTTCCAGAGCGAATTGATTCAAAGAGTTTGTGGCCAGGGTAGGAGGGGTCTTGCCCGCTCGCTTCCTGGCCCTTGCAGTGTACAGTTCATCAATGGAGGGAAGGTTGCAGCCAATAACCTTCTCTGCTGATCGGACGAATCGCTGCAGTCTCCAGGTGTCGTGCTTGGTGGCTGAGCCAAACCAGACCATGATGGAGAAGGTGAGAACAGACTCTACGATGGCCGTGTAGAATTGGACCATCATTGCCTGTGGCAGATTGTGCTTCCTCAGCTGCCATAGGAAGTACATCCTCTGTTGTGCCTTTTTGACTGTGGAGTCGATGGTAGCCCCCCACTTAAGGTCCTTGGAGATGATGGTTCCCAGGAACTTACAAGACTCCACAGATTTGACTGTGGTGTTGTTGATGGTGAGTGGGGTGAGGGGAGGGGGAGCTCTCCTAAAGTCTACAATCAATTCCACTGTCTTAAGAGCATTGAGCTCCAGGTTGTTGCGATGGCACCAGGACGCCAGCTGTGTCACTTCCTGTCTGTAGGCAGATTCCACCCCATCCTGGATCAGTCCAATCAGGGTTGTGTCGTCCGCAAACTTCAGAAGTTTTACAGAGGTGTCTGTGGACGTGCAGTCATTGGTGCAGAGAGAGTAGAGGAGAGGAGAGAGTACGCAGCCTTGCGGTGCTCCTATGCTGAGTGTTTGCGGGTCCGAGATGTGCTTTCCCAGCCTCACATGCTGCTTCCTGTCTGTCAGAAAGCTGGTTTTCCACCGACAGAGGGGTTCAGGCACAGTCAACTCTGAAAGTTTGGAGCGTAGTAGCTCTGGCATAATGGTATAAAATACAGAGCTAAAATCAACAAACAGGATCCTTGCATTGGTCCCCTGGCGATCTAGGTGCTGCAGGATGAAGTGCAGGCCCAGGTTGACTGCATCATCCACAGATCTATTGGCCCAATATGCAAACTGCAGACGATCCAGCAGGGGGTTTGTGATATTTGTCAGCTTGGCCAGCACAAGCCTTTCAACTGTCTTCATGACCACAGAGGTCAGTGCGACAGGCCTGTAGTCATTAAGACAAGTAATAATTACTTTTTTGGGTATAGGAACAATAGTGGAGACTTTGAAGCAAGCAGGGACAGTACATGTTTGCAGTGACTGGTTGAAAATATCTGTCGGGACCGGTGCCAGCTGTTTGGCACAGAGCTTAAGAGTAGAGGGGGAAACATTGTCAAGTCCTGGAGATTTCCGGCTTTTTTGTCTTCTGAAAAGCCTCTATTGGGGCTGGGTGTAGAAGGGCCCGGTCTTTGCAGACTGATGTCATGCTGTGAGTGTGTGTGAAGTGTTGGTTGGGGTGGGAAATGGTCCAGTCTTTTCGTACTAGATTCTTGCCTTAAGTAGGTGTGGAGTGGTGAATGGGAAGGCGAGGATGCAGGGTCCATTCTTTGTAGACTGGAGTCTGGCTGTGTTGGTTGGGGGGGGGGGGGGTGGGGCACGGGTTACCAGGGTTAAGTTTCTGATTTCCAAACCTGCAGTAACACTTTAGACGTCGGTGCTGTCTGAGTTCTGCAGTGAACTTGTTGTTGCTGAGCCATGTCCGGGTGTTAGTTGGAATGCAACTGTCCTCACAAAAGCTGACATATGATGATACAGTGCCTGTATACTCATCGAGGCTTGTGGTTGCTTCCCTGAACACATTCAATCTGTGCAGTCAAAGCAGGATTGCAGGTTCTCAATGCCCTCGCTTGTCCACCTTTTCGTTGTTCTGTCCACAGGGTTAGCAGCTTTTAGTTTCTGCCTGTAGGTTGGAATAAGGTGAACGAGACAATGGTCAGAGCTTGGGGAGAATGTAAACTCCAGCGAGAATAAAGGAGTTAAATTCCCTCAGAGAGTAGAAGGGTTTGCAGTTTATAAAGAGGGATTCGTGCTTGGGAGAGCAGAAATTTGACAGTATGTCAAATATGTATATACGCACATATGTCACATGGGGGGGGGCTGGTCCCCCTATTCCACCTCTCCACCAATTCCAATATTAGTGGCCACTGGAGGGGGGGGGGGGGACGTTCTGAAGCACTAGTATGGGGTTTGTGGGCCAAAGGGACTGGTTTTCAGAGGGATAGTATGGAAATTGTGGGCCGAATGGATTCTTGAGTTGGCAGCTCAGTCATTCCGGCCTGGTTGGCTGGCAGCTCAGTCGCTCAGGCCTGGTGGGCTGACAACTCAGCCACTCAGGGCTGGTGCACTGGCAGCTCTATCACTCAGGGCTGGTGGGCCGGTAGCTCAGTCAATCAGGCTTGGTGGGCTGGCAGCTCAGTCACTCAGGGTTGTTGGGCTGGCAGATCAGTAACTAAGGCCTGGTGGGCTGGCAGGTCACTATTCCTTGAAAGAGCATTTCAGGCAGAGCGCAGCCCACCAAATTCAGTTTCATAGCATTTCAAGCAGAGTGCAAGACCAAATTCAGTTTCATATCATATCAGGCAGAGTGCAGGCCACCAAATTCAGTTTCATAGCATTTCAGTCAGTGCAGACCACAAAATCCAGTTTCATAGCATTTCAGGCAGAGTGCAGGCCACCAAATTCGGTTTCATAGCACTTCAGGCAGAGTGGAGACCACCAAATGTGGTGTCATAGCACTTCGGACAGAGTGCGGGCCACCAAATCCGGTTTCATAGCATTTCAGGAAGAGTGCAGGCCACCAAATTCAGTTTCATAGCATTTCAAGCAGAGTGCAGACCACCAAATTCAGTTTCATAGCATTTCAGGCAGAGTGCAGGCAACCAAATTCAGTTTCATAGCATTTCAGGCAGAATGCAGACCACCAAATTTGGTTTCAAAGCACTTCAGGCAGAGTGGAGACCACCAAATGTGGTGTCATAGCACTTCAGACAGAGTGCAGGCCACCAAATCTGGTTTCATAGCATTCCAGGCAGAGTGGAGACCACCAAATGTGGTGGCATAGCATTTCAGGCAGAGTACAAGCCAGCAAATTTAGTTTCATAGCAATTCAGGCAGAGTGCAGACCACCAAAATCAGTATTATCGCATTTCAGGCAGAGTGCAGGCCACCAAATTCAGTTTCATAGCATTTCAGGCGTAATGCAGGCCACCAAATTCAGTTTCATTGCATTTCAGGCAGAGTGCAGGCCACCAAATTCAGTTTCATTGCATTTCAGGCAGAGTGCAGGCCACCAAATTGCCAAACAATTCATTACATTGTCATTGGGGGCTAACAAATCATTTATTGCAAGTACATTGCAGACTCACAGTTCAGTGAATCTTCCAGAGTGACTGACTCACGTCTAAGCATCCGTGATTTTATAATCCTTCCCCTCCACCCCCGGAAGGGGCGTTACCTTCATCATGGTGATTGACAGGCAATAGGACCAATCAGCTGATCTTAAGATTTTTAAAACTCTCATAACTTTTTTCTTCATCGATCGGAAAAATCCTCGGAGCTGCCTCAGTAGAGGAGGACTGTGAATAAGATGGCCAAAAATCACAGCGACACTGGGTAGCGCTTTTTCTAAAATCAATATACAGCGCAGATAGGAAGTGGTTAAGATGAGACTTTTAGTTATATAGATAAATATTTAAAGAGTAAATGAACCATGAGATTTAATTCATCACTGGAAATAATAGATCTTGCCAACATGTTATCATGCCCACTTTTGAACATTTCATACCTCTTCATGACAAGATGTGCCTCTGCATGGTATTATTGACTCGTTCAATCTACAATTCTGATATTCTCCACATTTCTGAATGAAAATGACTTTGAATCATCTCATGTCTCTGATGCACTTACGTAACCTTGTAACCCCATTTCTACATAAGTATTTTTATTGTATGTGTGGACTGCTTTGGGCTGCACACCAGTGCAGCAGGCAGCCTTTGCTGCTTCACAGCACCAAATATCCAGGTTCAATCGTGACCTTAAGTGCTGTCTGTGTGGAGTTGCACACTCTCTCCGTGACTGCGTGGGTTTCCTCCAGATCCTCCGGTTTCATCCTTCACCACAAAATCGTGTGGGTTTCTAGTTTAGTTGGCCTCTGTAAATTGCCCATAATGTGTAGGGAGTGATTGAAAAAGTAGGATAACATAGAACTAGTGTGAACGGGTGATTGGTGGTCAGTGTGGACCTAGTGGGCTGCAAGACCTAAACATTTCCATGCTGTATCTCTAAATTAAACTAAAGTCGCTGCATAGAGCTAATGGAAGGAGGCACGGTACTTAACAATTACCGTGCATCAGTATTCATAAAGGAGATGGTAAAACTGGCAAGGCATGTGTTAATATTCTATGGCATGTCCATATTAAGAAGTAGAAGGTGTTGTGTGTGCTGAGGGACATTAAAGTGGGGAAGTTCCCATGGCCCGATAGAATCTATCTCACGATACTGAGGGAGTCAAGTGAAGAAATTACTTGGATCTTGACTGAGATCTTTAAATCCAGTTTAACCACAGACAAGGTCTCAAAATACTGGAGAATACCCAACCTTTTATTCAAGAAGGGCAACAGAGATGAACTAGGAATATAGGCCCTTGAGCCTTGCATCAGTGGTAGGGATAATATTGCAGATGATTCATAAGGACAGAATATAGTTGCAAACGGAAAAACACAAACTTGTTAGGGAAAATCCTGAAGGTCCTTTCTCACAAGTTTGATTGAGTTTTTGTGGGGAAGGTGATGAAGATGATTTCCAAGGGCAGGATAGTGGATGCTATCTATATGAACTTCAATAAAGCCTTTTACATTATCTTATAAGGTAGACTGATCTAGACGGTTAAGTGTGGCATCCATAGTGAATTTGTATGTTGGACACAAAATGGGTGTAGTCATGGAAAACAAAATGCTGGAGGGATGTTTGTCTGACTGGAAGTCTGTGACCAGTCGTGTCAACAAAGAATGGTGGTGGGAGCTGAAATGCATTGTGCTATGCATAAACTATCTCAATTAATTTGTAGCGCGTCTGATAAGTAAGTTTGCAAAATATATGAAAATTGGAGGAGCTGTGGATAGCGAAGAAGGTTGTAAAATGATGCAGCAGGATGAAGATCAATTGAAGATTTGGCCAGAGAAATGGCAGATGGAATGCAATTCAGATAAGAGGTATTGCAACCTGGGAGCACAAATGCAACAGCAATGTGCACAGTAAATGGTAGGACACTTCCAAGCATTGATGTACAGAGGGATCTTGCTGTACAAATCCATTGCTCCCTGATAGTGGCAACACAAGGTGTTAAAGAATGTGTACAGCATGCTTGACTTTGAAGGATGAGGTATTGAGTATAAACGTTGGGAAGTCATGATGTAGCTGTATAAAACTTCAAGTTCAACCACATTTGTAGTACTGAGTACAGATCTAGCCACTATACTATCGGACGAATGTGGAGGCTTTGGAGCTGGTGCAGAATATCCAACCAGGATATTGCCTGGATTAGAGAGTAATGGCTGAAAGGATAGGTTGGACAAACTTTAATTGTTTTCACCATAAAATCAGAGCCTGAGGCGTTCAGGTGGAAGTATATAAAACGATGAGAGATACAGTTAGAGTAGATACTGAATCTATTTCTCAGGGTGGAAATATCAAATACTACAAGGCATAGCTTTGTGAGAGTTTAAAAGGAGATGTACAAGACACGTTTTTTACACAGAGAATAGAAGGCACCAACAATCCACTGCCAGGAGAGTTAGAGAAGCAGATACGATAGCAATGTTTAAAAGACAATTAGACAGATACATGACCAGGCAGGGAATTAAGGGACACTGACTAGTTCAGGCAGATAAGATTAGTTTGGATTGGCTTTACGGCTGATGCAGACATGATGGCCGCAGAGCCTTTTCTTGCGCTGTACAGTTCTATGTTTGTACTATGTACTCCTTCCTGGCTAGCTTCAGCAATCAAGATCGCAAGTTTAGCGATAAGCCATTGTAGTATTGAAAGAATGTTTCACATGTTTCATGTTTTAATGAAATGAGATCGTAAACTGAGATCAATCCAGCAAAGGTATTTTGGGATATCATGAACATTTTTATCAATGTAAGTTAATTATTTTGCCTAAGTATTCTATATGTGTAACATTGAATTGGACTAACCTCCAGTTCTCTACCTCACATGCTTTGAAAAAGAGATCATCTTTCTGCAGTCTGAAATGGACTCCCATTATTTAGGAAAACAAATCTCAAATCTCACATCACAGAAAGGAAGATCTGCTGAATAAAACCATGGTGCAAAGATACATGAGGTTAATGTAGCATTTATATGAAGTAGGGGAAATGATGGGTGAAAGACAAGAGGACTGTTTCAATGGGCATGATTTGAGTGTTAGTCTTATCAAGCAACTTTCAGCGTTTGAAATATTTACATTATAAATTAAACTGATTTTTTTTACTGGGCATTTGTGCATGTGATATCTCTAATTATAAGCACATTAAAATGAAACTACAGATGGGCCAGATACCAATACTAGTAGTCTGAGGTTATATTACAGAGGAAAAGGATTGAAATAAAGGTCTTATAATTTTATGAGTGAATTGAAGTTCCAAATAGAAGCTTTTTTATACCAAAAACCAATTACTTAAAAATAACGCATAAACATATTGTTTATAGGAGGCAGTGGATATTCTTTGAACAACAATGTAATAATATTGAATTTTGGTTAATTGTTGCATGATCTTTTTAAAATAAAAACTTCCAAGATTAATTTCCAGACTATACTTTCTCAAAACTTGGAATCACAATAGATTTCAGATAAAAGTACACGATAAAATGTGGCACGGTGGCGCAGAGGTAGAGCTGCTGCCTTACTGCACCAGAGACCCGGGTTCGATCCTGACTACGTTCAGGATCGAACCCGCGAGTTTGTACGTTCTCTGTGTGACCTGCGTGGATTTTCTCCAAGATCTTCGGTTTCCTCCCACACTCCAAAGATGTACAGGTTTGTAGGTTAATTGGCTTGGTATAAATTTAAATGGTCCCAGGTGTGAATAGGATAGTGTTAATGTGCAGAGATCGCTGGTCGGTGCGAACTCAGTGGGCCAAAGGGCCTGTTTCCGCATTGTATCTCTGAACAAAACTAAACTACAAAGAAGATAGCCCAACAATTAGGATAGCCATGTTTGATGAGGAGAACATGCTTAATGTTTGATTTTTGCTATTATTAATTAATTTAAACCTAATTTTAAAAATATATAAAAAATAATAATTTGAATTAAGAAACTGAAGATTGTTTGGAACAAGTGAAGGATTTCTAGCCCCCGCTTTAGTTCTTTCCATCATATTATGTAGAGCTGTCAAGGACTTCTTCCACAAATATTCTCTTCCTATGGGAACTGCATGTCCAGAGGTAAATCTTCTAAAAAGGGAGCACTGTTTAAAATTTCCCTTTGACCTCCAAAAGGTAATCAAATAAAATTCTAAGATGTGACTTCAACATTATGTTATACATAATTCAAATTGGATTAATTTGTATTCCACAGACGATATTGCCTAGGGTCCCAAGGGACCACAATCATAGCGTTTCATGGTGTATTTGATCAGAAATGTCTGTACTTGTCTTTATAACCTTCAATCTTTTTAATTATTAGATATTGTCAAGGTCCTTTCAGAGTACTTAATAAACACATTATTAACTATTCATGCTGGGAATATGCTCTCTAGTCAAATTTCTCTAATAAAATAAATATTTTTAATGCATACATTTCAATATTTTTTTTAAAATAGCAATGACGGGTCATGTTTTTTTTGAACTTTGAATTATTCTTTGAAATTATTCTCTGAAATTACAGATTGATTTTATTGTTTTTGTCTGCTATATTTCGCAGCGATAAAGCATAAGTGCTAAGATAGACACAAAAAGCTGGACTAAATCAGCGGGTCAGACAGCATCTCCGGAGAAAAGGAATTCAGTCACAGAGTCATGGAGTCACAGTGTGGAAACAGGCCCTTCAGCTCAACTTGCCCACACCGGCCAACATGTCCCAGCAACACGAGTCCCACCTGCTCACATTTGATCCGTCTCCCTCCAAACCTGCCCTATCCATGCACCTGTCTAACTGTTTCTTAAATGTTGGGATTGTCCCAGCCTCAACTACCTCCTCTGGCAGCTTGTTCCATAGACCCACCACCCTTTGTGTGAAAAAGTGACCCCTCAGATTCCTATTAAATCTTTTCCCCTTCATCTTAAATCTATGCCCTCTGCTCCTTGATTCTGGGCAAGAGACAGTGTGCATCTGGTGACGTTTTGGGTTAAGACCCCTAAGATGCTGCCTGTCTCGCTGAGTTACTCCAGCTTTTTGTGTCTATCTTCGGTTTAAACCAGCACCTGCAGTTCCTTCTTACACATATAAAGCATGTGATATTGTTCATTGGATGGATCTAAACAGTGGCTTTGATTAGTGATCATCCACAGTGCTCCATGCTCCAGATTAATTTCACCCACAAGTTTTCCAGTGTTACAAAGCTTTCCATATTTATTCTTCTAATGAATTCTCAAGGGTCAAAATAAACTGTGATCAATAGATGTGTGTCTTACTATCGTTATCTACTTATTTAACTCTTTCCATCACTCTCTCTTCATGTCTCCAAGTCTGCCCATCTACCTTTTATTTCCTCCCTCTCTCAATGCCTTGCCGCCTATCTACATGCTTATTGCATGTATACATGTAATTGTACCTTGAAAAACCATGAACATCATTTATTGTGATCTTGATTCACTGTTGTACTGGATGCTGCTGTTTAGTTCAAGGATGGCAGCCCTCACCACTCTTTTGTAAACCCTGCCTAGTCTGAGGGATTGCACTTATAATAACAGCAAAGAAATCAACAGACAAGACTGTGGAGTTAAGATTGAGATGTTGTTGCTTGTAAGGAGGTGCAAGTGCAAACTAGGAAAAGGAAAAATTCATTTCTCCGAGTAGAAATGTACGTGGCAAGAACACCTGCAATAAACTGGTGAAGTGTGAACAGCATCAACCATTGGCTGTTTGGAATTTAAGGAATGTGTGGAGCTGCTCTTCAAGACACCGTTTTGCGTAGGTCTGAGGAAACAGAGGAATATGGTGGTACACCAGGAGAGGACAATGAATTGGCTGCTAGTAGTGTGGTTAAAGATATATGTTTGCTGACATGACGAACCATGCTTCAGGTACTACATGGGAACAAATATTGAAACGATTGAGTCACAGAAAAAATTAGAGTGAAATAAGTCAAACCTGTGGATCTGATATTTGGGCGGCTTCGCCTGTGAGTGAGAACTGTTGCAGCTTGCCACGTGGTACGGTTATAAAGATAGGTTGCATAGAGTCCATAATGGATGCCTGGTCTTCACCAACAAAGCTGAGCCTTTTATTTCCTATTAGTCTGTCCAGCAGGATTCCAACAGATCAGGTGAGTGCTAGAGGCAAGAAGTCTATGGGTTGCACAGGTGGAAAAGGCAGCAGGCAGGTGGCAAATTCATTTCACTTGCACTTATGTGCAAGTGATGAATAAAACTTGATTGATTGATTGATTGATTGATTGATTGAGATCTTGCCACAACTTCCGGATGTGTGGTACTGGAAATAGGAATGTTTTGTGCTACTTATCGCTCATCAGTAAAGAACAAAAAGACAAAACACAGGACCACCGTATTGATTGCGTGACTGTCTATACATATGGTTACAGATTCAAATGTATAATTGCAGTATTTTCACGAGCTTCTGCTAAGATGGACTAGTTGGTGGTGTGTACCTTTGAGACACAGGTGAGATGGGCTGTTGGGAGTCTGGCAGGGATAGATGGGTTTGTTGCCTTTTTGGAGTTATATGGTATGCATGTGCTCAAGTGAGCAGTGGAATGAGTCAGTCAGACTGTTAGCCTTGGATAGTGAGGATATCCAGCAGTACTCATGGTCTATGGTAACCTAGCTCCACCCAGGCAGAACACTACTCAAGTAGACTTCGAAGATGCATCCTCCTTTCGTTTTTAGTTTGGAGATACAGCATGGAAACAGGCCCTTTGGCCCACCAAGTCCACACCGACCAGCAAATCGTACACAGTTTAGAGATACAGCATGGAAACAGGCCCTTCGGCCCATCGAGTCTGCACTGACCAGCAATTCCCACACATTAACGCTACCCTAAACACATTAGGGACAATTTGCACTTATACCAAGCCAATTAACCTTCAAACCTGCACGTCTTTGGAGTGTGAGAGGAAACCAAAGATCTCGGAGAAAACCCATGAGATCATGAGGAGAACGTATGAAACTCCGTACAGACAAGCACCCGTAGTCGGGATCGAACCTGGGTCTCCAGCACTGCCAGACTACAACTCTTCTGCTGCACCACCGTGCCACTCAGGCAGAGCTGGCAGAGAATTTCAGTGAAGCTTGAACAAGATAGTTACAGTGAGTTGATTACTAAAATTAAACTGAGGAAAGAAAATAAATTGAGAAGGTAGACACTACAAGCTGGAGTAACTCAGCGGGTCAAACAGCATCTCTGGAGAAAAGGAATGGGTGACGTTTCGGGTCGAGACCCTTCTTCAGAGTCAGGGGAAAGTGAAATGAGAGATATAGACGATGATATAGATGACGAAGTTTAAAAGATTTAAAAGTTACAAAAATTGATTCAGCTGAAACTAGAAGCAAGACGGGCTTTTACCTTTCTCCTATTATAATTGAAAAGCCAGCAGAAACCACTTTACCCTTTTGCCTAATACACTAACACGGCTAACACAGATGTTTATGCTCTTTTCCCATAATACATGCGAGATAACAAGCACAACTTCATGAATGTTTTTCTTTATATTATAAACATTAAGAGGATGTTCAGACACTCGGCTCCAACCCTTGCTCTATTAGATTATAATGTGCATCATTAAAGTAAAAACAAAATAAATGCTTTATCTGCAGTAAAATAGCCTTCTCATCATAACCATATATGGGCTAACCCTTCCTCTTTCGGAAGAACCTGTCAGTATTAAGAAGCTGTCAATCTTAAGAAGCAAGAGGCTGTACCATGCTCTGTAAGATAAAGTATTGCTGAATCGCTGATTATTGGGGAATAAATATATCTACTTAAGCACTGCCCCTTAGTGTGGGAATAGTTTCTCTGTTTAGTCTGTATCTACATACTGTAAGAGTCACTACCACACCCGCCTGGCGAAATAAAGATTTTAATATTTTATTACTGATTTTATTTGCGTTTTTGTGTGTTTGAAGTGAAACGAACCACAACATTGGCATAGTCAAGCAGGTCTTTCTGGAAACAATCATTGAAGAATGAGTAAGAGGATACAGTTTGGCAGGGGTCTCGAAGGGGGAAAGAAAGTGCACAATCAGATCCCTTGAGTCAGAACTCCTGAGAGTACCCGGGAACACTGTGGTCCTTCATCCGAAGTGATATGGTTCGCTGCCAAGATCTTTCAGAACAGACAATGCAGGATAAGACAATTTTTGGGATTGTTGACTCAGACTAAGTTGGCCGTCTGAGGTATTAAGCCGATATTCAGCCAGTAATGGGATAGCTTCTGGATAAGAATAATGTGGGTGTTCTGGTACATGTGGGAGCTTTGGTATATGTGGGAGTTTCGGTACGTGGGAGCTTCAGTACAGCATATGTGTTATGCATATACGAGTGATGTGGGAGCTTCGATTCAGTATATGTGTTATTTGGATTCAGGAAAACGTAAAGATTACATCATTAATAGAAAGAAAATAGAGAATAGTTTTGGCCAACATAATATTAAACAATTGGTATGTAAAAGTAGAAACCTAAGCAAAATATCCCTGGGGACCCCTTGTCTGACATGGCGACCATGTTTACAGAGAGAAGGGGGATGAGGTACAAATTTGGGGTTAGAACCAAAATTGGAAATGGTGTAGACCACTTCCCTCATGCCTGGCCATCAGCCACTGACAGCAGGAGCTACGACACTAAGATCCCGTGAAGTGGAAGGGGCTCCAGTACGCCTGCAGGGAAGAGCACCCCCAGAAGAAGGAAGAACTGATAAGGAAGATGAGGAAGAAGAAGGGAGAGGGCTTAAGGCAGAAGAGGAAGAGCAGTAATGAATCCAGCAGTGAGAGAGTTAAACAACACAGAGCAGCAGAGAAAGAGAAACAACAGATAAAGCAGGAGGTCGAGCTGGTGGCTTCCCAGGCACTGTACCTTAACTACCTCGCAAGAGGCTGCTCACTTTTGCCACAGGAACTTTAACATTTTGCAGCCAACAGTCGGTGCAGTTTAAAACAAACTTGAAACAAAAGACTGTGACCTGTTTGATAAACAGAGCTCGTCTCCCTGGTGGAGAGAGAGGGGAACGTCTGTGAGTAATCGGGCAAGTGTGATGTGTGGCAAGACCCTGATTGACAGGGAATCCCATTTCTGGGCTTGGTTAATTTCTACCGGCAGTGGATACTTTGCTGGTGTCTTTGCCAGGGCACCACAGCAATTCTCTCTCTAACTCTCTCACTCCAACAAGAAGAAGGCTTTCACAACTTAAAAACAGTGCCTGCTACTGCACCAGCTACTGCATGCCTTAACCCTCCCAGGCCAACTGGCCATTATTAAATGCAATGCCCATACAAGTGGCCCAAATGAAGTCTCCTGGGGGGAATGCCCCAGCTAACATTACTACTCACACAGCAGATTATGAAGTCTGCACATTGGTCCCCTCAGAACCAAAGATTCTAGTAGACAGAATGGCTCTGTCTGACAAGGAAATGTAAAGTTAATTAATGTAAAGTTCTGCCATGTAAAAAGATCTTTGGGAATGAGGCCATTGACCCTTTGACAGACCTCTGGCTGACACCTCTCAGATAAATTTGTGCCTGATGTTTTTTTGTTTTACACTATATACACTTCCTTATGCATGCTGATAAGGAGGGAAGAGAATGTGGAAAGTAGCTTACACTTTGAAGCTTTTAATTAAATTACCTGTGTCTAAGAGAGAGACAATCCAAAGTGGGTTTTGGGTTGAGACCATTCTTCAGTATGTGTTGTATTTATGAACAAAGTATGAACATCTTTGGTGAACGATTTGTTTAAATGTCTTCGTCGGTAAAGGTAGTGGAGCACTGACCTTGGCTAGCAAAGTAACTTTCCAGCTGTGTTTGAATACATTTTGCAATTACGTGAGGAAATGAAATCCTAAATCTCCAGTGGTATAAACTCAAGGTTATGTAAATGGCTGGCTGACAAATAAAATGTTCCTCTGATACAGCCTATATATGGATTTTGTCTACAGGACAGCTATCTTATTGTTTTTCTTAAATTATATTTAAGAAGTATATGGCTTCTGTTTTATAATTCTCCAAAGCCAGCTTGGTCAAGGTTAGCAGCCCACAACAGCACAAGATATAGTGCCTTTGCCTGATAATATCATATATATCAAAATGTAAATTTCTCATTTTTGTGGTGTATCAATGTTTTAAGAGTTTTGCATGATTTCCTTGAGGAGTCTATAACTGTGTTTTACTCTTGAGTGAGAATTGTATTGCTTTAACGTGAGTGAATAACTGAGATCTAGCATATTGCATGAGATGTGGGAATTTTTGAGTGAATGTCACAGAAAAGAGGATGTAGAGTGAGTGAGTTTAAAGACTGTTACTTGTTTGTGGAACCAGTTCTGGGTGAATGTTGAATTAATCATATAATTAAGATGAAATAGGATGTCATTGAATGAACTTGCTCATTTACGTGATAAATCTTTGTAGAGTCTCATGTGTTTTAAAAGGTAGTGCCTCTTTAAGAAGTTGCAGCTGCATTGGCATTGAGCCTGGGACAAAGTTATTTTCTTTTCCTTTCCTCTTTGAAAATGTTTTGTCTATCTATGTGAAAATTAACTGTTTATTCCATCTTAACATTTATTAAACAGGGGGTGTGGCTCAGCAAAGAGACTGTTCATTTTCTTCGCCACATTAGGATTGATGACCTTGTCGGTATCTTAAGTTTCATTTCTTCCTATTTATTACCTTTTTAATTAAATTCAAGAGAGATCTGAATTGTGCACTGGCCATGCTGAATTCAGATTGAAGTTGGATGAAAATTGGAAATGCCTTTATCCCAGAAAAAAAATCTGTTAATTTGAAATTGTGAATTCTGGGAGATAGATTGATAGAATTGGGAATAATTTTTAAATTGTTTTTTATTTATAATGACCTATTTTTAAAGGGTCTGCCTTGTAAGAGTTTATGTAAAGCCTTGACTGAGACTGAACAGGACGTTAGAGTGAATTTATTACATATGCACAGCAATTGACCCGAACCTTGTTAGTCTTACAGAAACAACTGAACCAGGAGATCACGAACTGATAAGAAATTGGGATGAAGGAAATTGGGAGAACGGTGGAAGGAGCCCTTCCCAGTACTACTGACTACACCTATAGCAGTGAAGGTGGAAAAGATTCCTCGTTGGATACATTAACTTATTGCGAAATAATTTGATACTGGAAAAAGGAAGTATGAACTGGAAGACTGGAGGTAAAAGGAAGCCATACACAAAAATAAAAAAGGCCAGTATTTAAAGTATCTTGTTAAAACCAGCCATGAACATAAGCGAACGCACTGCTCTGAATTATATACGTGCCTCCCTAATCTCGGATACTCGGAACGAGTCTCCCCCGGTTGAATAAACTTGAACTATTAACAGTGACCCCTTTTTTGTTCTTTGGGGTCCTGGGATTAGAAATAAAACCAAAGGCATCGATTTGAAATGGGAGACACCTCTGAGTCACACTTAATCGTAGCTACTAGACCTCCAGAAACAGCAAAAGAAATAGAAAAAATGATAAATGGCTGCAGAACAAACAGACAATTCATGTTTTAAAGTTGCCAATGACACAGAAGGAAAGATCACGTGGGTTAGAAAGGAATGGGACAATGAAAAGCAACAGCTGCCTACTGAGGATCTGCCTACTATGGCTCTGGTCTAAGTACCCTACGAACTATGGGCAAAGCATAACAATCATGTGGGATGAGTGTATTCAGCCCCTGCACATAAACTGACTATAATAAAGGGAGCTGCCTTGCCATGAATTAAAACAATATTGACTGGCCACAGAGGCTGAAGAAGGGATAGCTATGGTCTTTATGATTGACATGATTGTCTTTATTGCAACGAGCACTATTAGAGAAAATGCAAAGTCTGTGTGATAGACCCCGAATGTGAGTAGAGGTAATGAATGGTGTTTTGTCTAAAACCTGAGAGCTATTAAATATAGTCCTTTGGTACCTCATACCAATATTATTCTGTCATCTATATCAGCAGAAGCCGACACCTTTACAGTAATTGACCTATGTTCAGCCCTTTTCTCCATATCTCTGCATAAAGCCTATTGTTCCGTGGCTTTGCCGGAATTCGTGGAATAACATGCCAACCTACTTACGTGCTGTAACGGCGAGAGCTACAATGAAAGAAGTGTTAAGCAGTGAACTAGCTGCTGTAAGGTAAATAAGTTTCTTAATCTGATTAGGATGTTGAGTTTGTGCCATAATGCATTACGAGCTAAAGGACAGATTCAAACCAAATTACAATCAGACACATAATGCTTCTAGTTCATGGTATCTTGTAACCTTTCAACTTATGGATGTTATTCTCTTAAAGAAGCTAAAAACTAATCTACAGGTCCCACAGTCATGGAAACAATTCAATGGGGGAACTTGTATAAGATTTAACGCTAACAGACCGAAGCGTATGATTTCTAAATATTACTTCATTTTTTTTATAAGCTTTGCATAAAGATAGTTGACAGCTCCATTCTCAATTCTAGATAATCTTTGTATGTAATCGTGTTAACTGCTTTGCAACTATTGTATATTAAAATACTTTCTTACTATAAAATAAGTATTGATCATAAAGATCAACAAAGAGGAACCTGTATTATAATAAGAAGAGTATTGTGCCTAGATGCCTGATGAATCCTCTAATATAAATGACCTTGCTACCCACATTTCCCAAGAAATTGAGAACATCCATAATGTTGACAGTGACATGCATGGGTACAATGAAGGAAATGGGAACTGCTGGCCATTCAGTTGGCTTGATGGACTTAGGAATACTATATTACACTATGGCTCTATCGGTTTATTAATCATCGCTCTAATTTTTATTGTTAACTGCTTGTGACCATTATGTACCTACTGAGGATTGTGAATGATATCATAAACTGATAAAGAGGAAGGAATTAGGATGTTTAATAGATTTAAAAGTTACAAAAATGGATTCAGCTGAAACTAGAACCCAGATAGGCTTTTACCTTTCTCCTATTTTACTTCGGAGTCACGTGAGTGACTACGTGAAGAACCCCGTCCAGCCGCACGTGCGTCATTACGTCAGACGCATTGGTGCAGGCGACCGGTTGGAGCAGCAGAGCTCCTCCAGCGGTAAGTTTAAACCACCTCGAGGTAAGTGGAAAACTTAGCCTGGAGGTCACTTTCTGTATTTGTGGTTGATTTTCAGGATTTTCAGGATTTCCAAGATGCAGAAAGCAACAAAGGTGAAGGCGTTAGTAAAAGTTTAAAAGACCACGGGAGTGCGGGTAGCGGGAGCTCACCGAATCCATCGCCAGCGGGAAGGGCTTGCGACAGCAGATACGTTGCCTGTGAGCAGCGTTGCCGCGCCGGTAGGGCGTAAATCCACATCAAAGTCTGCTAGGCCCATTGATCCAGAGTCGGGCCTGGAGGTTTCACCTCCGCAAGGGGAGTCCGTTTGCTCACGGCTCTCCCAGATTGAGCTCCTAATGCAGAGGATGCTCGATAAGGATGCACTCCGGGAGGTGGAGTGGTGTTCACGCCAGGCTGTTGGAGAGCCTGTGCCAGCAACACCTGGAATAGGGCTGCACGATTGTCCTCTCATGCAGGAGGAGGGTTTGCCGGCTCAGGGGTATACTGATGCCGAGTCAGTGGCTGAACAGAGCCCAAAGGGTGAGGGCAAGAGGTTTTAATACCTAACCTGGCTGCAAAGTTTGCAATCCCCAGAGAAGCAGGGGAGCCATTGGGGGAGGAATTGGCAACTACCATAAATTATATGCTCTCCCATCAGCTCCAAGAGCTGACAATGGGCGACGCTGCTAAAAGGTACGAAACCCCAGTTAATTGTGGGTTGTTGAAGGTGCCGGTGGTCAACCATGTCATATGGGGCCAAATGGGGGTTGCAGTGTGGGCACAAAAGATAAAGCTCCAGAGGGTGCTCAAGTTCCTTACAGCAGGAATCACTGCGTTCGCCAGAACGGTGGATGAGGGGCACATGATGGAAGTTCATCAGGATGCTTTGAGGCTCCTGTGCAGCGCACATTTTGAAATGAACTGCATAAGAAAGAGTGCCATACACCCAGCCATTCACCCAAAATTTGCAGCACTCTACAAACCGAACAATATACAACTGCCTAATCTGTTGTTTGTGGAGGACCTCGCAAAGCGAGTGAAAGAATTTGATGAAGAGGCAAATACCATGGGCCTCATAAAAGTACCAACAAGCAGCAAAATAGGCAGGAGGGTTTTCACCTATCGACGGGGTGCTATGACAAGGGCTATTGAAGGGATGAGCCGTTCATTCCCGACCACACGCAGCTGGCAGCCTGCCACAGGCACATGGGGAAGGATGAATCTCCCTACGAGGGGCCGGGGGCTACTAGCTCTGTTAGGAAATGTGCAGGTAAGAGATTTTGCTCCTGAGGAAAACAAATTAAGTGGGAAAGATGTTCAAGTTGGGGGCAGATTACACTTGTTCCTCAAAGAATGGCAGGAGATAACATCAGATTTGTTTGTGCTGGGCAGTATAGAGGGGTTTAAAATTGAATTCTACCCTACTGTGTGTCCACCCACTCAACATGTCCCACGTCGAACACTCGTGTTTTCACAAGAAGAGAATATGCAGATACAGGCAGAGCTTGAGATATTATGCAAAAAAAGGGTTATTGAGAAGTCGGTTCGTCAATCCCATTGTTCCTAGGTCTAAAAAGGATGGGGGTTGTACAATCATTCGGACCTGACGAGCCTGAACCCTTTTGTGCAGTATAGACATTTCAAAATGGAAACTTTTTCTACTGCCAAACAGCTGGTTTCCAAAAGGCCTTGTTGTTATATGGCAAGCATAGATCTTAAAGAAGCATATTACTCAGTGTCTGTTCATTGTGCTGATAGGAGATATTTGAAGTTTAGCTGGATGAGACAATTATGGCATTTCAAAGCACTGCCTAATGGATTAACCTCAGCTCCGAGATTGTTTACCAAATTGTTAAAACCAATTCTTGGCTTACTCCAAACTCAGGGTCATGTTTTAATGGCCTATTTGAATGATATCTTTATTGTAGGAAACACTCGGGAGGCAGCTGAATCATCTGTTGCAGTTGTTAAAATCACTTTTGAGAAGTTGGGGTTCATTATTCATCCAGATAAATCCAAATTAACACCAGTCAAAGTTATTGATTACTTGGGCTTCACCATCAACTCAGGCCACATGTTAGTGACTTTGCCAAGGGATAAAAGGCTGCAGTTAATTGAAGAAGGTGTCAAGCTTATTGAGGAAAAACTACCCTCAATTAGATGGGTGGCCAGCTTGATTGGGAAGCTGGTGGCTGCTTTTCCAGCTGTGCAGTTTGGACCTCTGCATTATCAACAGTTACAATGAGCTAAAAAACAAGCACTGAGGGCAAATGCAGGTCATTTTGACAGGCCTATGAAGTTACCAGCAGAAGCCATTTCTGAGATACAATGGTGGATTATGAATGTTGCAACTAGCTCGAGTGAAGTTTTGGTTGATCCGCCTTCCATAGTCTTACAGACTGATGTAAGTGGTCTAGGTTGGGGTGCTACTGATACGCTTTCCAGCTGTGGAGGCAGATGGAATAGTGATGAGGCATCCCTTCTGCAATTGAGAGGGATCAATTATTTACAGCTTTTGGGGACATTCTATGGGCTTAAAGCTTATTGTTTTGCCAAAAGTCAGGTGCATGTGCAGGTTCAAATTGCCAACACTACGGCAGTAGCATATGTGAATCAAGTCAAGTTGAAATCTTGTGATACGTTGGCTAATCAGATCTGGAACTGATATATTGACAGAGACATTTGGATTGCAGCAATCCATTTACCAGGCAGATTCAACATAGTCGCAGACACAAGGTCACGACAATTCAATGACAACATAGAAAGGATGTTGAACCATGATATATTTAAAGATGTTGTTGCTCGGTTTGGGATGCCAGATATCGATTTGTTTGCATCCAGACTAAACCACCAGTTGCCTAAATATGTTTCGTGGGAACCAGATCTTGGGGCAGCAGCGGTCGATGCATTCTCGCTGCACTGGGGTGGAATGTTTCTATATGTATTTCCTCCATTCTGCCTCGTCAGTCGATACCTGCAAAAGAATCAAGCAGGACTCCGCTTAAGGAGTATTGGTGGTACCCGACTGGCCTACTCAGCCATGGTACGCTCATGTTTTGGAGATGGCTATTCAGCCTCACATGATTGATCCCAAACATAGAAACCTACTGGTGAATCCGGTAACTGGCGATCAACATCCTTTACATGATCGTATTGATCTGTTAATTTGCAGATTCTAAGGAGGCCATACCTGGGGAGAGAACTATCCGATCGCACCGCGGATGTTTTTGCTGCGGCCTGGAGGGAAAGTACCCAAAAGCAGTACAGTTCTTTGATAAGAAAGTGGGAGGTGTTCTACTTACGGCATAATATTTCATATAAAACTGCAGGTATCCCAGAGGTGCTGGAGGTCTTGTCAACTCTCTATTTCGATCAAAAGTTAAGCTATAGTGTGATCAATACAGCCAGAAGTGCTCTGTCTTCTCATTTACCCATGGTGTCAGAATTACATTCAGTGGGGACACATCCATTAGTCTCTAGATTTATGAAGGGAGTTTTTAATTCTAATCTTCCTAGGCCCAGGTATTTGGTTATCTGGAATGTAAGCAAAGTTCTTATGCTCCTTCGCCAGTGGACTCCTGTCACAGTCCTATCTCTAGCCAAACCAACCATGAAGGTGGTCATGCTTATATCAGTTGGTATCAGCCCAATGTGTGCAGACATTACCGAAGCTGCGGCTAGACAGGATGGAGGTATCAGCAGATGCCATCACTTTTTATGTTTATGATCTGCTCAAGCAGAGTAGAATAGAGGTGACAGGGTGTAAGATTGTCTTTTCAGCATACCCCAAGGATTCCTGCCTGTGTGTAGTGTCATATTTGTCCCATTACATTGAGGCTACCAGAACCCTAAGAGGAACAGACTCAGCATTGTTTATTAGCCACAAAAAAATGCACAGTAATGTGTCGGTGCAAACAATTTCAAGGTGGCTAAAGCAGGTTCTGGTGAGCGCTGGGATTGACACTGATAAATTTAAATCTCATTCCACCAGGGCGGCATCAACTTCACTGGCCAGAGTGATGGACCTTCCTATAGACCATATCCTCGCGGCCGCAGGATGGTCCAGTGAGCTGATGTTCCAGAGATTTTATCATAAGGCAATTGCAAGGCTGGGGGTATTTGCTGATTCTGTTTTAAGTTCAGTTATATAGTTTCCCCCTGGGATAGAGAGATTGTTATTGTTTTCTTTGTAAAAATAAACCGTTAATTCGTTTAAGCAATGTTATGATTGATAACAATTGATTATTAAATAATGTTGAGTCAATCATTGCAGTGAGAGGCCGGGATTTGAATCTGCGGCATGAAATCACAGAGCTTTGAAATCTTCACGTAGTCACTCACGTGACTCCGAAGTAAAATAGTAAGATTAAACGAGAACTTACCAGTTTGAAGTTTGATCTTTATTTTATGAGGAGTTACAATGAGGGACTACGTGCCCTCCGCTCCCAACCCTCATAAATGTCATCAAGTAGTTCTAGTCTTCTGTTATCTTACTATTACACTTCAGTCACTATTACCTGTGATTTCACACCGCTGCTTTGAAGATTGATGCACGTGTGGCTGGACGGGGTTCTTCACATTCTGGGTGAATGTTGAATTAATCATATAATTAAGATGAAATAGGATGTCATTGAATGAACTTGCTCATTTACGTGATAAATCTTTGTAGAGTCTCATGTGTTTTAAAAGGTAGTGCCTCTTTAAGAAGTTGCAGCTGCAGCTGCATTGGCATTGAGCCTGGGACAAAGTTATTTTCTTTTCCTTTCCTCTTTGAAAATGTTTTGTCTATCTATGTGAAAATTAACTGTTTATTCCATCTTAACATTTATTAAACAGGGGGTGTGGCTCAGCAAAGAGACTGTTCATTTTCTTCGCCACATTAGGATTGATGACCTTGTCGGTATCTTAAGTTTCATTTCTTCCTATTTATTACCTTTTTAATTAAATTCAAGAGAGATCTGAATTGTGCACTGGCCATGCTGAATTCAGATTGAAGTTGGATGAAAATTGGAAATGCCTTTATCCCAGAAAAAAAATCTGTTAATTTGAAATTGTGAATTCTGGGAGATAGATTGATAGAATTGGGAATAATTTTTAAATTGTTTTTTATTTATAATGACCTATTTTTAAAGGGTCTGCCTTGTAAGAGTTTATGTAAAGCCTTGACTGAGACTGAACAGGACGTTAGAGTGAATTTATTACATATGCACAGCAATTGACCCGAACCTTGTTAGTCTTACAGAAACAACTGAACCAGGAGATCACGAACTGATAAGAAATTGGGATGAAGGAAATTGGGAGAACGGTGGAAGGAGCCCTTCCCAGTACTACTGACTACACCTATAGCAGTGAAGGTGGAAAAGATTCCTCGTTGGATACATTAACTTATTGCGAAATAATTTGATACTGGAAAAAGGAAGTATGAACTGGAAGACTGGAGGTAAAAGGAAGCCATACACAAAAATAAAAAAGGCCAGTATTTAAAGTATCTTGTTAAAACCAGCCATGAACATAAGCGAACGCACTGCTCTGAATTATATACGTGCCTCCCTAATCTCGGATACTCGGAACGAGTCTCCCCCGGTTGAATAAACTTGAACTATTAACAGTGACCCCTTTTTTGTTCTTTGGGGTCCTGGGATTAGAAATAAAACCAAAGGCATCGATTTGAAATGGGAGACACCTCTGAGTCACACTTAATCGTAGCTACTAGACCTCCAGAAACAGCAAAAGAAATAGAAAAAATGATAAATGGCTGCAGAACAAACAGACAATTCATGTTTTAAAGTTGCCAATGACACAGAAGGAAAGATCACGTGGGTTAGAAAGGAATGGGACAATGAAAAGCAACAGCTGCCTACTGAGGATCTGCCTACTATGGCTCTGGTCTAAGTACCCTACGAACTATGGGCAAAGCATAACAATCATGTGGGATGAGTGTATTCAGCCCCTGCACATAAACTGACTATAATAAAGGGAGCTGCCTTGCCATGAATTAAAACAATATTGACTGGCCACAGAGGCTGAAGAAGGGATAGCTATGGTCTTTATGATTGACATGATTGTCTTTATTGCAACGAGCACTATTAGAGAAAATGCAAAGTCTGTGTGATAGACCCCGAATGTGAGTAGAGGTAATGAATGGTGTTTTGTCTAAAACCTGAGAGCTATTAAATATAGTCCTTTGGTACCTCATACCAATATTATTCTGTCATCTATATCAGCAGAAGCCGACACCTTTACAGTAATTGACCTATGTTCAGCCCTTTTCTCCATATCTCTGCATAAAGCCTATTGTTCCGTGGCTTTGCCGGAATTCGTGGAATAACATGCCAACCTACTTACGTGCTGTAACGGCGAGAGCTACAATGAAAGAAGTGTTAAGCAGTGAACTAGCTGCTGTAAGGTAAATAAGTTTCTTAATCTGATTAGGATGTTGAGTTTGTGCCATAATGCATTACGAGCTAAAGGACAGATTCAAACCAAATTACAATCAGACACATAATGCTTCTAGTTCATGGTATCTTGTAACCTTTCAACTTATGGATGTTATTCTCTTAAAGAAGCTAAAAACTAATCTACAGGTCCCACAGTCATGGAAACAATTCAATGGGGGAACTTGTATAAGATTTAACGCTAACAGACCGAAGCGTATGATTTCTAAATATTACTTCATTTTTTTTATAAGCTTTGCATAAAGATAGTTGACAGCTCCATTCTCAATTCTAGATAATCTTTGTATGTAATCGTGTTAACTGCTTTGCAACTATTGTATATTAAAATACTTTCTTACTATAAAATAAGTATTGATCATAAAGATCAACAAAGAGGAACCTGTATTATAATAAGAAGAGTATTGTGCCTAGATGCCTGATGAATCCTCTAATATAAATGACCTTGCTACCCACATTTCCCAAGAAATTGAGAACATCCATAATGTTGACAGTGACATGCATGGGTACAATGAAGGAAATGGGAACTGCTGGCCATTCAGTTGGCTTGATGGACTTAGGAATACTATATTACACTATGGCTCTATCGGTTTATTAATCATCGCTCTAATTTTTATTGTTAACTGCTTGTGACCATTATGTACCTACTGAGGATTGTGAATGATATCATAAACTGATAAAGAGGAAGGAATTAGGATGTTTAATAGATTTAAAAGTTACAAAAATGGATTCAGCTGAAACTAGAACCCAGATAGGCTTTTACCTTTCTCCTATTTTACTTCGGAGTCACGTGAGTGACTACGTGAAGAACCCCGTCCAGCCGCACGTGCGTCATTACGTCAGACGCATTGGTGCAGGCGACCGGTTGGAGCAGCAGAGCTCCTCCAGCGGTAAGTTTAAACCACCTCGAGGTAAGTGGAAAACTTAGCCTGGAGGTCACTTTCTGTATTTGTGGTTGATTTTCAGGATTTTCAGGATTTCCAAGATGCAGAAAGCAACAAAGGTGAAGGCGTTAGTAAAAGTTTAAAAGACCACGGGAGTGCGGGTAGCGGGAGCTCACCGAATCCGTCGCCAGCGGGAAGGGCTTGCGACAGCAGATACGTTGCCTGTGAGCAGCGTTGCCGCGCCGGTAGGGCGTAAATCCACATCAAAGTCTGCTAGGCCCATTGATCCAGAGTCGGGCCTGGAGGTTTCACCTCCGCAAGGGGAGTCCGTTTGCTCACGGCTCTCCCAGATTGAGCTCCTAATGCAGAGGATGCTCGATAAGGATGCACTCCGGGAGGTGGAGTGGTGTTCACGCCAGGCTGTTGGAGAGCCTGTGCCAGCAACACCTGGAATAGGGCTGCACGATTGTCCTCTCATGCAGGAGGAGGGTTTGCCGGCTCAGGGGTATACTGATGCCGAGTCAGTGGCTGAACAGAGCCCAAAGGGTGAGGGCAAGAGGTTTTAATACCTAACCTGGCTGCAAAGTTTGCAATCCCCAGAGAAGCAGGGGAGCCATTGGGGGAGGAATTGGCAACTACCATAAATTATATGCTCTCCCATCAGCTCCAAGAGCTGACAATGGGCGACGCTGCTAAAAGGTACGAAACCCCAGTTAATTGTGGGTTGTTGAAGGTGCCGGTGGTCAACCATGTCATATGGGGCCAAATGGGGGTTGCAGTGTGGGCACAAAAGATAAAGCTCCAGAGGGTGCTCAAGTTCCTTACAGCAGGAATCACTGCGTTCGCCAGAACGGTGGATGAGGGGCACATGATGGAAGTTCATCAGGATGCTTTGAGGCTCCTGTGCAGCGCACATTTTGAAATGAACTGCATAAGAAAGAGTGCCATACACCCAGCCATTCACCCAAAATTTGCAGCACTCTACAAACCGAACAATATACAACTGCCTAATCTGTTGTTTGTGGAGGACCTCGCAAAGCGAGTGAAAGAATTTGATGAAGAGGCAAATACCATGGGCCTCATAAAAGTACCAACAAGCAGCAAAATAGGCAGGAGGGTTTTCACCTATCGACGGGGTGCTATGACAAGGGCTATTGAAGGGATGAGCCGTTCATTCCCGACCACACGCAGCTGGCAGCCTGCCACAGGCACATGGGGAAGGATGAATCTCCCTACGAGGGGCCGGGGGCTACTAGCTCTGTTAGGAAATGTGCAGGTAAGAGATTTTGCTCCTGAGGAAAACAAATTAAGTGGGAAAGATGTTCAAGTTGGGGGCAGATTACACTTGTTCCTCAAAGAATGGCAGGAGATAACATCAGATTTGTTTGTGCTGGGCAGTATAGAGGGGTTTAAAATTGAATTCTACCCTACTGTGTGTCCACCCACTCAACATGTCCCACGTCGAACACTCGTGTTTTCACAAGAAGAGAATATGCAGATACAGGCAGAGCTTGAGATATTATGCAAAAAAAGGGTTATTGAGAAGTCGGTTCGTCAATCCCATTGTTCCTAGGTCTAAAAAGGATGGGGGTTGTACAATCATTCGGACCTGACGAGCCTGAACCCTTTTGTGCAGTATAGACATTTCAAAATGGAAACTTTTTCTACTGCCAAACAGCTGGTTTCCAAAAGGCCTTGTTGTTATATGGCAAGCATAGATCTTAAAGAAGCATATTACTCAGTGTCTGTTCATTGTGCTGATAGGAGATATTTGAAGTTTAGCTGGATGAGACAATTATGGCATTTCAAAGCACTGCCTAATGGATTAACCTCAGCTCCGAGATTGTTTACCAAATTGTTAAAACCAATTCTTGGCTTACTCCAAACTCAGGGTCATGTTTTAATGGCCTATTTGAATGATATCTTTATTGTAGGAAACACTCGGGAGGCAGCTGAATCATCTGTTGCAGTTGTTAAAATCACTTTTGAGAAGTTGGGGTTCATTATTCATCCAGATAAATCCAAATTAACACCAGTCAAAGTTATTGATTACTTGGGCTTCACCATCAACTCAGGCCACATGTTAGTGACTTTGCCAAGGGATAAAAGGCTGCAGTTAATTGAAGAAGGTGTCAAGCTTATTGAGGAAAAACTACCCTCAATTAGATGGGTGGCCAGCTTGATTGGGAAGCTGGTGGCTGCTTTTCCAGCTGTGCAGTTTGGACCTCTGCATTATCAACAGTTACAATGAGCTAAAAAACAAGCACTGAGGGCAAATGCAGGTCATTTTGACAGGCCTATGAAGTTACCAGCAGAAGCCATTTCTGAGATACAATGGTGGATTATGAATGTTGCAACTAGCTCGAGTGAAGTTTTGGTTGATCCGCCTTCCATAGTCTTACAGACTGATGTAAGTGGTCTAGGTTGGGGTGCTACTGATACGCTTTCCAGCTGTGGAGGCAGATGGAATAGTGATGAGGCATCCCTTCTGCAATTGAGAGGGATCAATTATTTACAGCTTTTGGGGACATTCTATGGGCTTAAAGCTTATTGTTTTGCCAAAAGTCAGGTGCATGTGCAGGTTCAAATTGCCAACACTACGGCAGTAGCATATGTGAATCAAGTCAAGTTGAAATCTTGTGATACGTTGGCTAATCAGATCTGGAACTGATATATTGACAGAGACATTTGGATTGCAGCAATCCATTTACCAGGCAGATTCAACATAGTCGCAGACACAAGGTCACGACAATTCAATGACAACATAGAAAGGATGTTGAACCATGATATATTTAAAGATGTTGTTGCTCGGTTTGGGATGCCAGATATCGATTTGTTTGCATCCAGACTAAACCACCAGTTGCCTAAATATGTTTCGTGGGAACCAGATCTTGGGGCAGCAGCGGTCGATGCATTCTCGCTGCACTGGGGTGGAATGTTTCTATATGTATTTCCTCCATTCTGCCTCGTCAGTCGATACCTGCAAAAGAATCAAGCAGGACTCCGCTTAAGGAGTATTGGTGGTACCCGACTGGCCTACTCAGCCATGGTACGCTCATGTTTTGGAGATGGCTATTCAGCCTCACATGATTGATCCCAAACATAGAAACCTACTGGTGAATCCGGTAACTGGCGATCAACATCCTTTACATGATCGTATTGATCTGTTAATTTGCAGATTCTAAGGAGGCCATACCTGGGGAGAGAACTATCCGATCGCACCGCGGATGTTTTTGCTGCGGCCTGGAGGGAAAGTACCCAAAAGCAGTACAGTTCTTTGATAAGAAAGTGGGAGGTGTTCTACTTACGGCATAATATTTCATATAAAACTGCAGGTATCCCAGAGGTGCTGGAGGTCTTGTCAACTCTCTATTTCGATCAAAAGTTAAGCTATAGTGTGATCAATACAGCCAGAAGTGCTCTGTCTTCTCATTTACCCATGGTGTCAGAATTACATTCAGTGGGGACACATCCATTAGTCTCTAGATTTATGAAGGGAGTTTTTAATTCTAATCTTCCTAGGCCCAGGTATTTGGTTATCTGGAATGTAAGCAAAGTTCTTATGCTCCTTCGCCAGTGGACTCCTGTCACAGTCCTATCTCTAGCCAAACCAACCATGAAGGTGGTCATGCTTATATCAGTTGGTATCAGCCCAATGTGTGCAGACATTACCGAAGCTGCGGCTAGACAGGATGGAGGTATCAGCAGATGCCATCACTTTTTATGTTTATGATCTGCTCAAGCAGAGTAGAATAGAGGTGACAGGGTGTAAGATTGTCTTTTCAGCATACCCCAAGGATTCCTGCCTGTGTGTAGTGTCATATTTGTCCCATTACATTGAGGCTACCAGAACCCTAAGAGGAACAGACTCAGCATTGTTTATTAGCCACAAAAAAATGCACAGTAATGTGTCGGTGCAAACAATTTCAAGGTGGCTAAAGCAGGTTCTGGTGAGCGCTGGGATTGACACTGATAAATTTAAATCTCATTCCACCAGGGCGGCATCAACTTCACTGGCCAGAGTGATGGACCTTCCTATAGACCATATCCTCGCGGCCGCAGGATGGTCCAGTGAGCTGATGTTCCAGAGATTTTATCATAAGGCAATTGCAAGGCTGGGGGTATTTGCTGATTCTGTTTTAAGTTCAGTTATATAGTTTCCCCCTGGGATAGAGAGATTGTTATTGTTTTCTTTGTAAAAATAAACCGTTAATTCGTTTAAGCAATGTTATGATTGATAACAATTGATTATTAAATAATGTTGAGTCAATCATTGCAGTGAGAGGCCGGGATTTGAATCTGCGGCATGAAATCACAGAGCTTTGAAATCTTCACGTAGTCACTCACGTGACTCCGAAGTAAAATAGTAAGATTAAACGAGAACTTACCAGTTTGAAGTTTGATCTTTATTTTATGAGGAGTTACAATGAGGGACTACGTGCCCTCCGCTCCCAACCCTCATAAATGTCATCAAGTAGTTCTAGTCTTCTGTTATCTTACTATTACACTTCAGTCACTATTACCTGTGATTTCACACCGCTGCTTTGAAGATTGATGCACGTGTGGCTGGGCGGGGTTCTTCACATAATCCCTCATTGTTACTCCTCAAAAAATAAAGATCAAACTTCAAACTGGTAAGTTCTCATTTAATCATACTATTATAATTGCAAAGCCAGCAGAAAACACTTTACCCTTTCTCCTATTACACTAACAAGGCTAACAAAGATGTCGATGCTCTTTTCCCATAACACTACCAAGATAACAAGCACAACTTCATGAATGTTTTCCTCTATAATATAAACATTAAGAGGATGTTCAGATACTCGGCTCCTACCCTTGCTCTATTAGATTATAATGTGCATCATTAAAGTTAAAAAGACACAATGCTTGAACTGAAAAAATAACCTTCTCATCATAACCATATATGGGCTAACCCTTCCTCTCTCGGAAGAACCTGTCAATCTTAAGCTGTCAATCTTAACCTGTCAATCTTAAGAAGCTGTCAATCTTAAGAAGCAAGAGGCTGTACCATGCTCTGTAAGATAAAGTATCGCTGAATCGCTGATTATTGGGGTATAAAAGTATCTACTTAAACACTGCCCTCTTGTGTGGGAATGGAGTTGCTCTCTATAGTCTGTATCTACATACTGTAAGAGTCACTACCATACCTGCCTGGCAAAATAAAGATTGTACTACATCATTACTGATTTTATTTGCATTGTTTCTGTTCAAAGTGAAACGAACCACAACATAGAGAGATATAGAACAAATGAACGAAAGGTATGCATGAAAGTACAGAGTATCCGATCACCTTCAATATGTGGAAAGCAAACCTCAAAAGCTATGGGGAATGTGTCCTGCAGCACCAGAGTATGAAATAATCTTGACCATTGCTACCGTGCCACGGACGAAACCTATTGCTCCAGCTCTTTACCCTCACTCTGGAAAAGCAGACCACCAGGCAGTGCTGCTTCTTCCTGTGTATAGGCAGTGATTGAAGAGCACACATCCAGTGGTGAAGATTGCACAGAGCTGGTCAGGGAAGGCAGATGAGAAACTCCACGTCTGCTTGGCATCAGTAGACTGGACAATGTTCAGGACTCGGCAACGGACCGTAGCGATTACACCACAATTGTTACAGACTTCATAAGGAAATGTGGGGAGGAGTAAGTTACCACCAAGAGCATCCAAGTGTTCCTTAACCAGGAGCCTTGGATGAACAAGGAGGCCTGTAAATCGACTGAGGGCTAGGTCTTGGGCATTCACATTTAGTGATTTGGGGTCAAATAAGAAGTCTAGGTATGACCTTTAATGCCATTATACAAGCAAAGGGACACATTCAATCCAAAGAGGGAAATCAGATGAGCATTTTGTAGCTGTGTTAGGGCCTGCACACCATCACTTCCTACAAACTTAGTTGTACTTCGCCACGGACTGGAAGGCCGAGAAGGCCTGTTTCCGTGCTGTAATTGTTATATGTTATATGGTTACTTCAGCAAGCCATCATTCCCAGATGTGTTCAATGCTTTCTATGCTAGCTTCGAAAGGGAGAATATCAATGTACCTTTCACTGTACCAATCACTGAGGTCAATGTCAAGAGATCCGTTATGAAGGAGAACCTTATTATTTTTTCTCTTGTTATAGACATTCACAGACATTACATTCACGCGAGCACCAGTATCCAGCTTGGCTTTCACAGGCTTGTTGTTAATTGACATTGATACAGAGGGATCCACAATTTTACCAGCTGTGTGAAGGTGTGTATGCACAGTGGACTCCTCATATGTGCTAATTGGATCATCCTCATGGACAGATTTAAGCTGGTCCTGTGAGTCTTGAAATGTTTGGCCTTGTTGCAACGGGTGCAGATTAGACGCTGAGCTGGAGGTTCTGTTCCCACGGGACCTGCAGACAACGGCAAAGTGATTCATCTTTTTGCAGTAGTTACAAGGCTTGCCGTTCATTGGACAAAACACTCGTCCATTGTTGTGGAAATAGTTACAATTTGGGCATCTTTGCGAAGGCTCATTGGTAAATCCCAGGTTTGCCGGTTACGGTGGTTCATTCATAAATCTTCTGTTAGCTGTTGGTGTGGCTCGTTTGTTGAAACCCGTCAGGTTTATGGCGTTCTTCTGAGTGTTAAACTGGTCACTAAGTGGAGCCACAATCTCAGACGTTCAGCAGGCATGCATAGCTTGTTCAAGGGTTGTCAGCATTCCGCAGCAACTCATTCTTTAGCTTTTGATCAGTCATGCCACTGACAAGCTTGTCCCTGATTATTTTGTTTGACATGACCCCGAAGCGGTATCGCTGAGCCATATATTTCAAGTCACAAATAAATCTTTCCACAGGCTCGTTGGGAAGCTGGTGTTTCACCAATAATTTTGCTCTTTCTAAGATATGGTTTGAGGGTAGGTCGCATAGTCCATGGAATTTACGCAGTAAAACAGCGGGCTTACGCATAGTCTCAGCAGGTACAACTACCTGATCGTTGGCATCGAGAACGGCTGGTGCATAGTCAAAGTTCTGCGCTCTCATGAGAGCCTCCGGTTCCGCCAGGTTTAGTAGAAGGGAAGCCTTGACAGCATCTGGTTCATTGCTATGGACGATGTTGATATAGTGTTTGTAGTCGATTTCAAATAGCCTCCATCATTCCCCGATGTCAGAATCGAAGATGAGCTGCACTGCTTTCGGCACGAGTGAGCCATGGTGATACAAGTGAAACTGATAAACAGAAATAAAACACGATATTCGGACACAGTGGGTTACTTCACGCTGACTGACACCATGTAAATGATTATGTTACACAGGTCTGGAGTTTAAAGTCATCTTTAATTGTAACACATCGTATAGCGGTACAGCAAGTTGTTAGTTGCTAATTCATCATCACCGCTTCCAAGACTACCTAATGTAGGAAGTGGGTGTTAATATAAAGCATATAGTAAGGTGGGGTTAGTGATGCTACTCCACTATGATTTGTTCACTTGCAATAAACAATCTACAAGGATGAAATGTCTTTTGTCAAAGGGTGATAAATCTGTGGAATTCTTTGCCACAGAATGCTGGAGTGGACAAGTCAGTGGATATTTTTATGGCAGAGATAGATAGCTTTTTGATTAGTACAGGTGTCAGGGGTTATGGAGAGAACACAGGAGAATGGGGTTAGGAGGGAGAGATTGATGAGCCATGATTGAATGGCGGAGTAGACTTGATGGGCTGGACGGCCGAATTCTACTGCTATCACTTATGACCTTATGATCTTATCAAGGGCCATGACTCCCATGATTCAAGCTACCAACCAAATATGTCTGATCACCTTTGATCAGGACACTTCATATGGAGGACACAATGTCCGCGACCAATGTCGACAAGGTTAACAAGCAAAATTGAGGCCAATTCTATTCATATTCTGGACAATTAAATGTAAATCCCCAAGGAACCAGTCCTCTTCTGGGTCTTCTCAGCGTGGTGCAACCCCAGTGGAGAAGGACTATTGATGAGAGGCAGAAAGCCAACTTACATGCCTCAAAAGGGAAAGACGAATGACAAAAGGGAAAGAAAGGAGCATAGGTTTGACAAAGAAGGCATATGCCAGTTAGCACGTGAAACACAGCAAAAAGATGGAGTGCACAAATATCTAAGTAGAGTCTGCTGTTACTGACTTCATAATATTCCACAGTGTTCTGAAATCATTATAGTTGTTAATTACAGCTATTAGATGTTTATGTTAAGAACTTTGTAAACTGTATTACATGCAGGTGGCATTGTGAAGATGGGTGATCTAGAAGAAGCATTTTAATGATAATTACATTAACGTGATCATTATAGAACAGGATGCCAGACCAAATGTATGAAGACCTATATAATGAGGACTACCTCAGTGTTGCCACAAGCGCAGGGGCAGAATATTGGTGGGGAGAATTTTGATCATAATGTTGGGCATAATAGTATAATCCATTAATATATAATGGACCTGAAGTAGACACTTCAAAGAGGTTATATACAGCTAACAGTGAAGAGTTTCATCGATGAGAAGTCTAAAAGACTAAATGAATTTATAGTTGGTCAACTTTATAATTCTGTATACACATTTCAGAAAACAATTAGTTAGTTGCATTATTTTGTGTGCACATTATTATTTGTTGCATTGAGTCTTTGTTCTTATTTTAAGAGAAAGCAACAAAGTGTAGAACATCACAATGTATCTTTAAGAATCATGGTACAACCTTGAAAGACTGTTATTACAAATACTAATGACCAGCTTCTGACTGGCTGCCTTCAGTAAAATATATAAGGTTGTTACCTCTGCCTGGTCCTACTGCAACCCGAGAGCCATCATCAATGTTCAAGAAATAAAGGCTGAGATTTTCTTCAGTTGTAACTTGATACCATGCGCTGAATAGTTAATAAATACGCCATTTCATTTAAGAAGGTTATCATAAAATGGTCAGTTCATCAAAATGAGCTGTAAGGATAAATCCATTATATATTAATGGGTTATATTACCCTGCACAATATTATAATCTAAATTTGCCATTCGAATATTCTGCCTCTGCACCTCTGACAATACTGTGGACGTTTTTTGAAACATTGGCTCAATCCATTTTAAGGGGAACTTAAGCCACTCATATGAGCTAACTTCAATGAGTATTCAAGCTTTCTGAGAAGTCACCTCTTAAGATCATAAAATCTTGACATTATGAAGTAGAATCCAAAGCTCCTATCCTATCAAATATTCCCTGGTGTCTTGACTTCCAAAGAATGCAGATTGAATATCCTGCTAAGTAAAATAGACATCAGTCCACAGCTTAGTAACCAGGGACATTTTTCCTAGTGAGATCACTGGGGAACACATTAGTAAATAGTGGAAGGAGATACATGACTGTAATGCAAATTCAAGAATAGATTTTTGGCAGGTAATTGTATCGCAAAAAAATCGCAAAGTTATGAAAACACAGTCAGAGGCTAGTAGGATTCATTAAATTGCTCGCAAAGGCACACAGTGTTGAATGACTTCCTTCTATGGGAGTTAGACACAAAAAGCTGGAGTCATTCAGCGGGTGAGGCAGCATCTCTGGAGAAAAGGAATGGGCAACGTTTCAGGTCGAGAAGTTCTTCATACGTTGCCCATTCCTTCTCGCCAGAGATGTTGCCTCACCCGCTGAGTTACTCCAGCATTTTGTGTCTACCTTCGATTTAAACCAGCATCTGCCGTTCTTTCTTACTGATTCCTTCTATTGAACATGGTTTATGCAATGCACACTAAAGGAGCCAGCAACATGTCCAAAAAATGATGCCGCATTTCTCAGCCAGTCAGAAATGTGATTGTCAGTTTATTTCAAAACCAAAAGACTACAGATAATGAAAATCGTATAAAACAGAAGATACAACAGTAAGGCAACATTAAATGAAAGGTTTAAGAAGGAACTGCAGATGCTGGAAAAATCGAAGGTAGATAAAAATGCTGGAGAAACTCAGCGGGTGAGGCAGCATCTACGGAACAAAGGAAAAGGTGATGTTTCGGGTCAAGACCCTACTTCAGGCTAAATGAAAGGTCATCGTTAATTCTGTTTGTTTTTTCTCCACAAATGCTGTCTGAACGGCTGAGCATTTCTGAGCATTTTCTTTTGATTTACTTCAGACTTCACTTACAATTTCACCTCCAGTTCTTACTTTGCAACAGAAATGACCCCAAATACATTTTTGAACATCCCAAATTTGTTAAGAGAAGTCGATAAATGCACGTTTATTCTTTGTATTTCTTCTTTTCCTATTTTTACCCTTTAAATCAGAGATGACAGTTATCTTGTAAATTCTACTTTGCATTGGCTGGGAACTAACATTTTCATTAGCTTCAAAAACAAAATGATTACCTTGAAGGAGCCTTCAGCAATATAGACAAAGACGTAAGTTGCATAGATCGTGGACTGCTAACCTACACTTAAAAGCCAGGAGCTATTAGCTATAATAGAATAGCTAGGGAGCAAATAGATGGATCACAAATGATATTTGAATGTCTTCTACCCCCCCAAGCCCCAAAAAAAATGACAGTTGCAACATTAAATAAAAGAAAATATATGCATAGAGACCAAAGAAAAACTGAATGGAAATGGCTTGTGGCTTGTGATGTGTGTACATTAATACAGAACCCATTGAGTTCCATTTCATCGGCACTCAATTTTGAATATTTATTAGCATTGAAGTATCTGATTACACAAACTGTTTTGAACCAGCAAGGGTAGAGGGTAATCCAGCATCATTATATTTGCAGAATCCTAAACTATGCAAACAGTTTTAAAAAGTGTGCATAGCCGAGAGCTCTTAATCATATTGACAGTGCTTGGATGGAGATGATAGTTCCTCTAGGCACAGGTTGAAATGTTTTATCTCAGATCTGTGGTACAAGAAATGGAACAACTTTGAATAGAATGCTGGCTTCTCCAAGAACATTATTTTTCTGATTTAAAATACCTAATAAACAAAATAGTAATTTACAACAAGATAATTAGGTGAAAATATCTCTGCAGGAAAAGTGCTTGAGTACTCAAGACAAAAATATAGATCCAGGTTTTTGAAATAATTTAGTCCTATCTTGACTATTTACTGCAGTTCCCATCATATTTTTAAATTACATCTTGAATGGATTTTAAATGCTTCCATGGGTGAGTTTGTTTGAAAAATGATCCCTAGTGTTAATCACTCTTTGTGTTAAATTACTCTTGACTGTTGAACCACTTTCATCTTCCTGCATTTTCTTATCATGATTTGTCATCTTATCTTTCTCCTTAAGGGGGCTGTCCCACTTACGTGTCCTTGGCACGCAAATTACGCGACCTCGTGGTCGCGTTGAGCCACGATGGTTCCGCGAAGATCGGGCGCATTTCCATGCGTACGCACAGACGTCTGGAGCGTGTGACGTCATTTGAAGATGGTCACAAAGCTAGAGTAACTCAGCGGGACCAGCAGCATCTCTGGAGAGAAGCAATGGGTGACGTTTCGTGTCAAGACTTCTTCCGCATGAAAAGAAGGGTCTTGACCCGAAACGTCATTCCTTCTCTCCAGAGATGCTGCCGGACCCGCTAAGTTACTCCTGCAATTTGTGTCTTTCTTCAATTTTCTTGGCCCCACTCTGGGAGTAGAAGTGGGGGCGGATCCGGACTTCAACGGCCGTGTGGCCCAGGCCGAGTTCGGCGATCGTTTAACTGCTTCTGCTGCTGTTGAAGGTGAGACGTTGCGTCGCGCCAGGGTCTTGGGCCTGTCCAACCAACATGTTGTACTCCCTGCAGCTTGCATACCGGGCAAATAGATCAGTGAATGACGCAGTCAACCTGGGCCTGCACTTCATCCTCCAGCACCTAGACCCCCAGGGGACCTATGCAAGGATTTTGTTTGTGGATTTTAGCTCTGCATTTCACACCATAGCTGCTACACTCCAAACTCTCCCAGCTGACTGTGCCTGAACCCCTCTGACAGTGGATCACGAACTTTCCGACAGACAGGAAGCAGCATGTGAGGTTGAGAAAGCTCATCTCGTACCCGCAGAACCTCAGCATTGGAGCACCGCAAGGCTGCTTACTCACCCCTCTCCTCTACTCTCTCTACACCAATGACTGCACCTCCACTGACTCCTCTGTCAAGCTTCTCAAGTTTACGGACGACACAACCCTGGTTGGACTGATCCAGGATGGGGAGGAAGTGACACAGCTGGCATCCTGGTACCATCGCAACAACCTGGAGCTCAATGGAATTGATTGTAGACTTTAGCAGAGCTCCCCCTCCCCTCCAGCCACTCACCATCAACAACACCACAGTCAAATCTGTGGAGTCTTTTAAGTTCCTTGGAACCATCATCTCCAAGAACCTTAAATGGGGGGACACCATTGACTCCACAGACAAAAAGGCACAACAGAGGATGTACTTCCTGCAGCAGCTGATGAAGCACAATCTGCCACAGGCAATGATGGTCCAGTTTTATATTATATGGTCATCATAGAGTCTGTCCTCACCTTCTCCATCATGGTCTGGTTTGGCTCAGCCACCAAGCACGACATCCGGAGGATGCAGTGCATCGTTTGATCAGCCGAGAAGATTGAGCTTGTGTTTGTAAACAGTGGCAGTGACTCCAAGCTGCTGCGATTGCCACAGAGGCTTTTAGACGTTACGTTTGTTCCCCGACAGAGTTTAAGCCGAAAAACAATCTGACGCCGAACGGACATGATGTCAAAAAGCTGAAAAAATATCTTACTTATCGAAAAGAAAACAAATATAAATTTATTTGAATCCCTGACATCGAAAAGCTGAAAAACAACTTTACATATCGAAAAGGAAACAAATATATTGTTCAATCCTTCAGGTAGGCAGTAAATAGTAATTAACATTTACTTTTAATCCCTCAGGTACGGGTACCGTATTTCCTGGCGAAGAAGATGCACCTGTGTCGAAGACATACCCCCACTATGATTTGCCAAATTTTGAACAAAGGCTGGTGGGACAGGATCAAGGGTTTGGTTCAAGGGGGCAATGAGGACCGGGGAGCCTCCATCTTTGCCTATCCCACAATGCGCTGTGCAGTTCAGGTCTGAGGGATGGGGACTTCCTGGCTCAGGATGATCAGATCACGGAGGGAGAGAGAGAGCCCGGAATGGAGCAGTCAGCCCTCTATCCAGTAGCTACCCACCAACCACCTCCTCAACCGATTGCACCTGTGCCGAAGGACACCGTGGCTGGCTAGCGGGCGGTCCGGCAGAAGGCGCTGAGGTGGCGGCCGGTTCTGCTGTATGGTCCCGGCAGCCAATCGCAGCCACCCGGGACCATCGTTCTTGATGTTGCTGTACTGAGGGATAGCCAAGTCTATCGTTCTTGGCTGACAACCTAACCTTCGGCCTCCAAGACGCATATAAATTTTCGGGCCTTATTTTAGGGTAATAAATAGCGTCTTCTTCGCCGGGAAATATGGTAAATAGTAATTGACTTGTTCACTTTCTGAGAAACCTTTTAGTTTGACCATGGATTTTGTTAAAACAGCACGTGGTGGCAGGAACCTCCTTCTCAATGGTTACACTTACGTTGTAGGCAAAAAGGTTAATGAAACTACATACTGGACGTGTGAGAAACATAAAGAGTGTAATGGTAGAATTAAAACTATAAACGATACAGAGCAGGGTAATGCTTCTAATCATTCACACCATCCTGATGGTGCTCATAATTGTGTTTTGAAAGTTTTGGACAGGATTATAGAAGGGTTGCCACTTAGTGTTGCTGCAGCCTTGCCTAAGAGAGAAACACGGTAGAGGGACCTGCAGAGCGTCCCTTGTAGTCAGGGTCCGGAGGGCAAGGAGCACCGCCACTCCACCTAGGGTCCGCAAGGGGAGGAGTGCCTCTGCTGTCAGTGACTGAAGGACTGGTGACGAGATCGACGGAGTAGGCAGGGCTGAAGATGTCCTGGTTGGGTTGCTCCTAGGACTGTCCTAGGACTTAATCTGCGAGTCACGGGGCCAGGCGGAAGAGGACTTCGCCTGAGCCAGATGCTTGCCCCTTCACTGGGGTTGTATAGTAGTTATTAGAATATTTGTAAAATAGTTGTCTGGTGATTTCGTAACATGGTGGTGGATATGCCACCATGGTTTTGTTTTTTTTTGTTAGTGTATCGTGTTGAAATTAAATAAATAATTTTTTGATACAAAAAAAATGAGAAACACTAGGAATAATGGTAAAACAAGCAAGAAATGTAGACACGAGTGAAGATTTGAGTACAACAACACGAGGAGAAAACTTTAGAATGCATGAAAGTACCACTGTTAATATTTTATCGACAGACAAGAATTTGGAACTTTTATCAAAAAAGCAAACATGGTTTGGCGATGGCACATTTGACTCTGCCCCCTTTGGAAAGCAACTCTATACTACATGCTATTATTTCAGGAAGCAAAACCTTGCCATTGGTGTATTGTGTTGCAAGCAACAAGGAAGAGAATACATATGACAACATTTTAAAGTTTTTGAAAGATCTTTATCTTTCAGGTTCAGGTTCCAACTTCGATAACAGTTGACTTTGAAAAGGCCACAATTAATAGTATGAAAAAGAACTTCCCAAACACATCAATTAATGCTTGCTTCTTTCATTTTGGCCAATGTCTATAGCAAAATATTCAAGCTCGTGGATTGCAACAATGGCATGCCAAGCCTGACAACACACTTCTCATTAAGCAACTACAAGCTATTGCCTTTGTCCCCACTGAAGATGTTCAAGAAATATTTGATTAATTGGTGCACTGCTTAAATGCCGAAACTGAAGAAATGTTGAGCTTTTTTAGTTTATTTCGAAAGTACATGCTTTGGAATAGTTCAAAGAGGGGGGCGAAGGAGACCGCTTTACGATTGCAAATTATGGTCAGTCTACACTCGAATTCAGGATAATTTGCCAAGAACAAACAATACTCCAGAAGGTTGGCATCAGGCCTTTAAAAAGAGACTTAGTATAACTCATCCCACAGTGGCCAAATTACTTAAAACAATCATAAGTGAACAGGCATCAAATGAAATGTTAATTGAGCAAGCATCTACAGGGAATTACATTTCAAAGCCTAACAAAAAATATGCTACCGTTAACGAAAGAATAAAATATATTTGCATTTCTTATAATAAAGAAGAAGGATTGGCTTTCCTAAGAGCCTTAGCTTACAATTTTTTAATTGATTTTTATTCCTTTTCCTATAATTTTGTTGTACCCTGTTACATTTTAAAATAGTTAAATAATAAATTTGTTTGTGTATTCTTGCAGCAAATATACATGATTTTTGAACATGTTTCATGCCTATTTATCATTTTGGCTTAATGTGTGTTCGGCGTCAGATTGTTTTTCGGCTTAAAATCTGGTGGGAAACGAACAAGACGTCGAAAAGCCTCAGTGGCAACCGCAGCAGCGTGGAGTCACTTCTACCATTTTACAAATGCAAGCTCAAGCTCCACCCCCCCTCCCCCCCCCCCCCTCAAATGTTCATCATGTGTAAACTCATTTATCGCCGGCATCATTCTCGTAAACCTCCTCTGGACCCTTTCCAATGCTAGCATGTCCCTCCTCAGATATGGGGTGCAAAACGGCACACAATACTCCAAACATGGTCTGACCAGCGCCTTATAAAGCCTCATCATCACATACCTGGACGTGGCATTGAACAACGAGAAGCCGAAGCAAAGAAGTGGAAGCCAAATAACCGAACAGAAACTACACCGAAAAACCAAATAGCCAAAAATGTACAATGCCGAAAAGCCAAATAACCGAAAGGGCGGGATGCCAAAAAGTCAAATAACCGGAAGGGCACGTCGCCGAAAAAGCCAACTCACCGAATGGATGCAACGCAGAAAAGCCAAATAACGGACATGATGTTGCCGGGGGCAGGATTTGTCAGCGATTGGTCCAGACCCTCGCGTCCATCACATCAATGGCCGGGGGAGATGGGGGTGGGGGTCATTTTGCCACACAAGACTGCCCGGGGCTGGAGGGTGACTGGGCATGCGGCCCTGCTCCACCCGGTCCCATGTGTGTGTGACCCCCAGCCCGTCACACCACAGCCGCAAGGGAGTGACGTGCTCTTTTGGCTTTTAGGCGTCCAGCCCTTTCAGTTATTTCGCTTTTCGGCATCATACGCTTTTGGTTATTTGGCTTGGTAGTTTCCGTTCGGTTATTTGGCTTCCACTTCTCCGCTTCGGCTTCGACGCCACGTCCGCACACGGTGGGCCAGGATGTAGACCAGGTGAATAATTGGGGAAGGAGCTCAAAGGACCTCAGAGTAGAGGTCAGGGGTGTGGATTGAACATCCGTTGGTAGGATGGATTTAGGAAATGATTATTGGAGCGGAGGTGGTTTATGTATGTGTGTGTGAGAGAGGTTCAAAGATCCAAGGGAACAGAGTCCAGAACCAGGGTCCATAGTTTAAGAAGAAGGGGTAAGCCTTTTAGAACGGAGATGAGGAAACACTTTCTCACACGGAGAGTTGTGAGTCTGTGGAATTCGCTGCCTCAGAGGGCGGTGGAGGCTGGTTCTCTGGAAACTTTCAAGAGAGAGCTAGTTACGGCTCTTGAAGATAGCGGAGTCAGGGAATATGGGGAGAAGGCAGGAACAGGGTACTGATTGTGAATGATTTGCCATGATCACAGTGAATGGCGCTGCTGGCTCGAAGGGTCGCATGGCCTACTCCTGCACCTATTGTCTATTACTCATCTTGTGCAATCTTTTATCACCGCACTGTCCAACATTGACTCCGATGGGAATAGTCCCCTTATTATTCAGCATAATTCACATAATGTGGCAGCACAGTGACGCAGTGCTGCCTTACAGCGCTTCCAGTCCCAGAGACCTTGGATCGATCCCAACTACGGGTGCTGTCTGTACGGAGTTTGTACATTCTCCACAAGGGTTTTCTCCGAGATCTTTGGCTTCCAATATTTGTTGCTTCAGACTCCAGTATGGAAAACAGTTCAAACTACTTTTAACACAATTTAGATTTTGGTGCTCAAATCTCTAGAATAATGTTTCTCATTTAATGATCCCAACATTACTAATTGAGTTGCAACTTATATAATAAAAGCTGAAGTCGAAGCAGTATTGTGTAAGGATATCAGCATGGCATTGACTCATTTATTTTCTATTGAAAGTCTACTTGCAAACCCAGGCCCGTAATCGATTTTAAACACCAAAATATCGCATTCCTTGATAGCAATTGGTATGTGAAGCATATTAAATGACACGGAAATCTAAGGGGAAAATATATATCCTGCATGTGTTATATTGGGTGGAAGTTAAAAAGAAAATGCAAGATGTTACACAGAACAAATGATTAAAAGTACAAGCCAGTGTGTGGAAAGAAAAGGCCAGTTTGAAACAATAAATTATAAATTGGATGCTGAGAGGTTAAACTATGATGTTCAATTCTTTGCATGTCCATAGTCTATTCTGTATTCTTCCCTGCATGCTAAACCTATTATATCCATTCTCTATAGTTTTTGCAGCAACTGTCCCCTTCTGACTTTTGCTATCTGGAACCTCTACAATCTGGTCACAGTTTTAATTATTTTAAGACAATAGTAATTGTTTCATGACATTTTATTCATGAATCCTTAGTCTAGAAATTCTGAAGTGCCAGGTATGGCTGTTTAAAGTGCAGCTGTCGAGGGGCAACCAATGCTTTATGCAAACTTGCTGCTAGGCAATGCTGAAACATTGCTCCCAACTGAACAACAAATGCAAAGTGAGCTCAAGGAGATGGCAGATCGGGGCCATTGGTCATTTTCAATGTTGCAGGAAATAGTGCTCTATTGTGGAAGGTAAAATTGGGAACTCGGATTAATGGGTTATCAGGAAGTCAGTGGCGAGGTGAAGACAATTAGAGGCGGATAACTGACTTCATTGTTGAGGTTCTGTGACTAGAAAGTATTGGTGTCACAATTACATTGAGGTTGCTATTGCTGTTTGGGAGGCACAAGAAGGGAGTTAGACAAAAGTGCTGGAGAAACTCAGTGGGTGCAGCAGCATCTATGGGGTGAAGGAAATAGGCAATGTTTCGGGCCGAAACCCTTCTTCAGACTGGGGAGGTATGGAACTGGAGCTGGAAGCCATGAGGTAAGAGATGGAGGTGTAGGCAAGTCCCGAGGAAGCAAATGTGGCTGTGGTATCGGGTCTTGGTTAGGATGTGATCGTAGAGTTGGAGGGAAGGGAGAATCACAGGGGGGGGGGGGCAGTCAGAGAGGAGGTTGTAAAACTGTCTTTGGAGGGAGGAGGAGAACTTCTTCAAAGTAGGCATACCTTAAGGAGATTTCGCAGTGGAGTAGGCAAAGTGTTTAAGAAGGAACTGCAGATGCTGGAAAATCGAAGCTAGACAAAAGTGCTGGAGAAACTCAGTGGGTGCAGCAGCATCTATGGAGTGAAGGAAATAGGCAACGTTTCATGCCGAAAACCTTCTTCAAACTGCAAGACCCAAGAAGGGAGTTCTTAGGACTAACAGAATCAAGGGGGGAAAGCAGGAACGGGGTACTGATTTTAGATGATTGATCAGCCATGATCATTTTTAATGGCAGTGCTGGCTTGAAAGGCCGAATGGCCTACTCCTACACCTATTTCCAATGTTTCTATGTTTCTTTAAGTGAACCTATCTGAAGCCAGTCTCATGCAGAGGACTCCACGAACTGTGACTGTTAACCAAAGAGCAAACAGGCTTTTCATGTCTTCTAAAGGCCTGCCTTACTGATGCACTCCATCCATGACTAGGCATGAAACCTCTGGAGATGGCATTCAGGTGAGGTTAGAACTCTTTGTCCAGGTTCTTTCATGCATTTGAAATAAATAGGTCCCTGGTTTCTGGCATTGTTTTTTCTTAGTTCAATCATATTACATGAAAAAATATTGTATCACATAATGGAATTTCTCAGCCCTTCTCACAATCACCTAATGTGTTTGTTTCCTGTCATGTCTCCCTCCATCTTACTTCAACTCTTTTATCTTTGCAAATCACTCTTTTTGTTTCACCTTTGCTATTATTCTCTCTCTCTTTTATTGATACTGTGAGACTGTTTATGATTGCTTTGCTAATTATGTTTGACTTTTTTCATTTAATCAAAATTGTCCATTCTCTGAAGATATAATGCTTGTGTCAGGAGATAAATATAGATGGATGTGTTTTGTATTTGTATTTTGTAAGTGTGTGTATGAATATAATTTGTGGGTGGAAGCAGATATAGCCTGCAGGCTGCATTAAAGAAATAACCCGATACTAAACTGTTTAAATGTTTCTTTAAAGAGTGTGGTCATTACTCACCGTCTTAATCTATTTGTTTGTGTGACCCTTTAATACTTCTGAGAAAAATCTGCATTGCACCTTGCATGTAGCTAGAATACAAAAGAAGATGCAGTTCGAAGGAATCCTGGTGCCAGAGT